>CM076584.1:899830890-901030890 GCA_034641835.2 Pinus albicaulis | reverse complement strand
TTGTACTCATTCCCTAATCTAATTTATTATATGAATTTCTCTTTATTTTTCTAAATATCAAAAATAGAAATAAAAAAACTTTTCTCGACAGTCAAACAGATAAAAGGCAGCTTGATTGACTTAAACATCCCAAATACCCCCCACAGATTGAGAAGGCCTTGCTCCAATCCAATAGTCCATGATATAATATTGATTCAATCGCACTCAAGCTAATGCAATGAAGGTGCACCATGCTATTAGATTCTGCACAGAACTCAGATGACTGTAATTGTCAACTTCAACCAGAAGTAATTTAAAAACTCAACTGTGCCTCAGCTATATGGAAAAACTTTGGCACTGGAAATGGTATAACTGTTGTCGAATAAGCAAACATTTTAGAACATTTTTCAAGCACTGAATTCAAAGTCAAGTCAAAGGAACATCTTACTTGAGATGTAGAGGAAAACTGAAGTACAAAATTAGTGAAAAAGCAGAAGGAGTAGTCATAACTTGTTATAACATTACCATATAGGATTTTGTAATACTTCTTGGTATTATCCAGTATAAACGACTGTCACTCAGAGGATTTCAACTTCCCGAATGATGAAAAATATACCACTACAAAACAGGTCAGTCATGTATGTGAGCAATTAGCCAAACTAGGTCCTAAGGTTCAACCAGTGTAGACAAGTCACAATGCTGTAACTGAAACAAATTTGTGGGACCTCCAAAATTAAAAATTCTTTACCAGGATAGTTGTACCAGTAGGTGCCCTTTCCAAACCATGATTTAAAACACAAGTGTTAGTTACCACTTGACCAAATCATTTAATAACCAACCCCTAGAACATATCAAGAAATAAAACATCTGCATATAAGTAAATTGAAAGATGACATTTAAGAGGCGCTGCCTTAAATTTTCCATTTGGACAAATCCACATTGCTTGATAAGCATAAAACCTTGGTGAAGAGCAAGTTTAGGGAACCATCAAATATTTCTGCATACTTCACAATAGTGTGTTTATAAAGCTAATCAAATGTTTCCATTTAAATATATAGCAAGCTACACAAGAAATTCACTAGGACAGCAAACGCTTGGCCAATGTGATAACCAATATAACCATTCTTGAAGAGCATAAATAAATCACAAATTATGATTCAATAGAAATATCTTAAGATAAACCATTATTCAATGGACATGTTACAAAGCACCTGTCAGCTTTTGAGGAGCAAAGAGACAACTAAAAGTGGAGGTTACATCCTGAACTGGACTTGTTCTCCTCTGTTCCTAGAACTTGCATTGTATTTTGAGTCACTTTATAATTCCTCCATTTAAGGGTTTAAAACATCCACTAATGCAAATCATTTTACATTGAAATAAAGATGTTATACGCATAACCAAATGGGCACTCAGCCGATGATCATAAATATACATAAAAGCCAAGTGCAGGTTACTTGCATAACCAATTGGACAAGGTGCTTAACAAATGATCATACATATAGATACTAACTGGTAGAAATTCAGTGCTTTTTTCCTTCATCTTCCAAATTACACCCCAAACAATAAACATGATCATGTTCTTTGTTAAAGCTGCAAGAACATATCAACAAAAGCACACATGGCATATGTCAAACCCAGAACAAGATCACCAAGTTTCAAAACACCATGAATAAACAAGGGGATAGATGTATACTTGTGCATCGAGCAATACAAGCAGAAATATTCTTGACACTGCTCACATAGTTGGAAGCATTTGTCACAAATTACTTTCCTGAGGAGATCATACAATAGAAACATCAAAATCACTGTGGCATTTAGTCAAATTAGAAACAATTTGTACAAGCTATTATCTGATTCATCTTTCAAATTTGAACAAACAAATCATTATTCTAAAAGGCTAAAACACAGGAAAAGGCAGCATCGGGATAAAATCGGCAAGGGTCTGGAAAACCAAAAAAAATCATTAAAATCGAGGAAATATCAAAAAAAATAGGCAAACATCGGCAAAATTAAGATACCACCAAAATATAGATAAAAATCGGCAAATATCAACTAGGCCAAAAAATCATGCTTTCACGATTTTTTCGCGATAAAATTGGGATGTTTGCAACACTGGGCAAAATCACCCACATACTAATTTGGTGTAACATCATATGAAATTTATATCCCTGAATCACATTTAAACCAAGAAAAACTAAACAGGCGTGTAGCTGACAAGACAAACACATCGCTAGTATTTGTTATGGATACGACAGATTGACAAAGAATTGATTATGCATTTTAAATTCCCAGAAAGACTAGTTATGATGCTTAAATTTTAGTTTTCGTCTAGTTATGGTGTTTTGATAACCCAAACCTCACAAAATTGTCAGTAAGACAAAGACAGAATGAACTGAAAACAAAGAAAAGAGCATTGGAAACCACCAAAACTTGCAAGGGTGAATTTAAGTTACAAGGAGATTCCAAGAACCCAGGAAAAGCAGGCAGTGGACAGTTAATTAGAAATGAGCAATGGAGCTGTCTAATAGCCTACATTAAGGGACTGGGGAGGACAACAAACAATGTGCCAGAATTTGAGGCTCTGGCAGTGAGGCGTCATAGTAGCCATAACAGAGACGCACATCATTAGAAGTTGAGATAAGATAACTTTATTAGTGTCCAATGAATGACCACAATGCTGTTCGATGAGACTCAAAAGTACAGCCAATATGAATAAACAGTGGGAGTGTGAAAGCGATCCCTTTCACTACTCAACTAAAAGCAGAGAAAGAGCTAACTAATTAATCAATAGAACACAATAAATAGTGCAGCCACAAAACCATGTCAAGCTTAGAACACTGTTGTCAAGATGTGCTAGGGCAAGAAGCAAAGTGGTGTAGAAATTTTGACCCAGCCCCGGTTATCAATTTCTCCTTATCACTCCCATGTAGTTAAATGCAAACACAAATTCTGAAAACACAAATTCTGGAAATTTCAGCGCTGGAAAATGCAGAAATAAAACTCAGAAAATATTTCAGCCACACAGAAAATGAAACGCTGATTTTTGGTCAATATGACCCAGTAAAAAATCCCTACAACTCTTGGGGAAAACCAGTTCGAAAACTCTTCTTTATTTCTGAATATTGTTTTTACAGTGAAACAGAAAACAGTGAAAATTACAGACTTATCTCAATTTCCGTGCTTGCACTCTGCCTCGGAAATTGTGCCAAATCAGCAACTTAAAAAACAGAAAATTTTACAGCATTAATGACAGCAATAAATGATGTACAGCAGCCTTGAAAAATGCGCCAGAACAGCTGTACAGATTTGTACAACAGCCCTCCTCGAAATCCATGCCTAGAAACTGCCTCAAAATCTGCACTGAAGATGCTGTCATTTTTCTCGGTTTTTGTGCCAAAAATATCAGCAATACGTCTCCATGATTTTTGTGCCCAGATTCTACCTCGAACTTTGTGCTTAATGATGTTGTCCTCTTCCTCGATTTTCATGCCTCCCTTTTTTGGAAACAGTGCCTCTCTCTTGCTATACAGATTTCTGCCTTGGGATTTGTGCCAATAAGGTGATGTACGGATTTGCTTAAGTATCCTTGCTACTGTCCTCCAACTTCTCACTGCTCAGAAATTCTCTTGCTCTCTCTTCCTCCTCTCTCAATCTGCTCATGAAAGACTGAATGACCTTTTCTCTTTTTTTCTCCTTTAACCTAACCCCAAGTGACTTTTGGGGAATCCCTAATCCAATCGCTGAGAAAGCTTTAAATATAGGGCTGAGATTAAATGTGCATTTAATTTTCACTTTCTATTTTTTAATTCACCCCACTTTAATAAAGACCCACTTAGCCTTTTATTTCCAAAGTCACTTTCACTTTCTAATTTCACATTGACTTTATTAAAGTCACTTTAAAATTAGACTTAGTAACTTTATCACTTAGTCGCTTTTAAATTAGATTTGACTTCACCACTTATAAAGTCACTTTAGGAGAAAAAGTTAAATACATTTGGACACTTTTCCCTATGCCAAAGATCAAAACCTCAGGTAACCACTTGTCCTCTAGTACCCAAATTTTAACACTCCCTCTTACCAAAGAAAGTGTTCCTCACCACACCCATCTTGTCTCTGAAGTGGACATGCTTGCCCCGTGGTAAGGCTTTGGTCAGAATGTCCGCTACCTACTCATCTGTGGGAATATACTCAAGCTTCACGGCTCCCTTCTGAACATAGTCTCTGATGAAATGATATTTGATCCCGATATGCTTTGACCTATCATGAAATACTAGATTTTCCGTGAATTTAATGCAACTCTGATTATCACAGTAAATCATTGAAGGTCTCAACGCTTGACCAAATAAGCCAAACAACATCTTGCAAAGCCACATGGCCTCACAACTAGCCAGACTGGCTGCCATGTACTCTGCTTCCGCTGAACTCAATGCTACTAATTGTTGCTTTCGGTTGAACCACGACACAACTGCCGAACCCAACACAAGCACAACTCTTCCTATCAGAAGCACAACCTGTCCAATCAAAATCAGTGTACCCTGTCAATCTCACTCCATCTCCCTGTCTATAATCCAAACCATAATCCACTGTCCCCTGCGAGTAACGAAGTATGTGTTTCGCAGCAAGTGAATGCACTCTCCTGGGCTCACACATGAACTGGCTCATCGTGTTGACTGCAAAACATATATCTAGTCTACTGTTGACCAAATACATCAAAGAACTAATCAATTGCCTAGACAATGTGGGACCACCAACTCGGAATCAAAAGGGTGAATCTTCTTCCAGTTAGTGATCATAGATGTCGACATGGGTTTGCAATCCTCCATGTGAAATCTGCTAAGAATGTCCACAATATACTTCCCCTGTCTCAGGAAGAAATGCCCCTCCTCCTGCCACACCTCCAATCCCAAAAAGTAATGCATCAAGCCAATGTCCATCTCGAACTCTGAAGCAAGATCTCTCTTGCAACCCTCTATGAGTCTCTCTGCACCTGCAATGACCAAGTCATCCACATACAACACCAGAATGAGAGGCTCCCCACCTACCACAATAAAGTATAGGTTCGGATCTGCATCACTCTTTGTGAAACCCATCTCCTACAAATACGTACCAAGCTCTAGGAGCTTGCTTTAGGCCATAAAGTGCCTTCTTCAGTCTGCATACATGGGACTCCTTCCCATGCACCTCGAAGCCCTGTGGCTGCTCAATGTACACCTCCTCCTGTGTGAAGCCATTGAGAAATGCGGTCTTCACATCCATCTGGTGGATCTTCCAACCCATCTCTGCTGCTATCAATATAATGGAGCGAATGGAAGTATATCGAGCCACGGAAGCGAAGGTCTCCTCATAGTCAACTCCCTCTACCTAGAAGAACCCTCTAACCACAAATAGAGCCTTGAACTTCTCGATGCTGCCATCTGCAGCATGCTTTATCTTGTAAAGCCATCTGGAAGTAACCACAGATTTCCCTTCAGGCTTCGGCACCACCTCCCAAACATCATTCTTCATGATAGAAGAATACTCCTCTTGCATGGCCTCTCTCCAGACCTGCTGGCTAGCTGCTTCCTCATAGCTAGAAGGCTCGGAGCCAATGATGCTGGCAACCAATGCCATATAGCTACAGAACTGCTCAAGTGGTCTGCTCTCTCTAACCTGTCTCTTCAACCCAACAACAAATGTGGCCTCTCTCAAGGTGTCCTGAAGCCACTTGGGCTTCCTCTTCCCTGAGCACACTTCTCCCACCTAAGTGGGAGAATCCTCATCCTCATCTAAAGCCTGAACTCTTGAATGTCTATCTGCTGTCCTCCTGCCTGAACCTGTGCCTGTAAATGCTGACGTACCGTGTGAACTGTCCATCAGTAGACTACTTAGTGAACTGCTCTGCGGACTACTCTGCATGCTGCCCGAAGCACCACCCCTCTAACTCTGCGAGCCGCTGCTCACTGATGGACCTGACACCGTAATCGATGTACCTCCTGATCCCTGTGACTAACTTAGATGCTCCTGAGGGTCTGGTAAATCCAAATACTCTAACTCCTGTGACCTCCAAAAAGCCATGTCCTCCTCGAACTTCACATCTCGCTTGACAACAACTCTCCTCCGTGCAGGAATATAAATTCGAAAGGCTTTCAAGGTCTCACTGTAGCCCACAAAGATGCCCTTCTCTACAGTGGGCTCTAGCTTGGTCCTCTTCTCCTTGGGTATATAGGAGTATGTAACCCACCCAAAGATACGGAAATGACCAACATCAAGCTTCTTCCCAAAAAAAGCCTCCTCGGGAGTGACATGCCCCAAGACACGATGTGGACTCCTGTTCTGCAAATATACAGCAATGTTGCAGGCCTCTGCCCACAGAAACAACGGTAACCCCTGATCATGTAGCATGGCTAGGGGTTGTAAGGAACTGTGAACTCCCTCCTGATGCATACCTCCGCACAATAATCAACAAACTCACCAAGGGTGTACTCCCCTCCATTGTCTGACCTAAGGGACTTGATCTTCTGACCTGTCTGAGTCTCCACAAGAGCTCTGAACTCCTGAAACCGCTTGAAGACCTCACTCTTGGTCTTCAAGAAATAAATCCATGTCTTCCTGGAGTGATCATCAATGAATAAAACATAGTACTCATATCCACTCAAGAAAACATGAGACATCCGACTGCTCACATCAGTATGAATCAAATCAAGAATCCCAGCCGATCTGTTGTCACTACTGGGAAAAGGGGATTTGGCAAACTTCCCCGTAGCACATCCTCTGCATGTATCAATGTGATCAAAACTGAAATCTGGCACACCTGTGGTGATCTCCCGCAATGTCCTCAAGGCCCCATGATACATGTGCCCCATCCTGAGGTGCCAAATCTCGCACAACTCTGAACTACTAGCTCTGTTGTCGGTACTACTACTCAATGCCATAAGGGGTTGAAATGAAAACTTGTACACCCTGGCATGGTGTACACCAACCACTCTAGCTGAATCAGTAGGAGCGCCCCTAGGATATATAAGCACTTGTCCTCTCTTGAACAATACCTCATACCCTCTGTCCTCCAATGCTGAGACGGATATAAGGTTCTTCTTCATCCCTGGCACATATAGAACATCCGACACTTTCAAGGGAGGTTTGGGTTCCCTATCAAATGTCAATGTCCCCACACCAACTGCTCTAACAATGCTGTTGTCTCCGAGTACTACCTCTATATCAGTGCCACTCTCTGAAAGCTCCGAGAAGTACTCATGGACTCCTATCATATGACGAGAAGCCCCACTGTCAACATACCATATACCTGAAGATGCTCCGCTAGTGGAGGGAAGTGCACACTCCCTCTCAACCTTTGTGGCAAATGATCCTACACTAGTGTACTCAAAAGCAATGAACCCAAACTCTCGGTCAAAGTTCTCCGAGAAGTTCTCTATCTCTGTTGATGCTTCCATGGTCTTGTCCTTTCCCTTCTTCTTCTTCTCTGGACACACAACTGCATAGTGTCCCAACTTTTGACAATTCCAACACTTGACTTTGGAAAAGTCCTTCTCCTTGTTCACCTGCTGCTTACCTTTACCTTTGCCTTTGCCTCCACCTGCACTTGTGGAAGCTTGCTTCTTTCCCTTGCGCTTCTCGCCCCTTGCTAACAATGCTACATTGTCATCCTCCTCAACAGGTTTGGCTGCTCCAAGATGGTTTTTTCTAATTTCATTTTGAATGCAATCATCCCACAACCTCTCCCAAGTGGGAAGGTTTTCCCGTGCAACAATCCCATCCACAAAACTCTCCCATGTCTTGGGAAGACCATTCAATGTAATCCGCACCAACTCAGTGGGTGGAATGGTCTCTCCAACAGCAGACAACTCATCTCTCACAGTAGTGATCTTTGTGAGGTATGTTGTAACACCATCAATCTTAGCCATTTTAATGGCCTTCATCTTCTCCCTTAGGACCATTTTTCTGTTTCCATTGGTACTCTGGTAGAGATTGGTCAAGGTTATCCACATCTCATGTGCATATGTCTTTCCTCTCACATGAGGAATGACATGGTCTTTAACACCATTCAAAATCATTGTTTTTCCCTTGGCATTTTTCTTATTAAAATCTGCCAATTGAACAAGGTCAACAGGCACTGCTATTGGGCGTTGTGTGGTATGTACCATTATGCCGCAGACTTCTGCCTCCTCAAAGATGCTTTGGATTCTCTCCCTCCATGCATTGCAGTTGCTCTGCCCATCCAACCTATCCTCCACCTTCAAGCCCAAAGACATGCTTGTTGTCCTAACAAACTGAAAATTTCAATGATGTGGTAAAAGTTCAGTTTTCTGTGTGAAAATAGCTTGCTATAATTTTTCACTTGCTGTCCCAAATTGCACTTTTTAGCCACCCAAGCTCCGATACCATATAGAAATTTTGACCCAACCCCGATTATCAGTTTCTCCTTATCACTCCCATGTAGTTAGATGCCCATTCCCATAAACATACATTCAACAAGTTGGAAATAATAAATATTTCTGAAAACACAAATTCTGGAAATTTCATTGCTGGAAATTGCAGAAATAAAACTCAAAAAATATTTTACCCACACACAGAAAATGACACGCTGATTTTTGGTCAATATGACCCTAGAAAAACCCCCTACAACTCTCGGGGAAAACCAATTCGAAAGCTCTTCTTTATTTCTGAATATTGTTTTTACGGTGAAATAGAAAACACAGTAAAATTCCAGCAACCAAAATTACAGAGTTATCTTGATTTCCATGCTTGCACTCCGCCTCAAAAATTGTGCCAAATCAGCGACTTACAAAACAGAAAATTTTACAGCATTAATGACAGCAATAAATGATGTACGGAAGCCTCAAAAAACGTGCTGGAATAGCTGTACGGATTTGTATAACAGCCCTCCTCGAAATCTGTGCCCAAAAACTGCCTCGAAATCTACACTGAAGTTGTCTTTTCTCTTAGTTTTTGTGCCAAAAATATCAACAGTACTCGATTTTTGTGCCCAAATTCTGCCTCAAACTCTGTGCTTAATGTTGATGTCCTCTTCCTCGATTTTCGTGCCTCCCTTTCTTAGAAACAGTGCCTCTCTTGTTGTACGGATTTCTGCCTTGGGATTTGTGCCAATAAGGTGTTGTACAAATTCGCTGAAGTATCCTTGTTGTTGTCCTCCAACTTCTCACTGCTCATAAATTCTCTTGCTCTCTTCCTCCTCTCTCAATCTGTTCATGAAAGACTAAATGACCTTTTCTCTTTTTTTCCTCCTTTAACCCAACCCTAAGTGACTTTTTGGGAATCCCTAAATCCAATGGCTGAAATAGCTTTAGATCTAGGGCTCAGATTAAATGTGCATTTAATTCTCACTTTCTATTTTTTAATTCACCCCACTTTAATAAAGACCCACTTAGCCTTTTATTTCCAAAGTCACTTTTCACTTTCTAATTTCACATTGACTTAATTAAAGTCACTTTAAAATTAGACTTAGTAACTTTATCACTTATAAAGTCACTTTTAAATTATATTTGACTTTACCACTTATAAAGTCACTTTAAGAGAAAAAGTTAAATACATTTGGACACTTTTCCCTAGGCCAAAGATCAAAGCCTTAGGAAACCACTTGTCCTCTGGTACCCAAATTTTAACAAGTGGAAAGAGAGAGAGGATGGCTTCTGATCTGAGTCATCAATCAAGGTGAGGGGCTCGATGCACTACCTGATGATGTCATCTAGTGAATATCCAGCTTTGAGGGGAACTAGCTATGACTAGCTATGAAAACATGCAAGGGGTGGGGCAGCCATGGATCAATGAGGTCCATCACTCTTCACATCCAATGTCAAGAGGAAGACTCTCCGAATGGAATGCTAACTGCTCAAGCAACCCTGGATTCACTCTACAAGGTAGAGTGAATCTAGAGCTATGACCTCCTACTGCTGGTCTCCCTCGACTTGGTGAGATCTGTATTGGGCTTTGGAACAATTTCCCTAGTGAGCTAGTGGGATATATAATAGGATTTGGACAAAATGTTAGTTTTTGGTAGCAGCGGACAGATGTTCTAGTCTCTGTGGTGTCTAAAAGGCTAAGGAACATAAGATCTCCAAAACCCAGAAAAAATTTCGCAAGAAATGCCTTGGAAACACCTCAATTAAATTAATTGACCAATAATTAAATATTTCCTAAGTCTAACTTAGGAAAATTGGTTAATTAAATTAGATTAATTGAAGAAAATCGATTTTGTTCTAGATACTTCCAAAAAAGTCACTTGATGGAGTCAAGATGATCTTAGCCATCGATTATTATTAGATCATGGTTGTTGGCTATAAGAGCAAGTTGATGGGGTTTGGAGAGACATACAAGACATTCAAGCAGTTCAACTTTCTCAGTTGCAACGATTCAGCAAGGGCGCAGTTGAAGCAGAGGGAGACACCAGTAACAGGGTTTCAGCAGAGATTTGGGAGAATAATTCTGAAGAGGATTTCCACAAGTTTTCCAGTGTTCCAGTGACAAGAAAAGGAGGCCGAATTTATCTACAGAGGAGGTCGGAAATAGCAGTGTGATTTAGCCAATTTACCCAGTGCATGTAGCAGGAGCAGTATTTCCACTTCCAATTGCGGAAAGAATTGCGAAGGAGGTGTGAGTAGCTTCAAGAGGCAGAGGGAGGCAGAATGACTTGCAGGGAAGTGATTTTGGAGGCTGTGTGAATTTTCAAGAGCCACCAATGTGCATTTCTGGGCAAGATTGCAAGTGCCATGAGGAGTGCGATTTGGCTAAGAGGCCGAGTTGATTTGCAGAGGAGACTTTGCGTCTACAGACTATTTTGCCAATTGAGATAAATTTGTCAAAATCTTTTCTAGTATCAGGGAACTAGATCATTGTACTTTTAAATTGTTAAAGAATGATAATAAAACCCTCATCTGTTGCATTGGTTTCCCCACATTGGGGTTTTTCTAGGGATGATTGTCCAAAAATATTGGTGACAAATTTTATGTGTGTGCATACTTTTCTCATTTCCAGCATTTAATTTTGTTAAGAATTGCAGTATATCGTTATTTGCATAATATTTTTGGGGACAAATAAATTGCATAAGTTAGGAAATAAATATCCAGTTATTGCATTTATGGAAATTTCACACAAAATCCCCTCAAAGGTCTCATGAAGGATGGTCAAGCCATTGAGGGGGTGGTGTGGTTAAGAAGAAAAGTGACCCCATAGTGATCTAGAATATGAAGTGATCTAGTCTTCAATTTGTTGTTTTCTACTACCAATGAACACAACAATGGGGAAGAAGGAAGTGATCCTGATTCCTAACAATGAGATCATTCGAGGATGATCACGTAGGATCCTCGATTTGCACCCTAAAACCTCCCACATCAAAAGAACCATGCATCTCTGGTTTGGGTAGTGAAAGAAGTTGGAGAGGGAACCTCTCATTCTCTTGTAGCAGCAATAGACTAAACACTTGAAAATGATTTTTTAAGTCCCTAGGAACCGATAGAGCTAACAAGTCATCTCAAGGCAAGTGATGTGATTTGTCTTGACCCCAAGTCGAAGTGAGCCCATCCCGAACTAACCAAGGGGGATCCTAAGAGTATGCATCCAATGTATGCATGTATAATCACGTCTAACAATAAGACCATACCTCAATTGCATGAAGTGCTCAAGCTTGCCACCTTAGGGCTAAGGCCCTTGAGGGAGGGGTCCAAGTAGCCTAGATGTATCATGTTTTGCATGTAGATAGTTCCTAATCACCTAATCCAAGCCCTATTTAGAGGGCAGGAAGTGACATGGACTATCCAACAAGTAAAAATGGCTAACACAAGCAACTAAGAAGCCCTCAAAAACCAACAACAACTCCATCCAGAAGGTCGTGTGGAGACGATACCCTCTAAGGAGAATAAAGATATGTAAGGGTGCCTATCTCTATCGAATGCAATCTCCCAGTGTTCGAACTCCAGGAAGGATGGGGACACAAGTCTAAAGATGGCCCCAGTGCATAAAGAATGAACCCCAAACTAAGCTTGGATGACAGAAAGCAGAATTATTTGTTTGCAATGGATGATGTGCTATAATAGGTCCCTCCTTGGAGATAGTGTGACATTCAATGGACCAATTCTTCCAACTCCTCTAGAGAGTGTCCTATTAGCAATTTCTGTTCTTCAACCTTGAATGCTAGGAGAGAAACATAAACAAGCAGTGTTGACCCACAAAGTAGGATCCCTTCCTTTTATTCTAGTGAAAGTTTTGGGGGGTCACTCGTCACTTGCTACCCTCCTTTGAGGCATCCCTCCAAGAAATTTTTAGTGATGGACCCTTAGCGGTGATTGTATCTATCCAACTTTTCAAGTGACACTTTCTTTCCTAGATTCTAGAGTTTAGATCTTAGAATAGATCTACTTTTGGCATTTAAAGAGTGACCCTTACACTTCACTTTGCATTAATACATTTGTACTTAGCAATCCCATTGAACACTTTGTGGTCTTTTACTGAACATTAATAACATTATTGTATCTTATTATCTTATCTACAAGGTTCCTTTAGACATCCTTCAACAATTTTCACATATCTACTATAGGAGTTGGTGAAGGCTTATGTTATTATCAATATTTATGGGCCCTAGTCTTAGTTGAAGGATTATTGGGAGAACTTTCTAAGATGCAATGAGGTAAGAAGGAATGATCTAATCCTAGGGTGGAGACATGAGTTTCATCCTAAATCAAAGGGGGATTTAGGGGGAACCTAACCCCTCATCAAATTACTTTAGACATATAGTAGAGAACCATCAACTTTGTGACATAAAGCCCCTTGAAAGTACTCCCACTTGGAGAAACAATAGAAGAAGTGATGAAAGTGTCTTTACTCTCAAATTTCTTCTTGAAGAAAACAACATATTTAGGATGTGGTGGTGGGCCTTGATAGTCCTTTTGATCATAGAACTATTTTGCTTCAACTTAATAAAGAGGAGGAGGTAAGAGGAAAGCCCCTTTTACCCTTCAAGTTCAACCCTACCAGATCTCTATTGAAGATTACAAGTCCTTAGTAGCTCAAGAATTGCAACCATATGATGGGAATAGGGAAGGAGCTATGCAAAAATTCCAAGAAAACTTGCTTAAAATTAAAAGCTAACCCTTGTCTTTCCCAATGTTTATTTCAAAATTCCCAATAATACCTTGCAAATATAGAGCAGATATACAAATAGATGCAAGAGGGGTCCTCTTTAACGATGAAATGCATCTCTTAAAGCCCTTAGAAATCAAAGGGAAGAACATCTTGGAGTGGGAAGAGGCAAGATAGAGGTAGAAGAGTGGGGCTATTTAGCTAAGGGAAGGGGATGGCAATACCAAATTTCTACATAATCTTGCTAGCCTAAGGAAAAAACAAAACACCATATGGGATTTAATGAAGGCAAATGGAGAAATGATATTATCCTTCAAAGACCTCACTGAGAAGGGGGTAAACCTCTTCCAAAGGTTATATATTGACCAATAAGGGACCAACATTATAGAGATTGTGATCATTTCATCCTTCTTTTATGACTTTGTAAATGCATATCAAAATAAGGAGCTCTACACACAAATTAGTAACGAAGAGTTGAAGCATGTCGTCAACTATTTCCAATGTCATGATGAAAGGCCATCATAAAAGGTAACTTTGATTTGATGTTCATTTTGATTTTGAACAACATCTGGTTGGGTTGGTACAGGGATACCAAAAGAGAGTTGTAGATGTCACCTACAACTAGTACTCATGAGAATGGATGGAAGATCCTGAAAGTAACATGACTTGAAAGAGGAAGTTGAATGAAGAAAAGCCAGATGTGGACTATAAGATCACTTTTTGATAGAAAGAAGAATCACATGACCGATGGTTCAACTCTATGGCTCATTGAAGGAAAGTGATGGATGGTTGGTGCCCTACAAAGAAAAATCTAGAAGATGAAGGCTCCAGAATGATGAAGATGAAATTCATGACATCGAAAGGAGCCCTACGGGCAGTTGAAAGTACCATGATCTCCAAAAAAGAACAGAAAGTTGTTGTTGGAAACAAATCCCTGGATAAGAGGGAGATTGGGTATATTCCTTTTATAGGAATGGGTATATCTTCCCTAGTTGAGAGGAAGAGATGGACACATCATTCTTGTCTTCATATTGAAGAAAGAATGGAGGATTGGGTAAGCATCTGCGATTGATTTTGATATTCTTTGAGGATGTGGTAGGGCATCCAAGATGTAAGAGTAGTCAAAGAAAAAATTCCTTGAGGATGTGTTATTCCAAGATAGGTATTGTCCTAAAAGGACAATGATGATGATGTCTGTCAGTCATTGGTCTCGTTGGTATTGTGCTTTGATGTTGTGGAGAGATATAGTTGTTAGTTAAGGCCTTGCTATGTGACAATACTGGTTGGTATGGTAAGATGCTCTGGCATAAGCTAATGAAGTAGCTTGTGATATGGCTTACCAATCCGACTCCTCTTATGAATTCTTCAGTTTGAGAATGCCTAAGTACCTTGTATGGAATATGAATACCTCCCTAGTTAAGAGGGAGTGTTGAAATATGTAACTAGGTTCGGTCTTCATAATGACATGTAATCATGATTATATGTATTTGATATAAAGAGAAAAATAAATTTATTATTGTTATTCTTGAGGTATGGGTTTCGTGCTCAAGGAAAATTTATTTTAGGTCGAGCACCCATTGTGTGCTCCTATGGCTTCTCATTTAGTCTACAAGTCAATTGAGTCATTGTCATGTATTGAAGACCCATTTGGGCAAGTTACATATTGTAAAGGGAAATTTATTTGAGTCAAAGTAGAGTCAAAAGACGCTCCAAGACCTCATCACAGTGCTACAACAAGTCGGCCTTTAAGAGGAGCAAATCAGCCTATCTAGAATGAAAAAGTCGGCCTATTAGGGCACTCGAAGAAGACTACATATAGGTGTGCTCGCCCTCATTCAAGGGTAGATCAGATCAAGTCACAAGCAAGTTCGATCAAGGCAAGAAGGAGACCAAAAGAAGAGCAAGGAAGAGGAGGTGAAACTAGAAAAAGAAAATCAAAGTTTTTTAATTTGTTTTAGGGCACCCATCCGTTGCAGAAATACTAAATTGCAGAAGTCATTTTTTTGGTACCAAGAAGACTCACCTTACAAGCCGAGTTCCCAAGGAAGATCCTATCCAAGTGAAGGAAAGAAAAGGTTAATTTCTCCATATTTTCCCACACGTGCGAAGCTAGGTTTTCTGCAGGGAGGCCAAAAGTCGCAGTCATAAATTGCAGAGCCAAAGTTTAAATACATCACAAGCAGTTATCAAAAGTAAGAGAAATCACCTAATCTATCTGCCTCTAGATTTCTCAACATGGTTTCCGAGCTAAGGTGACAAGACAAGGAAAGGCAACTTGAAGAAGGACAATCAAAAGGAGTATCAAGAAAGATCAAGACATCAAAGCGGACATTATATCATCAAGAAGGACTAACTCTCTCATCATCTTGAAGGAAGGAATATCATAGAAGACCTCAAAACCCTAGCTCTATCAAGAAGGGTTCTACAATCAAAGCATTCTTAGAAAGACCATACATGGAAAAGAAAGACCTCAAGGACCCTACCAACACTCAAAGGACTACACATTTGAAGCATTTTGAAGTCTCCATCTCAAGGAAGCAAGAAGAGGCGTTGCCATCATCATCAAAGGAATAAAGGTGTTCTCTCTCTAGTTGAATCAATAATCTCATCACAAGCATATTTGAAGAAAGACATCTCTAGAAGAAGCATTGTCATTTTCAAGGAAGCAAACATCGTCATCAAAATCAAGAAGACATTAAGTTGAAGATATCACCATCAAAGGAGCATATTCACTTGACGAGTAAGTATCCTTATATCTATGACTGAATCTACTACCAAAATGACTTCATTCTGCAAGGAGAGCAAAAAATTGGTTGGGTCATCAAATTTCCTTGCATGGAAGAAGAGGACAGATTTGATCCTCATAGAAAATGAATTCATTGGACATGTTAAGGGTTTAATTGTCAAACTGCCAAAGGAAGAAGCTCAAGCTCTAGCAAAGTATATGAAGGGGGAAATAAGGGCTCAAAGAATCCTTATAGAAACAATCAAGGATTCTCTCATCCCTTATGTAGCAAAATTGGAGAAGTCAGAAGACATCTATGATAAGTTGGTAGAATTATTCTCCGTAAACACTTCAGGAGAAGTAATATCTTTGAGAAATGAGCTATAAAAATGAAGGTATCAAAGGAAGGGATAGCCTCATATCTTATGAGGGTGTCACAAATACGAGACCAACTGCAAGAGTTAGGAGAAATAATGTCTGACAAAGAGATGACCATTGTGGTGTTCAATGCACTATCTGATGAATGGAGCAACTTTGTATCAAGAATTTATGGAAAGATGGAAGCCACCCCATTCAGTGAACTTTGGTCATTGTGTAAGATTGAAGAAAAAAGGTTGAAATCAAAAAGTGATGTAGGACCAAGCGAACAAGTTCAAGCATTTGTTGCCATGGCTAGGAGAAAAGGAAAGTTTGGTCCTCAGAAAAAGAAGATCAATATGTCAAAGATCCAATGTTATGGTTGTCAGTGATATGGGCATTTCAAGAGAGATTCTCTGAAATTCAAGAAGGACAACAAGAAAAGGAAAGAAAGAATTGAAGCCCATATCATCGAAGAAGTAGAACCTGATGAGAAGAAATCCAAGAAGGAAGGGATAGATCTTCACTATTAAGGTCTCTTAGGTACATAGCAAGGAAAAGTAGGAGGTGAAAAGACCTCTACCATGGTTAAAGGATTATTGTCAGATAGAAAGCATTATAAGTATGATAGGATGCATCATATTAGGAGATGGCATCATGTTTAAAGCGTACGATTGAAACAAGAGCTCATCACATCATTAAAGAAGCTTGAAAGGATAGTTGAAGTAGAAGTCTACATGGATGTAGTAGTCATCATAGAAAGGAAGTAGCTCTTGATGACCTTATTGAAAGCGCAAGTAGTAAATATGAAGAAAGTCATCTAGCATGATAGAAGATAGAAAGAACTCATCATACATCATCATCATTAGAAAGGAGCATTTGCAGGACAGGGATAATCAATATCCTCCGTTGGAATCTTCATTAGAAGGTTCACCTAGACTTGGAAGAAGCAAGTGTCTCGCTAATCATTCCACCTTGTGTGGGATCCATTAGAAGGATGATGGTACAGCGACAAAGGAGTGCAACGTGTCAAGATGATTGAAGTACTTCCAATCAAGTAAAGGAAGTTGCCAAAGGAAGTTTAAATGACCAAAAGGAGAAAAAAGGTATGTATATATTTGATAACTTAAGTCATGTCATCATATAGTTGCAGAGAGCATGGGTGAATGCTCTAACTCATGAGCATGATCTCTTCCTTTAAAAATATGAACGAAGGCATGTGTTTTGAACTAGTTCACATATTGACAAGATGAAATCAACATAATATGAAGTGGTTGACAAAGATGAAGGAACTATGTATAGAAGTTCCTACCAACAATATGTGAAGAAAGGAAGAGGAGTTCTTGAGAAATGCAACTATGGTCACATAAGATAAGATAAGTGATCAACATTCGATGAGTAGAAGAATTGGCTATGACATCTCCATAGAGAAAGTATGAAGACTCTAATGAAGTTTGTAAAGTAAGGAGATCCTTGACATTGAATGTCTCAGAGATGTGTTTATGAATGTGCAGGATGTTGATGTTGCAAGCAAGCAAATGTCATGATGAAAGGCCATCATCAAAGGTAACTTTGATTTGATGTTCATTTTGATTTTTGAACAACATATGATTGGGTTGACACAGGGCTACCGAAAGATAGTTGTAGATGTCACCTACAAGTAGTACTTGCTATCGCTTGCCGCCTACACCTACCTACTAGTTAGTGGGAAAAGCCTTTAACCCCACAAGGTGTGGTTGGTGGCAAGGAACTCAGAGAAGGGGTTGTCACCTATTCCCGACTCTCTCCGTTTAAGCTATCTCCTAGGTTAACTATGGGGGGTGGTCCTTAAAGAAAAACTAAGTTAAAGATGTGAGTTTTCTAGGAGAATATTAGAATGAGATTTCCTTACTTTCGCAACTCCATTGCATGTTGTCATTTTAATGATCATTATGCTTATGGATGATTGATATATTTCGTTTCATTGGCTAATACCCTTATTTGGTGTTGCAAATTTAATTGCATGTTGTGATCTTGGTCTAACATTTGAGTTTTTCTATCATCTCATTTACATTCTCCGAAAGTAGAACACTAATTGTTTCCTTATGAGCAAGATAGTTTCTCATGCTTTGATTCATAAATCTATTTATCTTGAGAGCATTTCTGATATCTTGTACTAACAGTGTTTTGTTTCCATTTCAGGATTACTATGTTCTCATCTCTTTGAGCATTTCTTTTACTTTATTTGTAATATAAAGTGTATTTTATATTTGCATTGAGTTTCTAACTTTTTCCTTCGCATGCATGTGATTTCCTCTCACATATTTCAGCACTATTTCTTTGGCATGCTAACTATTTTGCTTGTTTGCCTATAGGTGTTCTTGGAAGCAATCTAAGTTTGAAGAAAGGGAGCTAAAGCATAGGGTAAGGAACACTCTTCCGTTTGGAACCTCAAATCCAAGTTCTGCCTTATCACTTCACCTCTACTTCTAAAGCCTCATTCTTTTGAGGAATTGTAACCGCCATTCACCTCAAGGCTTTAAGCCTTTACTTTGTAAACATCTCACAAGTAAATATTTAAAATCTTACACTTGTAACTTTGGGAAAGAGTAAATTTAAAACGCATATTGTAAGCTCTTCCCAAGCCCCTCATTTCTATAAGAGGGCCTCACTTTCATTAATAAAGAGCTGACTTTTCTTAAGGGAGCTTGGGAAGTTTTTCCCATGGTATCTCACCTACTCATTTAGAGGGAGGAAATCTTTTTGAGTGGTTAGTTTTATTTTGCCTAGTTTTTTTTTTTTTTTTTCTCAACTAAATCACTTGCATTCATCATTTCGTTTGCTAATCTAATCTAGTTGCATGTGAATAACTCATATTTTCATTTCATTAATTGCTTAGATCACAGTCCTTTAAATTTCCTAATTTGCAATCTCATTTGCCATCACTTACTTATGTTTTGTGATCTATTTCTCGTTTGGATAAGTTTCACAATATACTACAAGTAAAGAAGCATATCACTTTCAATTTATGGCAACTTGAGTTATTGTTCTAACTATGAAGCATATTTAATTGAATCATCTCCATTTTTTACATAGCACTTGCAAACTCACTTTCATATCATTTAGGCATTTCACTTTGCATACTAGACTTACATCTCTAAAAATTAACCTCCAACTTAAGTTGATTTGTATAGACATTAGGGACCCTCCACCCCTATGGACTCCTCACTGTGAGATCCGGATTTCGGGCGAGGGTGAGGTCTGGGGACAGAAGTTAAATTGAAAATTGTTTTAGAATTCTACTTATAAAATAAACCAAGAGCGCCTTCTCATCACAGCTTTACTCACAATTTTGTTATCTCATGTTCTTGTTACTTTGGTCATTATTTAGCTCATGAATATTTAATGTCACTATCCTTTGTTACTTGAGCACTCTCTGACAAGTACCTTTTCATTTATTGCAAGTGATGTTTATATGTTAATCTTGGTCTAACACTTCATTTGTGGGATTATTGTCATTGTATCGTGAATTTCATTTTTGAGCAAGCACTTGTCATTTACTTTAAAGCACTGGTCTAAATTTTGAACACATCATTGAATATTGCTCATATACTTATATGCTTGTTTACATCTTGGAATTAAGTCATTTTCAATAAGTAATTCCTTCTAATAAATTCTCCTAGAAACCTCAAATCTTTGAATTAGTTTGCCTTTAGGGACCACCCCCCTTAGCTAACCTAGGAGATAGCTTAAACGGAGAGAGTCGGGAATAGGTGACAACCCCTTCTCTAAGTTCATTACCACCAACCACACCTGTGGGGTTGAAGGCTTTTCCCACTAACTGTAGGTAGGTGTAGGCGACAAGCGATAACAATACTCATGAGAATGGATGGAAGATCATGAAGGTAACATGACTTGAAAAAGGTAGTTGAATGAAGAAAAGCCAAATGTGGACTAAGAGATCACTTTCCGATGAAAAGGATGACACGACTGATGGTTCAACCCTATGGTTTGTTGAAGGAAAGTGATGGATGGTCGATGCCCTACAAAGAAAAATCTAGAAATTGAAAGCTCCAAAATGAAGAAGATGAAATTCATGACATCGAAAGGAAGAGCCCTACGAGCAGCTAAAAGTACCATGATCTCCACTAAAGAGCAAAAAGTTGTTTTTGGAAACAAGTCCCTAGATAAGAGGGAGCTTGGGTATATTCCCTTTATAGGAATGAGTATATCTTCCCTAGTTGAGAGGGAGAGATAGACACATCATTCTTGTCTTCATTTGAAGAAAGAATGGAGGATTGGGTAAGCATCTAAGATTGATTTCGATACTCTTTAAGAATATGGTAAGGCATCCAAGATGTAAGAGTAGTCAAAGAAGAAATTCTTTGAGGATGTGTTATTCCAAGATAGGAATTGTCCTAAAAGGACATACCTGTGAACACCCGGGTGGGGTATGTGCCTTGAGAGACAATGATGATGGTGTCTGTCAGTCATTGGTCTCGCTAGTATTGTGCTTTGATCTTGTGGAGAAATAGAGTCAATAGTCAAGGCCTTGCTATGTGACAATATTGGTTGGTATGATAAGATGCTTTGGCATGAGCTAAGGAAGCAGCTTATGAGATGGCTTACCAATCTAACTCTTCTTATGAATTCTTCACTTTGAGAATATCCAAATACCTTGTATACATTATGAATATCTCCCTAGTTAAGAGGGAGTGTGAAATATATAACTAAGTTCGGTCTTCATACTAACATATGTAACCATGATTTTATATATTTGATATTTATGTATTAGATATAAAGAGAAAAATAAATGTATTATTGTTATTCTTGAGGCATGGGCTTCATGCTCAAGGGAAATTTATTTTAGGTCGAGCACCCATTGTGTGCGTCTAGGGCTTGTCATTTAGTCTACGAGTCAATTGATTCATTAACATGTATTGAAAACCCATTTGGGCATGTTATATATTGTAAAGGAAAATTTCCATGAGTCAAAGTAGAGTCAAAAGACCCTCCAAGACCTCGTCATAGTGCTACATCAAGTCGGCCTTTAAGAGGAGCAAGTCGACCTATCTAGAAGGAAAAAGTCGGCCTATTAGGGAACTCAAAGAAGACTATAAATAGGTGTGCTCGGCCTCATTCAAGGGAAGATTGTTGGTTAAGGTTGTCATTAATGTCATTAAGGCATTAACCGAGATGTCAATATACTTGATGAAGCCATACTCGTGATGATGTCATACTCTTGAATGACCACACTTAATGATGGTACTTAATGAAGGTTGGAAGACATGCATGATATTACTGATGTCCTACATGATGACATTATGATCCTATAGTCAAACAATGGAGAAGCCCAACAATGGAAAAGCCAAACAAAGAAGACATGTTGTCCCAATCACCTTTTGCACATAAAAATTCAAGAACAGTTACAAAGAAAAATGAATTTTGGCATCTTGGAGGCAACCAATCACAATGAGCCCTAGACCATCTTGAAGAGGATTTTTTCCTCTTTCTAACAAGCCCTCACTTGCCCTAAAACTCCTAGTGGTTGACAAGATACCGAATTTTTAATTTTAAAAAAAAATAATTAATTGTGAAGCCGACCTACACTCACACTCTCAAGTCGGCCCTTTTCCCCAACAGTCATGTCCTTTCAAAGATGGCAAACCACTATAAATATAAAGGTAAACTCATTTGTTTTAGTCAAGAATTTTCGGTGATTATCTCAGCAAATGTGAGGATTGGAACTCGGTGAAAAAGGCAGAGCACAAGAAAAAGGAACAGGTTCACATCTCGTGAACCCTTAAGGAGAAGAATAGCCCATTTATCTAGCACCGCAAAAGCTACAGGACTGTGGATTAATATAGCAAGGGCTCAGTATTGTGAGAAGTTTCAGAACAGAAGTGTGATTCCACTTCAACAACTCGGCTCTGTATTTGTGATTTCACTACACCTCGAAATTGTAGCTCAGGACAGTCATTATTGTCACCCTCGGACTAGCCCTGTGATACTAACTCATGGTGCAGCAAACTATGATAGAAATTCAGACTTGATTGCAGTGGGAAAATAACAGTCCAGTGGAGGCTCAGTTATATACAAGTAGGAGGCTCAGAATAAACAGACAAGCTCATTCAGACCCCGATCTAACCACATAAGTTACAGTGAGCTCGGACCTACAACAGATTTGGCTCATTCTAATATAATACAGGAGCTCGGTCACCTACAGCAGATTTGTGTTATCCTGTGGCTAGTTACTTCTGCAATATCACTGTGTGGACAGTGTTCTAGTGCAACTTCAGAACTCATATTTGTATGTTATCTACACATCAATGAAGGGTTAAATTATCTGATTAGAGGCATTCCCTCAGATCTGTGAAGACATTCTCTTGTAGCAGATTTGAAGGCTCCTTGGACAGTGACATAGTTGGATTTCAAAATTTCCTCGTGAACTAATATTGCAGTAGTGAAGTCAAATGGCGGAGAAGGTACAGTGAAGATATAGTGAAGTCAAAATCGAGAAGTTTTGGAGTGATTAGACAGTGAAGAATTTTGAAGTGATCAGACAATGAAGAATTTTGGAAGTGATTAAACAATGAAGAATTATGTCAAGAATGTTCAAGTAAATACTATTCACATTCTCTATTAAAAGGAGACAAAAGGATTGGTGTCCTTGGAGTAGGAGCTCCTAAACACAAGGTTGGTGCCTTGAGAAGATAGGGTCAAAGCCCTAGAGGTCGGAGCCTCATCAAAGTCCAAGTTGGTGCTTGGCAATAGGTTGGTGCCTGTTTCATTAAAAGGGTTGGTGCCCTCACTCATCTATTGTATACTATTATTAGAAAGGGGATTGAAATTCTTATTAATCCTTAATATTATCATTATACATCTCTCTGTCTTTAATTGTGAAGAATCTAACTGGCAATAATTAACAATTGAAAAGAAATACTGATTCACCCCCCTCTCAGTATTTCCAACAATTGGTATCAGAGCCAGCTTCTTCATTATCAGCCTAATAGCTGGAAGAAGGATTCTTAGGCACAATGAAGAACATGGAAGCAACAGGGAAACTCCCTATCTTTGATGGAACAAATTTTAGTTTTTGGAAAAAGAGGATGTCCTACTATCTAATGTCTCTTGGCCCTGAAGTATGGCACTCTGTTTTGGATGGGTACAAAGCTCCCGCTGGTCTTCCAACTGATCCAGATGAAAGAAGAGCCTACATTGCTAATGCCAAAGCTTTAAATTCCATCACTAGTGGAATTACCGATTCCGAATTTACGAAAGTCATGAATTGTGACTCAGCCAAAGAAGTATGGGATAAGTTGGTTTCTCTATATGATGGGGACTCCAAAGTTAAGAAGGCAAAGCTTCAAACCTATAGAAGACAATTCGAGAGTCTGAAAATGGATGATGAAGAAGATATTGCATCATACTTCCTCTGAGTAGCTGAAGTGGTTAACTCTCTTAAAGGACTAGGGGAAAATCTTGAAGAAAGCACCATTGTTCAAAAAACCCTGAGATCGCTCACAGATTTGACTCCAAAGTAAGTGCCATAGAAGAAATGAAGGACCTAGATACTCTCAAGATGGATGAACTTCATGGAATTCTTATTGCCTATGAGATGAGGAAAAGGAGCCCAAATTTCAAAGAAGCAGCTTTCAAAGCCTCAAGATCTACAAAAGAAGGAAAAGGATGGAATTGCAACAGAGATGAATCTGGTACTGAAAACGAGTTAGCTCAATTTGTACGAAGACTAAAAAGGGGATCTAAGCTAAAAGGTAAGTACCCTCTTATTTGTTTCAATTGTGGAAGAATAGGTCATTACACTGCAAAATGTCCTCATAAACATGATAGTGATGATGAAAAGGACTCTAAAAGAATGATGTACAAAAAGAAAGGGTTTAATAAGAAGAACTTCTTCTCCAAACAAGATGAGTCTGATGAAGATGAATTTGTAGTCATCAAAAAGAAATCAACTAGAAATGTGCGTCATTACAAAGAAAGTGATGATGAATCAGATGAGGAAAGTAATTATGTTGGAAGCAAAGAAACGTATTCATGGCATTTACAAATGATGATGACCCAGAACTAGAAGATGAAAGAAACATGGATAGTTTGCTAATGAGTGCCATTAAAGAAAATGAGAATCTACAAAAGAAGATAATTTCTCTCAAAATAGAAAGAGAGGAAATAAAAAGAAGGGAAAACTTCTTGAACATTAAGCTAAAAGAGAAGGATGATATCTGTGAAAAACGTGAAGCTGAAATAATATCTCTAAGAAAGGAATTAGAGCAAGTCAAAAGGAGTTGGCAAAGCTCTCTAGCTCTTGACAACATTCTTAATACTCAAAAACCTCAACATGACAAGTCTGGAATTGGTTTCAAAGGAGAATCATCAAGTACAAAGAATAATGCCAGAAGTTATGCTGATGTACTCTCTTGCCATCCAAAAGAAGAAAAGTCATCTCGTCAAGAACAAAGTCCCATCTCAAAACCAAGAATTGAAGAAAGAGCAACTCCAAGGAAGAATGTTGGTTCAAGCTATGGATACTACAACAGGTATCAAACTATTTTTCTTGGGCATTATTACAATTGTAAAAACTTTGGGCATCAAGCTAAGCATTGCAAGGCTCATAAGAATGAAGCACCAAGATTGAATGATCAAACAAACCCCTAAAGAGCAAGAACAAATCAAAACTTACAATTCCTTTGATCCTTTAGCTAAGTTTGATCCGTCTTGCTCATTATGTGATAATTATGATCATAATGAACAAAATTGCCCTCTCAAAAGGGAAAAAGCTAAAAACGTAAATCTCAAAATTGATAAATGTGGCCTAGCTCTATGTGCTCATAGTGAAGAAAATCATTGGTTCGTGGATAGTGGATGCTCAAAACATATGGCAGGTGACCAAAAGAAGTTTATCTCATTGAACAAGAAAAATGGAAATGTATCCTTTGGAAGTGGATCCGCTAAAATCACTGGAAAAGGAACTGCTACCCTTGTCAATGGACTAGGAAAGGCTCAGAATACCTTGCCAGTAGAAGGACTCAAACACAATCTCTTAAGTGTTAGCCAGATTTGTGACCAAGGACATAATGTTGTCTTTAGTTCAAAAAATTGTGAAATAAGAGACTCATCTTTAGGAGAACTTGTGGCGAAAGGCGTAAGAACACTAGATAATGTTACATTCTCAGTAGATCCAAGAAGATAAATGTAACTTAAGTCAAACAGATGAAAGTTGGTTATGGCACAAACGATTGGGGCATACAAGTTTTGATAACCTAGCCAACATTAGCAAAATTAATGCAGTAAGGGACATTCCAAAAATGTGCAAACCAAATCAAGTTGTATGCGGCCCATGCCAACATGGAAAGCAAACCAGAACTAGCCACAAAACTGAGTTCTCAACATCAAAACCTTTGGAAATCATTCATGCAGATTTGTGTGGGCCAACTAGAACTCCAGCTCTTCAAGGTGAAAGGTACTTTGCTCTATTTGTTGATGACTATACTAGAATGATGTAGATATATTTCATAAAATATAAATCCGAAGCATTTGAATGTTTTAAGAATCTTAAGGCTCTCATTGAGAATGAGAAAGATTCTAAGATTAAATGTCTTAGAACGGATAGAGGAAGAGAATTCACCTCAAAAGAATTTGAGGAATTCTGTAAAGAGCATGGAATCGAAAGAGAACTCTCTACTGCTAGGACACCCCAGCAAAATGGAGTAGTTGAAAGAAGGAACTAAACCATTCAAGAATTGGCAAGGACAATGCTACTAGCAGCTGATTTGCAATGAAAATTTTGGAGAGAAGCAGTTGGCACCGCAGTTTATACCTTAAATCGAACTCAACTAAGACCAAATAATGAAAAGACTCCTTATGAATTATGGAAAGGAAGACCTGCATCAGTAAAGTATTTCAAGGTTTTTGGAAGCAAATGTTTCATAAAAATAAATGATGACTCACCAAGTAAATTTGATTCTAGAGTTGACGAAGGAATATTTCTTGGATACTCCACTAGGAGCAAAGCTTACAAATGTTACAACAATCGTCTACGAAGAATAGTGGAAAGCATTGATGTGAATATTGATGAAGGCCTTCCAAAAAAAAAAATTGAAGATCATGAAGTTGAGCCTTTCTTTGAACAAAGTGAAGAAGAAGAATCTGAAAAAGAAGAGGAGAATGGAGAACCCCAAAGTGAACCTTCACAAACTCCCTCTAAGATCAAGTTTATTCAAAGACAACATCCGGAAGAACAAGTCATCGGAAATATAGATGAAGGAATTCAAACTCAAAAAAGGATGATAAACACCCCAAGAAAAGATGATGTCGCTCTATTATCTTTAATAGAACCTGAAAATTTTTCTCAAGCAAGCAAAGATCCTTATTGGATAAAGGCCATGGAAGAGGAAATGTCTCAGATTGAAAAAAATGAGACTTGGGAACTGGTACCTCGCCCAAAAGATAAAAATATAATTGGAACAAAATGGGTATTCAAAAACAAGATGAATGAAGATGGACAAATCATTAGAAATAAAGCCAGACTTGTCTGCAAAGAATACTCGCAAATTGAAGGAATTGACTTCGAAAAAAATTTGCACCAGTAGCTCGATTGGAAGCCATAAGAATGTTTTTAGCATTTACTTGCTCAAAAGGATTCAAGGTTTATCAAATGGATGTAAAATCAGCATTCCTGAATGGAGATCTCAAGGAAGAAGTTTACATGGAGCAACTAGAAGGATTTGATCTTGCTGAAGGAAAAGACTTTGTATGCAAACTAAAAAAGGCCTTGTATGGATTAAAACAAGCCCCTAGAGCATGGTATGCAAAGTTGGATCACTATCTGCAACAAGAAGGTTTCAAAAAGGGAGTCGCAGGTAGCAATCTCTACATGAAGATGGACAAGGAAAAACTTTTGATCACTCTTGTATACGTTGATGATCTAATTTTTTCTAGCAATGATGAAGAAATGAGCCATGAATTTGCTCTAAATATGTCCAAAAAATTCGAGATGTCAATGATCGGTGAGTTGTCTTACTTTCTTGGGCTGCAAATATCTCAAACTTCTGCAGGCATGTTTATATCTCAGGCAAAATATCTTAAACACATGCTTAAAATATATGGGATGGAAGATTGTGCACCTATGAGCACACCGATGACCACAGATTGTAAATTAAGCAAAGATGATGATACCCCTCTCATAGATGCAACTCTTTACAGGTCAATAATTGGAGCTCTCCTATACTTAACTGCTACAAGACTAGATATTATGCAAGCAATAGTAATGGTAGCAAGATTTCAGTCAAGTCCTAAACAATCCCATCTAGCAGCTGTGAAAAGAATTCTCAGATATCTGAAAGGAACGACTGATTTCGTTCTTTGGTATCCTAAGAGTTCAACTCTTATTGTGACAGCTTATTCTGATGTTGATTGGGCCGGAAGCGTGGATGATCGAAAAAGTACCAGTGGAAATGCATTCTTTATGGGAGATTGTCTTGTATCTTGGCTCAGCAAAAAGCAATCATCTATATCCCTTTCTACAGCTGAAGCCGAATATATAGCCCCTGCTGATTGTTGTACACAAATTCTATGGATGAAGGAAGCCTTGAAGGATGTCAACATAGAAACTAAGCAACCAATTACTATTTTTTGTGGCAATACTAGCGCCATGAGTCTTTCAAAGACTCTGGTAATGCACTCAAGGACCAAACATATTCCAATCAAATACCACTTTCTCCGTGAACAAGTTGTTGAACACAATATCAGGTTGGAATACGTCAATACAAAAGAGCAAATTGCGGATATCTTTACAAAACCCCTTCCATGAGAAGCATTTGAGTATCTTCGCCAAAAGATGGGGGTTATTGCTCTTGCATTACATTGAATCAAGCAGCATGTCAGGGATACAGTATGTTAGGGGGAGCACATTGGCACCCCGTTGCCATTGATGTCAAAGGGGGTGAAAAGAAAAATATTGCCATTCAATGACAAAGGGGGAGATTGTTGGTTAAGGTTGTCATTGATGTCAATATCGCATTAACCGAGATGTCAATATACTTGATGAATCCATACTCGTGATGATGTCATACTCTTGAATGACCACACTTAATGATGGTACTTAATGAAGGTTGGAAGACATGCATGATATTGCTGATGTCCTACATGATGACATTATGATCCTATAGTCAAAACAATGGAGAAGCCCAACAATGGAAAAGCCAAAGAAAGAAGACATGATGTCCCAATCACCTTCTGCACATAAAAATTCAAGAAAAGTTACAAAGAAAAAGGAATTTTGGCATTTTGGAGGCAGCCAATCCAATGAGCCCTAGACCATCTTGAATAGGATTTTTTCCTCTTTCTAACAAGCCCTTACTTGCCCTAAAACTCCCAATGGTTGACAAGATATTGAATTTTTAAGTTTAAAAAAAAATTAATTAATTGTGAAGCCGACCTACACTCACACTCTCATGTTGGCCCTTTTCCCCAACAGTCACGTCCTTTCAAAGATGACAAACCACTATAAATATAAAGGTAAACTCATTTTTTTCAGTCAAGAATTTTCGGTGATTATCTCAGCAAATGTGAGGACTGCAACTCGGTGAAAAAGGCAGAGCACAGGAAAAAGGAACAGGTTCACATCTCGTGAACCCTTAAGGAGAAGAACAACCCATTTATCTAGCACCGCAGAAGCTACAGGAATGTGGATCAATATAGCAAGGGCTCAGTATTGTGAGAAGTTTCAGAACAGAAATGTGATTCCACTTCAGGAACTCGGATCTGTATTTGTGATCTCACTACACCTCGAAATTGCAGCTCAAGACAGTCATTACTGTCACCCTCGACCCAGGCCTATGATACTACCTCATGGTGCAGCAAACTATGACAGAAATTCAGACTTGATTGCAGTGGGAAAATAACAGTCCAGTGGAGGCTCAGTTATATACAAGTAAGAGGCTCAAAATTAACAGACAAGCTCATTCAGACCTCAATCTAACCACATAAGTTACAGTGAGCTCAGACCTACAACGGATTTGGCTCAGTCTAGTATAATATAGGAGCTCGGTCACCTACAACAGATTTGTGTTATCCTATGGCTAGTTACTTCTGCAATATCACTATGTGGACAGTCTTCTAGTGCAACTTCAGAACTCAAATTTGTATGTTATCTACACATCAAAGAAGAGTTAAATCATGTGATTAGAGGCATTCCCTCAGATCTGTGAAGACATTCTCTTGTAGCAGATTTGAAGGCTCCTTGGACAGTGACATAGTTGGATTTTAGAATTTCCTGATGAACTAATATTGCAGTAGTGAAGTCAAATGGTGGAGAAGGTACAGTGAAGATATAGTGAAGTCAAAATCGAGAAGTTTTGGAGTGATTAGACAGTGAAGAATTTTGGAAGTAAAGTGTTGTGATGAACAAGTAGACAATGAAGAATTTTGAAGTGATCAGACAATGAAGAATTTTGGAAGTGATTAAACAATGAAGAATTATGTCAAGAATGTTCAAGTAAATACTATTCACATTCTCTATTAAAAGGAGACAAAAGGATTGGTGTCCTTGGAGTAGGAGCTCCTAAACACAAGGTTGGTGCCTTGAGAAGATAGGGTCAAAGCCCTAGAGGTCGGAGCCTCATCAAAGTCCAAGTTGGTGCTTGGCAACAAGTCGTTGCCTATTTCATTAAAAAGGTTGGTGCCCTCACTCATCTATTGTATACTATTATTAAAAAAGGGATTGAAGTTCTTATTAATCCTTAATATCATTATTATACACCTCTCTGTCTTTAACTGTGAAGAATCTAACTGGCAATAATTAACAATTGAAAAGAAACACCAATTCACCCCCCTCTCAGTATTTCCAACAAAGATTAGATCAAGCAACAGGCAAGTTTGATCAAGGCAAGAAGGAGACCAAAATAAGAGCGAGGAAGAGGAGGTGAAACCATTAGAAGAAAATCGAATTTTTTGGATCTGTTTTGGGGACTATCTCTCACACGTGAGGTGAATTAAGGAACCCATCTACAGTGGAACGAATGAATTGCAGAAGTCATTTTTTTTGTGCCAAGAAGACTCACCTTGGAAGCCGAGTTCCCAAGGAAGAAGATCTTATCAAGCGAAGGAAAGAAAAGGTTAATTTCTCCATATTTTCCCACATGTGCGAAGCTAGGTTTTCTGCAAGGAGGCCGAAAGTTGCAGTCACAGATTGCAAATACGAAGTTGAGGTCAAAGGAGTTGTAGCAATTGTGAAGTTGGTTTGACTTGGGTTGATTTCGCTAGAAGAAGTTCTTCAAAAGGAAAGTTTTGACTTGGTCTTGGAGGGGTCTTGGTCAAGGGTCATAGGTCTTGGAATTCGTCATTTGAAGTCCTATAAGAAGAGAAGAGTTCTTGTGGCTTTCCTCTCAAGAGGAGAGGTTTTGGCCCTGGTTGATCGCCTATATCTTGTGTCCTCTTGTTTCATTGTTGTTTATGATTTGGTTGTTGTTTGATAACTAATCACGTCAAGTTTAAATACATCACAAGCAGTTATCAAAAGTAAGAGAAATCACCTAATCTAGCTACCTTTAGATTTCTCAACATTAGGGACTTAAGCAAGCACGAAGAGTATGGAATTCCAGGATCAATGGATATTTGTAAAGTATGGGCTTCAACAAAAGCACAACAAATCCTAACTTATATCACATATATGATATTTGTTTAGACTGATCTACTTGCTTTGATATGTAGATGACTTGTTTCTTACAAGTGCAAAGAATAGGGTGCAAAAAAAACATGGCAACTGAGTTCGAGATGAAGGACATAGACATGGTGTGTTACTTCTTGGGATTAGATGTTTGGCAAAGACTATGGGAGAATTTTCTCGGGCAATGTAAGTATGTGGTTTAGATCTTGAAGAGGTTTCAAATAGAGGAATGCAAGCTTATGGCCATACCTATGATCACTAAGCTGAAGAAGGTGACAACTTCAGATTCATATTTTGTGGATCCCACATTGTTAAGCTATTGATAGATTCTTTGATGTATTTGGTCAACACCGAACCAAATATATGTTTTGTGTAATGTCCTCTTAGAGAGAATACCCTTGTGATGAAATTTTGAGTTAAGGTTTCACACAAACAGATGACAGAAGTATATTTTGTAATAGAGTTGCACTACTTCATTAAACTATATAACAATGATGGTTTGCATAATAATATAGTAAAACATTCAAGCAACAGCTATATCAAAAGCAACCACTGTAGAAATGAGGGCCAGTTTTACCAATCATAACAAATTCACTATTCTTCTCATGCAATACAAGATCCACATTTTTCTAGTAGGGACAACTACACAAACCAGTCTTTTTAGGCATACAGTTGTAGCCATTGCTCTATTTTTCAACAACAGAAGTTTACAAAATTTGACCAAGCCACATACCCTTGTTGTCGCATCTAGGTCCAGGTTGTGGATATGAGTGTACTGTGCTGCCAATCAATGCTTTTGTGGAATCCTAGGCTTGTTGTCTCAATTTTCTACCCTTGACTAGCCTTTATATCATCACATTGTATCACCAGATACATGTTGCCTCAATCCTCTACTTCGTTGCCCCCTTTCCAACCTTAATTGTCATAAAATCAGACTTACATTGCCTCAAAAGCACGAACCCAACCCCCGCTGCTTCAAGGGAATAGAACCCAATGTTGGTTGCCTCGGAAAGAGGGTATCTAGACCTCACTACCTTAACAACCCAGTCTGCTACTTCAAAAAAGATAATTCCCAACCACACGCTACCTTAGAAAAGTAGATTTGTTGCTCCAAAAAGATAATCTCCAAGCCTCGTTGCCTCAGGAAGATAAACTTCAACCATAACTCGGCCCTGTAGCAAGAAAAGTAGAGAGATTGGCTAGGGTGGAATCTTTCACCACCAAAACCAATCTAAAAAAGGGGTCTTAAAACCCTCCAAGAGCCTCAGCCCAGAATCAAGAGTAACAATCCATGATGATCATAATGAATCTCCTCCCTCCTTTTTATAGATTCTCTTTAGGTATTTTCCCTCATAATTTCAATTTTGAGTGACTAGCAAGTTTCCCTCCATTTGCTCCAAATTTAACTTTTGTTGCAAGTTTCCCTCCATTTTCCCCAAATTTAACTTTTATTATCTAATGTTACCTAAGTAACATTAAATAATAATTTCCCCCTTTTTAAATGACTATAGCCTACAAGGTCAAATAGGCTACTACGTCCTCCCTTGGGAAATTAATTTGAAGAGGACACTACAATCCCCCCTTGCCGACATTGCTTGTCCTCATGCAATTGCAGATTTGAGTGCTACAAGATCTATTCTCCTTCCCACGTGGCATCCTCTTCAAGCAAATCCTTCCACCTAATAAGACATTATGAGATTATCTTGCCCCTCAATCTCCTATCTCGAATAGCCATGATAGCTTCCAAAATCAATACTAACTACCCCTCCTTGTCCAAAGGGGGTAGCTTAGCCTAAGTAGTAACATGTTGACCTATTGCCTTCTTGAGGCATGACACATGGAAGACATTGTCGATTTTGCTCCCCTCCAGCGACTCCAACTCATAAGCTACTTCACCAATTCGTCTAATTATTTTGTAAGGTTGCAATCTTAAGAAAACTCAAGCTCCTACCTCAAAGTTGCACTATATTCTATGCCTATCCACATACAACTTCTGTTGGTTCTAGGTGGCCTACAGATTCTCCTTAAGGACCTTAAGGATGTCCTAGCTCCCCTATATCCAATCTTTGGCTTTGGATCCTTCATATCCCCAAATGCCAAATCGAAAAATGATGCAACATCATACCCATACAGTGCCTTGAATGGGGTCATCCCAATAAATAGATGATAAGTGGTGTTATCACAATGCTCCCTATGTAATATCCCCAAAGGGAAATAACCAGTAATAAACAGAAAATCGCCAGACAGATATAGAAAATACAATGCTAAACCAGATCACTGAACAATTGCACATAGGATTCCAGAAAACTGAGCCATTTTATTAATCAGAAAGTACATAGAGAGGAGTACAAGAAAATCAGAGTAAGTGCACCTATCCTTGCCCTAGGCAAGTGGAGACCCTCTCAGACAGAATAATGGCTGCAATAAGGACAGCGTCCTAGCTGCTCTAAAGACTGAAGCTGGACTGCGCTGGTGCTAGGAGCTGAAGACTGGAAAACAGCTGATCTCAAACTCCAAACCCTCACCAATGGAAAACGCTGTCTCTGCTAGTGACAGCGCAGAAACAGATAAAGAACTGATCACCCAAACCTCCAGACAGATGGATCAGCTACTGAATGCTAGAAAACGCTGTTGAGCCCACCTCACACAAGCCTGCTCCTCAGATCAGCGTCCTACCTGGTGGATCTGCCTCCTGAATGCTCAGATCTGCTGGATCTGAAGCCTCCCATCAGATCTGCGTCCTGTCCCTCCTGATCTGCGTCCTCCTAGATCAGATCTGCTACTAATCCTTCAGATCTATGCTGGATCTGACAATATCTCTTCAGATCTGCAGCCTCCAAGGCTGGATCTGATGTTACCTCTTCAAATCTAGGCTAGATCTGCCAACAACTCCTCAGATCTGCAATCTCCCAAGCTGGATCTAGTGCTATACCTTCAGATCTGCAACATACAAAACTAGATCTGCAAATATCTGCTCAGATCTACCCTCTCCAAGGCTGGATCTATCAATGGCCTTCAGATCTGCGTCCTCCCCCTCAAGATTGGACAGCGTCCTCACTCCTCAAGCTGATCTGCGTCCTTCCTCCCCTTGGACAGCGTTTTCCCTGCTCAGATTTGGACTGCGTCCTCCCTGGAACAGCGTCCTCACTCTCCCGGCCTGATCAGCGTCCTTCCTCCTGCAGAAACAGCGTCCTTCCTCTCCTGAACTGCGCAGCCACAAGAGGGCTTCTTCTCTTCCCAGATCTGCACCAGAAACTGCTGCTACCTTGCTGCTGAAACTGAAAAGTATACTCAGAACAAAACCTTACTAGGGCGGGCACTCGAAGTCCCCCGAAGCTAAGGGTGAAACCAGAAATAACCTTACCAGGGCAGGCACTCGAAGTCCCCCGAGGCTAAGGGTGAGATCTCCGATCGGAGACACTCGTGCACTAAACAGTGCTGCAGACCGACTAAACAACCGGCGTGCTGAAGCAGACAAAAGTCTAGCTCTCAATATCAATATCAAAATATGCATGATCCAAATGAGGTGAGAACCTCTCCTTTTATAATGCCAAACTCCCTCCAACACTTAACTGCGTCCTTACTCTCCTTTGACCTGCGCAGTTTACCTTGGGTCAGCCTGATGCCTCCCCCATCATACTCATGTGGACCCCCAAGGCCCCCTCTCTAAGTTATAACGTCAATCTACTAGGAAAAGAACACTTTATTTATAAAGTGAGGTGACTAAAGTGAGGTGACCCTCTTATTTCTCACTTTATTTATTATTTCTAGCTAAAGCGGCAAAATAAAGCAAAAATGAAATATTCCAATTAGCAAAGCTAATTGGGAATATTACAGTCTCCCCCGGCAAAACGTTGCTTGTCCTCAAGCAACTGAAGTGATGGATGTTGTAAGATCTTCTCATCCTCCCAAGTGGCATCCTCATCCGGCAGATTCTTCCATCTCACCAAGAACTCTCTGATCTTCCTGCTCCGCAGCTGTCTCTCCCTGGTGTCAATAATGGCCTCCGGCTGTAACACCAAGTGCCCTTCATCATCTGTCGGTGGTAGCTCCCCGGTGACTGTCACGTGCTGGCCCAGTGCCTTCTTCAGGCAGGATACATGGAAGATGTTATGAATCCGGCTGCCTTGGGGCAGTCCCAACTCATATGCAACCTGCCCGATCCTACGTATCACCCTGTACGGTCCATAAAAGCGAGGCTTAAGCTTCTCTGCCCCCTTCTGTTTGAGCGAAGACTGTCGGTATGGCTGTAACCATAGGTAGACTAGGTCCCCTACCTCAAAGTGTCTCTCCACCCGACCCTTATCAGCATACAACTTCTGCTGATTTTGTGCTGTGGCTATGTTGTCCTTGAGAGTCCGGAGGATATCTTGGCTCTCTTGGATCCATAACTTGGCTCGCGGAGCCCTGCTAACCCCAAACATCATGTCCACAAAAGATAGGGAATGATATCCATACAATGCATAGAAAGGTGTCATACCGATAGACATATGGTGGGTTGTGTTGTAGCAGTACTCGCCCAGATGTAGCCATTTCAGCCATGCTCTCTGCTGCCCGCTGACGTAGTTCCGCAAGTAGCCCTCTAGCCACTTGTTAACTATTTCCGTCTGTCCGTCCGTCTGGGGATGGTAACTAGTGCTCGGTGTCAACTCGGTCCCCACTAGTCGGAAGAGCTCCTGCCAAAATCCACCCATAAAACGGCTGTCCCTGTCACTAACAATGGTCTTGGGTAGACCATGCAATCTGAAAACCTCCCGGAAAAACAACTCTGCCACCTGTGCCGCTGTGTGATGTGCCGATATGGCGAAGAAATGAGCATACTTCGTTAGCCGGTCAACTACTACGAAGATGCAGTCCTTGCCCTGCACTGTGGGCAACCCCGTGATGAAGTCCATCGAAATACTCTCCCACTTCCCCTCCGGAATGGGAAGCGGCTGCAACAACCCCGCAGGATGGCTCATCTCTCCCTTGTTCCGCTGGCAAACCTCGCACTCCCTGACATGCTGGAGTACGTCCTCCTTGAGGCCCTTCCATGCAAATCTCTCCCGGATGGCCCTGTACGTCTTGGTGAACCCCTGATGGCCCGCCAATGGTGAATCATGTGAAGCCTGGAGTATCTTCTCCTTGAGCTGAGATCCCTCAGTCAAGAAGATCCTGTCCCTGTAATAGATGACCTCATCGGCCACCCTGTATCTGCTATCTGCTACCTGCCCATCCAGTACCTCGCATGCAAATCTATCTTTGGAGTACTCAACCAGTAGTCGAGCCTTCCAGTCAGCGTCCAAGCTCATGAGTGATAGCGTGGCTGGTCTACGGGAAAGGGCATCAGCCCCCACGTTATTCTTCCCCTTGACATACTCTATGTCAAAGTCATAAGCCTGGATCTTACTGATCCACTTCTGCTGCCTCTCCTGCAACTGTTTCTGCTCCAGAAAGTACTTCAGGCTATTATGATCTGTCCTCACCCTGAATCTACCACCTACCAGGTACTGCCGAAATTTGGCCAACACATGCATGATGGCCAGCATCTCCTTATCATATATGGGATATAGTCTCTCGTGTGGAAGGAGCTTCCTGCTCTCGAACGCGATCGGGTGACCCTCCTGCATCAATACCGCTCCAATCCCCTCTCCTGATGCATCGCACTCTAGGACAAAGGGCTGCATAAAATCTGGCAATGCCAACACGGGACAACTGCTCATCACCTCCTTGAGCTTATCAAAAGCTCGCTGTGCCGTATCCGACCAACTGAATGCTCCCTTCCTCGTCAACTCCGTGAGGGGTGCAGCAAGCTGAGAGAAGCCCTTGACGAACTTCCTGTAATAGGTGCAAATACCAATGAACCCTCGGAGTTCCGTTACATTCCGTGGCTCCGGCCAGTCCCTGATAGCCCGGATCTTCTCATCGTGGACTCTCACCCCGTCCACTCCTATGATGTGCCCCAGATATAGCATCTCCGTCAATCCAAACTCACACTTGGAGAGCTTGGCAAAGAACTGCTGCTCCTCCAGAATGTGCAAGACCGTCTCAATGTGCTGTAGGTGCTCCTACCAGGTCCTGCTGTATATAAGGATATCATCAAAGAAAACTAGCACGAACTTCCTCAGATGATCCCTGAAAATGTGGTTCATACACGACTGGAAAGTAGCAGGTGCATTGGTCAACCCAAATGGCATGACCAGAAACTCAAAGTGCCCGTAATGACACCTGAAAGCAGTCTTGGGAATGTCCTGTTCCCTCATGTGTATCTGATGGTACCCGGATCTCAGATCAATCTTTGAGAAGAACCGTGCTCCTCTCAACTCATCCATCAACTCATCGATCCTGGGAATGGGGTACCTGTTCTTCAGGGTCTTTTTGTTCAGAGCCCTGTAGTCAATGCACATGCGTAATGTGCCGTCCTTCTTCTTCACCAGCACTACTGAAGAAGCGAAGGGACTGGTGCTGGGTCGAATGTGCCCAAGGGCCAGCAGCTCCTGAATGGCCCGTTCTATCTCATCCCGATAGGCTTTGGGATGCCTATACGGTGTGGTGATTACCGCTTGTATCCCCTGCTCCAGCTCGATCGTGTGCTCAAACCCCCGATCCGGTGGCTGTCCTGGCGGAATATCTCCAAAAACTACTGCATATCTGTCGAGAAGAGTCTGTAGATCAGGGTGCACCGTCCGTCCTGTATCTACTGTCTCCGAAGCCCGCAACTCGACTGCCCACTCTATATCTCCTTTGCGGAATGTCGCCTCCATGCTGTGTGCCGATACTGTCTGAGGTGGATATGTGTTCTGCCCTCGGATCTTCTCATGCCTTCCCGTCTTGGGATCATCCCACTCCATCTCCAGGGCCTTCCAATCAGTGGTGACCTTTCCCAGAGTAATAAGCCACTGAACTCCCAATATCACATTGGTGTCCGGAATGTCCACCACAAAGAAGTGATCGGTCAATGTATTGGTGCCCATCGTCACTGATAACTCTGGTACATATCGAGCACAAGCCATGGTCTGATCTCCTGGGACCAAAACGGAAAACCCATCAAAGCTCTCCGTCGGTATGCCTCTCCGTGCAACCATCTGGGCATCAATGAAGTTGTGGGTAGCCCCACTGTCAACTAAGACCGAAACTCTCTGTCCGCGCACTGTCCCACGTACACGCAATGTCAGATACTTGGGAACTCCTCGTAATGCTGCTAGAGTTCCCCCAGTAGGTGCGAATGAAGCCCCACCTGCATCAGGTGGTGGAGGTGGTAAGGTACTCTGCGCTGCATAACATCCTCCTGTCTCCTCATCATCCCCCTCATCCTCTTCCCCGCTGCTCTCGGAGAAGACCTCTATGAAATGTGCCTTCCCTGCCGTACACTTGTGTCCCGGTGCCCACGACTCCTGGCAGGTGAAGCATAATCGCTTCCGTCTCAGCTCTCTCCTGGCCTCATCATCATACTGTCCTCGTCCTGGATTCGCCTTGGGAGGCGGAACCCTCGTGTCCTTACCCTTAGGCTGGAAAGCCTGTCTCTGGGGATAAGGTGGCCGAGTCCTAGGCAAGACATCTTGTAGCTCACGGGCCCTACTGACAGCATCCTGTAGTGTAGCCGGTTTGTTTGACCGGACTAGGCCACGAAGTGGCTCTGACAGCCCCTCCACAAACATAAGGACCATCCAAGCTGTCGATAAGTCAGGTACCATTACTGAAACCCTCAAGAAGTCTGAGATGTATGCCTCTGCACTCCCCGTCTGTCTGAGCTTGGTCAGCTCGAAGAAAGGCTGATCCGGGTCCTTCTTGTCAAAACGTTCCACCACTCTCCTGGTGAACTCAGCATATGTCGTCACTGCGGAATGTCCCAGTGTTGTCAACCCATGAAACCACCAGTCCTGGGCCTCACCCTCTAAATGTAATGCAGCCATCTTAATGGCCTCCCTCTCTGGCATCTTGTTAAGCTGAAAATAGAGGTCCAACTTCTCCACCCAAGACTTTGCCGTAGTCTTCTGTGATCCATCAAACATCGGCAAATGGAATTTACTTGCTGCACGGTGACTATCACGGTGGGATCCACGTCCCTTGTGTTGGTCCTGCTCATGGGCCTTGCCTCCACATCGGAACTGGATATAGCGATCTAAGGGGAAAGCATCCATGAACGCCTGACCCAGGCTCTGCCAGTCTGCAAAAATGGCCGCATGTTGAGCTGGACCCCCATCTCTTGGTGCTGTTGGCTCCTCTGCCTCTACCGTAAAGGTAGGCATGGTGGGTCGCGTGGGTGCGGAATTGACCCTCTGTGCTGTCACAATGGGAATAGCGTCTGGTATGTAGCTAGACACGCCCGATCCCTCTCCCACCTGGAGAACCCTAGGGGGTTCTTTCTGTGTTTCCTCTACCGCTGCAATTCTCTTAGTTACATCCTGCATGTGATGGATGAATGTATCCATCTTCTCGGCCAACTTCACAACTATGTCCTCCATTGGATTCCGCTGTTCTGTCTCTGAATCAGAATCACTTCCCCCGAAGAGACTCTTCCGATGGACGTAGGGGTTATCCCCGGGCGTCATAGACTGCTAGCACCACAGGCTGAGCCAGATCTATGCTTTGATACCACTGTAATATCCCCAAAGGGAAATAACCAGTAATAAACAGAAAATTGCCAGACAGATATAGAAAATACAATGCTGAACCAGATCACTGAACAATTGCACATAGGATTCCAGAAAACTGAGCCATTTTATTAATCGGAAAGTACATAGAGAGGAGTACAAGAAAATCAGAGTACGTGCACCTATCCTTGCCCTAGGCAAGTGGAGACCTCTCGTACGTAATAATGGTCGCAATAAGGACAACAGCCCTAGCTGCTCTGAAGACCGAAGCTGGACTGCGCTGGTACTATGAGCTGAAGACTGGAAAATAGCTGATCTCAAAACTCCAAACCCTCATCAATGGAAAACGCTGTCTCTGCTAGTGACAGCGCAGAAACAGATGAAGCACTACTCACCAAACCTCCAGATAGATGGATCAGCTACTGAATGCTAGAAAACGCTGTTGAGCCCACCTCACACAAGCCTGCTCCCTCGCATCGGGTCCTGTCTGGTGGATCCGCTCCCGCATGCTCGGGGACTGATCCGCCTTCATCGGACCGCGTCTCGTCCCTCCTTCGATTCGTTGGCCTCTAGATCGATTCATGACTAATCCTTTTCAGATTTACAGTCAGATATCAGATCTGGATAATATCTTTGATTCGTACTCTCCAAGGCTGGATCCGATGTTACTCCCTTTCCGTTTCTAGGCTAGATCTGCCAATATCTCCTCAGATCTGCAATCTCCCAAGCTGGATCTAGTGCTATACCTTCAGATCTGCGTCATACAAAACTGGATCTGCAAATATCTGCTCAGATCTACCCTCTCCAAGGCTGGATCTATCAATGGCCTTCAGATCTGCGTCCTCCTCTTCAGAACTGGACAGCGTCCTCACTCCCACAGCTGATCTGCGTCCTTCCTCCTCCTGGACAGCGTTATCTCTGCTCAGATCTGGACTACGTCCTCCCTGGAACAGCGTCCTCACTCTCCCAGACTGATCAGCGTCCTCTCTCCTCCTTGAACAGCGTCCTTCCTCCTCTGAACTGCGCAGCCACAAGAGGGCTTCTTCTCTTCCAAAACTGCACCAGAACTGCTGCTACTTTGCTACTGAAACTGAAAAGTGTACTCAGAACAGAACCTTACTAGGGCGAGCACTCGAAGTCCCCCGAAGCTAAGGGTGAAACCAAAAATAACCTTACCAGGGCAGGCACTCGAAGTCCCCCGAGGCTAAGGGTGAGATCTCCGACCGGAGACACTCGGTTGCACTAAACAGTGCTGCAGACCGACTAAACAACCAGCGTGCTGAAGCAGACAGAAGTCTAGCTCTCAATAATAATATCAAATCATGAATGATCCAAATGAGGTGAGAACCTCTCCTTTTATAATGCCAAACTCCCTCCAAAACTTAACTCTCCTTTGACCTGCGCAGTTTACCTTGGGTCAGCCTGATGCCTCCCCCATCATACCCATGTGGACCCCCAAGGCCGCCTCTCTAAGTTATAACGTCAATCTACTAGGAAAAGAACACTTTATTATAAAGTGAGGTGACTAAAGTGAGGTGACCCCTCTTATTTCTCACTTTATTTATTATTTCTAGCTAAAGCGGCAAAATAAAGCAAAAATGAAATATTCCAATTAGCAAAGCTAATTGGGAATATTACACCCTAAGATGTAATCACTTGATGCATGCCTTTTCTTGTCTTGACACATAATTACGTAAATAGCCCTCAATTCATTTACTCACAACCTTTGTTAGGCCATCTATTTGAGGGTGGTAACCAGTACTAGGGGTTAACTTTGTGCCCACCAATCTGAACAACTCCTTCCAAAAAGCAACGATAAATGTGATATCCCGATCACTAACTATATTTGTAGGCAAACCGCAGAGTCTAAACACCTCCTTGAAGAACAATTTTGCCACTTGTGTTGCATTATAATCTATTAAAATCACAAAGAAATGTGTGAATTTGGCCAACCTATCAACTATCACATAGATGCAATCCTTGCCCTTTGCCTTGAATAGACCTATGATAAATTCCATCAACGCTTTCCCACTTTTTTTCTAGAAATGGAAAGGGTTGTAACAATCCTACAAGAGTATGCTCGGGCTTGTTCTGTTGACAAGTCATGCACTCCCTTGTGTACGTCAACACATCATCCTTGATGCCTTTCTAAGAGAAACTCTCTAACCAGCCTATAAGTTTTAAAGAACCCTTGGTGCCCTGCTAGCGGTGTGCCATGTGTAGTCTTCAAGATCTTCTCCTTGAGAATGGATTTAAGGACCAAATATAACCCGTCTTTTATAAAAAATGACCCCATCTACTATTTTGTACCTATCATCCTGGATGAGACTGTCCATTAACTCACAAGCAAATTTGTTTTTGGAATATTCTACCAAAAGGTGAGTATTCCAATCTCCTACGATTTCCATGAGTGAAAAAGTAGTTGGTTTCTGAGAGGGTGCATTAGCCACAACATTTTTCTTACCCTTAACAAACTTAATATCAAAACCATAGGCTTGAATCTTACTTACCCATTTTTGTTGTCTTTAATCCAAGTCCTTTTGTTCCAAGAAGTATCGTATGTTGTTGTGATCTATTTTGACCACAAACTTACCCCCTACCAAGTATTGTATGAATTTCATCAAAGCATGCATGATGGCGAGCATCTCTTTGTCGTAAATGGAACAAAACTTCTTTGGATCCCTTAGTTTCCAGATTTCCAAGGCTATCGAGGGTTTATTCTGCATCAGCATAGCTCCTATCCCCTCACCCAAAGCATCACATTCCAATACGAAGGCTTGACTAAAGTCAGAAAGTGCTAGCACTGGGCACAAGCTCATCACCTCTCTAAGCTTGTCAAATGCCCTTTCTGACTCCTCTGTCCACGTGAACACCCCTTTCTTCACCAATTTTGTTAATGGTGCGCCTAACTGAGAGAATCCCCTAAATGAATTTCCTGTAATAACTCTAAATCCCAAAGAATATTCCCATCTCAGTAAGGTTCCTAGGTGTAGGCCAATCCAGTATGGCTTGTATCTTCTCCTAATGTACCTACACCCCTTACGCATTGATCACATGGCCCAAGTAAAGGATCTCGGTCATCCTGAACTCACACCTTGATGCCTTGGCATAAAGTGATTGCTCCTCCATAATACTCAAAATTTCATCCAAATGTCTCAAATGCTCTTCCCATGTTTTGTTGTATGTGAGGAGATCATCAAATAACACCAATAAGAACTTCCTAAATTGTTTGTTGAAGATGTGGTTCATGCATGACTGAAAGGTGGCCGGTGCATTGGTCAACCCAAATGCCATGACCAAGAATTCAAAATGCCCATAGTGGCACCTGAACATTGTCTTATGCACATCCTGCACTCGGCCTTAAATCTGATGATAACCTGATCGAAGATCAACCTTCGAGAAATGCACTGCTCCATGCAACTCATCCAACAACTCATCGATCCTGGGGATGAGGTACATGTTTTTTATGGTCTTCTTGTTCAAGGTTCGGTAGTCAATGCACATCCTCCAGGTACCATCATTTTTCTTCACAAAAACAATTGATGAGGCGAATGGGCTCGAACTGCGTCTAAAGTGGCCCATGGCTAGCAATTCCTTGATGGCCTTTTCTATCTCATCCTTAAATTTCTTTGGATGCCTATAAGGTGTGTTGATCACTAGTTTGGTCCCCTCCTCTAACTCTACGGTGTGCTCAAAACCCATGTCATTAAGTCTCCCTGGGGGAATATCTCCAAAAACCCGGTCATGCTTATTCAGCAATAACTAAATATATGCCTGATACTGTTGGTTGTTAACTAAATGTATGCTTATTAGTTAACCCAACCACATATTATTGCTACCCCTTTGCTCGTGGCATTTCGCCCTAAGACCCCTTCATCCCCATTATGTTCCATCATTATTCACATGCCACCTATTGTTTGAAGGATGTCCCAGGGACTTGTCTTTCCCCTTAGGAGTTGGGAACACCTAATAGGGTTGTCTATTAGCCACTCCTACCTAGGGAAATAAGACTATTACGAGATCAAAGCCCCAAATTTGGAAGAGAAACCCCACATGAAGTGTCAATTTGCCCTTGATTAACAAGCTTGGTTCACTTAGATGCACTAATGATTAATTGTACCTAATGGTGTAGATGCAACACTGGACATTGTGTGATTGGCAGGTAGTTTTCATCATGGGTTGGACAACTTAACTAGGACCCAAGTTCACCAGAGGAGCATTATGATAGCCTACACGTGAAGCGTTAAGGGCCATGGGACTCCCATCACTTGCAAAGCATCACTCCAGTCCATCGACACCTACAGCACCCCAACAATTTGTTCTTTTCACCACATTATTCATGAGATGATGCACTTGGACCAGCATTCCCCTAGTCAGCTTAGCAATATATACAGGTATTTGCAGCCGATCTGAGGCCCAAATGAGGTTTGTCTCACCCCTTGAGACATGGAAGGGCTAGCATCATCCTCAGAGCCCTCAATGTTGGAGCAGAACCAAACTCTTCTATCACCTGGAAAGTTGAAACCAGTGTTGTTCCCTGATGGTAATGTTAAATTCTTAAAGTAAAAGTGACATTCTCCTTTATCTTTCATTTTCATCCTTTTACTTAAAATTTTAACATTACCATGAAATGACTCTGGATGTTTGAGAGTGGTTCCAACTTGATCGGACTTCATATGGAGAAAATAGAATTTCATACCCTATTCAAAATGCAGCAGACTTGACAGTTTTCAAGAATTCAGGATCAATGGGATTGTGGCATTTCATTAGATTATATCATGTATGAGGGTATGTGATTGGCATTTAATCAAGAGCACCAAGCCCTATATGTACCCTAGTGTTGGTGGTGTTAATTGTTGAACTCCTTTGTCATGTCGTTAGCAAAAAATTAGCTTTCAATCAAGTCAAAATCGTCGATCAAGCATGTTAAGCTTTTTCTACCATATTTTAAGGCTTGGATTAATCATTAGGTAGTTTGATCAAAATTGGGCAATGTTGAATAATATCCTAGACAATCGAGGTGGAGGCAAAGGCTAGACAAGAGGAGAAGAATCCAGATTCTAGATGGTTGATGCTCGAATAATTAATCATTAATGTACAATGGATGCCATATCTATCTTGATTTATGTACAAATATGCATGTTTCCATACCTTCTACAACTAATTTGGTGTTTTGAATGTTTTTTTTAATATAAATGCAAAAAAAATATAAAACATATATATATATATATATATATATATAGTAGACGCTTCCAAACACTTCGCTTCCTAGATTTTTGGGAAATGACGCTTCTGCGTCCCCGCTTCGTGCAACGTTGGTTGAAACCGATGAGACCCATTTTGTGCCCCAAACACAAAATTGGGATCCACAAGATGATTCAAGGCTGCAAGGAAGTGGAAGCAAGAGTGGGGAGCGACAATCTTCAGAAGCTTCCAGGTCAGGAGCGAATAGGGAGCTTTATATAATTTATATTTGTATATATTTTGGTGCATATATGTCAACAAAAGCATGTAGATTGATTAATAAGTTATAAAAAGCATGTAGATTGATTAATAAGTTATAAAAAGCATATTAACATGGATTACATCATATAACATCAATCATCTAGTAGACATGGGATCATCAACATGAGCTACATAAACATCATCTAGCTCAGAGTCTAAGGACTCCCCAGACTCCTCTGCAACCTCGGTAGTAGTAGTAGCAGCAGCAAAAATAGACATCAAAACTACAAATCACTTATCAACATGATCAATCATGAAACTCATCATTGATTCAACACTACTAAAAATGGGATCCATCAACAAAAGCTACATAAACATCGTATAGCTCAAAGTCTTCAGACTTGGATTGTTCAACCTTATAATATGGTAGAGTTTGAAGATGTTTAACATGCCTAACCAATGATTTTGGTTTGAGTGAAGGGTTCATCTCCTCAACCTTATAATATGGTAGAATAATCTTAGCATGCCTAACCAATTATTTTCCTTTGAGTAAGGGTACATTTTAGTTAAGGCCATGGTAGAGGAGTTCAACAAGCAAGACCACCAACATCAACGAAGATCAACAATCAATGACACCAACATCAAGGCACTTAAAAGGGCTTCATGCTCTTGATCAAATGCCAATCTCATACCCTCACACATGACATGATCAATTGGAAACACTGGAATCCCTTAAATCTTGAAATCCTGAAAACCATTAAGTGTGTTGGATTTTGAGTGATATCTGAAAATCTAGTTTCTCCATATGAAATCCAATGAGGTCAAAACCACTCTCAAACATCCCGAGTCATTTCATGGTAATATTAAAAATTTAAGTAGAAGGATAAAAATGAACGATAAAGGAAATGTCACTTTTACTTTAAGAATTAAGCATCACCATTGATTGCCAACATTGCTAGGGTTGAGAATCTTAGCCACCTGTGAAAGCACTAGGGAGGGAGAAAATTTTATTTGGCAGGAGCGGGTAGGGAACGAATTTTTTTTGGCGAGAGCACACTCCCAAAATTTGCTCTCAAACGGGAGCGAATCGAGAGTGCACTCCCTAGCACTTCTAAGTGGAGCGTGCTTCGAGAGCATATTTTGGGATGATTTGCATGGAGATTTAGGGGCCAACCCCTAGATCTGAATTTTTGGAGCCCTCTACACTTGGCTTGGCATTGGAGGAGCCCAATGCATGCCCTAAAAGGGCCTACGCATGCATGACGTCAGCATTTCAGCCTCTTTTGTGGGTTATTTCTTATGTTTTATATTAGCTATGAGGTTGGCTTGTAACCTCACTTAGTTTTTCCCATCATTTTACAACTTGGAGGGGATTTAGGCTAAATTAGACATCATTAGACATGTATAACTTTGAGAGAGAGATCATTCTATTCTCTCATCATCATCACTTGGAGAATTTGAACCTGATAAGAGAATTTGCACTTGTTCCTTCTTGGCTATTGGAGAAACTTGGAATGCATTTTGATGTTTGGAAGTTATCTTGGATTGTCTTTGGAGCTATTTCTTTGATGAATGGATGGATATACTACATGTTATCTTGTAAGTGCCTATTGTTGAAGATTATCATTTTGGATTTGTCTAATGTATGGAATTGTTGCTTCTAGATTATGCATGATTGTGCCCTAATTTCTTGAAAATAAATTTGAATGGCTATCTAGTTGAGAATTGCAGACATTACTCATGGTATAAAATGTAATAAATGTTCCTAGTGGGGGGATTCTTATAACTCTCCATCAAACTCCATTGATCTTTGAGTGGCCAAATGTTGGAATTTTGATATCTAGGGCATCAAATTTCGGCCTCCTTAGTAACAAATTTGGCTTGTTTATAACATCCTTGACTCCATATGCCTAAGGGCAAGGCACTAGGACTTGGAGCGAAATTTTAGGCAGGAGGTTTTTTGGTGGTTTGAGAGCCTAAACATCAAGAGGTAGGTCTTGGCTACGTGACCTATCATTTTGGTGGGCATACACTCAAATTTCATCCATAAATATCTTGCCCTAGTTGTTGCCCTAAGAGGGAAACCCTAGTTTCTTCTCCCTCAACTTGAGGACTATCTTAAGGGTTTCGTGAACCTTGGCTTAGTTGAATATTATTGTAAGAAACCCCTTCCCTCGAGCCTTAACCTTGTGAATACTTATCACCATAGAAAAATCTCAATACCCTATGTCTTGAGCCTTCTTTTCTAGGGCTTTACTTTGAGAGTATTTTACTTCTTTGAAGCCTTGAACCATTAATAAGTCTCTCTCTCTCTCTTGAATGAGCTCTAGCTTGATCACTTTGTGCCTTATACGTAGCATATCCATTTTAAGTGATCTCCCTCCTATCGGGTCTCCTCCCATCGATGAAAGTCCATAAAGAGCAAGAGGTTTTGGCTTAGGTGACATTGGGTCTTTACCCCATTGTTAGCACTCTAGCTCTTGTCTTGAAGGGTTCCCCTCTCCAAGGCCTACTAGATTTTGTGGTAATAAGACCAAACCTTGCTACATTAATAGCCCAATCAACTTCTTGAGAAAGATAATTCTCAACCACACATTGCCTCAGAAAAGCAAATTCACTACCCCAAAAAGATAATCTCCAACCCTCGCTGCCTCAAAATGATAAACTTTAGCCAGAACTCAACCCTATAGTAGGAAAAGTATAGACATTGGCTACAGTGGAATATTTTGCCACCGAAACCAATAAAAAAAAGGGGTCTTAAAGCCCCTCCAAGAGCCTCAATCCAAAATCAAGAAGAGCAACAATCCTTGATGATCATAATGAATCTCCTCCCTCCCTTTTATAGATTCTCTTTTGGGGCTTTTCAATTTTCCCCAAATTTAAGTTGTATTGCAAGTTTCCCTATATTTGCCCTAAATTTAACTTTTATTATCTAATGTTACCTAAGTAACATTAAATAATGATTTCCCCCTTTTTAAATGACTATAGACTGCAAGGTTAAATATGCTACTATGTTCTCCCTTAGGCGATTAATTTGAAAAGGACATTACATTTTGCAATGAACAACTTGAGACAACCCATGGTGGAGCTAAGACAACTGCATTGGTTAGCAAAAAAACATGTGCTCAGGTATTTGAGGGGCATAGTGGAGCATGGTCTGAGATATCTCGAAGATGGTGAAATGAAGTTCCATGGGAATTGAAACTCAAATTAGGCATGTAGTGCCACAAACAAGAAGAGCACCTCAAGATGTTGCTTTATCTTGGGATCAACAATGATATCTAAGTTCAACAAAAAGCAAATTTTCATAGCGCTTAGCTCGATAGACACAAAATCTATTGCAGTCGGTACTACTAGTTGTGAGGCCATCTTGCTTTGCAATTTCTTGTAAGAGATTCTTTCATCAAGAGTTGGATCCCACCATCATTTACTATGGTACTCAAAATCGTATCAAGCTCTCTAAGAGAATCTAGTGTATCATGACAAGCCCAAGCAGTGTTGCGGGGGAGCAGCCAACCCCTCCTATTCGTGGAGGGCGCTCCAGACGAAAGCGCTCAGGGAGCAACCCCGGAAGCATGCTCTCGAATTGCTCTCGTTTGGAAGCAATTTCGAGAGCGTGCTTGCGCAAAGTAAAATTCGTTCCTTGGCTTTCCTTCGCCAAAGAAAAAATAAAAATAAAAATAAAAAAAAACATAAAGATATTCCAAATGCAAATTTTTTTCAAAAAACAAGAATTTTTCAGTGGGGCAGTCTAATCTTCAAGCCCATGGCCCTAGTATTGATACGCAATTCATGGTAATGTTAAATTCTTAAAGTAGAAGTGACATTCTCCTTTATTGTCACTTTTACTTAAATTTTTAATATTACCATGAAATAACTCGGGATGTTTGAAAGTGGTTCTGACCTCATTGGATTTCATATGTTGAAAGTAAATTTAGATCTCTCTCAAAATCCAGCAAACTAATCAGTTTTTCAAGATTTAGGATTTAGGGGGATTGCAATGTTTCCATTGGAATTTGTAATATACTAGGGTATGGAACTAGTATTTAATCAAGAGCACCAAGCCCTTTATGTACCTTAATGTTAGTGACATTGGTTGTCAAACTCCTCTATCACAACCCTACTAAAAATGTACACATCACTCCAACAAAATCTTGGCTTGACATGCTACGCTTTTTCCAGCTTATGTTAATGCTAAGAGGGTGATAATAATGACAAAGATCTCGAGATAGGCAATCATTTTGATGATATGCAGGTATTTCTTGTAGCATGATTTTTTTGGATGTTGGAGGTCTTCTAGAGCCCTATTTGTTGATGTATTTTTGGTTTAGAGATGGATTGCACTCAATGCTATTTTGGTTATTTGCACCCTTACATGCTATATAAATGAGAACTTGTATTTTGTGGATCTATGGTTGAGGAAGATTATAACTACTAGATGATTGATGTTATATGGTATAATCCATGTTTTTATGCTTTTTATAACTAATTCATCACTCTACATGTTTTTGTTGAGATATATGCATCAAAACATATAAAAATATATTATTATATAAATTTGCTCCTAATTCGCTCCCGACCCGAAAGCTTCTGAAAAATTGTCACTCCCTGCTCCCACTTCCTCTTATGTTCCCCGTTTCTGCTCCCGCTTCCAAGTAGCCTTGCGCCCAAGCACATAGAGATCAAATACAACTTCATACAAGGCAAGGTTCAAAAGATTGTAGTGAAGCACTAATATATTCCCACAAAGCAATCCACCATTGATATTCTGACCAAGCCCTTAGCAAAAGAAAAACTTGAGCCATTCAAATATAAACTTGGATTGGTGCAAAATTCCTTCCTTGCTAAGGAGTGTTAAGAATTATAGCTTGGATAGGAACTTCTGCACAAGTTTAGTGTGAACATGCAAGAAGTAGTTCCCTTTAGTTAAAAAAGGCGAAAAGTCCTATATTTAGTTATCAAGTCTAAAAAAGTGTATCTCATGGAAGCATGACCTAGACTAGAAGTAAACTCAAAAACAAACTCGAGTTTTGGTCTCAGCAATCAAGAGTAGGTTGAGCAATCAAGAGAGAGGGATCTAGGCGAAGGTGAATTCAAACAGCAAGCAAGGCCATAAAGTACAAATTTGTACAATCGTATTGATCCATATAATAGTATAGAACAGTCCATACAATCATATGCACAAAAGCCATATAGTTTGCATAGTCAAGGCATACTTTCCTAGCAAGTCATACACCACGTGATTTGTGACTGTGAAAATGCCAATTTTAGTAGATTGTGGAGGTTTACTAGAGATTTTCAAAAGAATGAAAATTTGATTTTGAAAGAGTAATTAACTTTGTATGTGTGAAATTGGTTTTATGCTTCCACTATTTAATTTCTAGTTTTCTGATTTATGTTATGATCTAAATTTAATTTCTACATTATTATATTCAGTGATTTACTTGCTTAATTGAGATCATAAGAACATTACACATCTAAGCTAGAATTTTTAAAGGAGATCTTAACCTGCACATCAAAAACACTTTGCTCCCTCTGCTTTTGTTCATATGTAATTCTAAGGGTTCTGGTGGAGCAATAGAAACCATAGTATTAAAAATCAGCCTGTATGAACTGGAAACCAGTCAAACTAGCCGGTTCACTGGCTAACCATCCGGACCAGCCAAAGAACCTAGTTAGAGGGGCCATTTCGCCTTTTTTCAGAAAAATCGGTCGATTCATTGCCATGCCAACTGCAGACCTCCTGGGCGGTCTTTTGGAAGCTTCTGAGATGGTTCGGAGGAAATAAAAGGAGGTCTCCCCTCCAAGCCAATAAAAGGAGGTCTCCCCTCTCATTTGCCTCGCACATCTCATTTGATTTTTTTGTGAGTTTCATTGGGAGCTTGGAGGCTTGGAGTTGGACATGGAACTATTTTGGAGATAGTTTGGAGTTGTTAATAGAGTTGGCATCTTCAAGAGGAGGCTAAGGAAGCTAGTTTTCATTTCCGAGTAAGGATTTTCACTTGAAAAAAATCCATATTTCATTGTTTTCCATGTATTTAATTTTTTTGTGTTCTATGCTACATTGTTATCAAATCTCTAGTTCTAAGCTATCAAATTTTGTAGGCTAAATATGCCCATTTCTTTCCCAAATTTATCTTAGGTTTTCCCATTTTCTTAGCTACAATTTTTTTTAATTGTCATATTTCTTTGCAAATTTCAAATATTCCTACCCACCATGCCTCCAAAAGCCAAGGACGGTGCATGGGCTCATTGTGATGTGATTGATGGAAAAATGATATGCAAACTTTGCAATAATTCTATTGGATGTGGGGGTATTCTCAGGTTGAAACAACACTTGGTTGAGATAAGAGGCCAAGTAAAGCCATGTGATGCACCAAAGGAAGTGATAGGTCCAGTTAGGGCAGAATACCTTGCCAAGTTTGAGAAGTTTGAGGAGAATAAGGCTAGGGAGAAGGTTATCCAAGAGAGAGTGGATATAATGAATTTGAGATTCAAGACTCCTCTTCTATCCCTTCCACCAATGACCCCTTTCACAATGTCCCTCCTGCTCTTGGGTCTTATCATCAAGGCCAACAATCTAAAGGAACAAAGAGGATGAACATCCAGAGTTATTTCTCATCCTTTGTCTCCACTACCTCTGATAATCCCACTTCCTCCCAGCCAAGTCTAACTCAATGTCAACCCACTTTGGATGACCATTGGAAAAAACAATACAGAGAATCTTCTTTTCAATAAATTGCTAGATGGTGGTATGAAGCAGGTATCCCATTTAATGTTGCCCGCTCACCTTATTACTAAGCTATGTGGGACTCTGTTATAGCTACCGGAAAGGGCTTCAAAGGCCCTATTGTGCATGACTTGAGGGGAGCTCTTTTGCAAAAAGAGATTTGTTCCATTGATGAGTATTTGGCTGATTAGAAAGAGTCGTGGCTCAAAACAAGTTGTTCCATCATGTCAGATGGATGGACAGATGGAAAGAACTACACTATCATTAATTTCCTTGTTTCTTGCCCTCAAGGAACCATGTTTTTTAGATCAGTTGATGCATCTAATAAGGTGAAGGATGCAACCCTTCTATTTGATCTTTTGGATGACATTATTCAACAAGTGGGGGAGTAGAATGTTGTGAAGGTCATCGTAAATAATGCCTCAAACTATGTTCTTGCTGGAAAGATGCTAGAGTCCAAATATATGACCATATTTTGGACTCCATGTGTTGCACATTACATAGACCTCATGCTTGAGGACATGGGCAAAGTGGAGCGGGTAAAAAGCATTGTAGAGCATGCCAAGTGCATTACAAAATACATCTACAACCACTCATGGGTATTGAGCCTAATGAGGAAAAACACTAGGGACAAAGAGCTTGTTAGGCCTACAATTACAAGATTTGCAACTCACTTCCTCACGTTGCAATGTCTCAATTCTCAACAAAAAAACTTGCAGAAAATGTTTTCTTTTGACGATTGGACTTCAATCTCAGTGGGTTCGTAGACAAGATGGTAAAGACACCAAAAAGAAAGTTTTTGACAATTATTTTTGGAAAAGGTCTGCAGAGCTTGTGAAAATTACCGAGCCCCTTGTTAAGGTGCTATGGATGGTGGATGAGAAAAATTGGCCATGGGCTACATTTATGAGGCTATGGATCGCAAAGGAGCAGATACAGGCAACTTACAAGGATAAGTTAGCTAAATATGGGCATATTTGGGAGATCATTGATAACAAATGGAACAATCAACTCCATCGTCTTATACATGCAATTGGGTATTTTTTGAACCCAAAGTATCATTATAAAGCTTGGCTAGGAGATTTACAATTTGGGAAGATCAGAGACGGATTGTATGATTGCTTGGAGCGCACGGTCCCTAACCATTCGGACCAATTGAAAATACATAGACAACTTCCTCTTTTCAGTATGGCAGCAAGTACCTTTGGTAGAAGCTTGGCAAAGATGGCAAGAGATGTTGATCAACCAAGTAAGCAATTCCAATTTGTTTTTCTTTTAAAGTTCAATTGTTTACAAATTTACAATTCAAATCGTTTGTAAATACTTGTAAATAATTATTGAAATGAACTAAGTTACTAATTAATGTCTTTTTCTTTGCAGCACATTGGTGAGTGTCATTTGGCAGCCAATGTCCTCAATTGCAAAAATTTGCAGTTAGAGTCCTCAGCCAAACTTGCAGTGCTTCAAGTTATGAACACAATTGGTCTGTTTTTTAGCGCATACACACGAGAAGAGAAATCGTTTGGAACAAAAATAGTTAAATGATCTTGTCTTCATGCAATACAATCATCGAATAAGGCGCAACCAATGCAGCTTTAGTAGCACCATCAAAACCAGAATTAGTAGCCGCATCAAGCAAAGGCAAACAACCAATGGAAGGCCCTAATCATGCAACTCGACCAACTCTTGCTTCCATTAGGTCCACATCTATTGTTATTGGTGCTACTACTAAGGTTGCAAATGAGGTTGAGGCATCCTCAGACTCTGATCTAGATGATGTTTAAGTAGCTCTTGTTGATGATCTTGTGTCTAGTAATGGTGATGAGTTTGATCATGATGAAGAATGATCATGTTGATCACTGATATGTACCTATAGAGTCTAGAATTGTAGTCTTGTAGTAGGCCAATGGCCCCATAGCTTGTAGCATTGTTTTTGGACTTTATAGCTAAGTTACCATGATCCGGATATAGATACAGATACAGATCCGGATCCGGATCCAGATCCAGATTCGCTAGTTTTTTGAAAATCCAAGATCCAGATATGGCAAGGAGACATCAAATACAAAAAAATTAAAATATGATAATATTTTTAAAATTTTAAAAAACACTTTAGAGTTCAAAAATCAAATACTCCCTGAAACCATCAAACACTTTTAGAACTGAAACCATTAGATATATTATAAATATGAAAACTGAAACACTGAAATGATGCATCCTCCCTCATACAAAGTAACAAAAAGGATAATATCATAAATGATAATAGTAAATAAATTTACAAATCCTCAAATGAATCTGCATTATTTCTGCATATTGCAATTCTACATCATGAATAGATGATGGGGGTCCTAGAATGTAGGAAGTTGCATCAGTAGGTTGGACTGGTGGTGGAACAATATCCTCAAGTAGGTTGAGGCAGTGTTTTAAAAATCGGACTCAGGTTCCGAAACGGATGAGGGTTGGCTCCGACTCCGAATCTAACTCGGTATCAACTTGGCCGATTCAATTTCAATGACTCGGTCTTTTTAAAAAGTACATTAAATATTAATTTTTTATATAAAAAAACATAATTTTGAAAATTTTCATTCATGTTTCCAAACACAAAGCATGAATATATCCATTATATCAAAATTGCACCCAGTGCACTGTCCAATACATGATGATGATATAGAGATCAAAACAAAAAACATAACCAAGGAGGCTCTAAATGGCCTCTACAACAAAAAATGAATAGTCACTATTGCTAGACATCTAACAAAACAATATCCTCTGCCTCAAACTTTGAACCAGAGGGGGAAACCGCTCGCTCCTCCTCCTCTGAATCAACATCCTCAACTAGAACTGTAGCACGTTGAGCCTGAGATAGACGAGTTATGCGCCTCAGTCGTGGCTAACTAGAGGAAGTGCCTGCCGCTGCCACTGGAGGACTTGGAGTTGGGACTGGGCCTGCTACTAGTGGATCTGCATTGGCTCCAAACGATTTCTCTTCTTTGTGTGAATCCTCTCAAAGACAGACCAATTGCACTCACACCCAAAAGCACTGCAAGTTTGACTCAAAATGCGGATTGCAAATCTCTGCAATTCAAGACAATGGTTCGGTTGGCTCAGTGCATGGTTCGGTCGGCTCAGTGCATGGCTCAGTCGGCTCGATGTACTGCTCGATCGGCTCGGTATACGACTTGGTCGGCTCGGTCACAAACCGGCCTCCGGACCGGTTTTTCCACAGAGTCAATCCGGCCAGGGGTCTGGCTCGATTGATTCGATCGATTCCGAGCCGGTGTGGCGAATTTTTAAAACTATGGGTTGAGGTGATTCATGGCATTCAGTGTCAAGTTCAAGTCAGAGATCTCAGGCTCCACATCCCACATCCTGCTCAAACTTTTTTTGTACTCCATTTCAACAAGTGATAGAAGACGGAGGTTGGAATGAACATACACAAGATCCTCAGCCTTTGTCGCTCCCATCTTGTTTTGCTTCACTGAATAGATGAAGCCATATGTACTCCAATTCCTCTCAGTTGATGAGGAATTAGCAACCTGTGATAACAACCTAGTGGCTAGAGTGGAGAGATGAATGTTATCCCACCATGGAAGCCCCACCAAGTAATAGGATCAAGATGCCCTCGATCATCCATAACTATTGGATTTGAAAAGCTACCAGTAGATTGTACAAATCCTCCAGATGCTTGCGTACTTCCATTGCAACTCCCATATCTCTATAAATTCTCCTCAAAGTTGTCTTGTATCCTTGTACCACTTCAGAATCCTTGTTTGGTGTTGTTCTACCAGGTAAAGACAAAATTTTGGAATGATAATATTTAGGGTGCAATGCATAGGCCAAAAGGTGTAATTGGTGTGGTCCTTTTGATCCACCTCTCTATAACTATGTCCTTCACTTCATAATAGAATGTTTTAAAAGGGTCATTTTCACTTGCCCTGATAATTTCCCTTATCCTCTCTAACCTACTATCAATGTTTTCATAAACTTTCCCCAAGCAAGGTGTATATGTGTCAAATGTCTTGATCAAGGTCAATATTGGTTCAGTAAACCACTGATGGTATTAGACCTTGTCCCATCATGCATCATCAAGAATGATGGGCTTGATTTTTTGCCTTCTATCAGAAGTGGAAGTCCTCCATGATTCCCAAAGAGGTTCAACGACCATTGCTTGTAATGCCTGTCTCACCTCCAAAAGCCACTTTATGACAAGAGTGTGGGAGGCAAAACGAGTTTCAGCAACCTACAAGTTTCAAAAAGTCAAATCTCAAATGATAAATCATATATAAATTTGTAATTAAAATTAAGAATTTCCAATACAAATAATATTAATTAAAAAAAGAGTATCTTCAGTAGCTCCAACTTTGCAAAACCTCGATATATGGCCTGGGACATTGAATGATTGGTTATAAACATTTGGATTTCTTTTGTTGCTACATATATTTTATTAATCCATTCAATCTCACCTATCTAGGCAAGCATAAGGTTCAGTGAATGTACTGCACATGGAGTCCAAAAGATGTGATCATATCGACCCTCCAGAATCAAACCTGCAGCTTTACAAACCTATTCGTTGTCCCTAATGACTTGGACAACACTATGTGGATATGAAAATGCATCTTTCTCTATTCCATTGCAACCAACAACCTTCAAAAATATCGCCCCTTAGGGGAATACTGCAACAACATTAATTAATTAACGGTTTCTTTGGTCTCTCCATCCATCAGAAATGATGGACACCCCTATTTTTGCCCATGTATCCCAAATTCCATGTAGTTGTCTATCCACAAATTGTCTCTTTGATGCCAACAAAGTAGTGAGGACCTTTCCATATCCAGTGATTTTGTACCCGTTTGGTGCTTCATTAACTGCCTTAATCATTTATTGTCAATAAGGGAAACGCACCAAATTAAATGCTAGCCCATTTGCATAGATGCAACGAGCTACATGATCATTGGTCATGTCTCTAATTTGATTATTGAAAGTTGCTTCAAGAGGACCTAGTGTGGGCCTTTTATTAGTTGTGGCAGCAAACCTAGACAGCAATGGAGGCCTAGTTGTAGAGCTTTGCATAGGGTGTTCTCCTTTAACAAGCTTCCTATCAGCAACTTCTTGCAAAGATGTATAGAATCTCATTTTTCCAAGACTCAAACCTTGGCAAGTTTGCCATTTGCATCTTTTGTACCGGTGCATACTTGCACCCCTATGTTAGTTTGACTAGTGAGATAGGCCTTCACTCTAGTATATGAGACATTTTTTATATCTTGGCATTCATTGCACTTACATTTAAATGAACCACCTCCAGGATTTTTTCAATAATCTCCACATACTGCCATAGAGAAGATTTTGGGTCTGTTTTGATGATTTCCTCTTCACTTCGCTCATGATGTAATGGTTCCATAATGATAATGGTCTATAGGTTACCTTACTGCATATAAAATTCAAATTATAATATATTAGCTTGTAGTAGTACGAAGCAATCTCGACCAGCCAATCAGGTTTAATTTCAATCACCTACACTACCACAAATAAATAAATAAAATGACAGCCCAATGATATAAAAAACTGAAATCAGTTCAGAAACGCTAAGAAAATTTTGACAAAAAGAAAAAACAAGTCCATACTTGTTGCATGTATTCTTTCGTTGTATAAGTTAAACTAACTCGTAATAAACAACCAGCACACCATAGGAAAGAAAACGTCATAAATGGAATAAAATCATTATTAAAATCCTCTTGTGATTCTTCGCTCCTGGATATTTTGTATATTTTTGAGAAATGGCACTCTAGGTGCTTGCGGCCAAATGGATCAATCACAAAAAAAAAATGTGAAGGGTTAGACACAACGAAATCAAGTTTTTTTTTTTTTTTTAATGCATCCTGGACAAAACTTAAAAGGGAGGCATTATACTATTCCCGCTCTACCAAAGGAATACGAGTGCGACGAAACGAAGGTTACTTGGGAGCGGGGAGCGGGAGTGGGAGCGGGAGCGGGAGCGCCATTTTCAAAAGCTCCCAATCCGAGAGCATTTCGGGGAGCATTTTTTTATAATATACATATTTTTTATATTTTTTTATCTTTTGATGCATATATGTCAACAAAAGCATGTAGAATAAGAATTAGACATAAAACAAAACAAAACAAAAAACAAAAAAACATAGATTGAACAATAATACATACAACATCAATCATCTAGAAGTTATAATCTTCGTCAACCACGTCCACAGGTTAGAAACATACAACATATTGACTCTTGAGTCTCATGATTCATCAATCTTAAAGTTCCAAGCTTTCAAAATTTAATATATATAACATTTATCATCATTGATTCATTGATCACCATAGGTTTACTTGTAAGTTAAGTGTAACCATTACAACAAAGAATATTTAATATGAAATGAAATGTTATAAAATGAAACAACTTTCAACTTTAATGAAACATCATATTCATAATTCATAATGACTTATAAACTTATAACTGCCAACTTCAAAGTTAAATTGTCATATATTGTTTACAAAAAATATCATAATAAATATGAAAGAGTCAAGTTTCAACAGTTATAAAAAGTTAAAAACTACTAGAAAATAGAAAAGACTAGTAAATTGTAAATCTATTTTATCTATTGCTTGGCCTCTTGCCATGAGAAATGTCTAATTTTTTAGCAGCTCGTGGTAATGGTGGTCTTACAGTAGTCTCCTCCCGCATAGTACCACGACCATAACAAGAAGGCACATGCCCTCCATGTGAGGATGTAGGTGGAGGTTGCGTCAACAAAGGAACAATAGTTGGAACTCAAACACTGGCACTGGCACTACTACCAGATGGTGGGTGTGGCGATGGCATGGTTGTTGTTGCTTCATCCTCATCTCTCAAAAGTTTTGCTTCCAATTCTTCTAGATGTATAGTGTCGTCCTCCAAATTATCGTCCTCTGGGTTGTTGTCCCAAACTTTATATGATAGATCCTCATAAGCCCGATCACAATAATGACTCAACAACCTCAAGTTGTAGTGCACATAAAACAAGCTTTCTGCTCGATTTTCGTTGAGTCTGTTTCTTCTCACATTATGGATGAAGCTGTAGGTGCTCCAACATCTCTCTGCAGAAGAAGTATTTACAACCTATGAGAGAACTTTTTTTTTCCAATTTTGGCAAAAGTCCCATGCCGCCATATGCTTCCCACCATGTGAGAGCATCAAATATGTCTCTATCTTCCATTGCATGCAAAGAACCAAACAAACCAGTGCAACTGAAGTATCTGCCTAATTCAAGGTGCATATTAGCACACTCCTCCCTGTCAGAGACCAACTTGTCTAATGCTTTCATATATCCCTCTTATACCTCTGGATCTTTATGAGGTTTGATCCTAACCCCAACCGCAGGTGCAAGTTGGCCCAAACAAGATGGAGAGTAGTGTTTTGGCATAAGGATATACGCCAAAGCATGTAGTGGAACATTAAGTTTATTCCACCTGTGAATCATTGAATACAAGTTGGGATCCTTTTCCTTAACAACATTTTTTATTTGCCCCAACATGTTATCCACCTGCTCATACACCTCCCCAATCACTAGTTTATCTGTATTTGCAAAGCGAATCATGCTATAAATGGGCCTGGTGAAATTCAAAATTTCACTCACACGTGCCCAAAACAAAGGATCAAGAGCAGTCTCCTCCACCTGTTCAAAACCTTGCTTGTCAACTAATGTTGTTGCCCTGTCCTTTAATACCTACCAATGTGGACTTGATACCATGGCTGCCAATGACAATCTTACCTTCAAAAGGCGCCTGAAGGTGAGGTAATAGCTAGCAAATCTAGTCTTTGCAATCTTCAACAACTCCAATCTTGAGTGACTATGGAAAAGCACATGGGTATTGCTATGATTTGTAATAAATCTTATCATTTTTTTGCCTCTCTTGTACAAATCACCAAGCCATCTATATTGAGGTTGTTTGTTTTTAATTATATCATGCATCAAAAGGTTCATTGTGTGAACCAAACACCTAGACCAAAATATGTTGGGCTATTTATCCTCAATAATTGCTCCCACTAACTTACAATTAGCAGCATTATCAGTGATGACTTGGACAACATTGTATGGCCCAATACGTTCAATTGTGTCAAGTAATGGTTCTGCAATGTTGATGTCGATCTTGAACTTATCTGAATAATCATATGATGAAAGGAATATTGCATCACTAACAGACACAGCAAGAACACTTATCAATGGCTTGCCTTTTACATTTGTCCATCCAACAGATACAATGGACACCCCATGCTCATTCCAAGAACTTGTCATTCTACTCATAGAATGAGTTATTTTTGCTTTTTCATGATCAAGTCCCACGATTCTAGCCTTGTCATACCCAGGGCTCTTATACCCTTTGGGGGCATCATTAATGGTAGAAACCATTTCATGCCGATAAGGTGAGCGAAGAACATTGAATGGTACTCCACATGCATAGAAAAACCAAAAAAAAATTGAATCCACATCACTCCTAGACCGTTCGTCAAGGAAATCCGATATGGTTCTACGCCTTAAAGAGATGTTTGGTCCTGTGCCAGGTGTGCCTCCATATCCACTGCCATGGGCGGAAGTTGATGGACTTCTTTGTGCATGATGTGATGGTGCATAAGATTCAATGAAACCCTTAGATCTTTTAGATTTTTATTGGGCGTCCTCCTCCTCCCTTATGTATTTGGCTCTATCTGTTGCTGACACACTTACAGAAGTTTTGATTCCTATATTTTTATCTCCATCCCAAGGCCTTTTTCCCACAAAGGTGCCTTCTGGCACAGGTGTATGAACCTGTGTATTGTGTATTGCAATGGGAACAAAAAAATTTAGTGGTTCCACCCCCTTTCTCTGCTTTAGGCTTAGTGACATATTTCCACAATGGTGTTTGGTCAATTTTAGTTGGTGTCACTATGGTCTCATTATCTCCACTCTCCCCTTCTTCCTCACCATGGTGGTACTCTTCAGGATTTTCATCAAATCCACTATAACCCACTTCTTCATCCTCTTCTTCTGGAATAGGCCTCTTTCTTCTACTCTCCAACACCATAATAACAAAAAACGGAACCAACAAGAAGAAAATGCCAAGCCATATAGCCATGATGTTTCAAACTTTCAAGTTTTTAACCTGCAAAAAAATGGAGGAATGCCAAATGGGAATAGGAAAAAATGAAACATGGAAAAAAAATCATTTTTTCATTTTTCAACAAATTAAATGCAACATAGAAAAAAAAAATCATTTTTTCATTTTTCAACAAATTAAAATGCAACATAATAAAACAAAAGAAAAAAAATCAATTTTTCATGTTTGAACCAATTAAAAGTACACATAGAAAAAAAAAATAGATTAGACTCTACTACCTCTTTGTCCTTCAATCCCAAGCTCTACCTCCAAGCTCCTTGCTCTCTCCAACCTCTCCTTTCCCTTGCTCTCTCTTGCTCTCTCGTCTCCTCTCTTGCTCTTTCTCCTCTCCTCTCTTGCTCTCTCTTGCTCTCTTGCTCTCTTTTGAAATAAGAATGAAAATAATGGGGGAGGGAGGGCTTTTTATTTCTTCCCCCCCCCCTTCTTTCCCTCCAAAAATCTCGCCCTCCTCCTCCTCCGCGCGCAATCAGGCATCAGCGTATAATGCCGAAACGGGAGTGTTTTATTGATTCAGGGAGCACTCGGGAGCGAATGCTCCCCGAGCGCTCCCTCCTTAAAAAAATCACTCCTTGAGTATTTTTAAGGAGGGAGCATTCGCTCCCGAGCGTTCCGTGAAACGCTCCCATTTTGGCAGGGAGCATTTTGGCTGAGCAGAGAGCACGCTCCTGAAAACGCTCCCCTCCCGATGCGCTCCCAAAACGTTCCCGCTTGAAGCGTGAATTGGGAGCGGGTTCGAGAGGGGGGGGTGCTATCTCGCAACCCTAGACGAAACAGTTATACCTTGGTCTCGAATGGTGATGAATAAGTCGATGACAAATATTAAATACGAGAGCATCAAATAACGTCGAATGGTGATGAAGTTGTGATGAATAAGCGCAGTCCTGAGTCGTGCATTCCTGTTCCGTGGGTGCACTGCCGACAAAGAGAAGGGACTTTTAACCTTTAACAAAACGACAAAAATCCTAAAATCATTTGCGACACTTTCTTTTCAATTTCTCTGGTTTCGACAAATTTTTACGGGATCTGTTTCCATGAGTCTCCTAAAACCCCAGATTTGCCACCGGCCATTTTTTCAGCGTATTCCAACAGATCCAGATCCGGATTCGGATCAAATCCGTGGATCCGGGGATCTTGACCCTCCCCCCTACCGGATTCGGTAACTTAGTTTTATAGGCCATTTAGAGCCTCATTGCTTATGTATTTTGTCAATGATATGTATTGCACTTAGTGCCATTTTGATAAGTTCACCTTTACATGGTATATAGATGAGCAAACTTTGCATATTTTGTCTCTATTGGTTTGGAATCATGGCTTTAAATCTTATAAATAGTTTTTTTCATTAAAAAATAATTATTTCTTGTATTTTTTTAAAAACTAGTTCATTGAGATCTGACCAGTACTGGTTTGACCGGTTCTAGTTTTTAATACTATGATAGAAACACCCTGAAATTCAAACAATCACGTCTACACATAATACCCAGATCCCCGATTTTGAAGTTTCCACTTGTCCTTCATTACAATCAATAATGAATGAAGGGTGATTGCAAACCCTTTTTACAAAATATTCACTTTGTAAATGGGTGTTACAACTTCACAAAAAAAATACAAGGGAGGAAAATATAACTTCAAAGGCCAAATGTTCCTACACAGACTACAATTTATATTGCTGAGATTTTGTGTATTTGGGGTAGCATCAGTTGTGCTCTAGCTCCCAAACTTTGTGGAGGGACTAGAGTTCACCTAATCTACAAGACCCAGAAATGGATTTGGGAAATTTCATCTGGTTTAAGAGATATTAAATTAATTAATTATTTTAAGTGTATTTCCTAAGTTAAAACTTAGGGAACTTAAATAATTAAAGTGAATTTAATTAAACATGTGATGAAATTGTCTTAAGTCACACGGATCAAGCTTTCTTTTAATCTTAGCCATTGATTCAAGATCTGATCATGGTCGTTGATTTGTCAACAAGAGAAGTATAAAGGAAAGCCTTGGGGTCATTTGTAAAGACACACAGAGACAGAGAACTGAAGCTAAGTTGAGATTCTACGGCAATGTTTGCTAAGAATACTTAGAAGTGTTTCAGCTGTAGAGAGGGGAATTTAGACCAAGGGGATGATCTAATCCCGAGGTCTAGAATACACAAGAGGCAGAGATCAGCTCAAGGACAGCGCAAAGGAAGGCAGCAGTAGCAACAGCAAGGACAGCGTGATTTTCAGCAGAAGAACCTCTGGGGTTATGCAGAGACTCTTCAGGGGCAGCGTAGTGACTGCGTTACCCCAGACCGAGGTAACGCAGTCCCTTCCGAAGCAGCGCTGAGGGTTTGGAGGACTTCCAAGGCTGACGCAGAGGCTTTCAAGGGCTTCAGAGGCTAACGCAGAGCCTTTCAGGGGCAGCGCTGGGGTTTCTAGGCCCTAATCTTGGTTGAGTTCTGTAAATCTCGTTTGAGGGTGTTGATCAGTCATTATCTGGGCCCTAGATCAACAAGTGAGTTGTAGATCTAGTATTTTCTCTGTTGGGTTTTCCAGATCTGGAACCTAGATTTGTGTATATAGAAATATTCTTAATAATAGAACCCTCCAAAAGCCAAAGACCGGTTTTCCCACATTGGGTTTTTCCGGCGACTATTTGTCCAGAAATAACTGTCACTTTGTCAATGTGTGCATTTGCTTATTCTATCTCTGAATTAGTAGAGATCTGTTATGTGTTTTGCTTCGATTTTAACTTGAATTTATTCAGTTAATAACTTGTCTAAGTAGGAGGAGCATAACCGGGTTAACAGTAATAATTTCTGCATAAGATATAAGATTCAGAAATTTCTACATGTTATCAAAGCAATTGCAGATCTAGGAGGGACACCAGCTGAAGAGACTGAAGGTTCTAGCTGCAGAAAGCAGCAGAAACGCAGATCTGAAGGGATAGCGTAGTTTTCAGGAGCAGATTCACGCAGAGGGAAGGGTGACGTTGTCCAGCGCTGTGTCCTAGCAAGCCCACGCAATTACTGCGCAAAGGCAGCTCAAAAACAGCACTGGTTTGGTCTGAAGCCAGCTAGTGTGATTCATATCTGAATCAGATCCAAAAAAGACTGCAAAAAAGCTACAGAAATTCAGAGGAGCTAGTGGGGTTAAAATTTTGAAGTTTTCAGATTTTTAATTTTAGCACAAGTGACAAAGATTGGGAGGAGATCAGCTTCTCAGGAAGTTTCTTGCCCAAGGAAACTTAGAGTTTAACCAGAGGATCAAAGAAGATGAATCATAGTTGATTTGGTAGGTTTCTAAGGAGGGAAATCAAGTGTCAGAGGGAACAGAAGGCACCTTGTTAATTTTGCACAACTAGGTCCAAACTCCATGTTGTGATGCTCAGATGAAGATACCAATATTTTTATTAGGTTCCTCTTTCGGAGGAGGTGCAAGATCGATCCAAAGATCATCTTGATCCGTTGAGCAGAACATTTATTTTGAATTTATTTTTAATCTATTTAAAATATGTGCAGGTAGGCTTTAAGGTTTTGTGCCCCAGCAGATGTGTCACACACCCTCAACGATGGATATAAATAAGGTCAACGTTGGAGGACATTTCACTCATCTCATCCTCACACATTCTCTCTCTTCATCTGATTGGTTCGATCACTTGGAGTCTCTTCTCTCTCCACATGTGGCAAATCTAACAACAGCACTTTTCTGTTTTTCGGTCTATGGTTTCTGCATCAAGCTTTGACCAATGTTGACTTTGGTCAATGCAAGGTCAAATCGACCCGAAACTCTCCCAAAATCTCGATTTCCCTAATCTGCATTTTCTGGCACTATTTCCGAGGCAAAACGTTGACTTTGACATTTCAGCATTGACCTAGTTGCTGCTAATTGTGTTGACCATTGACTGATAGCGTTGACTTTTGAGTTGACTGTTTCGTTGTCCTAGAGGGTTGTGTGACATTGCTGGTTGGCTGACCATATTGAGACTTTGTTGGTTGAAGCATCCTGTTGATCGTCGTAATGCACCAACACAATTATATATTTATGGCTTGTCTTCTGTCGATCTACTGGTATGTTCTATCAGCGTTTTACTTTATTGTTTATGTGATTGTTGTTTGATATTGAAGAGAAAGTAAAATTGCATCAAGCATAGAACATCTACATAAATTTACTTGGTATCAAAGCTGAGGTGAAGACAAAGCCCTAATTTGTAGCAATCACCAAAGAAGAGGATGGGTTCCTCAAACTACAATGGCTTCAAGGCTGATGACAAATTGACTGGGAAGGATGACTTCCATGCTTGGATAATGACATTGGATCTTAACTTCGAAGACCAAGATGTCATGGACTATGTGCAGGGTAAAATTCAAGAGCCCCCATCCACTGCAACTATTGCTGCCAATACAAAATACAAGAAGGGAGAAATCAAAGCAAAGCTGATGATCAGGGACTCAATTTAGAAGAGTCTGGTTGCCTACATCTCTGAGCTGGGCACATCCAAAGAGATGTATGATAAGTTGGTCCACATGTTCAAGGCCAACAATGCGAATCAAGTCCTATTCTTCAAGAGTCAATTGAAGAATCTGAAGAAAGGAAGGGATGAGTCTATTCAATCATATTTTCTGAAGCTTACCGAGATCAAGAACAATCTGCTGGCTATTGGGGAGACAATAGTTGATCGAGAGATGGTACTCACCGCACTTGGATGGCTCTCATCCGAATGGCATGTGTTCAACACTACATTTCTCAATAACAATGTGATACCTGACTTTGATGAAGTACTATCGAGATGCGTTCAAGAACAGACAAGAATGAAGGAGTATGAAAATGAAAGAAATGCTGCCTACGTTGATCATTCTAGAAAGAAGAACTTTGGTAGTCCAAAGAACAAAGGAAGAGCAGGGGCCCAAGGAAAGAAGGGCAAGTGTTACACTTGTCATAGGCTAGGTCACTATGCTAGAGAATGCCCTTTCAAGAAGGATTCTCCTGATGGTGATGACAACAACAACAACAACAACCGAAGGAATGGCAATCAAAGGAACAATAGGTTCAAGAGAAAGAGGAAGGCTCCCTTCGACGGAAATGGTCAACCTTTCAAAAAGTTGAGAAACTCCAGGTATGAGCAATCAAATGTTGTTGATAAAAGAAATGAATTCATTCTTGTCTCTGCCCTCTCTGCTGCATCTCCACCCGACACTATGGATGTCTGGTTGATAGATAGTGGTGCCTCAAGGCACATCACTAGGTTCAAGGAAGCACTCTCTGATATAGTTGAGAAGGATACTAATCTGGAAATTATCCTAGGAGATAATGCCACATATCCCGTGAAAGGGACAGGGACTATAACCCTCCACTTGTCTCAAGGTCAAGTCTTCTGCTTGCAGGATGTAATCTATGTACCTAATTTGAAGAAGAACCTTGTGTCTATATCGGCCATGGAAGACAAAGGTTTCAATGTGGCATTCATTGATGGAAAGGTGCGCATGTGGAAGAAGAGCTTCAAGGAAGCTATCACGATTGGGTTTAGAGTTGATACACTCTACCAGGTTGAAGGAAGTCCACTGGGAGCGATGACATGTGATACTATCCGACAGACTGAACTATGGCACCAGAGGTTTGGACACCTTCACTACAAGGCCCTTCCCGAAGCAAGGAATGTGGGGACGGGGATGCCCGAGTTCTCAAATAATCATGAAGGTGTATGTCAGGGTTGTGCCGAAGGAAAGCATACAAGGGGACCTTTCCCCTCAAGCGTCACAAAGACATCTGATGTCTTACCATTAGTACATTCTGATTTGTTTGGTATGTTGCCCATGACATCCTTGAGAGGATGTTCTTATTATATGATGTTCATAGATGACTTCTCTCGCAAAACCTGGATATACTTCCTGAAGAAGAAGGATGAGGCTTTCATGTGGTTCTGTACCTTCAAAGCCTTGGTGGAAAATCTGACAGGGAAGAAGATCAAGATTTTGAGGACCGATAATGGCACTGAATATGAGACGAACGAGTTCAAGAACTTTTGCAGAGACGCTGGCATCAAGAGGGAGACCACAACTGCCTATACTCCTTAGCAGAATGGCGTTGCTAAACGAAAGAACAGGACCATTGTGGAAGCTTCCCGTGACATGCTATGTGACCAGGGTCTACCGAAGTTTCTATGGGGAGACGCTGCGAACACTGCTGTGTACATATAAAACCAATGCCCACATTCTGCTTTGGACTCCAAAACTCCTGAAAAGGTTTTCACTGGTAAGAAACCTGACATCTCATATTTTAGATTTTTTGGATGTCCTGTTTATTTTCATGTGCCGAAAGAGAAGAGAAGCAAGTTGGATGCTTCTAGGAAAAAGGGAATGTTTGTGGGCTATAGCGAAACTTCGAAGGCCTATAGAGTCTATGTGCCTGGTCAAAGGGAAGTGGAGATATGCCATGACGTCACTTTTGACGAAGATGCTTCCCTGAGGAAAGTAGTCAATCTTCAGAGATCTTAGGAAAATCATGAAGCAAGGCCTGGAAATCAAGAAGAACCGAAGGATGAGACGATGCCCGATGCTGAAGGACCGATGGACCCGATTGATCCACCTCCTTCACTAGGGAAGAGACCATCATGGCTCAGGGACACTCGAGGATGCCGAGGGACATATGGCCCCAAGGGGGACATTTCGTGAAAGCAAGAAGCCGAGTAGATACCAAGGGTATCTAGCAACCATGAGTACTATTGTACAATCTGAGACTAGATTTTCTGAGGAAGCCGTAAATCATCAAGTCTGGAAGGATGCTATGCACGAAGAGTATGAGTCCATAATGAAGAATGATATTTGGGATGTGGTTCCAAGACCGAAGGACAAAACAGTTGTCACCTCGAAATGGCTCTAAAAGATCAAGCATGGGTCTGATGGAAGTGCTAAAAATTTCAAGGCAAGATTCGTAGCCCGTGGCTTCTCTCAAAAGGAAGGCATAGACTATGATGACATATTTGCACCTGTGGCCCGATATACCACCATTCGATCTATCATAGCCCTTGCTGCTACGCAAAGATGGAGTCTTCATTAGATGGATGTGAAGACCGCATTTCTGCATGGTGCGATAAAAGAAGAGGTGTATGTAGAGCAACCTCTGGGGTTCAAAGTCCAGGATCGGGACACCCATGTCTACAGGTTGAAGAAAGCCCTCTATGGGCTGAAGCAAGCACCCAGAGCTTGGTACGAGAGGATAGACAGCTACCTGATGAAGCTGGGCTTCACTCGTAGTAATGTTGATCCGAACCTTCACTTCAAGGTTGATAGAGAGAAGCCTCTCATTCTAGTGTTGTATGTGGATGACCTCTTCCTGACAGGTGCTGACCCTCTCATTCATCAGTGCAAGAGGGAGCTCGCTGTTGAGTTCGAGATGAAGGACCTAGGACTGATGCACTACTTCCTACGCCTAGAGTTCTAGCAAAGACTTGGCGAGATTTTCCTTTCTCAAGGAAAATACATTGTGAAGCTTCTGGAAAGATTTGGTATGGTGGATTGTAAGTCTGTGTCAACACCGATGGAGCTCAACTTTAAGAAGTTGAGTGGTAGCGTTGCTAGGCCTGTGTTAGCAAATCCTACTGAGTATCGTCAACTCGTAGGGGCCCTGATGTTCTTAGTGAACACCAGTCCCGACATATGTTTTGCAGTGAACACTTTTAGTCAATAGATGGTTGAGCCTCATCACACTCACTGGGTTGGTGCCAAGAATCTTCTGAGATATCTTCGGGGCACGATAAACCATGGGTTGAGATACACTGCCAAGGGCATCACACTCCTTGGATATACTGATGCCGATTAGGCCGGCAGTGTGGTGGATCGTAAAAGCACATCAGGATGCTGCTTCACACTTGATTCTGCTTCGACATCATGGATGAACCGGAAGCAAAAATCGGTGGCTTTGAGTACCGCAGAGGCCGAATACATTGCAGCGAATATGCCTGTTGTGAAGCAGTCTGGTTGCGAAAGCTCTTCAGTGAGTTGTTCGGGCATGTGCTAGATACCACCGTGATACTCTGTGATAACCAGAGTGGAATTCGGTTGTCCGAGAATCCCGTGTTCCACGATCGATCCAAGCATATTGATATCAGGTACCACTTTATCCGGGATATGGTATAGCGAGGCACCGTAAGGCTCGATCATATAGGAATTGATGAGCAGGTCGCGGATATTCTCGCAAAGCCCCTGGGGAAGGTCAAGTTCCTAACCTTCCATGAGAATCTTGGTATCGTGTAACGACCCTATTCTGAGGGTCCTATTGGACAATGAGCTCTAGGAGCTCTGGGGGGCTTTGGGGATAGCTTCTCGGAGCGATAAGCAACCACAAGGCTAGGCTTGCCGAACCTTGTTGGTGTGCTTCTGCCCCACCGATTATCTGTGCCCCGTATGCATCCTACCCATTGAGTTTAGGGCTCATGGGAAGTACCTCTCATTTGGCCAGTGAGGTGGGAAAAGCTAGAGACTAGTAGCAAATACTGATGAATGCATCAGAGATTGTCGTACTCCCTATCTAGGATGACACGATCCAACCACTTGATCTGGGATCAAGTCTAGTGAGGTTTCAGACCTCCTACTGACTTCGAATCAGATAAACCAACATCGAGTTGGTATGAGACTCTTTGTGAGTCCTATAGAGGTTTCGGACCTCTGGGCTGAATCTGTCAGCTGAGAATGATGTCTTTGTGACTGACCCACTTATGTTCTTAAATAAAGAAGCCAGCAAAGCAAGTTACGGCGGGATGACGCACAATGTTTGGATTGTACAGGTGGATGGAGTTCTCCCTAGTTGAGAGGGAGTGTTAATTTTGGACAACTAGGTCCAAACTCCATGGTGTGATGCTCAGATGAAGATACCAATATTTTTATTAGGTTCCTCTTTCGAAGAGGTGCAAGATCGATCTAAAGATCATCTTGATCCGATGAGCAGAACATTTATTTTTAATTTATTTTTAATCTATTCAAAATATGTGCAGGTAGGCCTTAAGGTTTTGTGCCCCAGCAGATGTGTCACACACCCTCAACGATGGATATAAATAAGGTCAACGTTGGAGGACATTTCACTCATCTCATCCTCACACATTCTCTCTCCTCATCTGATTGGTTCGATCACTTGGAGTCTCTTCTCTCTCCATACGTGGGAAATCTAGCAGCAGCACTTTTCTGTTTTTCGGTCTATGGTTTCTACAGCAAACTTTGACCAGTGTTGACTTTGGTCAACACAAGGTCAAATCGACCCAAAACTCTCCCAGAATCTCGATTTCCCTAATCCACATTTTTTGGCACTATTTCCGAGGCAAAACATTGACTTTGACTTTTCAGCATTGACCTAGCTGCTGCTACTGATTACGTTGACCGTTGACTGACAACGTTGACTTTGGGTTGACTTTTGAGCTGACTGTTTGGTTGTCCTAGAGGGTTGTGTGACATTGCTGGTTGGCTGACCAGATTGAGACTTTGCTGGTTAAAGCATCCTATTGACCGTCGTAACGCACCAACACAATCATATATTTCTGGCTTGTCTTACGTCGATCTACTGGTATGTTCTATCAGCATTTTACTTTATTGTTTATGTGATTGTTGTCTAATATTGAAGAGAAAGTAAAGTTGCATCAAGCAGAGAACATCTACATAAATTTACACACATGTTTCACCAAGGGCCTTAGATCCATTTATCTAGCAAATAGAAAAGGAAATTCCGAAACATTCTAAGCAGATGGCTACTCATGGACTATGTGATCAGGATAGGCTAGATGGCCTCTCAAACTTTTCGGTTTGGAAGGCAAGGATCCTGATTGTCCTTGAGGCGTACAATCTAAGAGACCATGCAAAGCAAACTCTAGCCACATCGACAAATGCGGATCTCCTACAGAAGCATAAGGAAGCTGTTGGGCATGCCAAGCGGTTGATAATGGATGGTATCAAGGACTATATTGTACCACACGTAGCTAAGAAGAAGACAGCTAACGAGATGTGGAAGGCCTTGACTTCCTTGTATGAGGGAAAGTTTGTCCAAAGAAAAATGTTGTTGGAGACCCAAATGAGGTCATTCATGATGACCAAGGGAGAAGACATGGAGCACTTCCTCTTCAGACTGCAATCAAACAGAGATCAACTGACTGCAACGGGTGCAACGGTGGATGATGTTGTGATAGTCAAGACTGCCCTCAATGCAGTCACGGATGAGTGGAAAACCTTTGTCCAAAGCTCTGTTTTAAAAAACAGCCTGACCGAAACCGACCAGGCCTGGTCGACCGAGCCGGTAGGGCTGCCGGTCCGACCAGTTAGAAAACCAGCTAGGCTGGCCGGTTTATTACCGAGCCGGCCGGTTTTTGTAATGGCTCGGCCGGCTCGGTAATAAACCGGCCGACCAGGCCGAGCCCGATTCAACTAGGCCTGGTCATAACAGCCGGCCGGTGGGCCCATTTTTTCCGATTTTGTGGACTTGAAAATGAAATTTAATTCGTTGTTAGGGTTTTTTTAGCTTGTCTAAGCCCCTGGTAGCTGTCCAAATACCCTTATCAAATGGTCCATGGTGTTTCTGTCTCGGTAGTGGCATTCCTTCCAATTCTTGAACTAAGAATCTCGTTAATTGTACCACTCAATTGTGAACTTGTAAAGCCAACAAATTTCAAATAAGTTGCTACAGAAGGGTTACAAACATACAATAAATATTTTGACAAAATAAATAATTATGCCAGGAACATTGATAATTTTGATGATTATGAATTTTAAATCAACAGAAAATATCAGTAATACTTGTGTTTGCCCTTTGACAAGAGGTCTAGCTATGTTTTCTCTTTATTAGAGGTTGATAATAGAGGAATTTCTTCCTACTTATGAGATACCCAAGGAGACATATACGATGCCAGAATTAAAAACTAAGAATAGATTCTGCCAAATTTAATGTCCTAGAGTATCCTTCACTATTCTCCCATCTCCTTTTATACTCTTGCTTTCCTGAAAGCCCAGAAAATACAAACCTTAAAGGCATATTGACTGTGGTGACTATTCTTCTCAGTTATTTTTGTCCTCTCTTATTAATTCATTATTGACAGGGCGAATAAAGTGCATTACTTCCCCTTGGGACTTCTGCCAAAACACAAACCAAACCCTTTTTGACACCATTCCAGCCATCTTGTTATTTAATTGAATCCCTGTAGTTTTAAGCCCTCTATGCAGGATCTTATTATTTAAGAACTCTTTCTTTCTCTATCTGAAACATTCACATACAAAAAAAATCGCTGACAATACCATTTATGCCGTACTTACTACCGGATCATTCAGATGCTTGATAACACTCATCAATAAGTTACTGATCACTATATGTACAAGTTAAGATTTAGCTTTTGTAGCTTAAGGGTCTAGCTTAATTTCTCAAAAAGATGTTTTTATGATGTCCTCTGATTTTTCAATCACATACCAATGTGCAATATTTTGTGGGGGTACCAGATTATATTCATTCAATATGACAGTGAGATGAGATCTACATCAATAGATTCCTGTTCTCTACAATAAGTTAACATGCACAATATGATATTTCAGTCAGCTGCTTGCAGTACAGCACAATGGAACATGGACACGGTAGCTTCTTAAAAAAAATATTCAAAAAATATGAAAATTGTTTTCACATACCAAGTACATGCCAGTAGTTACTAGTTACTAGTGACTATTCATGTTTTGTTGTAGAGGCCATTTAGAGCCTCCTTAGTTATGTTTTTTGTTTTGATCTCTATATCATCATCATGTATTGGTCCTTGGACAATGCACTGGGTGCAATTTTGATATAATGGATATATTCATGAGCCTACTTTTATCATATGTTGTCTTTTGTCTATATTGTAATGCTTTGTGTTTGGAAACATGAATAAAAATCTTTAAATTTATGTTTTTGTACAAAAATATTAATATTTAATGTATTTTTTACAAAAACCGAGTCATTACCGAGTCATTGAAACCTGGTCGACCGAGTCATTACCGATTCCGAGTCATTACCGAGTCATTACCTCGACCTGGTAGCTGACCGATTCCGTTTTTTAAAACATTGGTCCAAAGTATCTTGGGCAGAGCGAACCTCCCAGATTGGGACAACTTGTGGTCAATTCTGCGTCAAGAAGAACTCCGCAGATTCACCAAGAGGCAACACAGCCCAGGATTGAGCAAAGTGAAGAAGGAAGATGACGAAGATGCAGCCTTGGCATCGAAGAAGCAGCCAAAGAAGAAGAAGGATCTTTCAAAGATCAAGTGCTTCCAATGTGGTGAAATGGGACATTTTGCTAGCCATTGTCCTCAGAAGAAGAAGGACAAGGAAGCATCCTCTTCCAAGGCAATTGTGGCAAATGATGGGTCAGAAGATGATGCAGCCATGAGTGCTCATGAACCACGAAGGTGGGGTGACATGGGCATGTAGAGGAGCTACATGAAGGAGGAGTGGCGAGATCCTTGAACAGCTCATCTCTTGGATCACATGCGAGCTACGATAGCCTTAAGATAGTAGCATGACAAGTGGAGCAGTGGGTGCATAGATCACAGATGAGGCAGAGGCAGATCTGAAGACTGGGAGGAGCAGCGCAGAGCAAAGCAGCAGCAGCGTAAAAGCAGTAGCAGCGCAGAGGATGATGTGACTTTAGCAGCACAGACCAGCATCCTCTTCCAAGGCAGTTGTAGCAAATGATGGGTCAGAAGATGATGCAGCCATGAGATCTCATGAACCACGAAGGTGAGGTGACATGGACATGTAGAGGAGCTACATGAAGGAGGAGTGGCGAGATCCTTGAGCAGCTCATCTCGTGGATCACATGCGAGCTACGATAGCCTTAAGATAGTAGCAGGACAAGTGGAGCAGTGGGTGCATAGATCACAGATGAGGCAGAGTCAAATCTGAAGACTGGGAGGAGCAGCAGCAGCGTAGAAGCAGTAGCAGCGCAGAGGATGATGTGACTTCAGCAGCACAGAGCAGTGCTGCTTACGCAGTGCAGAGCTGCAGCAGCGCAAAGACCTTCAGAGGGACAGCACAGTGCAGCAGCAGCGTGATGGATTTCAGCACAAGGAGCTGATGTGACTTCAGTAGTGCAGAAGGAGTCTGATTACGCAGGCAGAGTTGTAGTTGTGCATCATTCTTTAGATGCCAGCACAGATCTGTAGCCTATGGAGCTTCAGTGATGAGGATGCAGTCCATCAGACTTGTTTGTCAAAGATTGGGCAAGAGTTTCAATTGTTTCTCTCGATAACTGAAGTTGCAGTGCAACAGATCAGCAGTGGCAGTGTTATGAGCAGCATAGATGCAGCATATTGAGAGGGAGCTGCAGTACACTGGTTGTAGTGGCTGTGGCAGAGTCATGGGCAGCAGTACAGAATGGAAGCAGCGATGCAGAGTTGAGTGGCAGCACACCAAGCTTTAGCAGCACAAAACCAGTGCCCAAAATCATGTAATGCATAAGTGTGATGTATTGCTAGAGCACACCCTTGATGCTAAGAGGGAGTGTTGAGTTTTTGTGTATTTGGGGTGGCATCAGTTGTGCTCTAGCTCTCAAACTTTGTGGAGGGACTAGAGTTCACCTGATCTACAAGACCCAGAAATGGATTTGGGAAATTTCATCTGGTTTAGGAAATATTAAATTAACTAATTATTTTAAGTTTATTTCCTAAGTTAAAACTTAGGGAACTTCAATAACTAAAGTGAATTTAATTAAACATGTGATGAAATTGTCTTAAGTCACACGGATCAAGCTTTCTTTTAATCTTAGCCATTGATTCAAGATCTGATCATGGCCATTGATTTGTCAATGAGAAAAGTAAAAGGAAAAGCTTGGGGTCATTTGTAAAGACACACAAGAGGCGGAGCACTGAAGCTAAGCTGAGATTCTAGGTTAGGGTTTGCTAAGAATACTCAGAAATGTTTCAGCTGCGAAGAGGCGAATTTAGACCAAGGGGATGATCTGATCCCGAAGTCTAGAAAACACAAGCGGCAGAGATCAGCTCAAGGACAGCGCAGAGGAAGGCAGCAGCAGCAACAACAAGGACAGCGTGATTTTCAGCAGAAGACCCTCTGGGGTTATGCAAAGACCCTTCAAGGGCAGCGTAGTGACTGCGTAGCGTAGTGACTGCGTCACCCAATCTGGGGTAACGCAGTTCCTTCCGAAGCAGCGCTGAGGGTTTGGAGGACTTCCAAGGCTGATGCGAAGGCTTTCAGGGGTTTCAGAGGCTGACGCATAGCCTTTCAGGGGCAGCGCTAGGGTTTCTAGGCTCCAATCTTGGCTGAGTTCTGTAAATCCCATTTGAGGGTGTGGATCAGCCATTATCTTGGTCGTAGCTCAGCCAGTGAGTTGTAGATCTAGTATTTTCTCTGTCGGGTTTTCCAGATCTGGAACCCAAATTTGTGTATACAAAAATATTCTTAATAATAGAACCCTCCAGTAGCCAGAGACCGATTTTCCCACATTGGGTTTTTCCGGGGACTATTTGTCCAGAAATAACTGTGTCACTTTGTCAATTTGTGCATGTGCTTATTCTAGATCTGAATTGGAAGAGATCTGTTATGTGTTTTGCTTCGATTTTAACTTGAATTTATTCAGTTAATAACTTGTCTAAGTAGGAGGAGCATAACCGGGTTAACATTAATAATTTCTGCATAAGATATAAGATTCAGAAATTTCTACATATATTCCAAATCAAACAAAGCCCTTGTTTTCACCCTTCACTTTGTTATGAATTAGAAAATCACTATCATTTATAAAAAGTATAGACTACATTAAATATTTGAATGAACTTACCACGTGAATTTTGGCCTTCCATAATCAAACCAGTGATTGTTTAAAACAAAGGCAGCAGCATGAGATGAATGACACAGTCATCCTTGTTTTTGAGGAAGAGGATGGTCAATTCCTGGGTTCATTTGAAATGTTCACAAATTAATTCCAAGAGCAGATGACTTTGAATCTGCTATTGGCAGCATCCTACAAGAATCAGCTATTGGCAACTTCCTACCATTTTAGGGCAGATTTACTGCAGAGGCAACAAATTATTCAATATGGGCACAAGATAGACATCTCAAGCTTCTTGTTCTACTCAACCTATCAAAAGGACATACAATCAATTCTAGTCATAATTAGAAACATTGAATCAAATTCTTAAAGCAGCAGAAAATGGATATGGAAAGCATGCTCTATGAAATGGGCAACACTTCAATGGACATCTCAATTGTTGTTGATGAAAGTTTCTGAAGAAGCTCTTGAATAGCAACTTTGCAACCATGATTTGCATCAAAGACCAGCAAAAGCCAGCATGCCTTTGCAACATGACTTTGATAGCAATCAGTCATGGAAGTAGCTAGAAGCCTTGAGCAGATTCGATCAGGCATGGATTTGTGAACAGGACAAGTTGTGAATCTGATTCATTGAGCAGAGAGAATAAACACATTTCTTTTTTCTGTGTGTGTTGTTTCCCTTCCATTTGTACCACATGCAAATATTGATCCATATACTACCATATATAATATAACACAAACAACATGAACAAATGAAATGAGGAAGTAGCCCTGTTTGTTGTTGCATGAATTGAGTTCAACTAGCCTCTGATACCAGTGAAGATTTACACCAGCAAAATATGAAACAATAATAAGCAATGAAAATAATCTTATTATGATGCACAAGCAACTCAATCTTATTCATTATGAAGCACATATTTATTCTCGGCAAGAATTGTCATAAACTCAAATTACTGCTTTGTGATATGATCACACTAACACCATTAATGAACTAACTCTCTAACTCTGCTTGACAGGTAGGTCTGATCACTTGACATGGGATGGAAGTGTTATTCAGGGACACATCTCTGTAAAGGAGATTTACTTTTTACTTATACATATCTCAATCTCCTTTAAAGGATGGGGAAGGGTGGTGGTATGGGAAGATCTGGAAGTGTATATTTTTCACTGAAACTCAAATGTTTTGGGTGGCTGGTCTTAAAAAACATAATATTAACTTGGGAAAATTTATGTAAGACGGGATTTGCAGGACCAGACAGATGTGCCTGTGTAAGGAAGATATTCAGGATGTAAATCACCTTTTCCTCATGTGTCCCTTAACTGTTTCCATATGGATTGGTGTTACAAAAATACTAAATTTCACTGCAGGTTGGAACTCAACATCTGTGGAGGATTGTTTGATGGAACAGAAGAGTATAAGGAATACAAAACTCTTCCTTTTTATATATTTTGGGGAATTTGGAGAAGTAGAAATGCCCTTATATTTGATAATATCCCATTGGATACTAGTAGGATATGTGTAAACATTGGTGCATATTTCAATGAGATTGGACCTCCAGTTGATAGGAAAAAACAGAGGTACATACAGCAATTGGAAAATCAAAACAGATATCCCGTGGGGTTCTTTTATTGTGCAGAAAAATCAAGCAAATGTGGCAGTGGGGCATACATTGCTCTGGAACCTGGACAATATTACAATGTTCCACCAAGTCCCCTGGAGGTGGGAGCGAGGGGGCGAGGGAGCGCGGGAGCGGCCTATGAAAAAGCTCCCTACCAATTTTCAGGAAACGTGGGGGGACGTCGGGGTCATAAAAATTATAAAATTTAATATTTATAATGTAACTATATTTTTGCAAGGAATGTATATACAGTCATCATACACTTGCATCATGAAAGATAAATCATAAATGATAAAATTACAAATCGATGAATGATGAATCATATAATTGAAACAAATTTAAAAGTTAAAATTAAAACATACATCATACAATCATGCATGTAAGTTTGTAAGTTTGTAACTATATAATCATTAATGTAACTACTAACAATGTACAATGAAAATAAAGTTTAAGATATCATATGACATATTATATCAAGATTCAAAATAGAGTTTAAACTGAAGTTTACAACTCAAGTCTGAAACATGAAACTTAAACGCAAATAAGTTATGTCTGAAACATAAAACATAAAACATAACATATGAATATCAAATGATATCATCATAATGATAAATGAGCATAAATGCTCAAGTTAATGCCCCACTAGTATTTGCATCCAACTTCTGCACGAATATATCAGGATCAACCATGTCACCATCTGAATCAGAATCACTTGGATTCTCAAATATGCTAAGTGGCACATCAACTTTTAACATGAAACCATAAACTAAAAGGGGCAGTGAGGGGACGTGAGGGGGCGTGAAGGGGGGTATGAGGTGAGGGAAACGTCCCCTAGAAGTCCCCAAGACCCCGGAGCGTGATGGGGCGACGAATCTAGACCCCTAGGTGGGGGGGCGAGACCCCGTGTAACACTGCAATATTATTATTTCTATTGGAACAGTAGTACCGGCACAAATTCTCGAGCTGAGATTATTGCACTATGGGGAGTCCTGTTCTGTGCCAAATGGTTATCAAAGGAGAAATTAGATGTCTTTCGGGCCTCCAAAGTAGAATTGATTGGGCAAATTAAAGAATAGGCCTTTGAATTGGATGATCAGAATCAGAGAGCTGACTGGACACATTAGATTGGTATATACAGAGAATTGAACTGTATTGTAGACACTCTCAAAGAAGGGGCATATATATAATCTGAGGGAGATCAATTATGAAGCATACGACTATGGTGCAATCCAAAGCACAGGACAGATCCAATTCACCTGACAATTCCACTTTTTTGTTGCTGATCATCCAGCAATTACTATTGATGTTGATATATTTTGACATACTGTTTAAATTGCTTCTGGTTTTTGGTAATGTAGTCACAAGGGCTTATATGGTGCCACTTGGTTTATTATGTAAAAAACTCAGTCATAGATTAGATGCCAGATATATCTGAATACAGTGATATATCTGATTGATGTAAACAGCTTTTTTATAATACAAAGCATATTGGTTATTTCTTTCCTGAAAAAAAAAAATGAGACCAAGTACAACCAAATGAATCATCAACCCATCAAGGTAACCTATACTCACAGGCGAACATGATCCACTCTCATCTAATGCACTCTCTATTTAGTTAGCACTGAAGAATACCATTTTAGAAAACCATCAGATGGGTACTCAAAATAAAAAATAACCAAAATAGTAACCAGTTTCTAAAAATAAAAGCTTTTCCAAGATAGTAAATCTCAAAATTAGAAGTACCATTTTGAAATAATCACCCTTGGATGCATGCATACTCCACATGCTGCATGTAGCGTGCATGCATGGGATACATAATAAAACAAGATAGTAAATCTCAAAATTAGAAGTACCATTTTGAAATAATCACCCTTGGATGCATGCATACTCCACGTGTTGCATGTAGCATGCATGCACGGGAAACATAATAAAACTAGAACAAAGTCTGAACTGAAATGTACAAGCATTATGTTGCCCTCGTGTTGATCTGAAATTACTCAGCCTGATCTTGAATTCTGGAACCAAAAGATGTACTCATGACCCTACTGAAGCTCAGCACTGAATATGCTTGGTGAAAATTTAATGTTAACTGCCCCACAACAAACTAGAAGGTTTCTGGAATCTCAAGTAATATGGTTGTCAGGCTTAACAAGGCACCATTTGTTCAGCGCAAGGTTACTTGGGAGCGGGAACGAAAACAGGGAGCGGGAGCGGGAGCGGGAGCGGGAGCGGGAGCGCCATTTTCAGAAGCTCCCGGTCCGGGAACGTTTCAGGGAGCGTTTTTTTATAATATATATATTTTTTATATTTTGATGCATATGTGTCAACAAAAGCATGTAAAATGATGAATTAGACATAAAAACATAGATTGAACCAGAGGTAACTTTATCATTACCTCTGGATCTGTATAGGGATCTTTGTCATTAATATCACCCTCTAAGCATGCACTCCAGGAGCGGGTTCGAGGGAGCGCGCTCCGGGAGTGGGTTCAATATGGGGGAGCCGCTCCCCCGAAACCTTGGTTCAGGGTCTTAAGCTTGTTGTGACCATCAAGATGCTTTCCTCAAGTATAAAAATACACTAAGTTGGAAGCAATGTACCAAGTAATTGGATGTTTACCCCAGTAAATTCAAATTTTGGTTTCGTTAGATGCTTTGGAAAGAAAACATTTCATTTATGTTTTCAATCTTTCATTATTGTTTTCATAAACCAGAAAAATCAGGATGCCCCTTGATTTTGGATGCCTTTCTCCATCTAAGAAGTGATAATCCCCTAAAGAACAAATTCAGACATTGACCAAATCAGTAAAAGAATTTATTTGTTTTGCTTTCATTCTGCTTTCAATTTTGACTTTGCTTTGAGCAGGTTTTCCCTCAATTTATGTGCAATATTCATGGAGGTGTATGGCAAAGTTGCTTTAATATATTATTGCAACTCAATCTCTTCTTTCACCCCAATTTCTTCATATTAAGCATGTGCACGTGCATAATAAGTTTTTTTATTTCCCTCCATTAGTGGTCAAAGTAACATTAAAAACTTCAAATGCAAAAACACACTGCTCACTTCACAAGTTGATGTTGCATTGTTATTCAAACAGCCTTCTTTTTCAAGTTGCAACCTCACACTTCAATTTAGTGCCTAGGCGTCAATCAATTACCATTGAACATTTGAAAGTCAGCTACCAGTGCACATTTCAGTTTCGGGCTCCAAAATCATCTCTCAATTTCAGTTTGTTGGTCAATTCATACCAACATGTACATACAACTTTAATTTCCAACTTGGGGATAGATCTTCAATTATAGAATTTCACTTTTTGTACTTCTCAAACTTCTCTCTCTGTCTTTGGAAAACAATATTACAAACCTCCATGTTTATGGCAACTCCCTCTTGGTTAGAAATTGGATAGATGGCCTTTTCAGATTGCAGAATTATCTTCTTCAAGCCATTTTTCAGGTGATTCTCCTTCAAAAGCAGCAGTTCTCTCACATCACTTTTGAACACATTTATAGACACAGAAATGTGGCAGCCGACAACCTATCCAAGTCTGGACTGGAGCTTGACGCTTTTCAGAAAAGTAGATCAGAAAACATAGATGGGAAAATCGGCAGATTTGGACTGCCTTTATGACTCTTGGTAGCTGACATCCTCTTTGCTTCAGCATTATAGACTTATACAGGCTTTTTATTAAGGCTTTATTGCCATATCAGATGTATATTTCTTGATGTAACTTTGTTATGAGCCTCCTCACATGTCTATTTAAGGGCTCCGGCTAGTCTTTATGGACAGATTTTGGACTTGCCCTCACTAGATGAGGCCTTGTTTATGGGCACTTTTTCAGCCATTTTTGGTATGCTATGCATCCTTACCATGTAATTTTATTCTCTTAATAAATTACAAGCTCTTTTCCTTCGAAAAAAAATACACAGGTTCAACATAGTGTGTTTCCTAGGTTTTCCCCTCACCTTTCTAACTTTCTTTCCTTTCCTTCCTTTTCTACATACCCATTTACAACCTCAAACCCCCTTAAGGGTAACAGTTGCACCCATCCAATGTAGATTCAAGGAGATTTTATCAATAAAGCTCCCCTATAAATTGCGTAGGGAAGAAATGAAAAGAGATAACAATATAAGTGGTCGTTGCAATAGACGGATACAATTACTGCATCCAAAAATCGTCATTAGCTCACAATACTGCATATCATTCCCCAAAAAAGTGTCACTCATGGCCCATGGGAGCAAATAAGCAATGGAGTTTTTGCACGATATGACATGTAGAACAGAATACTGTTGAAAAACTGAAACACAGTTACCATATTTGAAAAATTTTAATGCAAAAAGGCCCTAGAAGATATTTCTGGGAAGCTATTAGACTCTGGAGTCTTAACATGGCATGACATGGAGACCTTACATAAGTATCATACAACAAAGCTTGTCAATGGACCTTGCCACTGCAAAACTAGCTGTGCTTCAAATGGACAACAATGATAAAAAACAAAGATTAGCCTCAAATATCATATATCAAGTTTTGATTATAGTAATGACAATAGAACACCACATAGGAAGGCGGAGGCAATGGAGCGATGGCGGAACCCTAACTGTAACAAACCCTAGATTTTCAGCAGACACAATGAGAGATTGACTAAGCACAGGGTAATGCACGGTATCAGTTCAGGGCAGCTGTTTCGTTTTTCTCCAGCGCCGTGAGGCCCTGGTTGACAGCTTAGACATTGCGCAGGGGAGTTTCTCATGAACATTTTAAGGGAAGGTGGACTGTCGCCAACGGTCACGAGATACACAGCAATAGACTGGCAGTTGCGCGCCATTGGCGCTATCTCAACGGCTCTGACAACCCGACAATGGGTTATTATTATGACCCTCGTTTTCCCTCTAGACCCCATCAGATACGATTGACGATCACAGCCTCTGAGCTAGCACCTCAGAGCAGGCAAGGGTTTCACAGCAAGGAGCAAGAGCTCTCAGAACGGATCAGGTTGAGCTGGACTACTCATCCGACAACCTGGAATCATCGCAGCTTTGGGCAAGGTTAACACCTCAGTGGATAGGTGGGATGACTCAAGGAGTTGACCTTGCAGTGAAAGAACAAGTGGATATGGAGGTAGGTGAGTCATCACATACTCCTTTTACCTCAAAGGAACCCTATCTGGCATCTAAAGCAGTTTATTCCAAACCATTCCCGGTGACATTGGCTTCACCAGCGTACTTTATCCCCTCATCGTCAGTCTTCAGACTTTGGGAGCAACAAGCCCAAGTTACCTCGGACGTTTTGGGTCTGAAAACGAAAGGTTTAGGGGCAAATGCCGGTAACTTGGAAGGGTCATTCGGTTTCAAGCAGTTAGGCATTAACCACATAGCGGATGAAAATACACCCACATACATTTTAGGGGAGCCCCCATTTGTGGCGGCATCTGGTCGCTTTAAAGGCATCACACAGACGATTCCACCACCACAGGACATCAGGACGTCTAATTCGGACAACGCAATACCGGAAGGAGAAGGGCACATCCGGGACAAGACCACCCACAAGACTGGTAAGAAAAAACACAAGTGCACAAAGAGTCGTGAACAAAAGAGGGACTTGGTCTTCGACGAGGGTATTGGTATGGATAAGTTGGAGGAAACCTTGCAGATAGTCCTAGTCGGACGTGTTCGAGGGAGGAACCACACCACTGCCAGACTCAAGATATGGACAGTTGAAATTTGGGGAAACATTCTGGAGCAACTACCTAGGGTGCTCACGATGAATAGGGGGTGGTTTGCCCTAATTTTCCCCCACTAGGAGATGGCTAATTGGGTGCTTACCAAATACTAGCATATAGAAATGACACCAGTTCTGCTCAAGCGATGGACTCCCATGTTCAATCCAGACAAGGAAAAGATGGGAGAACGACCTATTTGGGTGCGTCCCTTTGCAATTCTGGACAAAGGAAGATCTTCGATTCATAGGAGAAGACTTGGGGATTTATTTGGACCATGACAGGTCCTACTTAGAGACTGGAAACATCTCTATAGCTCAGATTCTTGTCCATTTGGACATGAGGGAAGGTCTGGTGGAGAGCTACAACCTGCGGTTTAGAGGCATAACAAGATGCCAGATACTGGATTATGAAGGGGTACCATTTCGGTGCCATCGTTGTCACAAAGTGGGAAAGCTTTACAAGGACTGCCCGCTAATCGCTACGGCAAACGTTGAACCTGCAAAATTCTTGGTGCACGTGGGGACCCAAACTGTGGGTATTAGACAATCAGACTCTTCTCAGGTGAGACCCTCGGTGGAGCCTGTGCCGCTGAGTACCCCCAGGAAGTCGTCATCCTATCAAGCACCACCAGCATCACAGGCTTGCAGCTCTCAACTTCATGAGGAGGACACTACTCCGATCCCGGGTACTCCTCTCACTACTTTTGCCTTCAATTTGGATTTTAATCGCAATGTATCTCCTGTAATATCACTAGTTACATCTAAAATCAATTTAATTAGATGCAATCTGGATCCCATTGTTTGTCCTGTTGCAAATGCTCCTCCCTTCATCTCACAGTCGAACCCTCATACCCTAGTAGGCGAATCTAATTCCCAATGTATTACTGAAATCTCGAGCAATAGTTTTGGCCATCGTTACAACCTTAGATCCTCATCTAAGGCCTCTACGCCCCATGCCTTTGGGCTCAGCCCTGATCTCATAGGACCCCTATCTAAAGCAGTTAGGGGCAGACCATCATCCCTATCTACGGCTATACTCAGGGCTAGTATGGAGGTAGCATCTGGGAAACAATCTTCAATTGACAGGGTTCTTAGAGCAAAGGACACCCCTGACATGGGTGATCCATGATTTGCCTCTCTTTCAATTGCAGGGGTTGGCCAGTCCCGACAAAAAACTGGCACTTAGAAGGTTGTTGACTCTTGTGAGAGTGGATGCTCCTCTTCTTCAAGAAACTTAGGGGTATGAAGGTTATATACTGAAATTGCTCACCTCTCTGCTCTCGAACTGAAGTTTTTAGACACTAGATGCTACAGGGAGATCTGGAGATATTCAATAATAGGATTATGAAAGTGGGTAGTTGGTGGGGCAGAGAAGGGATACTTGGGGCCGACATCACTATAAATGGGCTTGATATGCCCATATGCTTGATCAATGTCTATGACCCCTGTCACAACAGAGAGGACTACTGGGACAAGTTGACGGCCACTAACATCATGAAGGGGGAACACATTATCATTGGTGGAGATTTAAACTTCTCCATAGGCCTAGCTGAGTCTTGGGGGCCGAATGCAGTCCTTGACCCCTTGTCGGAATACTTTGAGCATCTGATCGATGATGCTGATATGTTGGATTTGGCCATGCCCAAAAAATTCCCCATATGGCGCAACAAAAGGACTGGTGAGGCTGCACTAGCAAGAAGACTACATTGATTTCTGATCAAGACCAAGCTTGCTGATAGAATTGACAAGGCCAAACAATGGGTGGGGACGGAAGGATCCTTGGATCACTCCCCCATATACCTTGAAATTCAGGGGGAAAGTATCAAACCTCACGCCCCCTTTAAATTCAACTCTTGTTGGCTCGAGGATCCTGCTTTCCACCTATTGGTTAAAAGCTCATGGACACACCATGATCAGATGCCTAACTCCGAGCCGACCCGTGTTTTCTACAACAACATGACAATATTAAAAGACATTACAATAAGATAGGCCACAGAGAAGAAAAGACATGACGAAGAGACATTGAATAAGATTGAGATTGAGTTAGAGACCCTGATGGGATCGGACTGCCTTGGCTTTCAGACCACTGAGGCCAAGGATCACCTCATTCAATTGGAAATGGAGAAAGCCAAATTGTTAAGGCAATAGGAGGAAGAGTGGAGGCTCAAAAGCAGGGCCATCTAGCTCAAAGCGGCAGATGACAACACTAAATTCTTCCAACAATGTGCAAAAGGCAGAAGGAGTATCAACACAATCTGGGAACTGAGGGACCAAGCTGGAAGGGTGGCCAATAACCACGCTCGACTTGTTGATATGGGGATTAGACATTTCTCCCATCTTTAGAGGGACCCTAGAGTTGCAAATATTTCATAAATACTCCAGATAGCCAGGTCCATGCACAGATATGTGGAGTATGACGATATTGAAAATCTAGATGCACCTGTTTCCTTAGGGGAAGTTGAAGCAGTATTAAAATGGTTTAAGAAGGACAAGAGCCCTGGTTCGGATGGTTGGCCCATTGAATTCTATCTCACCTTTTTTGAAGACATTGGGAGGGACCTCCTCCAAGTCATCGAAAAGAGCCGGACGACTGGTCATATTTATGATGGTTTCAATGCTACTTTCATAGCCTCATACCCAAGGTTGATAAACCCATAACCTTCAATGACTACCGGCCCATATCCCTCTGCAACTATATCTACAAGATCATATCTAAGATCATCACCAACCGCATCAAGCCCATATTATCTAGCACATATCCAAGGAACAATTTTCCTTCCTTAACCAGAGACAAATTCGTGAAGCTATAGGCACTGCTCAGGAAGCCCAACACTCTATCAAGCTCAAAAGTCTCAAAAGTACCATCCTCAAGATTGACCTAGCAAAGGCTTTTGATTGCACATTTTGGACCTACTTACAACTCATCCTTCTTCATACTGGCTTCCCCTTTTCCTTCATCAATTGGATCATGGGTTGTATCTCTAATGCCTCCTTCAGCATTCTTATCACTGGAGCAACATCTGAATTTTTTCATGCAGATAGAGGGCTTCGTCAAAGATGCCCACTATCCCCGTTGCTATTTTTATTAATCAAGGAAAGATTGGCCAAAATTTTGGCAAAGGCCAAGGCAGATGGGACTATAAAAGGTGTCAAATTATCTGAATTTATACAACTAACCCGTCTCTTATTCGTGGATGATGTACTTATTTTTCTTGATGGATCCAGCCAAGACACCATTAGCTTCAGAAAGATTCTTGAGGTTTTTTGTAAGTATACTGGAATGGACCCCAATCACAGTAAATCTACTATCATATTGGTGAAGTGCTTTGAGCAGGAATGCAAACATGCCCTTGCCCATTTTCATTTTGGTCGGAGGGAATTAGAGGATGGCATCAAATATCTTGGTTTTTGTCTAAAGCCAAATGACTACTGCATCACCGATTGGAACTGGTTAATTGCAAAAGTCAAGAGGAGGGTAGGAGATGGAATGATGACAGCATTAGTCTCCATCTTTTCTTCAATAAAATTATCAACATCTAGAATCCTTTTTTGTTTTGCCATATTCTTAAACTGTTTTCTTAAGGATTCTTCAATCTGATTTGAGGAAGGGTAATACCATTCATAAAAAGAAATCCATTGGTTATTGTACTTCATCCAATTTTTCCATTCCTCATTCTTCTGGTTGTTGAAGCTTTTCTTCTCAGTTTTTGGAAGAAGTTTCAGCTCTTCAACATAACTGTTTTCTAATTTATGTGTGAAAATGTCCCAGTTGAACATTTTCTTCTTCCACTGGTCATCTGGATTATATGGACTAATTCCTTTGAAGATTTTTAAGAAAGCAGTGATTTCACTATCTTAAAAAATTTCCACATGCTTTGGAATTTTATTCATAGGATTTCTTCTGTATGATGGAATTTCAGAACCATCATTAAATCCTAGACCTTTGTGAGTATTCTGTTGTGTTGACTATATGATTATCTCTTCATGAATATTGAAGAGACGAGTTTTTGTATATCCCTTTTCTGACTTACTTTTATCAGGTATAAAAGTAATCATATTTATCTTGTTTCTGTCATTCTGATTATCACCATGCGGGCTTGGTGGCTGTGAGGAAAACTAACAGAAACTTTTGGAACAATGAGGATGATCACAAACAGCAGCTAAAGGGTTGCTGGAAGAAGCAACTTGATTGGTGAACAGATTTTTGAATGTTTCTAAAAATGCAAGGTCAACAAAATAGGTAGTGGGAGCAGTATTTATAGAAGTAGAAATAGATACAGAAGGTCCACCATGCTCAACACGTGACTCTAGAAAGATGGTATGAACATTTCCATCTTTGGATGTAAAAATAGTGGAAGAATTTACAGGAGATGGCCTTATAGGTTTTCTGATAGATCCCCATTTGGTAACCCATTCTGCAGGGAGTTTGAGTTCTGCTCTAGGAATTATTTGAGGTGCTATAAGGTTCATTCCATAATCATGGGTGATCAGAGTAGTAAATTCAGACTGGGATGAAACTGATTTACTACTGAGGGAGTAGTTTTCTTGAAAAAATTTACTACAGAGGACCACCAAATAGCAATATTCATACTATCGTCATCAAAATCATCATACCCATGTGTTTGTAATCCGAGCATCAAAGAATTTATCGCATTTGGATCTATTAATGCTATGGCAAAATCAGGGACACAGGACCATGATGTTGGGCCATAAGCAAGAGTGCCTTGGCAACCACCTATGAGAGCCTTGGGAAAATTCACAAGTGAAGAATGCTGAGATTACCAGACACATAATCGGATTACAAACTTCAAAACAAACTTCATTCAATACTTAGATTGACGGGAATGGCATTCATCAGATACAAAGACTCATGAAAACAAGTACTAATCTGAAAGCTTCTGGCCAAAATACAGACTCAGCCTATGAATTTCCCTATTTACCCCTTACAAATCCGGCCACTTTAGGTTCTTATCAGTGCTTGCACACTGATATGCAGGCTTCTCAGATCTTCTCTGACTCTAAGACTCTACCTCCTCTATCGGATGAGCCTTACCTTCTTTTATAACCCAGAAGGGGGACAAGCATCCGACCATTACCAGGTGCTTTGATGACTCAAAAGTAAAAATTCCATCCTATAAAGATTGTCCAGATTCATATGTGAATGGACAATTCACATTATCTCGTCCCTTATCCTTTCGGAAAGCCATCTGGCATATGGGGACCGAATCAAGGACGACTCAATCCTTTCAAATTACACAGTAGATGCTTTTCATATCAAAAGCCTACAAGAAAAGATAAATGTACAAACAAATATTTCATTTTACGAAGAAATATACAAACAAACGTCCTTGCACCACTGTCGGCAAGAAAAGACATGATATTCTTAGAGTACAAAATGAGTGATCTGAGGATGTGTATAGTACTGACGTCGGAATCTCTGCAAAAGATATTTCATGAAATATTGTACATGCACTTCTTTCTCAAATTCCCAAATCTCATTCTCGTGATCTCCTGGGTGCTAGAGAAATTTAATGGGTTCAAAAGGATTTTGTACAGGGTCAGATTGCAGATGGAAAGCATTGTATTCCATTTGGGTCCCATCGCCATTGGTTGCCAGTTTTCTTGTCGTAAACTCATGAGTGACAAACCAATGTGTATGACCACATCTTTTGAGTGTGCTGAGAAAATCAACATCTTCTATCCTAATGAGATCTTGGACATGTTTGTACAATATTACTGTTGTCAGTGCACTTGGTTTCGTGAATCTATCAATCTTTAACCGACATAGAGCATATGGCTGTATCAGAAGAGCACTGTAAGGTTCCATACATAGCAGTTTCATTTGAAGAATGTTAATCTAAACATATATTTCAGCAGTAATGCAAATTAATGAAAATCAGCAGTAAAATTTAATTAAGAAACTATTCTATACATAAAAGAAATACCTGGAACGCAGCTGATGGTTTTAATGGTGGTTCTCCTCCTGTGACACTGTGGACAGTGGAACAGTTCACCGAAACAATATAATCCTCCCAGCCGATCTAGGAACAATCCTAGATCCAGAAGATCACTCTTCTGTCCCCGTGGCCAGAATCCCAAGAACGGTGAAACTCCCTTCCAGTGCCGATAGTATCCTTCAATCTTTCTTTTTGGCAGAATGCAGAATTTTCCCAAAAGACCGTCCCCTTCCCACTTCACATCCTCTCCCTTATATCATTTTTATCCACCGCCCTCAACTCCCGAAGATATTATGGCATTTATGAGGGTCTGCATACATTTAAGGAGATATTATATTCATTTAAGGAGACATTAATTTAGAGATAAGGTTTTGGGGTTAAGTGCATGAAATATCCCCATTGAGTCCTTATCTAGTTACGTAGATGTGATGGCTTTATGGAGAGCTTAACTTGTCTTTGTATTGTGTTTGTTAATAACTTAATTAATTTGCCTTAATTAAATTATTTTATTACTTTATTGGTTCACCCACATATAATTTTTTTTTTTTTTACTAAATTAAAATCTGATTTTCTTAAATAACACTCTCCCATGCCTGTTGATATTTCGTTATATCATGGCGAGATAAAATATATAGTAATATTCAATTCGTTATTCTTACTTAGGTAGCCTTAATACCAGTGCAGGGTATGCGATATAGGCATATGTAGCTATCACATGCGTATGTCGTATACTCGCTAATGTTATTTTACTTATCAATTAGGAATTATAAAGTCAATAAAATATACATTTAGTCCATAATTTACTATCTTAGAAATTAATTCTGAAAAGGATATTCATGCATTTATTCTTTGCCATTATCTTTCATAATAATTAACTAAAACTATAAGCAGGAAGAAATGAGAAAAATGCAAATTCATGTCTTTAGAAAAATGCATTATCTTCAGATTGCACCGCTTTTTCAAAGGATTATTGAACCTGCCCTGATAGTGAGTTTATAGCTACCCTATCATTATCCTCTTCATAAAAAAGCTCATAGGATATGCTGCTAATATGGACTAAATAATCTAATTCACGATGGCTAAATCATTTTCAATCTCTCGATCTTCCCAAGTCCAAGATTGGGAACTTTCCCTCTCCAACGGATTCTCGCTAATGGATACCAAGTTTCATCATGATCCAGAAGACCTATTCCATTACCATCAGATTCATTCTTGTCTGTTTTTAATCTCATATTTTATTTTCCAGGAAATGTATAATATACAAGAATAGAATTTTTTCAGAAATTCCTTCCTGACAAACATGTCAACAAAAGAATTTTTTATGTTCAAGAATAAATTCAATTTCAAAATTGTATCGACTATATGTCATTACCTATCTTAACCATGGCAAGATCCTCAAATTCATACTTCAGAACAGCAACTTTAAAGCTCGAAAATTAATTCAAGAATTTTGTATAAATGACAAAATCCTTAAATTTTTCTATTCCTAAACAAACGGCTCTGAGTTCTTTTTTGAGGCTGGCCCAATTTGTTTGAGATGTTGACCATAACCCAGAAGCATACTGACATATTTCCAGTGAATCTTTCTTTTCTGGATTTTCTTGACAAAGGATACCTCCCCATCCAATATTACTAGCGTCTGTCATTATCACTTTCTTCCATTGTTCTTGAATAGGACACAATGGTTGAATTCTGCGAATCCCTTCTTTGATCTTTCTGACAGCTGTTGTGCATTTTATATCCCATGGAATAGGAACTTTCTGTAATCTTTGATTCAAGAGCTTTCTCTCTTGAGCGCAGTGCTGGAGAAATTTAGATACATAATTTAGGCTTCCTAGAAACCTTTGCAACTGTGTTTTGTCTAAAATTTCATCAGGAAAATTGTCTATAAAATCTAGACTTCTTTGGATCACCTGATATGAACCATACTGAATATTATATCCAAGAAAATCTATCATAGTCTTGAAAAGCTTCTTTTAGATTCAGAGAGGACTATTCCTTTTTCTTTTACTCTTTGAAGGAATAATTTCAAATGTTTAATATGAGCTGATACATCCTCTGAATGAACTAAAATGTCATCAATGTATTTCTTTAAAAAATCCTCCATACCTTCAAATGTCTCATCCATGATGCGCTGGAAAGCTGATGGAGCATTAATGAGTCCAAAAGGCATTATATTCCACTCAAAATGGCCTTCAGGGACAGAAAAAGTTGTCTTCCATTTGTCAAACTCCTTGATACCAACCTGCCAAAATCCTGATTTTAAACCAAATTTTGAAAATACTTTTGATTTGGAAAGTTGTGTCAGGATTGTTGACGGTTTTGGAAGAGGATAAGCATCATAGTCTAGTAAATTATTCAGTGGTTTGTAATTTACCACTAATCTTGGCTTACCTCTGGCTATCTCTGCATGCTTGTTTACATAGAAAGCAAAACAAGCTATTGGACTCTTAATTTTTCTTATCAAACCTTTTTGTAAGAGATCTTTGATTACAAGAAAACACAGCTATTCTCAAGAAAAAAGGAAGTCCAATGTTACCATTGTAACAAAGGAGGACACATTTCTCCAAATTGTCCAGAATTGGAGAAAGAAAGAAAGAAAGAAAGAAAGAAAGACCAGACAAAGGTAAAACAAAGGTTTATTACAGAAATAAATCTGGTAAAGTAAATTGTTTAAATCTCCCTGATAGCTGTGAAGAACTTACAAGTGAAGAAGAATCAGATTACATAAACAAATGTAATTTTGATTCTAGTATTTTTTATTCTAGTTTCAGTAGATATTTTCCTAATAGAATCTATTGGAATAAATGTTGTTTGTCCAATTGTTACAGGAATGGATTGTGCTATGTATTTAGGAACTCCTTTCTTCCAGAACTTTCAAAAACATGGAGCCAAGTTTGATCAGCAAACAAAGAAATGTGGCTATTTTCTTGAACTGGAAGGTAAAGAGCTGTTTTTTCCTTTTATCAATTCCAGCTCTCCTAATAGATTAAAAAGAATTGAAAGATTAGAAAATCTATTAGCAAAAATGGAAAAGAAGAAAGAGGTTTTGAGAATTGATGAAAATATTGAACAAGGAAAATTTGAAAGAGAGAGCCAATTTGAAAAATAAGTTTTTGGAATGTTGCTCTGAAGATCCAAATGCCTTTTGGCATATACATAAACATGAAGTCGAGTTGCCCTTGAAAAATGACTTCAGTGGCAAATTGAGAAGATCAAAAGCCATTCCAATGAATCAAGAACAGATGATTCTCTGCAAAAAAGAAATCAAAGATCTCTTACAAAAAGGTTTGATAAGAAAAAGTAAGAGTCCAATAGCTTGTTTTGCTCTTTATGTAAACAAGCATGCAGAAATAGCCAAAGGTAAGCCAAGATTAGTGGTAAATTACAAACCACTGAATAATTTACTAGACTATGATGCTTATCCTCTTCCAAAACCGTCAACAATCCTGACACAGATTTCCAAATCAAAAGTATTTTCAAAATTTGATTTAAAATCTGGATTTTGGCAGGTTGGTATCAAGGAGTCTGACAAATGGAAGACATCTTTTTCTGTCCATGAAGGCCATTTTGAGTGGAATATAATGCCTTTTGGACTCATCAATGCTCAAATAGCTTTCCAGCGCATCATGGATGAGACATTTGAAGGTATGGAGGATTTTTTAAAGAATTACATTGATGACATTTTAGTTCATTCAGAGGATGTATCAGCTCATATTAAACATTTGAAATTATTCCTTCAAAGAGTAAAAGAAAAAGGAATAGTCCTCTCTGAATCTAAAATGAAGCTTTTCAAGACTATGATAGATTTTCTTGGATATAATATTCAGTATGGTTCATATTAGGTGATCCAAAGAAGTCTGGATTTTATAGACAATTTTCCTGATGAAATTTTAGACAAAACACAGTTGCAAAGGTTTCTAGGAAGCCTAAATTATGTATCTAAATTTCTCCAACACTGCGCTCAAGAGAGAAAGCTCTTGAATCAAAGATTACAGAAAGTTCCTATTCCATGGGATATAAAATGCACAACAGTTGTTAGAAAGATCAAAGAAAGGATTCGCAGAATTCAACCATTGTGTCCTATTCAAGAACAATGGAAGAAAGTGATAATGACAGATGCCAGTAATATTGGATGGGGAGCTATCCTTTGTCAAGAAAATCCAGAAAAGAAAGATTCACTGGAAATATGTCAGTATGCTTTTGGGTTATGGTCAACATCTCAAACAAATTGGGCCGGCCTCAAAAAAGAACTCAGAGCTGTTTGTTTAGGAATAGAAAAATTTAAGGATTTTGTCATTTATACAAAATTCTTGGTGAAAACTGATTGCCAGGCTTTAAAGTTTGCTATTCACAAATGTGAATTTGAGGATGCTGCATGGTAAGATGGGTAATGACCCTCACCAACACAAATTTATTGAATTTGTCTTCGACATTCAAATTTTCTTTATTTACATATGGTTCCAAAATAATTTTCAGGAGAAAAATTTCGCATTCACTTCCTTATCCTCGTAATTTCATATGAAGAAATGAAGACTATGTTTAGAGATAGAAAGGTATGTTATGGATAAGATATAATGGAAAATGAGTCTTATGGATCATGATGAACTGTATCCATTGAAGAGATCTGTCAGAGGGATTCTAATCTGACTTGAAGATCAAGAGATTGAAAATGATTTGGCCATCAGTGAATTAGATTATTTGGTCCATATTGGCAACATATCCTATGAGCTTTTTTATGAAGAGGATAACAAGATTGGAAACTATGGACTCACTATCAGACAGTTCAATAATCCTTTTGAAAGAACTGATTTTGATCCAGAAAGACAAGAGACTGCATTTTTCCAAGGTATGAATTTAGAAAATATTTCCTCTAACTTCTTTTACCATCTACAGTTTGATTTCAGGTATGAAGATTGGCCAACAGGAAGAATAAACCATGAAGATCCTTTCCCGAAGAGGTTTCTAAGATGGTGGAAAATTTATGGACTCAGTGCTCTTCTGATACAGCCATATGCTCTATGTCGGTTAAAGATTGATAGATTCACGGAACCAAGTGCACTGACAACAGGAATCTTGTACAAACATGTCCAAGATCTCATTAGGATAGAAGATGTTGATTTTCTCAACACACTCAAAAGATGTGGTCATACACATTGGTTTGTCACTCATAAGTTTACGACAAGAAAACTGGAAACCAATGGCGATGGGACCCAAATGGAATACAATGATTTCCATCTACAAACTGACCCTGTACAAAATCCTTTTGAACCCATTAACTTTCTCCAGCCCCCAAGAGATCACGAGAATGAGATTTGGGAATCTGAGAAAGAAGTGCATGTACAATATTTCACGAATTATCTTTAGCAGAGATTCCGACATCAGTACTATACACATCCTCAAATCACTCATTTTGTACTCTAAGAATATCATGTCTTTTCTTGTCGACAGTGGTGCAAGGACGTTTGTTTGTATATTTCTTCGTAAAATGAAATATTCATTTGTACATTTATCTTTTCTCGTAGGCTTTTGATATGAAAAGCATCTACTGTGTAATTTGAAAGGATTGAGTCGTCCTTTATTCGATCCCCATATGCCAGATGGCTTTCCGAAAGGATAAGGGACGAGATAATGTGAATTGTCCATTCACATCCGAATCTGGACAATCTTTATAGGACGGAATTTTTACTTTTGAGTCATCAAAGCACCTGGTAATGGTCGGATGTTTGTCCCCCTTCTGAGTTATAAAAGAAGGTAAGGCTCATCCAATAGAGGAGGTCGAGTCTTAGAGTCTGAGAAGATCCGAGAAGCCTTTGTATCAGTGTGCGAGCACTGATAAGAACCTAAAGTGGTCGGATTTGTAAGGGGTCAATAGGGAAATTCATACGCTGAGTCTATATTCTGGCCAGAAGCTTTCAGATTAGTACTTGTTTTCACGAGTCTTTGTATCTAATGAATGCCATTACAGTCAATCTCAATATTGAATGAAGTTTGTTTTGAAGTTTATAATCTGATTATGTGTCTGGTAATACAGAATGGTATCGGAGCCATGTTGCATTTTGTTTGAGCATATCTCTTTGAGTTCGTTGATATCCTGTATAGGTTTGTAGTCTGTTATGCCAAAAGGAGGCGCTTTAAGACGTTGAAGGACTTGGATGTAGAACTTGAACTTTTGTTCTAAGAGGAAGCCGCAAAACCATCTCTGCATGCAATCATATTTCCATCGATAAATCGGTACTTATTTCTGAAGAAAAATTATTTCAGTACTCTGTTGAAATTGTGATTCCATTTACTATGAAGCAAAGAAGCTATTTTAGATCCGTTGCATAAATATCACTCTGCTTATCTCTTCTTATAAGTATTTTGTTATTATGGAGCCTCGCACTTCTGCTAGTTCTCGTCATGAATTTGGTGATAAATCATTTGAAGAACTTTTAAAGGAACAAGAAGAAATAAATCTTCAAAGACAAAACTCCACTACACAAGCATCTGTCATCCAAGAAAAGTCTATAAATTTATTTTCAGAACCTGTTGCTTCTGGACCTTGGTCTCTTCCTAAGATAGATCCAAAAAATGTTTATAAGAATTTGGGATTACTGGATACCATCCAGTTTTGGAGTTATAAGGTAAAAGAGGAAGTTCTGCAAACTACCTCTAATAATAATATCCTTCATTCTTTAAACATTATCAATCACGCTGAGTTTGACGCTGCCCGAAAGGCAGGTTACAATTTTGCCCACTTTGGACATGTCCAAATCGGCATCCAGCCACTGCATAGGAAAGGACAGGATGTTGCTTTTTTCTCTTGTGTATTTGATAGAAGATGGAGAAATTTTCCCAAGGCTCTCATAGGTGGTTGCCAAGGCACTCTCGCCTATGGCCCAGCATCATGGTCCTGTGTCCCTGATTTTCCCATAGCATTAACAGATCCAAATGCGATAAATTCTTTAATGCTCGGATTACAAACACATGGGTATGATGATTTTGATGACGATAGTATGAATATTGCTATCTGGTGGTCCTCTGTAGTAAATTTTTTCAAGAAAACTACTCCCTCAGTAGTTAAATCAGTTTCATCCCAGTCTGAATTTACTACTCTGATCACCCATGATTATGGAATGAACCTTATAGCACCTCAAATGATTCTTAGAGCAGAACTCAAACCCCCCGCAAAATGGGATACCAAATGGGAATCTATCAGAAAACCTATAAGGCCATCTCCTGTAAATTCTTCCACTATTTTTACATCAAAAGATGGAAATGTCCATACCATCTTTCCAGAGTCACGAGCTGAGCGTGGTGGACCTTCTGTATCTATTTCTACCTCTATAAATACTGCTCCCACTACCTATTCTATTGATCCTGCATTTTTAGAAACATTCAAAAATCTGTTCACCAATCAAGTTGCTTCTTCCAGCAATCCTATAACTGTTGTTTGTGATCATCCTCATTGTTCCAAAAATTTCTGTCAGTTTTCCTCACAGCCACCAAACCCCGCATGGTGATAATCAGAATGACAGAAACAGGATAAATATGATTACTTTTATACCTGATAAAAGTAAGTCAGAAAAGGGATATACAAAAACTCGTCTCTTCAATATTCATGAAGAGATAATCATACAGTCAACACAACAGAATACTCACAAAGGTCTAGGATTTAATAATGGTTCTGAAATTCCATCATACAGAAGAAATCCTATGAATGAAATTCCAAAGCATGTGGAAATTCCTTCAGATAGTGAAATCACAGCTTTCTTAAAAATCTTCAAAGGAATTAGTCCATATAATCCAGATGACCAATGGAAGAAGAAAATGTTCAACTGGGACATTTTCACACATAAATTAGAAAATAGGTATGTTGAAGAGCTAAAACTTCTTCCAAAAATTGAGAAGAAAAGCTTCAACAACTAGAAGAATGACGAATGGAAAAATTGGATGAAGTACAATAACCAATGGATTTCTTTTTATGAATGGTATTACCCTTCCTCAAATCAAATTGAAGAATCCTTAAGAAAACGGTTTAAGAATATGGCAAAACAGAGAAGGATTCTAGATGTTGATAATTTTATTGAAGAAAACATGGAGACTAATGTTGTCATCATTCCATCTCCTTTGATAATCCTAATTTCTCTCCAAAAATATAGAGAATGTTGTCTAAGCCTAACCTGTCTAAAGATTTACAGGTTATAAGGATAAAAGGAGAAAAGTTGGTAAAGAAATCTGCAATGGTATGCAGATAAATATGATAAGATCTGAATCCCCTCCAAAACATAAATGGGAACTTTTTGATGGACAGATCTATCAAACAGACAATGATTTTCCTCCATGGAAAAAAATTGTAGTCAGACAACAGGATGGAAAGATCTACAAACTCTTTCCAATCCAGACAGAAGATTCTGCCAAAGAATTTGTTTTTGCTAATAACTGGACAAACCTTGCTCTTTCAAGTTTAGAGAAATTCTTGAGATCACAGCATCAATCTATTGAAGAGATGAATAGCATTCTCAAAGAAATGATGAATAGGATGCTTCAAAAACAATATTATGCTATTGTATGTTTGAATGAGAATGTCAAAACTCTTGCAGAAAATGACAAACACATAGCTGAAAGTTTGGATAAACTTAAGTTATCTACAGAGAAGAAAATTCATGATGTAGCCTTTGTTCATGGAAAGGAAATTGTTAAGGTCAATTCTAACCTTGACATAATCAAGAAACAAGTCTTGAACATTTCTAATTCTGTTGAATCACTCGAAAAGAAACCTTCTACAGACTCATACAAAGCCACTACTCTTTTTAGTGAGCCCCTTTCCCAAATGCCTTACACCATTTCTTCTTCTATATCCAGTCTTATAAAAAAGCCAGCAGAGATTGAGTTTCCAAAACTAGGGATTTCATATCCTTATACACCCTTTGCTGCACCTAGTTTCTTTGGTCACTTAAGATCAAATCCTGTAACCTCTTCCATATCTAGTTCTGCAACCAGTTCTTCCTTCACTGAATGGATAAAGAAAAATATTTCAGAAGAAGAAGAAGCAAAGAAAGAAAAGAAATGGTACGAAGAAGAAGAAGACAAAGAAACAGGGCTGAATAAGCTTGATATAAATAATGATGAACCATCGCTTGAGAATCTTGAGGGATATGTACAAAGTTTTTCTCCTCAAGATAAAGCTCAGTTTAATATTCCAAATGAAGAAGCAGTTCATGCCACCACATCTAGATCTACATGGAATTCTACCTGGTCCCCTGCTCTAGATAGAAGGGACTTGATGAAGTCTGAATATCACAAAGATTGGTCAGCTTCCTCAACCTATTCTTGGAATATTGATAATTGCACAGAGGCAGAAGTATTATCAGTCATGCACTCCATGTTGGTATGTTACAGAACTTATCTGGCTGATGATATTGGACCCATAAATTCTACAAGAAGAATTATTGGTGGGTTTGAAAGATCTTTAGACTCTTGGTTGAAAGCAGAAACAATCAAAGATCGCACATTATTAACCACTTGGGAAAATTCACAAGTGAAGAATGTTGATGGTAGCACCTACATGGACCCATCCACTACACTTCTAGTAAACAATATGATTGGTTATTTACTTTATGGTATTACTGTTAATTTTATTGGCTTTCCACAAATCAACAATGATCTGACTGCTACTACTCTTGTTGCTATGAAATTGCATAACATGCAACATTTTGATGAATATTTCAATGAGTTTTTGCATAGATTGCATACTTTGTCACCAGAACTCATTCTTGAACCCAAATGGAAAGAAATATTTATTTCATCTTTGCCATTATGGGTGTCATCAGCAATAGTCACCAAGTTGCCAGGAAGTATTGGCGATTATAAATTTGGAGTAATAAGACAAGCAGTAAAAGCAATAATTGTCGAACACTGCTCCGAAATGAAGATTGCCAGAGCAGCCACAAACCCAAAGAAGCCACATGGATATCAACAACTATACAAATAGTGGCAACTATCTGCTCCAAAAAATTCAGAGGGGAGAGAAACGCGTGCTTATAAAAAGAAAAAGCACGCAATGAAGAATTTTTTGGGCAAAAAGATCATCCATCAAAAGAAGCTAGAAGATTACAAGAAAACCAGAAGGGGTACAAACATCCGACCATTATCAGGTGCTTTGATGACTCAAAAGTAAAATGGTAAGGCCCATAACCCGCAGGCTTCTCGGATCTTCTCAGACTCTAAGACTCGACCTCCTCTATTGAATGAGCCTTACCTTCTTTTATAACCCAGAAGGGGGACAAACATCCGACCATTACCAGGTGCTTTGATGACTCAAAAGTAAAAAATTTGTCCTATAAAGATTGCCCAGATTCGGATGTGAATGGACAATTCACATTAGCTCATCCCTTATCCTTTCGGAAAGCCATCTGGCATATGGGGACCGAATCAAGGACGACTCAATCCTTTCAAATTACACAGTAGATGCTTTTCATATCAAAAGCCTACGAGAAAAGATAAATGTACAAACGAATATTTCATTTTATGAAGAAATATACAAACAAACGTCCTTGCACCACTGTCGACAAGAAAAGACATGATATTCTTAAGAGTACAAAATGAGTGATCTGAGGATGTGTATAGTATTGATGTCGAAATCTCTGCAAAAGATAATTCGTGAAATATTGTACATGCACTTCTTTCTCAGATTCCCAAATCTCATTCTCGTGAGCTCCTGGGGGCTGGAGAAAGTTAATGGGTTCAAAAGGATTTTGTACAGGGTCAGTTTGCAGATGGAAATCATTGTATTCCATTTGGGTCCCATCACCATTGGTTGCCAGTTTTCTTTTCGTAAACTCATGAGTGACAAACCAATCTGTATGACCACATCTTCTGAGAGCGCTGAGAAAATCAACATCTTCTATCCTAATGAGATCTTGGACATGTTTGTACAAGATTCCTGTTGTCAGTGCACTTGGTTCCGTGAATCTATCAATCTTTAACCGACATAGAGCATATGGCTGTATCAGAAGAGCACTGAGTCCATAAATTTTCCACCATCTTAGAAACCACTCCGGGAAAGAATCTTCATGGTTTATTCTTCCCGTTGGCCAATCTTCATACCTGAAATCAAACTGTAAATGGTAAAAGAAGTTAGAGGAAATATTTTCTAAATTCATACCTTGGAAAAATGCAGTCTCTTCTCTTTCTAGATCAAAATCAGTTCTTTCAAAAGGATTATTGAACTGTCTGATAGTGAGTCTACAGTTTCCAATCCTGTTATCCTCTTCATAAAAAAGCTCATAGGATATGTTGCCAATATGGACCAAATAATCTAATTCACTGATGGCCAAATCATTTTCAATCTCTTGATCTTCCCAAGTCCAAAGATTGGGAATCCCTTCCCTCCAACGGATCTCTGCTAATGGATACCAAGTTTCATCATGATCCATAAGACTCATTCCATTATCATATCTTATCCATCCTTGTCTGCTTTCTATCTCGACATAGTCTTCATTTCTTCTTATGAAATTGCAGGATAAGGAGTGAATAGAATTTTTCTCTAGAAATTCTCTGGACAACATGTCAGCAAAAGAATTTTTATGTCCAGGAATAAATTCAATTTCAAAATTGTATTGACTGAGGGTCATTACCCATCTTACCATGGCAGCATCCTCAAATTCACACTTGTGAATAGTAAACTTTAAAGCCTGGCAATCAGTTTTCACCAAGAATTTTGTATAAATGACAAAATCCTTAAATTTTTCTATTCCTAAACAAACGGCTCTGAGTTCTTTTTTGAGGCTGGCCCAATTTGTCTGAGATATTGACCACAACCCAGAAGCATATTGACATATTTCCAGTGAATCTTTCTTTTCTGGATTTTCTTGACAAGGGATAGCTCCCCATCCAATATTACTCGCGTCTGTCATTATCACTTCCTTCCATTGTTCTTGAATAGGACACAATGGTTGAATTCTGTGAATCCTTTCTTTGATCTTTCTGACAGTTGTTGTGCATTTTATATCCCATGGAATAGGAACTTTCTGTAATCTTTGATTCAAGAGCTTTCTCTCTTGAGCGCAGTGTTGGAGAAATTTAGATACATAATTTAGGCTTCCTAGAAACCTTTGCAACTGTGTTTTGTCTAAAATTTCATCAGGAAAATTGTCTATAAAATCGAGACTTCGTTGGATCACCTGATATGAACCATACTAAATATTATATCCAAGAAAATCTATCATAGTCTTGAAAAGCTTCATTTTAGATTTAGAGAGGACTATTCCTTTTTCTTTTACTCTTTGAAGGAATAATTTCAAATGTTTAATATAAGCTGATACATCCTCTGAATGAACTAAAATGTCATCAATGTATTTCTTTAAAAAATCCTCCATACCTTCAAATGTCTCATCCATGATGTGCTGGAAAGCTGATGGAGCATTGATGAGTCCAAAAGGCATTATATTCCACTCAAAATGGCCTTCAGGGACAGAAAAAGTTGTCTTCCATTTGTCAAACTCCTTAATACCAACCTGCCAAAATCCTGATTTTAAATCAAATTTTGAAAATACTTTTGATTTGGAAATCTGTGTCGGGATTGTTGACGGTTTTGGAAGAGGATAAGCATCATAGTCTAGCAAAATATTCAGTGGTTTGTAATTTACCACTAATCTTGGCTTACCTCTGGCTATCTCTACATGCGTGTTTACATAAAGAGCAAAACAAGCTATATTGGACTCTTACTTTTTCTTATCAAACCTTTCTGTAAGAGATCTTTGATTTCTTTTTTTGCAGAGAATCATCTGTTCTTGATTCATTGGAATGGCTTTTGATCTTCTCAATTTGCCACTGAAGTCATTTTTCAAGGGCAACTCAACTTCATGTTTATGTATATGCCAAAAGGCATTTGGATCTTCAGAGCAACATTCCAAAAACTTATTTTTCAAATTGGCTATCTCTCTTTCAAATTTTCCTTGTTCAATATTTTCATCAATTCTCAAAACCTCTTTCTTCTTTTCCATTTTTGCTAATAGATTTTCTAATCTTTCAATTCTTTTTAATCTATTAGGAGAGCTGGAATTGATAAAAGGAAAAAACAGCTCTTTACCTTCCAGTTCAAGAAAATAGCCATATTTCTTTGTTTGTTGATCAAACTTGGCTCCATGTTTTTGAAAGTTCTGGAAGAAAGGAGTTCCTAAATACATAGCACAATCCATTCCTGTAACAATTGGACAAACAACATTTATTCCAATAGATTCTGTTAGGAAAATATCTACTAAAACCTCTAAAGTAGTGATGATGTCTCCACTGGCTGTTGTGACTTTTGGACAAGTAGTAGGTCTTCTGAGATGAGTGTCTACTACTGTATTATTTACAATATTCAACCTTGAACTAGTGTCCATAAGGACTTTCCAGTATTCAATCTTGGAACCAATCCTTACTTTCAATTTGATGCAATACATAACATCTCCGTTAATCTGGTTGCATCCTAAACCTGTTCTATCATCTTCATTGTCATCATCAGATTTAAGTTCTTGAATTTGTATACCTGAAAAAGGTTTCTGATGAAATGTCCAATTCTGAGTTTGTGCAGAAGTTGAAGGTTGTTCTGCCTTCATTTTTCTGAGCTAGCAGTCTTGGTGGCTTTCAATACAGAGTCTTTTATTTTCTTTGATTGTCTTTCTCAGCTCCTTTATTGCTTGATGGATACTAGGTAAAGTTTGTGGAAGATCTTCACCGAAATCTTCTTGCCTGAATTGCCTAGTCAGAGCTTCCACTAAAAAAGGGAAGCTGGAGGAACATATCCTTTGTTAAGATTGCTTTGTCTGACTGGCTTAGAAGTTAAATTACTAAGCAATAATTCCTTGTACATCTCTTTCAACTGTGGGTCTGTTGCTGCCATCATTTGAGTAAATAGATTTCTGGTCTGTTCATCTATCTTTGTTGATTTCATCATATTCAGAGAGTGACATTGACAGACATCTGGGTCACTGCAATCACAATTATCTTTGAAACAATCTATACAATGTGGGTCATTGCAGTATTCTTCTTCAGAATCAGAATTAAATTTTTTTATGTAATCTGATTATTCTTCACTTGTAAGTTCTTCACAGCTATCAGGGAGATTTAAACAATTTACTTTACCAGATTTATTTCTGTAATAAACCTTTTTCTCACCTTTGTCTGGTCTTTCTTTCTTTCTTTCTTTCTCCAATTCTAAACAATTTGGAGAAATGTGTCCTCTTTTGTTACAATCGTAACATTGGACTTCCTTTTTTCTTGAGAATAGCTGTGTTTTCTTGTAATCTTTCGGCTTCTTTTGATGGATGATCTTTTTGCCCGAAAAATTCTTCATTGCGTGCTTTTTCTTTCTATAAGCACACATTTCTCTCCCCTCTGAATTTTTTGGAGCTGATAGATGCCACTGTTTGCACAGTTGTTGATATCCATGTGGCTTCTTTGGGTTTGCAGTTGCTTTGGCAATCTTCATTTGGGAGCAGAGTTCGACAATTGTTGCTTTTACTGCTTGTCTTATTACTCCAAATTTATAATCACCAATACTTCCTGGCAACTTGGTGACTATTGCTGATGACACCCATAATGGCAAAGATGAAATAAATATTTCTTTCCATTTGGGTTCAAGAATGAGTTCTGGTGACAAAGTATGCAATCTATGCAAAAACTCGTTGAAATATTCATCAAAATGTTGCATGTTATGCAATTTCATAGCAACAAGAGTAATAGCAGTCAGATCATTGTTGATTTGTGGAAAGCCAATAAAATTAACAGTAATACCATAAAGTAACCAATCATATTGTTTACTAGAAGTGTAGTGGATGGGTCCATGTAGGTGCTACCGTCAGCGTTCTTCACTTGTGAATTTTCCCAAGTGGTTAATATTGTGGGATCTTTGATTGTTTCTGCTTTCAACCAAGAGTCTAAAGATCCTTCAAACCCACCAATAATTCTTCTTGTAGAATTTATGGGTCCAATATCATCAGCCAGATAAGTTCTGTAACATACCAACATGGAGTGCATGACTGATAACACTTCTGCCTCTATGCAATTATCAATATTCCAAGAATAGGTTGAGGAAGCTGACCAATCTTTGTGATATTCAGACTTCATCAAGTCCCTTCTATCTAGAGCAGGGGACCAAGTAGAATTCCATGTAGATCTAGATGTGGTAGCATGAACTGCTTCTTCATTTGGAATATTAAACTGAGCTTTATCTTGAGGAGAAAAACTTTGTACATATCCCTCAAGATTCTCAAGCGATGGTTCATCATTATTTATATCAAGCTTATTCAGACCTATTTCTTTGTCTTCTTCTTCTTCTTCGTACCATTTCTTTTCTTTCTTTGCTTCTTCTGAAATATTTTTCTTTATCCATTCAGTGAAGAAAGAACTGGTTGCAGAACTAGATATGGAAGAGGTTACAGGATTTGATCTTAAGTGACCAAAGAAACTAGGTGCAACAAAGGGTGTATAAGGATATGAAATTCCTGGTTTTGGAAACTCAATCTCTACTGGCTTTTTTATAAGACTGGATACAGAAGAAGAAATGGTGTAAGGCATTTGGGAAAGGGGCTCACTAAAAAGAGTAGTGGCTTTGTATGAGTCTGTAGAAGGTTTCTTTTTTAGTGATTCAACATAATTAGAAACGTTTAAGACTTGTTTCTTGATTATGTCAAGGTTAGAATTGACCTTAACAATTTCCTTTCCATGAACAAAGGCTACATCATGGATTTTCTTCTTTGTAGATAACTTAAGTTTATCCAAACTTTCAGCTATGTGTTTGTCATTTTCTGCAAGAGTTTTGACATTCTCATTCAAACATACAATAGCATAATATTGTTTTTGAAGCATCCTATTCATCATTTCTTTCAGAATGTTATTCATCTCTTCAATAGACTCATGCTGTGATCTCAAGAATTTCTCTAAACTTGAAAGAGCAAGGTTTGTCTAGTTTGTAGCAAAAATAGATTCTTTGGCAGAATCTTCTGTCTGGATTGGAAAGAGTTTGTAGATCTTTCCATCCTGTTGTCTGATTACAAAGTTTTTCCATGGAAAAAAATCAGTCTGTTTGATAGATCTGTCCATCAAAAAGTTCCCATTTATGTTTTGGAGGGGATTCAGATCTTATCATATTTATCTGCATACCATTGCAGATTTCTTTTACCAACTTCTCTCCTTTTATCCTTATAACCTGTAAATCTTTAGACAGGTTAGGCTTAGACAACATTCTCTATATTTTTGGAGAGAAATTAGGGATTATCAAAGGAGATGGAATGATGACAGCATTAGTCTCCATCTTTTCTTCAATAAAATTATCAACATCTAGAATCTTTTTCTGTTTTTCCATATTCTTAAACTTTTTTCTTAAGGATTCTTCAATCTAATTTGAGGAAGAGCAATACCATTCATAAAAAGAAATCCATTGGTTATTGTACTTCATCCAATTTTTCCATTCCTCATTCTTCTGGTTGTTGAAGCTTTTCTTCGCAGTTTTTGGAAGAAGTTTCAGCTCTTCAGCATACCTATTTTCTAATTTATGTGTGAAAATGTCCCAGTTGAACATTTTCTTCTTCCATTGGTCATCTAGATTATATGGACTAATTACTTTGAAGATTTTTAAGAAAGCTGTGATTTCACTATCTGAAGGAATTTCCACATGCTTTGGAATTTTATTCATAGGATTTCTTTTGTATGATGGAATTTCAGAACCATCATTAAATCCTAGACCTTTGTGAGTATTATGATGTGTTGATTGTATGATTATCTCTTCATGAATATTGAAGAGACGAGTTTTTGTATATCCCTTTTCTGTATTACCAGACACATAATCGGATTACAAACTTCAAAACAAACTTCATTCAATACTGAGATTGACTGTAATGGCATTCATTTGGCAACAGAGATGGCTATCCAAAGCTAGGATATTAGTTCTAATAAAATCAATGCTAGAAGCAATTCCTGTATACTGGATCGCACTGGCTTGGATTCCCAAAGGTGTGATAGCCAGAATTCAACAAATCTGCATAAGATTCCTTTGGAGGGATAATCAAGATGGCAAGACTTTTGCTCGGATCGGTTGGAAGAGGATTGCCAAGCCCAAAAGCTTGTGGGGCCTGGGGGCTAAAAGACCTTAATTGTTTTGCCACGACATTGGCAGCCAAAATGGGGTGGCACTTAATCAGCGCCAGCAGCTTCTAGCAAGAGGTAACTTATTTCAAATATATTGCTCCTTGGACTACCCTAGAGTGGATCAGAGGCCCCACCTCATACATTCCTAGATCCTCCATTATCTGGCGAGCCATCACCAAATCCATCCACATCGTCAAGAAAGGCCTTGCTTGGAGCATTGGATCAAGTGAAAAAGTAAATATTGGTATGGATGCTTGGTCTAGCTGTAGTCACGCATACCAATTACCTTTGGCCATCAGACAACACTTAAAGTGTGAAAATTTCTGAATATTACTTATGCAGAAACCCTATTGTTAAATCTTGATTTACTTCTCGTACTTAAACAAGTTATTAATCTGAAATATTCAGCATTAACATCGAAGTAAACACATTAACGGTCTACACAGATACAGATCTAAACTGAATACATGCACAATGACAAAGTGACACACAGGGTTTCCTGGACAACTTTCCTCGAAAAAACCCAATGCGGAAAAACCAATCTTCTGGCTATTAGAGGGTTTTTATTATTAAGTAGATTCTAAGTATAGCAAATCTGGGCACCTTACTGGTAAACCCGACAGAGAAATAAACAATCTGCAGTATTACCTCTGTTCTGGAGAGAGAAAAACTGACTGATTCACACCCTCAAACAAGATTTACAAAACTAAGTCCTTTTCAGTCTTCAGAAACCCCAGCGCTGCTCTAAAGTCGTCTGCGTCAACCCCTGCGTTGCTCAGGAAGGGCCTGTGTCACCCCAAACTGGGTTACGCTGCCCCTGCACTGCCCTAGCAAGGCCTACATCAGCCATGTTGGCCTCCTGCTGCCTCTACACTGCCCTTACTAGGCCTACGTAGCCTCTGCGTAGCACCTAAAGCCTTTGCGTTGCGCAGCTGTTGCTCCCTTTGCGCTGCTTCTCTCCCTCTTGTTGCATTCTTGGCCTGGGATCAGATCATCCCTTCCGCCAATACTACCCCTCGCTACAGCGAAAACACTTCTGGAAATTCTTACCAAACCACGCCCTAGAATTCTAGAATAGTCTTAGTGCTCTACCACTATGTGTGTTCTCCAACTAACCCCAAGCCTTTCCTTTATACTTTTCTCGTTGGGAAACCAACGACCGTGATCTAATCTTGAATCGACGGCTAAGATTAAAAGAAAGCTTGATCTGTGTGACTTAAGTCATTTCCATCACATTTTTAAATTAATTACCTTTAATCTTTTAATTTTCCTAAGTTAGACTTAGGGTCCTTAATTAAAAAGATTAACTAATTAATTCTCTTAAACAGGATGGAATTTCTCAAATCCCTTTCTGGGTCTTGGAGATCTCATGTACTTTAGTCTCTCCACAAAGTTTGGGAGCTCGAGCACATCCAATGCTACCCCTACACTCAAAAATCTCAACATAAAGAACGTTGGAATTCAAACCATTTCTCAAATTGCTGACAGAAATAATTCCTCTTGGATATCACAGGCCTGGAAATCGGCACAACATCTCGACATCCCGGACATTTGGCATTCGACTTGTAACAATTATCTCAGGGCTCTCCATGTCACCAACATCAGAATCACTGAGAGGGAGGATGAACTTTTATGGGCTTTATCTCCCAGGGGCAGATACTCTCCTAAGGAAGGGTGTGTTTCTCTATGTGCAGAACATGATCCCCAGAACAAACTGTGGTGGTGGAGACACCTTTGGAAGTTGAAGGTACCACCAAAGGCCAAACTTTTCATGTGGTGCATACTCACCAACTGTGACCCAACGGAGGACAACCTCATCAAGTGATACATCCACGATCCCTCCAGATGTTGTCTCTGCAAATCTCAAGCCGAGGACATGGATCACCTCTTCCTCACCTGCCCATCTAGCAATATGATCTGGTACCTTACCACAACTGCCCTAGGCATCACATATCATTGGCATGGAAACTTTGTATCTGAGGCTTGGTCTTACTGGTGACAATTGGCACTCTACCTAAAAGAACGTAATCTCCCCCTCTTGATATCCTAGGGCACCTGGTTAGTGCGTAATCAAATTATTTTTCAAAGTGTCATGATAGATTGGCCTCGCATTAATAACACCATTGTGGTGCTCTTCCACTCAATTCCAAACGATGAGCCCGGAGCACAAGGCAAAATTCTAACACCAAAAGCTATTGATAATTCCTACCTGTGGGCCTATTTCAATGGGGCTTCAAAAATCCATGGTTGTGGAGGGGGAGCTACTCTCTATCTCTCTGAATCTCACTGCTATAAGATTAAAATGGGATTAGGCCCAGGGACAAACAACTACGTCGAGCTCAACAGTCTTAGACTCCTCACCTTCGCCAGAGAGAAGAGTTACAACAGCATTCAGATATTTAGGGACTCCAAAATTATTATTAACTGGTTCAACAATGAAGCACAATGTCATGTTCATACTCTTAGAGCTTTGTTGGATGAGGTTATGGCGCTAAAATATTTTTTTGATCCCATTACTGTTCGCTCACATTTACAGGCAAAGGAACCAAGTGGTTGATCAACTATCCAAAAAAGCATTGCAGATAGAGTGGGGTCACTGGTTCATTATCGAACAGGATGGACAGAATGAGTATTAGTATTTCCATAGACCCTTCATAAAGGATATGGAGAGTCAGCAGGCAGTCTAACCAAGTTGTCAGTTTTTGGCTGATTTTCGGCAGGGCTATGGTCGGTTTTTATTGTTATCACATGTGATTATGTAGATATTTTTGTTTTGCACAGCACTGTTACAAGTTTACTTAAGAACAACTGAACTATATGACTGTAAGTGATTTTGATCTATGCATAGATGATTATGTTGCTAATACAACATGTAATTTTCTCTCATAATGAAAATTAAGAATTTTTCCTTGGAAAAAAAATCATATATCAAGTTTTAACAGTGAGGAGCAAAATAAAAATATTGACACAGAGACCATTTGTAACTGTTATGCAACCAAGCCTAATGTTAAAATGTAAAAATTGTAAACCTTAAAAGAACTTACTATTAATGCAACTTTGTGAGGCATTCACATCATCTAGAAATATATTGACAGCACTTGTTGCAATCTCATTAAATTCTCCCTAAACTATAATTGGTTCCTATTACCCCCTCACCTCTAAGGGTACTAGATAGACAGTGGTCCCAATGATGACATTCAGCACTCTCCACAGACAGCAGCCTACAGATGCCTATTATATCATGCTCAACTCACTCATTTGACAATACTGGTGCCCAACACACATGAGATACATTTGTCCATTCCTTCATAGTAATTTTTATGTTCAAAGTATTTGACATGACAGTAGGGATCATGGGTTGAATCAAACAATGAATCATGATGCTTGGAAGTTATGTCTTTTGCCTCATTTAACCTTGGTGGTTATCATCAATCTCTTAGTCAACTGTTGCCACTCTTGAGGAAAGGAGTACTACCATGGTACCTTGATAAGGGTAGCATGCCCATGACTTTTCATACTTAACATACTCCATCTATCACCCTTCCTGTCATCCTCTTTTTTGGGTTGGTTGTTACATGTACCCCAAGAAGGTTCATGCTATACAATCCCATGAGAAGGGTCTTCAAAACCCGAGGTTGATGCATCTATAGAAAAAAGGATCATGATATGAATTTCAAAATGCAAAAGAAAAATGAAAGGGATATTCATGATAAATCAAAAGCCAAAGTAAGCTTGAGCTCTACCCCCTTGCTATGAGGCCACTGCCCCAAGTCCTATGCAATGAAATGTATAACTAAAAGGACTAAGTTAAATCATCCCAACCCATATGCAATGAAATGCATATACAAGAAAAGGGGGGCTTGTGAAGAAAAATAAAAGAATATAAGAAAAAGGCAAATAAAGGGGTAGTAAGGCACAATGTTAAAGAAAGGTTAACTCAATGCATAGGCACTCCCTCTACAAAGGTATACGCAATAGTTAAATCATCCCAACCCCTATGCAATGAAATGCATATACAAGGGGGGCTTATGAAGAAAAATAAAAGAATATAAGAAAAAGGCAAATAAATGTGTAGTAAGCTATGTCACAAGGTTCGTCGAACTTTAACCTTGAGGTTCGAATTTTGGCGAACCTTAAAAAAATGTTGAGGTTTGGCGAACCTCATCAAACCTCATAGTCATTGACCAAGTCCATAGATCAAAACTCATAACTTCATGTCACAACTCAAGCTTGTAATTTATCCTTGCAGTTTCCATGGTCGTGATAGCATTTTTGATGTTTACTGATGTTGATTTATTATTATTGTATCCTATAATTCATTTTAAATTAATATATGTAGTCGAACCTAATGGCAAACCTCATCTGAACCTCATCAAAAATTCGAACTCAAACTGAACCTAATCATTGTCAAGCCCGAACTCGAACCATGTGACATGGGTAGTAAGGCACAATGTTAAAGAAAGATTAACTCAATGCATAGGCACTCCCTCTACAAAGGTATAAGCATGTCAATGACACCATTCCCATGAAGTAAACCGCAAGTTATACCATTGTTATTTCCACTCACATCTTGATGGGTCATTTGGGAAATATTCCTTTTCTTGGGTACTGGCACACCTAATACGGTTTTATGATGATCCTCCAATACCTAAACCTTGAAAATTGCATAATGTCATAAGCTAGTGTGAAGTTTGAAGAAAAATATACGTAATGTAACCAACCCAATGGCTTTTACATTGGAGATAACTCCCCATTTATGTTGCATTGACTTTTGTACATATGTCAAATAGCCACACTTAGATGCTTGGAACCCCACCTTGGTGATGAGAGGTGATCCTTTGGAGGACATTGATGATGTCTTTTTCCACACTTTATTGAGGTTATTCTACCATCCTTGGAGAACAATGGACCTTTTGATGACTTGGCACCCTTATGGAGACATCATTGGACCTTTTGATGACTTGGCACCCTTATGGAGACATCATTGGACCTTTTGATGATGTGGCACCCTTATGGAGAGTCGAGACATCCTACCATTCATATGAGATGAGACATTGCAGCCTCTCAACGGATATGGCACCTTTTCATGAAGATTGGAAACTTTAGTGATGACATGATACCCTTGGGAGCATGTTATGACTCTTAGTGATGAAACATTGCAACTTGCAACCCTAGAAGGCAATGTTTCACCTTTTGAAGCCCCTACACACTACATAAAGTGAGTCTTCCACTTTGAAGAGCATTTATGCACCACATGTGGCCTTGTAGCAAACATTTATGATGGATGACTTGATATTTTGAGTATTATTCTTCATTTATGAGGCATCGTTGGAGATCTTGAGAACTATCCACTTTTTACCATGGATATTTTATATGTTCTTGCCTTATCTTTAGGGTTTCTAAGAGATAAAAGCATTATTTTAAGTTTATGGCTTTTAGTGGATGTGGAGGAGCTAGATCTCTCATATAAATAAGACAAGAACTCCTCACTTGTAAATAGTTATTACTTGTGGACTCTGGAGATATATCACTACTTTCTACTTTTCTTCTCTTTTATCTAAAAGGTTATAGAAGGATGACTAGAGTGTCTTCTTTTGGAGATAGTACTATGGATGGTCTTGCAACTTATATGGATTTTCATGGCTAGGGTTTATGGATGCAAATGATTTCTTGACTAAGTGGTCTCTTTAAATCTTGTTGGATTTGTTTATGTGAATGATTATTCAATGTAATTGTACTTTTCTAGTGGAGAGGGTGCATTCTCTTGGTTTCATCTTGGATAAATCCCTTCTTAAAAACCCTAGGAAGATTTCTAGTGGATAGTCTTCCTTTGAAATTTCTGGATTTTGCAAAAAAATTGGTGAATGTTCTAGGGCTAGTAGTGGACAGCCCTAAATATCACCCTAGATTCATGTACTTTCTTCCAAAGGAGTCCTTAGTTGACCCATATGCCCCAAAATAATAAGTAGGCACTAATCTTCTCCAAACAGTCAATCATAAAATCCAAAATATAACTTTTAATTTATCGTTTTAGGATTAAATTAGGATTTACAACAGCCTTGCATAAATTTTCAGCCACAAAGAAGCTTGACATTTTGAGTATCTGTGCGTCTAAAAGACCTACAATTAATTTGATTATATTGTCTTGCTGTTTTCATTTACAGACCTATTAGAGCTAGACATCTTGTTGTCTAGGGCTATTATATGCATCACAATTTTCAGATTTGGTTAGTTTGATAATGCCCTAGTTTAATCCATTGTTTAAGCCCTAGTTTTCATTGATAATTACTTGTTCAAGGGCTGTTTTATTTGCTGCAGTTATAATTTGCCCTATTGCTGCAATTTATCTTCTTTCATGCAAGTACTACAACAGCTATAGCATTTTCTTCTTTTGTAGTATTTGAGAATCTTCCTTTTTGCTAAATATCAACTTCCGTCATGCAGATTTTCACAGTTTATCATATTGAGAAGTAATGCTTTTGGATTGAAAATGTGTCCTGAGTTTTGTGTAATATTCCAAAAATTTAGCCTACATCTAAATGGAATATTATAGTTTGCTTTATCACTAGGTAGGTGAATAAGTGGGTAGGGAAGCCCCTAAAACCCTTTTAGAAGGAATAATAACACTCCTGATGTGAAAGGAGGAAGAATAAGTAGCTGGATTAAGCACCTTTGGGTGTGAATTGGAGGAGATACATGTTGAAGAGTTCAACTTTGACCAAGTCAACAGCGTTGTCATGGAGGAGTGGCATTCATGATCAGATAGCGCAGTTTTAGTGGAGGACAACTTGCATGAGCTTAGTGGCAAGTATAGATGGGACCCAATGTGAGAAAGCTCACATACTGTATATGGAGGGGATGGCAGTCATTGTTATTCATGTTTTAGATTATCATTTGATATTGGTCTGCTTAGACTTTGCATCCTCTTGCTGTTTAGCAGAGTTGTTGTGTTGTTTAGCACAAGGGTGTTCCTAATCGGAAATCCCTATCTCATCCTCAGGGAAGGAGAGGTTCTTTGGGTTGTATTTCCTCATTTCAGCATTCTGGCCAAGCTACCTCCTTCAGCGACAGCACAGTTTCTGTTTAGAGTTGGGTTGTGTTGCAGGGTGCAGCAAAGGAGGATCACATAGGGCTATTTCTGGGCTTGTTTTTCAGTGGAGAGGTAGCCTATCCATTGGAGGATCAGCAAGGAGGGCTCTTGGGCATATTTTTACATCTTTGGCATCAGGCCAACCATCTACCATCCCTCACAACGCAGTCATAAACCAGAACTGCGTTATTTTTGGAGGCAATTGCTGGGAGGATTCATTGAGCTCATCAGGAGGGCCTATTTCTGAGTAGAGGGATCAGTCTTCTATTTAGAAATACCATTGGAGGAGGACATCACCATTTCAGATCTGTCATAGCCTCATTCCATATCAGATCCAGCTTGCAGTGGCATATAAACCCCAAGGTTATTTGTCACATTGTATATTTCTTGGCATTTCTAGCAATTTTTTCCGGGTTGGCTAGAAATCATGTATTAGAGCCCACATCTTCATTTCTAGGAATTTCTTTTGTTTCCTTCAGCCATATTTCATTTATGTATGTTTACAGCAGCAGCTACACTGATATAGAGAGCGCTATCACTGCTTTTCGGCATTCTATACAGTAGCAGTGACTCATGCGCTTATTGTTCTGATCATTGAAGGTTTGTTCTTATTGCTTGAGTGGCTTGATCCTCAAGATTTTTTTGTATATTGTTGCTGATATATGAATAAAATGATGGCTGCATATTGATCCCTCTTATGACATGGTCAGAATTGTTGTGTTTTACATTACTATGTCTTGTATTGATGCTATTTCCATTTTGGAATATTACATTTTGACTTGCTAACTATTCAAATCTTGAAATTGCATTAATTAACCACTTTGTTCTCACCTTGCATATTATATCGTATTGGTCGTATTTTGAGTAGTTAGATAGGTGTCCTTAGACTTGATCCCTTCTTGCCTTAGGAACCCTAGAAGCAACTAGGGAAGCCTCCCTTGCGTAGGACCCATCCTTCACTAAAGAGAGGGAAGTTGTTGCCTAGTTGACAATGGCAACACTTCCATGTTACATTACTTTTAAGCACCTTGTGAAGGGTTTGCACTAAGATGCTATATTTTGTTATAATGGTTCCTACATACAACAATTAATAGGAGCCTTGGTTGTAACACTTAAAATTATGAAATCGCACATCATCATGCAACTTCATGATCATTGATCATCAGTCATCTGTGTTAGTCATCTACAAGGCATGCATAAGTCGTCAATCATGTCTTTTGGCTCATCGTATGTTCAGTCAACCACAACATCGTCTGCTGTGGTCTGCCTTTGGAAATCCACTTTTGTCTGTGGCTGACATTTATGATAGCTGCCCTTCATCCAGTGTTGAAGACTATGGTAAAATAATGAAAAACACCCCCATGTGGTGACTCTGTGATAGCCAATAAGAGAATATTTTTGTGTATAAACACTATATAACTGCTCTTCCGATTGGCTAGGATTTATGATAGTTGCTATTAAACTATGAAAAGTATTAAGGTCATTGTTTCAAGACGAAAAAAACATCTCCATGGAACATACAGAGCTGATAAGTGAGCACAATTGTCTAACAAGGAAACGAAAGTTTTTTTATACAAGTCATACATTTCGAATCAAAATCATTTCAAAGAAACATATGGAACCGTAAAAAGGAAAAAAGCGTTCAAATTCCATGCCTAGCACATATTTAAATACCTCCAAGCTGTATCACAAGTTTAATAGATAGTTTAAATAAGCCGAAGAATAAATCAGGTTTGAAAAGACATCCAATAACTTCACCTACCTACAATTGAAACAAGAATTCTGTTGACTCTCTGTGGAACAGAAGAAGCATGAATTTCCTTGGCTTTTTATGGAACATGAGGAGCAAGAAGTTTCTTTTGAATTTGATTTACTGATACACAATAGGCTGTCAGTCAATGTACTTCCAGAACTGCTAAAAGAGGCATCTCCTCTGGTATTTTCTTGACCTTCAATCACTGATGCTTTTGGCTTTGATATATCCCCGTTGGAGCTCAAAATCGAGCCAGAGCCAACTCGTAGTTTCTGCAACGTAGACTCTAATATACAATTTTCAAACAAGTTCAGTCATTCGAGCAAGTTTAGTAAAGATTGCATTAAAGATTCCACATGATATGCACGCTGTTAAAAACTGAGAACATTAAGATTCTAGAAACTATGATGGAGAGGGAGTTATTAAAATGGTAAACAAGTAGGATAAGTAATGCCTCTAGAAACAAAGTCTACATAAACTATTCCCATCATAATTTGAAACAACAAATGTAGGATAAGCATGCCTGAGAGTATTCAAAAAGAGAATAAATCATAAGCAACACATTTTATTACGTGAATACATGATTTCTAAGTTCAATCATCGAAAATTTGAGGAAGCGTAGTGGCAGGAAGCCTTATGATACCAGCATGGGTTTTAACGGGAGTCACGGGAGTTTCTTTGAAAACAGGGGTGTCCACAGCAAATATCCCTTGCTTGTTGCCCTGTCAAGTACAGAGATTCTCGAGAATAATCGGAAGATGGACAGCGCTGCATTGGTGCAGCCTATCAGGGCAGTCAAGAGGTGTAAATGCAAGGTTCTCATTGCATCCCTAGTTCAGCAAGTCGATGACCAAGAATTGGAAATACTTGAGCTTAAAAGAGAACAAAATGTACAGCAATTAGTGGTTAATACAGAATGGGAATACCTGCAAAGTTGAACGATCCAAATAACCCACCAAGAGGATGAGATGGATGCCCTACGTCAGGAGATATCTAATCTCAAAGAAAAGTTCAATCAGAGGACCAGCAGCACGAGTGAATCAGCAATATTAAGCCCTCAGCCAGCAGCCTGCTTCTCAGAACATCGTGAACCTCTTCGAGCAGAAAGCCAATCCAGTGGTATCAAGAATCATTCTAAATCAAAGTAGTCAACGTTTTGCTTTTGTAGATTTTGGATGGGGCAGTTCTGCAAGCTGTATACCTGCAGAATCCCCTATTTTGATGTATAAAGGAAACTCGTAGAAGATAGTTTTGTATTTCTTGTTGATAATCGCTATCAGTTAAAATTTCTGGGGCAAAAGAGATGTAATACCGAATATATTTGCCGCAACTAGGCACGGATTTTCAATACAAAATATATGCTTTTTCTTGTCAAAAGAAAAAAGTTGAATCCTCATATTTCTTCCTTGATCCTCAGAATATTCACTATCTTAGAAGTGAATTGTTCCCTTTTGCACCTTTTCAAGTAAATGCCATTAAGTTTCCCAGAGTAAAATCGAATGGTTTCAACAGGTCAGCAGGATCAATCTAATGAAAATTGATAGAAAATTGGTGCAATCAAATATCTTCCTCTCTAGTAGACAGCCAATATCTCAATAAATTGTTTCTTATCAACTATTTTATCAAAACAGTGTTAAAATTTCAGAGGTGAAGACTCGTTGCTTTAAATTACCATTTAAAAAAAATAAAAATAAAAATGCCAATAGGGAAAAGCAAATTTGATCTTCCTAATAGGTGAAACTTGCTTGCCATGGTGCCCCTAGTCAAAGGTCATGTGGCTACATCCCCTAGTCAAAGGTCATGTAGCTACATCTGGATTCTGGATACAAAGCCCAGTTCCCAAAACTAACAACATACGTTACTCAATAACTGGGATATGGAGGATCAATCAGAATGGGTTTGGGTCAAAAAGGATAATTTATACGACCAAAAAAACATATATTTTAGCACCACTGTGACTTTCCAAACGTATAATCAGAAAATACACTTCAAAAGCATTTTATATATATATATATATATAAAACCTAGGGGATGGCATCGCAAGCCATTATTCCCATCTGTGAAACAACACCCTTTTGGTGGAATGAGTGTGCAGGAATCGCACCTGTCCCCCGCCATGCCTCCATCAGAGTTGTAGAAATCTCCTCTAGAACGGTGGTTACTCATTGTGATGACATCCCCAACTGCTAGAGGCATGGCTGGGGACAGGTATGAGTCCTGGGTATTTCGACTGAAGAAATACCCAATATCCGCCATAGAGGCATTTTAACCAACCATAAGTATGATCCTTTCCTAGAATGACCCTCACTGGAAGTTGACCTTTCATTGGTAGTTGAGTCCGAAAAAGCAGACTTTTTGGCAATTTTTTATAGGTAACAATGAAGCATCACTTGTAACGGAAACAGAGACACCCATTGGTACCACTGTTAATTGGGGAAGGCACTTAACCAATAGTCAATTGTATGCATAACAAAAACGCACTGGGAACTCTAATACCCATTCAGATCTGATGCCCAGTCAATACCACAATAGTTTATTCCGCAGTGTGGCAAACTACATGACACTTTCAGCTGATAGATCAGACGAACTGCGCCATTTCATTTCTCATACTAAATCCACACACACAACACTGTTCACAGTTTCAACTGAAAAATCAAGCTCGCTACCATTAAGGAAGTCAGGTTCCGACTTCATGTGTCCATCAACTCCATGACAGACTCAATAGACCGTTCTCTCGTACATACAAATACAAATACTAGCCATTGAATCCAGAATAATAAAAGAAATTGAGATCGCAGACCCTAGGTGTATATCGAAAAAAACTCACCATAAATAGAGAGAGCATCGTCCTTGGTCAATTTGGATTGAGGGCGATCTGGGCATGTAGATGGAGGGCGCCTTTTGACACCCAACATATTGAAACCTCCAAGCTCCATGAAAAACACCAGGCCCAGATACCTCAAAAATAACAAAAACACATGTATTTACCTCTCGAGTCCATTGATAGAGGTTAGGGTGTGCATTATATATTGTAAGCGTGGCACGATCCAAATGACTTTACAGGGACACCAAATAATATTCCTTAGTTTCTCTTCTTCTTCGTGGAATGGGAAGCGTTGGCATTGAATGGGAAGCAAAGCAACCAATGGCAGTGGAGGATAGCTTGTTTACACGAGACCAGATCTTTCAAATTACTTTCTTAGCGACAAGACGAAGGATGGCTTGCTTTGTTGAGCGCAGAGGTTCCCTGTTCTCAACTGAACAACTTAGCCCTGTATTGAGCCAAAAAGTTGAGCTCTCTATTGGGTCAAATAGAATGGATAGTTATAAATCTCGCATATGCACCCGAACGATACAAAGAAGATTACGCTGCTCGAGTTAGATCTTTGGCGGGAAGCATAAGGAGAATGTTTCAACAGTGTATAATTCATATAGAATGTAGAGGGATATCCAATAGAAAAAACATGTAATTTATATTAAAATTGGTAAATTTTTGGGGAATATTATCCATTATATATATATATATATATATATATACACTAATTTTTAACAGTATATTAATATATATAATGTTAAAACGGTTATGGAGTCGTCACTCGTTGGTTTAAGCAAGTATAAAATATAACATGATATTTTATTTTATTTTGATAGAAACGGTTATGTGGTATTAATATTCATCTTGGCCTGAATGCTAGAAATCTGATTACATTGATGATGTCTAAATCTTGATGCATCTCACTGCTAATATTGAAAATGCAGCCGAAGCTTGCAAATTTCTTCCATGACAGACTACCTAAAAATTCTATTTCAGAGATTTTCCCTAACTTAAAGATACAAACAAATTTATTTAAGAGCCAACAGTAAAACATGACAACGGACAACTTATGGGATAGGTTCCCAAGATTCTTCTTCGTCTTTCAACTTGACCCCGGCAGAGAGGAGGGTAGCTTTATTGGCTTCGATGTCCGCCTGTTTATTATGAGTTCTCAGCACATGGTAGTAATTCAACTTCTGAAAAGCGTTTCCCATACCCTTAATTCTGGATATCAGCCTTGCCAGCTTGAGATCCGAGGTTGGGGAGTTGGAAACCATTGCGTTTATAATGATCTGGGAATCCCCTATGACATTTGCTTCACTTATATTTAAATCTTTGAGGATCTTGAGGCCTTGGTAGAGGGCCAAAGCTTCAGCTTGAACGCTGGATGAGAATCCAAGCCCCGAAGCAAAGGTATGAATTTTTTCCCCAATTGGACTTACAACAACACCTCCAGCACCAGCTTTGCCCGGATTGCCCTTTGTTGCCCCATCAAAAAAGAGAGAGTGCCTTGAATGTGAATTGAGCCAGTCTTGAAGGTCAGTTTCGGATTTCCTTATTTGCCAGTCTTTGAGAGGAGGGACGTTTCTAACTGTTGGTTGAAATTGCAAGTCAAGGGAAGATCCCCAAGCAATGTCCTGTTGGCTGAGATTGGAATCATCCTTTATATCAGTCAAGCATTCCTTTAGATGACATTTAATCTTGATTTCTAAGACCTTGTGATTATGTTTAATATTTCTGAAGATTCTTCTGTTTCGTTCTAGCCAGATCTGCCAACAAATAACCTTTGGAAGGACAGCCCATGCAGATTTAATAAGCTGATTTTTAGAAGGGGGGCCAGGAAATCTGATTGCCCAATTGGAAAAAAGATCAGCAGTGGAACGAGGTAGCAAAAAGTTGGGATCCAAGATGTGAATGAAGGAGGACCAGATCTGCTTAGAGAACTTGCATTCGAGGACTAGATGGGCAGCAGTCTCTGCATTTTCATTGCACAGCAAGCAGAGGGAGGGACCATAGAACCCTTTTCTCTGCAAGATGTCATACGTAAGGATCTTGCCGTGGCAGAGGAGCCAAGCAAAGAAGTCGACTTTGGGCCAAGAAGGGAAATGCCAGACCCCCTGCCAAGGTGCAGGGTCAGGGGGGACGTAAGGCCTCTCTTTCAGCTTGTCGTATCCCATGGAGACAGTGTAACCTTTGGCATTCGGCCCCCAGCCTTTCACATCTTTTTTCCTCATGCGCGTGGGTGCCAAGCCATGGAGAAGGTCCAGCAGCGTGGACCATTCGAGTGTCAGGTGAGCCAGCACCTCAATTCGTTTCCACCCTGCCCAGGCAGAGTCTTTCCAAAGAGAAATATCCCACAACGAACACAGCCCCTCTCTATCCATCCAACAACGCAGCGCTCTAATGGAGGCTCTGTCTTCAATTGGGTCCTTATTCATAATTTTATCAGCCCAGATATTGATCTTTTTTCCATTTCCTGGAATCCAATAGGAGTGCGCATTGATTAAGGGAGCAGCTTTAACATACAGTTTGAGAAATGACGAATAAGGCAAATGGATTACATTGTCTAAACAGGAGGAACGAGGACCCCTGAAATACTTTTTCCAGAGAGCCAATTGGGCCCAGCCAGGCTTGGGCGCAATGATCCTCCAAATAATCTTGGCTGCCATAGCCACGTTTTGCTGACAGATATTTTTGAAATTCAAACCACCCTCCCTCAGAGGCTTGGAGATGGTTTCCCAGTTGATAAGGGGAATCTTGTTTTCATTCTGTTTACCTCCCTTCCAAAAAAACCTCCGCATGAATTCTTCCATTTTTTTTAATATACCTGCCGGAGCGAGAAGCTCAACGAATTGAAATAGGGGAAGACTGGAGAGCACAGATTTAATAAGGACAGATTTACCAGCAGTGTTGAGCCAGGAGAAGCCCCAGGCTTGGATCCTAGACTTGAATTTTTCCAGCTGAGGGAGCCAGTCTTTGCTTGTAGATTTCTTATGAAAAACAGGAAGGCCTAAATATTTAAAGGAGATCCAATTGGAGGAGACAGCAAAACCCAAACATCTAGAAATAGTGGAGAGCAATCTGGGCGAGGTGTTCCAGCTGTAGATATGACATTTGTTCTTATTTACAACGTTGCCAGAGACTTCACTGAAATCATCCAAAACTGCTTTAAATTTAGAGGCGGAGGAGAGAGAGGCAGCTCCCAAAAACAGAGTGTCGTCCGCAAATAGGGCGTGGTTTATATTTTTTACCCCTCTAGCAATACACAGTCCGTTGATATCTTGATCTTGCATCTTTTTGTCTAACAGGTAGCTAAGGACAGAGGCTTGGATGACAAAAAGCAGAGGGGAAAGAGGACACCCCTGCCTTAGCCCTCGTGAAGCTTTGAAGAAATCAGTGGCTCTTCCATTTACAAGAGGAGCGATCCATGGTTCCGAGATGCATGCCCGGATCCATTTGATGAAATTTGCTCCAAAACCAAATTTGCTCATTACTTTTAAAAGAAAGCTATGATTTACACGATCAAAAGCATTTGCTAAATCAAGTTTAATCACCATGCCTTGTTCTTTTCGAAGAAGACTTGAGTGGATTGCTTCTTGAACAAGGGTGAAATTGTCCACGATTTGCTTTCCTTGGATGAAGCCTCCTTGATTCTCCGGAATTATTTTGGGAAGAATGAGCTTCAGTCTATTTGCAATAACTTTAGTGATAATCTTGTACCCAGTATTGCATAAGGAAATCGGGCAGAATCTGCTGAAATTGTTGGCACCTTTTTCCTTTGGTATTAGGGCTAGAAAAGCGGAGTTTGTGCTACCTCCTATTTTCTGAGCATTTTGAGACTTCTGAACCATTTTGAGCAGATCCTTTTCAACAATCGGCCAATAGACTTGAAGGAACCTGGCAGAGAAGCCATCCGGCCCGGGGGCCTTATCCGGATCTATATCAAAGAGGGCCTTTTTAACTTCGTCTTTGGTGACTTTGGCCTCAAGGATCTCATTCATACGAGGAGAAATTGCAGAAGGAATGATGTCAAGCAGATCTGAGTATTGGTCCGAGTCCTTATCCTCACTATACAAGTTTTGAAAGTGAGAGAAGGCTGATTTTTTAATGTCTTCAAAATCCTTAAAGGTGACGTTATCCTCCTTAATCTCAGAAATAGTGTTGAAGCTTTTCCTGACTTGGGTTTGTTTGTGGAAAAAGGCAGAGTTCCTGTCCCCTCCTTTGAGCCAGAGATTTCGAGATTTTAATCTCCAGTATTCTTCTTCAGCTAGACAGGCCTTATGATAGCGTTGTTGCAAATGAGCCTCTTGGTCTAAAATCTCCTCTATGACAATAGCGTGCTCCATATGAGATTGATGAGAGGCGAGAGAGACTTTGATGGCTTTTCTTTCTGTAGCCGGGTTAGACAGGGTTTTTGCCCATCGTTTTAGATCACCCTTTACCCTTCTGAGTTTTTCCTCCCAGATATAGAAGGGAGAACCATTGACAGGCTGACTCCAACAATCTTTGACTATTTGCATGAAGTTTGATTCCTTGACCCAGAGAGGACTAAAACGGAATGGAATAGGACCCAGGTCTAGATGGGCCAAGAGCTCGAGCTTTATAGGCTTATGGTCCGAGACGCTGTTAGCAAGGATATGCATTCTGGGTTCTAAACCTAGTAGCAGAAAGGAGCTTTGAATGAAAAATCTATCTAATCTGGCAGCGATATGACCAGGGCCCACTCTTTTGTTAGACCAAGAGAACTTACCGGAAGAGGGTTTGATATCTAGCAAGTCCCAGTCCTGCAGAAGATCTTCTGCCCATTCCCTTGCCGGATCACGAACAGTGCTGCCACCTTTTTTTCAGACGAGTGGAGCGTGAGATTAAGATCTCCAGCAATAATTATATTTTCCAAATTTGTCAGGTCTGCTTGTTGCCTTATAGTATCCCAACATTCCTTTTTTTCCCCAACATTGACTGGAGAATATACATTGAAGAGGCAAAGGATTTCCTTGGTATCCAAATTTTGCATTTTCAGCAGCAACCAGTGAGTATTTCTAGCCTCAAAGGTGACTACAAATTTGTTAGGGTTCCATAGAGTGCCAATCCCTCTTGAAGCGCCCCGGGCAGAGATTGCTCTTGCTTCACTTTTGAACCAAAATTTCTTGCATGCTTGCAGGAAGACTGCGTCTTCCAGCTTAGTCTCCTGGACGAGAAGTATGTCTGGAGTTTCTATTCTTATTAAGCTTCTCATGGCTTCTTCCTTGACTTTACTCCCCATACCTCTACAATTCCAGGAGATGATCTTCATTATTTATGTTTCTGGTGGGCCCCCTTGGGGCCATGGGTCTGATTTTTCAACATCCTTGGCTTTGAGGCAAGCAGCTTTTCCAGAGTTGGTTGGCTGCCCTGTAATTTGTCCTTGTACATTTCCTGCTCTCTTTTCTCCCGATCTGTTTTGCGACCTCTTGTGGATCTCCTAACAGAGGCCTGAGAGTCGCCTATTTCTCCTTCCTCCTCCGAATCTTCCGACTCCTGGACCTCTTCCTCATCTTCAACAGGTATTCCTTTTGAGCTTTCCGCAGCACTTGCGTCTTTAGAAGACATAGAGGGAGTCCCTTTGACCGGGGATGCTGTCTTTTGCACATCCACCTCCTGGGTGTCCTCTTGGTGCTAGCTTAGGAGTTCGAACTTGTTTTCAGAAGCGAACTTAGACGGGATCTGCTGAGAAGAGGCCTGTTGGGGACCTTTTCCACTAGGGCCTCCCGGCTTTTGAGCCTTATGGGAGGTTTTGGAGCGCTTGACTTGATTCCAACCGTCCTCCTTCCCTTGCACAACCTCATTGTTGGATGGACAGCCTCTGGCGAAGTGGCCATAGACATGGCATTTCCGGCATTTGAAGGGCAGCTGCTCATAGTCCAGTTTCTGCACATGCGTCCAGCTTCCGACTTTGATTTTGATGGCCTCTGGTAGCCCAACCTCCAGATCTACTTCCACGCAGATCCTAGCACAGTCATACTGGTCCTTGTTGTTTACTCGATCAATGAACTTCCCAAGGGCATTTCCAATATGCATCAGAGAATCCCAATTCCAGCAGTGAACTGGCAGATTTGGGAGTCTAACCCACACCGGGACTGCTTTGGGCACATCCACAGCAGGATCGAAGTCTGGAGTCCACTTATTTAGATACAAACCCTGGGGGGCCATGAAGTAGGGGCCGTTCTGGAAGATCAGATCTTTGTCATCTTTTGAAGTGAACTCGAAGAGAAAGTAACCTCTCCCCAAAAAATAAGAAGTAACGCTTTCTTTGATCAGAGGCGCCCAGTTTCTGTTGACCCAGCTCTCAGTGGTTTTGGGGGATGGCCAAAGCCGTGTAAACTGGCCTATGAGGGCTCGTTCAGCCAGTGATAAAGCAACTTGAATCAGAGTCTCTGCAGGAAGAGAGATCTCAGGTATTTCATCAATTTTCTTAACAAATTTCGCAGCTTCAACATTCTTCTTCTTAGGAAGCCCAGCCAATAAGCGGTCGAAAGCCTCAGCAGAAGAGGGCGGGGGAGGGGGACGAGGCCCCTGGGGAGAGCCCAGCCCCTCCATGGGCGCAAGCCCTAGCAAGAACGCGGCCCGGATCAAGATGCGCAGGTAGCAACGCGTTCGCCAGCGCACAGCTCAGTGTAACATGACATATTTATTAACGGCTCTATAATATTGTATTAAACGCCCAATAACATTGTATATATTGGTTGTAATTTCAATTTACTAATAAAAAAATTTATTTCCAATATTTAATTTTATCAAATACCAAATTAAGTAGGTGTTATTTATAAGTTAAACAAATTTGACATATTTGGTTTATGGGTTGTTGAATATATTTTGGTGTTATAATGGCATTATTAAGATGCCATTGCTAAGTTTGAATTTAGACCTAGCCCAAATTACTCTAATAAATTACTAATTCACCATAATAACAATAAAAGAAAACATCAAGCTAAAATATTAAGATATTTAGTTTATATTATTTATATGGAGTTGAAAACCTCTAAACTCATGAAATTGGCTTTTTCTTTCAAATTTAAAAATTAAAAATAAAATAATATTAACATTCATTTGGAAAGTAAAATGTTAATGATACTTATTAATTATATAAATCTTTTTGATATTTATGTTATTCATTAACATTGATATCTTATTCAAATTTCTCTTTTCCAATTTAATGTTAGGTGGTGTTAGTTAAATTTACCTTACAATAGTCTTGATTCTTCATACTTGCTCTTTAAGAGAGTCTGGTGTTTTGAACAATAGCATGCAATATTAATCTAATCAAGAATACATTGAATTAAGATGGCAATGGCAATACCAATAAGTAATGGAGACTATGCTTTTAGGAAAGACAAAAGCCCGTCTTCACAAAACAACAATGATGTCCATAACATTAAATGTCCAACATAAAACATGATCACATATTATATACATTAAATGTCAAAATGAAAGTTAATCACCTCATTCAAAAACATATACAAACTAAAACAAGAAACAAAACAAGGGAAATAAAATTTAATCACTTATTATAAAATCATATCTACGTTAATTATATATTTTTTTAACATAAAGAAAAGCCAAACACACACACACACACACACACACACACATTAAATAATCCTAAATTGGTGGATTAAGTAATAATATACAATCCCTCAAAATAATTGACTTGAATTTGAAAATTGCAATAACTTCGTTTTTAAAATAAAGAATAAACTATGTTAAATAAAGTAAGCGTATAAAATCTCTGGATGCCGATGTTAATTAGGGTGGATGGGATGTCCATCCCTTGGAGACTCCCAATGGCGTTCACGTGGGTTGGCCATATGGCCACCTGCAATAACATTAACTTTGCATTTATTCTAGCTAGCCTACTCTCCATTAGCGGCTTCACCTTGCTCCTCCGCCATTTTGTTCTGCCTGCTTGGTCCTCAATGGAGTTCACTCACTATCACTCAACTCGTTTTCACTATGCTTGCAGCTCTCCCTCCCCGTAGAGAAGCTCTTTTCCTCCCACCTGTGCTGAGCCAAGTGCTCGCACACACACTGTGCGACATTGTATGCTTCTCTGCTGCCTCGAGACTCTGTCAGATTACCATTTTTCTCAAAGTGACTTTTGCTGCATGAATTCTCAGACCTGTGTTCAGTCTGTTATGTCCACCCTGTCGCCTATGCATTTATCTCGTCCTCCTCTTAGTCGGCTTTGTCATCCAACCCCTGCATCTATGGCGCGGCTCCGTCAAAGAATGAGGTGTCGACGTTGTAGTAGTAGGGGCCGTGCTACCCGCTCTCGGCCATCCACCAACACTGACTCCTCCTCTGAGGACGTCTCTTAGGGCCACTATCCGGAAACCAGAAGTCACAGAGGTAGGGCCCGTCAGGCGGGGCATGTGCATTTTTCTCCAGGCTCTCCGCCTCCCCATATCGAGTCTCCTCCACACCCTGTTACCCATTACATCATCTCCCTTTCCCCTCCGCCAATCCTCTCAAAGAGCAGAATTTCGCTTTGAGTGCTCCTTGGACAGGCCCGTAATCACTGCCTTTGTCACAGTCACCCTCAGGGAGGACGCAGTTAGCCCCAACCCCTCCTCTGCCCCCGATCTTCAATCTCATCCGGACAAAGAAGCAGCGAAGGACTCAAGGACGTCGTTTGAGATAGCTCGCGCTGACAAGAACAAGGAACAGACGCAGGAGGTCGCTGACAAAGCTACCTGTGCATCCAGTGAAGGTGATGACTACAGTAGCGACGAGTACAAGTGCCGCATTGTGGAGGAACCTCCTTCTCCTGCTCATGATAAGTGAACACATCAACCTATGGCAAACCTCGGTACTGAAGCCCAGGTTTCTTGGGTTCTTTTTTGTTTTTCTGTTAAACTCCCTTTTGTTGAAAGTGCTGAATGCAATTTTTACATGTTTATTTTTGTCAAACTTTATGAACACTAAGCCGGTTTCCCCTATGTGGGCGGCAAGATATATTCCTAAGGGACTGGTTTCCCCTTGCAGGGCAGTCTAGAATTACGCATTTCATGACTATCAAGCCCAACCTTCAGGCTCACACAGCTAAAGCTGTGGCATTTTTGTACTATTATGTTACATATATAGAATTAGCCTTATTCAAAAAAAAACAAAAACAAAAATAAAATAAATAAATAAATAAAAATTAAGCATATAAAATCATTGAAGTGGACCATACCATTAGAAATACTTGTTAGTCATCAACTCAAAGATCCATGTAAAATCCTCTGACAACTTTAGCCTTAATGTCTATGAAGCCTCAGGACATGTGTTGGATTAATTGCACTTAAAATGTCATACAACGCAAAGTTGCAAATGATGCCTTTCAATTTAGAGCTTGTATATGAAGTTAATCTCTAAATTTTTCCTTTGTTTCTTGAAATCGTGTATGTCGTCTCTAAATTTCTCCTTAGTTTGTTGAAATCTCGTATGTCCTCACGATTGTTGTTTATATCCTGAAGGGACGCAACATTAATGCCTCTTTTGCAAGTAAATTGCAACAATCAAAACATGAATCTATCTGCTTGATACTACATGTAATGGGGTGAATTACCTTCAAATAAATCACTAAAAAAATGTGTCTTCTCTCCTCAAAATCATCCTAAAACCCCGTTCCCCTTCCATATGCTTCAAAGTGTTATTCAATGCATTCTTAAACTATCTCGTATGCTCTCCTTACCACCACAATTCATATTGGTTTTGGGTCTCCTATTGAATTACCTCTCTCTACTTATGAATTCACCTTGCAACATATTGTTGGAGTTGTGATCTTTGAAGGGGATCCTTTCTCTTGTTCATATGTAAGGTTGAAATAAAGTGATTCAAACCCGAATGATGAAGAACCCAAGTTTGCAAATTGTCAAGTGTACATAGGTACTTTGAATATTCTAGTTTTCCCATACATGAGTTCCAGTGTTAAATTGCAAAGTAATGAGGATGGCTCATTCTTTGTATAGAAAGATAAGTGTGATAGAATAGGGGAGATGGGTGTCCATATTAATAACACATGTGATTTGTGCCCTAAAGAAGTATCTTCCATGCCACTGATGTGTATCTCTACAACATATTCAAAGTGTGTGAGTTAAAGGATTGTTGGACACCATTATTATTTAGAGGAGTTTTTATTTATTAAAAAAAAATCCATCTATGTATAAATTGGAAACATATGTTGGAAATACTAAGAGGGGGGGCGTGAATCATTATTTCTTATCAATTATAATTTTTAAATATTTTCAGAGCATTAGTTAATCTTCAATTATTATTGATGTTTGTCCAGTAACAATAGTAAACAATAGAACACAATAGGCACACAAATTTTAGGTGGAAAACCCCCTCTGGGTCAAAAACCACCAAACGTTTTTATGATAAATTCTTTAATCTTCAGCCCCAACTAAAATGAAAGGTACAACTTCCTATAATTCTAGAAAAGCATTCTTCTCCATCTCCCACTGGAAGGATGCCCCAACGCCCTGGTTTCTTCAGTAGTCAACTAAATGGATGCCCCGACATCCTAGATCGACCTACCACCGTGAAGTGTTCAAAGACTCCAACCTGTAGGTTACTTCATGCACCAACCTAGCACCTCCCTACCACCCTATAATGATTACAAATAAGACAAGAGTGTGGAATCCCATACCAAGGACAATGATCCACGATACAAATGATTCGCAATGATTTTCTTGAACTAGACAAATTACCCAATCACACTATGACCTGCAACCCAACCATAACATTATCCAACAATGACACTTATACCTCCCAACAATGCCTCTCCAACTCTAGGCATATTGACTCGTTTACAATTTTACAATGATGATTTTTACTGTTGAACCCTTAGTTAAACTGTGAGGGGAGGTGAATCAGTTTAACACATTCATGGACTTTTAAAATTTTTCCATTAAAACTTATTTACACCTTCATTTCATGTTCAACTTAATATGTGAGTAATCTTAGAATGTGAGCAGCAAGTATTAAGATAATGTAACAGCAGACTCAATATGAGAGCAGCAAGTATTAAGCAGATTAGATAAACCATATCAAAACATAAACATCATGCATAGAGACACCAGATATAAGTGGAAACCCGTAAAGGGAGAAAACCACGTCTTATTATTGTTGTGATGCAAAGGCAAGCTCCAACTCCCTCTCACCACTGCTTTTCTGTAGGCTCCAACCCACAGGAGGCTCCTACCTCAATTCTGCAAGCTACAACTTGCAAGGAAGCTCCAACTCCCATCAATTTTCCGCAGGCTACAACTACGAGCAACCTCAATGCAAGCTACAACTTGCAAGGAAGCTCCAATCCCATCAATTTTCTACAGGCACCAACCTACGGGAGGCTCCAACCTAAGTCAGCTACAGCTAATACTTATCAAGCTACAACTTGATGTGGAAGCACCAACTCCCATCTATTTTCTGCAGGCTACAACCTACAGGAGGCTCCTACCTCAGTCAGCTACAACTGACATCTATCAAGCTACAACTTGATAGGGAAGCTCCAACTTCCTCACTCTTTCAAGAAAAAACACTTGCTGATTTACCTGGATATCAGCTCTGTTATGTACCATCTTCACTGCTATGCACCAGCCTTCATATATGCCCTGCATCATCTTTGCATTTTCTCAGATTCTCTATCAACTCCTCCTTCCTCTCTGCCTCACTGCTTCATTTCTGCATTCTCTACCCTCTATATGCATATCAATGTGATATTATTTATAGATTTCATCGTATGGTTGTTTATATCCCACAGGGAATTCAAAGTGAACAGACATGACTCTTTGACTTCTACCTTCTCATTTCTTTATCTAGCTCATTCAGAGGAATATAACAATATGTATACATCTCAGTTTTACAGTGGAGTTTTGTTTTCCTATCGGAGACTTGCCTTTGCATCACAAACAATGTAAATAATTAAAACACTTACATTCACATTTTTAGTTACATATATATATTTCACTCAGCCCTTTTTCTGGCCTTTGGCTTTGCTGGTTTTGTCTTTTCTACTACTGTTAAGTAACTGTTCTGCATACCTCTGTTGTTTACTGCAATTGTGTGCACCTGTGCATGTACACCTGTCAAACCCACACTTTCATTCCTGTGCATATTCACCTGTTCACTACAATTGTGTATCTGTTGTATATATATAACTGTTTTTCCAAGTTTAGTCCCAAATTTTTCTTCTTTCTATGCATATAACAATGCATCTCCAACTTTCGGGCCTCAATTTCTCTCAATCTATGCAATTCAACATTCTACTGCTGAACTGGAAATTTCAATAAACATATATGGAGGCTTTTTCTTCCAAGGTTATCTTATGGTTATTAACCCAAATAATCAGCTCAAATTACAACCTATATGCGGGAGCTCTAATATCTCATATCCTATGGTTATGAACCATGCCTAACAAACTGTATATGCGGGAACTTTGTTCTTTGCATCAATGGGATTAAACCTTATTATAAAACCCATAACGCGCCTCCAATGTTCTCTACCTTTTATATTTTATTATGAAATCATATATGTCGAGACCCACTTAATCCACGGTCTCATCCTTTATTTCATTTCCAAATGAAATACCTCTTGAGTAGGTTTATCATAGAACCTTCGGATTACTCACCCCTCGGCATTGTGCTCATAACTCAACATTTATACATTAACCCCGTGATTATAATCATCTGCTTATTAACTATGATTCTAAGGTTTATGAGCCACAACATATCAATCATCAAATATATGCCCACGAATTTGTTAAACCAACGCACAAATCTTCGCCCAAATATCATACTGGCCCACTTGCACTTTTACCACCGTATTCACCTTTGAATGCTAAAATACATATATTAGAACGAAATGTCTCGGCCCCATAATATGCACAGTTTGCCTTTGATATTAACATGTAATGCCAACAAATATAAATGTCCGGCCACAACAATTGTTACCATATATCGAACCCAACCTTGGTTAAAACCCAGACTTCAATATATATAAACATAATACATTGATATATCACGTCCTCCAGCCAAGGGTTGATGTATTATGTAAGGCCTCGACGTTTGATTTAAAACCTTAGGACTAGCATATATGGAAGTCAGGACCACCACAACCATAATTCACCTTACTCCGCTTACCTCGTCATTCGACGGTTAGAAACTCGTCGCGCTCTAACCTGATGGCCACCACCGTTGATCTGACCCTCGTAAACTCTGGTCAACTTGTTGCACGGGCGCCGTTGGATCTCCTCAAGTCAAGATCGAACAATCACAATGCATATCGTGTTTTTTCAAAGGCCAGACATTAACACTCAAAATTTACGCGATGTAAGCGGTATTGTCTCGATGACGTGGCGCAAAACTGTTGGATCGCGTTGATAAAGGCAAAAACCACCTTGAGCCCAATTGCCATGTGATACCGGTGGTATCCACCTCCTAAACCACTCTTCGGAATTCTGGTAATTAAACAGTGTTTAACTCGAGATTTCACGACAATTTAGTTTATTTTGTCTATTCGCCTTCCCCATGCTTACACCGTGGTCAAGTCTCAACCATAGTGTTTCACCAACAACGACATTCACACCAACGAACAGGGTTTCGATACTCCTTAATTAAACAGGGTATATTTTTGCTACGTTCAACGAACAGAATCGCTCCTTTACACAGGATTAATTCGTTCAACTCACACACCGATTATGTGGTTTCGCTCTTCCAACATAGCCACTATTCCCTTCTACAAACTTCTATACAGGATAATCACATTTGATTCATTCGCAGTGAATATGAAATTCAAGGACATACAAAGAGAAACTAGAAGAATTTACACGACATTGATTCTCATCCCGATTATACACAGATATCAAAAGGCCCACAGTTTCATTAAACAGAGAGGACACCTTCTCGACTCACTCTTCGACTGTGAAAATCCCCTTTCACACTACTCACTTCGAACCTTCGCTACAACACTTCTACAATTAAGTCATCGCTTGCTGCATCTCAATATCTCACATACTCTTCCCCAATTTTAGTCATTGTTGCATCCCGTTCAATGTGTCACTACCAATTCACTGCTGCTCAATCCGAACTACTAAAATCGCCTTTCTCTTTAAATGATAGAGGTTTACTCTGCTATGCCAAATGAACAGAGTTGACCTCTTGAGTTTCTATACAGAAACAGTTCAATTGATTTCTACACAGCATGTACAAATCAATACACCACGAGGTAGGACCCTCAGGGGATTGTCAACATAACAATGAACTCTGAAACACTGCAATTTCTATTCACACAGTCAATCATACGGTTCCATCACACAGGTTTTGACTAAGGGATACATATATGGCCCACACAGAACCCTGATATACTCACATCTGTAATAAATCATCAATGCACAGATAATTGCACCACACCTCTTTCACATAGAATACTATCCATATAATACTGAAACAAATCCTTTTGTTTCATCTGCTACCTAGGCTGCCTCTTTTCCTTGTCTGATGTTTTCTCTGTTGCCTCTCTGCTACCTCTCTACATGTCTTCTCCTTTATGCTCCTTTTATGCTTTCTTACTGTTGCCTCCCTGCTGCTTTGCCTTTCTCTTTGCCTTGTTGTTGTTTCAGGTGCTCCTCCTTTGCCATCTCCTTTGCCATCAATGACAACATTTCCAACAGTCTCCCCCTTTGGCATTGATGGCAATACACTTCCTCTGCTTAAATTTTAGAAGACCCTTTCTTATGTTGCTTGCTTTTCCTCCCCCTTTGACATCAATGGCAAAGGGTTGCACATTTCCTAGTGTGTTTTCTATCTCTTCATTTCCTCTCTCTGAGATGTGTTTAGGCCTTCTTCTTCTGACTTTGTACCTTGCTGCTCCAAACTGGTGTACAAGAGTTGTTGAGAGAACACTTTTGAGGATTATTGAACTTGAATATACACTGTAAATTGATACAATCCCAAAGCATAGACTCCTTTTACTTGTATAAAGCTGGAAGTGAAGATAATGACACTTCATAGAACACCTTGTACTAGCCTTATCTAATCAGAGATGCATGATTGGATCAAAGCAAAAATACTGAGAAGGCTTCAAATATACTTCAGTCTTTAGTATTGTCTTCATCAGAAATCCATATCTGTTGAGGAAGTTGTAGTTGGAATATGTCTTCTTCTGCAATACTCATATGCAATACCACACTTGTTCAATTATGATGATGATGCCAATACATCTTTTATAGCTGAGGTTCACCTTTCCTGCCTGTTGGTGGTGATATGAGCTAGGATGCTGACAAGGATATTACACTCTATGGCTGAAAGGTCCTTGTTACTGATGTGAACAATGAATCAAGCCAGAGTTTACAACTTATTGTGAGATTAGCTAATATCTTTCAATCTTAGAGACCAAATTACTTTACTACTTGGACAATGTACTTTCAAAACAAACCCTTTAGGCTAGATACGTTCAGTGTATTACTCAGTCTCACTAATCAACCATGCAATTTCCTTTATGACATAAGGAGGTATGTATGTCAATGATCAATCTCTCTTTACTGATCAACTAGTCCTTCATACTTCAGATGTTTTAACTATTCTATCATGATGATCTTCCACACAAACATATTCAAGATGTTTAATTTTAAGTCTCAGAAAACATACTTCACATGGTGTTATGAATAATCTTAAGAAAGAGGCCTTGAAGATATACATGTACTAACTTCAAGAAGGCATGCAATTATATATAGAAAAAGATATTGCTTCAGTGCTCAATATAATGCTTCAAGTATAGATAAAATAATGAACCTTTTGGCCTTTCATTGACCCTTTTATGCTTTAAAATGCAGATAATGCTGGGATACTACCTTGATGTACTTTTTCCATAATCCCTTGATCCCGAGGATCTATACCAGACCCCTGCTCCACTGAAAACACCTTGTCTTCTGTTGATAGGCATGCTGCTTGTACCAAATACCAATTTATACTCCTTTCACTTCAGCTTGCACATGATCCCATAGTTAAGATAACCTTCATAGTTTCTACTATTGAGCTTTCCACTGTTCACACCAACAATCATCAATATACTGAATTTGATCTTAGCATCATTAACCATTGTTCCTATTCTGTCTTTCTGTTCAAAGGAATGTCACTTCATTTTCCTTTCTAGGACTGCTCCAGAATCATTACTGCTTTATATACATAATTCAATTGTTCTAACATAAAGATCTTTGGGAAGACATCTTCGATTTCTATATTAGGAATCTTCATGGGCATATCACTCAGAGATTTATCACTTACTTAACTGCACTCCTCCAAGGGGACTTTTCATAGATGAAAGATGTACTGATATAACGATGACAGTCTCTTCTCTTACTCGTCCTTCTTAATGTGATTCATTGTTAATTATAGCAGTATGATGCACAATGTGATCATCACTTAATGTGCTGATGTCTTCTTAGCTTACATGTTCATGGCTGATGTTCTCTCTAACACCAAGGCTTCTTACTGTCTTCTCTTCTTCCATCAATCTGTCAGCTATTTAATACTTCAGATAATCTTCTTCCTCTATAGTTCTCTGTTAGAGGAATATCCTTTCCCTTCCTGATCTCATAGTTGTTCTTATTTCATGGAGCTCTTCTTAGACTACTTTTGAGGGGACTATTTATGAACTACTCTCCCCCTGGGATGTTGCTTCATATCTATCACTAGTTGGATATTTGCTTTGTTTTCTAGAGCAGCTCCCCCTGAGACTATGATAGATTCATTATGTTATAGAGGTAATAGGCTCCCCCTTTCTCTTTTCCTTCCATACTTTATTGGGGTTCTTCATAATGTCTGCACTTCTATTTGATTCATAGTTTTGTTTGATTTGATTAGATTCTGTCATCTATCTAGAGCTCTTTAATGTATATGGAAGTTTACAGTCCTTTGCTTTGTGACCAAGCTTGAGGCATACATAGCATCTTACTTTGCCAAGGTATGTTTGAGCTGATGTATAATATTTTATTCCCCTTTTTTAACACAATTTACAATCAACAAGTTTATGTCCAAAATTATTGCATGCATAATAGTAGCCATGGAAATGATTTATGTACCTGGGGAAAGATTGTCTTTTCCAGTTGCTTGCTTGAGGGGTTCTTCTCATTTTCTACATCCTTTGCTGGTTGGACTGGATTTGCTTTGTCTTACAATATGCTGCAATATGTCCAGGTTTATGACAAGAGAAACATGTGTTATTTTTCATAGGAGGGAAGAACCTCCTTTGACATCTTCCAAATTTGTTCAATTCATCCTCATGAGTGTATGAGCCTTTTTTAGCTGACTGTTTCATCCTCTCATTCTATGTCCTTTCATGTTGCTGCTTGATTCTATTTGTTTCTTCACAAATCCTGTTCTTGTTGGCTTCTACTTCTGTAGAAATCTTCTGAGTTGCTTCATTATCCTTTACAACTTTTACAAAGATGATATTCCTGTTATCTTCTACCTTGGACTTACTGGTTTCTCCTTCATATCCTATCCCAGCCTTTATGAGAGGTGACCTTTAAGCATTTAGAATCTTGTCCAACTGTTCAGAGCTTTTCATTTGAGGAGTATTCATTAATAATTCTCTTTGGGCTTTTTCTAATTTCTTTCTCAGGCCCACTACTTCTTCTTCCAATTTCTCACATTCCAGACTTTTCTCTCTCATTTGTTGCAGCAAAGTATCTTCTACTTTCCTTGCTTCTTCAATTTGTGTCTTTAGGTCAAAAATTTCTTTCTTATCTTCATATTCTCTCTCATCACACATTTGGACCAATGTCTTCAGGTCTTTGTTTTCATTCTTCAATCTTTCTATTTCAGTCAAGGTTGTGTCAAGTTTGGCTTTTTCTTCATCTGTACTTTCTTCATGGAACGTACTTCCATTCACACTAACAGGTACCTAATTACATTGAACATATTCCTTTTGACATGAATTTTTCTTCTTCTTAATTCTCTTCTCCTTCTTGACACTGCAGCCCTTAATGTCTACTTCATGCATAAAATGCAATCTATCCCAGATTTCTTTTGCAGAGTCTAGATCCATTATTAAATCAAGATCCTTATTATGAAGATTGTCATATATCACACACTTTGCCTTGGCATTCCGTTGTTGTTCTTGCAGAGAGGGAGAGTCTATGCAGTAACCATCACATACAAGTTTCCATACCTCAGGTTCATAAGCCAATAATCTTGTTTTAACCTTATCTCTCCATTTAGGAAAGTTTGTTGTATTCAGCACAGGTACATTTTGATAGTCCATGACTCAACCAGATCTCCTTCAAGCTATTAGGCTTGCACCAAAGGAACCAGCTCTGATACCAATTGTTGAACCCTTAGTTAAACTAAGAGGGGGGTGAATCGGTTTAACACATTCATGGACTTTTAAAACTTTTCCATTAAAACTTATTTACACCTTCATTTCATGTTCAACTTAATATGTGAGTAATCTTAGAATGTGAGCAGCAAGTATTAAGATAATGTAACAACAGAATCAATATGAGAGCAGCAAGTATTAAGCATATTAGATAAACCATATCAACACATAAACATCATGCACAGAGACACCAGATATAAGTGGAAACCCATAAAGGGAGAAAACCACATCTTATTATTGTTGTGATGCAAAGGCAAGCTCCAATGCCCTCTCACCACTGATTTTCTGCAGGCTCCAACCCACAGGAGGCTCCTACCTCAATTCTGCAAGCTACAACTTGCAAGGAAACTCCAACTCCCATTAATTTTCTGCAGGCACCAACCTACAGGAGGCTCCAACCTCAATTTTGCAAGCTACAACTTGCAAGGAAGCTCCAACTCCCATCAATTTTCTGCAGGCACCAACCTACAAGAGGCTCCAACCTCAGCCAGCTACAACTTGATATGGAAGCACCAACTTCCTCTATTTTTTGCAGGCTACAACCTACAGGAGGCTCCTACCTCAGTCAGCTACAACTGACATCTATCAAGCTACAACTTGATAGGGAAGCTCCAACTTCCCCACTCTTTCAAAAAAAAAACACTTCCTGATTTACCTGGATATCAACTCTGTTCTATACCATCTTCACTGCTGTGCACCAACCTTCATATCTGCCCTGCATCATCTCAGCATTTTCTCAGATTCTCTATCAGCTCCTTCTTATTCTCTACCTCACTGCTTCATTTCTGCATTCTCTGCCCTCTATATGCATATCAATGTGATATTATTTATAGAGTTCATCATATGACTGTTTGTATCCCACAGGGAATTCAAAGTGAACATCCATGACTCTTTGACTTCCGCCTTCTCATTTCTTTATCCATCTCATTCAGAGGAATATAACAATATGTATACATTTCAGTTTTACAGTGGAGTTTTTTTTCCTATCGGAGACTTGCCTTTGCATCACAAACAATGTAAACAATTAAAACATTTACATTCACATTTTTAGTTACATATATCTATTTCACTCAGCCCTTTTTCTAGCCTTTGGCTTTGCTGGTTTTGTCTTTTCTGCTGCCTTTAAGTAATTGTTTTGCATACCTCTGTTGTTTACTGCAATTGTGTGCACCTGTGCATGTACACCTGTCAAACCCACACTTTCATTACTGTGCATATTCACCTGTTCACTGCAATTGTGTATCTGTTGTATATATAACTGCTTTTCCAAGTTTATTCCCAAATTTTTCTTCTTTCTATGCATATAACAATGCATCTCCAACTTTCGGGCCTCAATTTATCTCAATCTGTGCTATTCAACATTCTACTGCTGAACTGGCAATTTCAATAAACATATATGGAGGTTTTTTCTTCCAAGGTTATCTTATGGTTATTAACCCAAATAATTAGCTCAGATTACAACCTATGTGCGGGAGCTCTAATGTCTCATATCCTATGGTTATGAACCATGCCTAACAAACTGTATATGCGAGAATTTCGTTCTTTGCATCAATAGGATTAAACCTTATTATAAAACTCATAACGCGCCTCCAATGTTCTCTACCTTTTATATTTGATTATGAAAGCATATATGTATGGACCCACTTAATCCACGGTCTCGTCCTTTATTTCATTTCCAAATGAAATACCTCTTGAGTAGGTTTATCATAGAACCTTCGGATTACTCACCCCTCGGCATTGTGCTCATAACTCAACCTTTATACATTAACCTTGCGATTATAATCATCTGCTTATTAACTATGATTCTAAGGTTTATGAGCCACATCATATTAATCATGACTTTGTTAAACCAACACACAAATCTTCGCCCAAATATCATACTGGCCCACTTGCACTTTTACCACCGTATTCACCTTTGAATGCTAAAATACATATATTAGAACGAAATGTCTCAGGCCCATAATATGCACAGTTTGCCTTTGATATTAACATGTAATGCCAAAAAATATAAATGTCCAGCCACAACAGTTGTTACCATATATCGAACCCGACCTTGGTTAAAACCCAGACTTCAATATATATAAACATAATACATTGATATATCACGTCCTCCAGCCAAGGGTTGATGTATTATGCAAGGCCCTCGACGTTTGATTTAAAACCTTAGGACTAGCATATATGGTAGTCGGGACCATCACAACCATAATTCACCTTACTCCGCTTACCTCGTCATCTGACGGTTAGAAACTCGTCGCGCTCCAAATTGATGGCCACCACCGTTGATCTGACCCTCGTAAACTCTAATCAACTTGTTGCACGGGAGTCGTTGGATCTCCTCAAGTCAAGATCGAACAATCACAACACATATCGTGTTTTTTCAAAGGCCGGACATTAACACTTAAAATTTACGTGATGTAAGCGGTATTGTCTCGACGACGTGGTGCAAAACTATTGGATCGCGTTGATAAAGGAAAAAACCTTCTTGAGCCTAGTTGCTACGCGATACCGGTGGTATCCACCTCCTAAATTTCTCTTCGGAATTCCGGTAATTAAACAGTGTTTAAATCAGGATTTCATGGCAATTTAGTTTATTTCGTCTATTCGCCTTCCTCGCGCTTACACCGTGGTTAAGTCTCAACCATAGTGTTTCACCAACAACGACATTCGCACAAACGGACAGGGTTTTGATACTCCTTAATTAAACAGGGTATGTTTATGCTATGTTCAACGAACAAAATCGCTCCTTTACACAGGATTCATTCGTTCAACTCACACACCGATGATGTGGTTTTGCTCTTCCAACAGAGCCACTATTCCCTTCTACAAACTTCTATACAAGGTAATCACATTTGATTCATTCGCAGTGAATATGAAATTAAAGGACAGACAAAGAGAAACTAGAAGAATTTACACGGCATTGATTCTCATGCCGATTATACATAGATATCAAAAGGCCCACAGTTTCATTAAACAAAGAGCAAACCCTCTCGACTCACTCTTCAACTGTCAAAATCCCCTTTCACACTACTCACTTCGAACCTTCGCTATGGCACTTCTACAATTAAGTCATCGCTTGATGCATCTCAGTATCTCACATATTCTTCCCCAATTTTAGTCACTGTTGCATCCCATTCAATGTGTCACTACCAATTCACTGCTGCTCAATCCGAACTACTAAAATCGCCTTTCTCTTTAAATGACAGAGGTTTACTCTGTTATGCCAAATGAACAGAGTCGGCCTCTTAAGTTTCTATACAGAAACAATTCAATTGATTTCTACACAGCATGTACAAATCAATACACCACGAGGTAGGACCCTCAGGGGATTGTCAACATAACAACAAACTCTGAAACACTGCAATTTCTATTCACACAGTCAATCATAGGTTTCCATCACACAGGTTTTGACTAAGGGATACCTATATGGCCCACACAAAACCCTGATAGACTCACATATGTAATAAATCATTAATGCACATATAATTGCACCACACCTCTTTCACATAGAATATTATCCATATAATACTGAAACAAATCCTTTTGCTTCACCTGCTGCCTAGGCTGCCTCTTTTCCTTGTCTGATGCTTTCTCTGTTGCCTCTCTGCTACCTCTCTGCCTGTCTTCTCCTTTATGCTCTTTTAATGCTTTCTTACTGTTGCCTCCCTGCTACTTTGCTTTTCTCTTTGCCTTGTTGCTGTTTCAGGTGCTCCTCCTTTGCCATCTACTTTGCCATCAATGACAACATTTCCAACATTTACAATACTGACTTTTGACACGACATGATACTTGACTTGACGTTGTTTCTTTGAACACTAGCACTTGTTGAGGTATTGTTGTGCTTGCTTCAAGTAATGGTGCTTTGGTGTTGCATTGTCTTTCTAGTATGTGTTTGAGTTGTCCTATTATGTCCTCCTTCCTGCACATGCATTAATGAAAAAGACCCAAACGAATATACAAAAAAAATACTTACATTGTCCTGCAAACCATATGTCAGAGAAATATTCAAAATTCAAATGTAAATACGTTCAACATTTATGAACAAAACCCAATCAAACATACATACAAAATACTTACATTGTTCTGCAAAAACACATGTCAGAGATGATATTCAAATTAAAATTCAAACAATAATTATACATACCTTGTTGTAGTAGACTTAACCTTGATTGTTGATGTGTTGTCCTTACTACAGTGATCCTTGAATACATATTTTTTCTTGCCTTCTAGAAGCTCAATATCGAATCTTTTGTATATATGTAATTCGGATCTCCAAGGTCTAAAATTTCATCCCATGGTAGCCCTCTGAGTCCTCTTTCCAACCCCTCAGGTCTGACAATTATTGGATTCTTCAAGGAATAGTTATGCCCAATCTCCTACGATGACCTGATTATAGACGGGTTCAATAGAGCGAAGTTGTAAGAAGTGCCACGTGTCATTGTTTCAACCTTCGGTCTTGAAAACATTATTCAACAAACTACAGTCCATCCTCTTTCTGTCACTTTTTACGAAATTTGAATCCAATCCTCAGAGAGAAAGTTATCACTATTTTCAGGAGGATATGAGGGTCACAATTTATATAAATGCTTAGGTTGAGGGGATCTTCAAAAAGTGAACGTTGGAGGGATTTTAGGAGTTTAAAAAATTATTAATTATTTATTATTCAATGACCACAACCAATGATTAGTGTCATGCCACAACCCCATGGGGTTTTAGCCAACTAACTAGGGTTACTAACTTCAAACGCGAATATCTCTCAAACCATGAAGAATTACGTGGCATGCCATCTATCAACGCAAACATATCAATAAGTAGAAACCATCCAAAATATCCTTGACTCGGAATAGAGTAAGTTGTCAAGTCAAAATTCCCATGCAAGATCCAGGTATCCTCTAGTGCTACTTGGGTTGACATCAGTGACAAACACTACTAAAAAATCTCCCCCTTTGGCATTGATGGAAACAAAAGTACTCCCCTTGTGATCATGACACCTCTTCCTACAACATTCTCTCCCCCTTAGCATTGATGGAAACACAATTACTCCTCCTGCGATCATGACATCGTCACACCTCTTCCTACAACATTCTCTCCCCCCTTATCATCAATGGCAAAGGGTAGCTCACCCTGAAAAACATCATCATGCGGACCTGTATACACCTTAACTCCCTTATTTTACTTAGTTAGATAAGAGAAAGAGTCTAATGAGAACTTGGGAGAATCCCAAGATTTAGGTGAAGATACTCAAATGCTTCACGAGGTAATGGTTTGGTAAAGATGTTAGCAATTTGTTCCTTTGTGCCAGCAAATTAAATCTTGATATTCTTTTCAGTGACCTTCTCTCTAACAAAATGATATTTGATCAGAATGTGCTTTGTTTTGGAATGCATCACATGATTCTTGGAGATATTTATGACACTGGTGTTATCGGAAAAGATGGGAATAGGCTCATAAAACTTGACTTGAAGATCTTGCAAAGTTTGCTTCATCCATACAACTTGAGTACAACAAGCTGATGTCATGATATATTTTGCTTTTGCTGTGGATAACGAAATTGAAGACTTCTTTTTACTTAACCATGAAACAAGGCAACCACCTAGATAGAATGTTGTTCCACTTGTACTCTTTCGATCATCAACACTTCCTACCCAATTTTCATCTATATAAGCTTGGATAACTAGATTATTTCCTTTGTGATACCGTAAACCATATTTTGTTGTGCCCTTAAGATATTGAAGAATTAATTTGACGACAATAATATGAGATTATTTTGATGCTGCTTGGAATCTTGCTACTTGTCCAACATCCTGCATTACATCTCGCCGAGAAGCTGTCACATATAAAAGGTTGCCAATCATAGATCTATACAACCTCTGGTCCACATCATTTGACGAAATTTCTAAACTTAACTTGCAACCTGTTACCATTGGGGTAAGGACAGGCTTACAATCTTCCATCTTGAATTTCTGAGCATTTCCTTGATGTACTTGGTTTGATATATAAATATTCCTTTATCCTACTGAGATATCTGAAGCCCTAAAAAGTATGTCAACTCGCCAAGTAGAGACATTTCAAACTCACTTTGCATCTTTGTGGAAATTTTTTTACTTAATCTGTCATCATTGCTTCCGAAAATTATATCGTCCACATATACCTCGATAATTGTTAGGCTATCTTGATCCACTTTCACATAGAGATTGTTTTCGACGCTTCCCTTCTTGAATCCTTATTGATGTAGATATCCATCAAGACGAGCATACCATGCTCTAGGAGCTTGATTGAGACCATATAGTGTCTTCTTTAATCTGCATACATGGTCTTCCTTTTCAGAGAGTCGAAAACCTTCGGGTTGTTCAATGTAAACTTCTTCTTGCAATTCACCATTTGGAAAGGTTGACTTAACATCCATTTGGTATACCTTGTTTTTTCTCGAGCATGCATAAGCGAGAAACATTCTGATAGCTTCCATTCTAGTAACGAGAGTAAATGTTTTGTCAAAATCAATTCCTTCAACTTGTGCATATCCTTTGCATACTAATCTTGCCTTGTTCCTGGTAACCTGTCCATCTTCATTCAATTTGTTTCTGAAGACCCATTTAGTTCCAATAACATTTTTATCCTTTGGTCGTGGAACCAATTCCCAAGTGTCGTTCTTCTCAATTTGGTCTAGTTATTCATTCATAGCTGCTACCCAGTGTTCATCTTGACTAGCTTCCTCAAAATTGCTAGGCTCAAAAGTTGCTAAAAAAACAAGATGGGCTTGTTGTGATGAACAAAGCTGTCGACTTCTTCTAGTTCCAGTTCCTTCATTTATGTTGCCGATGATTTGATTTGACGGATGCTTCTTTTGACACCATTATTTTAAAGCTTTTGGAGAATTTTCTTGTACATCTTGTTGATCATTTCTTATTTCCTCTTGGTTGACTTTTTTTTCCTTATTTGATTAGTCATATTCTGGAGCTTCTTCTTCATCCTTCACAGATTATCCCTCGGGTCCCTCAGATTTGCTTGAAGGGACAATCTCATCGTCACAATATTCATCAAAACTAACATTTATGCTTTCCACTATTTGTTTTTGCCTCAAATTGTAGCATCTATAAGCCTTCCTTTTGCGTGAATAACCAACGAAAATACCTTCATCAACACGGGAGTCGAACTTGCCCAATTTTATATCTTCTCTTTTTTTGTAGCATTTGCTTCCAAATATTTCGAGGGATTTAACGTTAGCTGGTCTTCCTTTCCATAATTCATATGGAGTCATGTTACAATTGTTCCTTAGCAAACCTTTGTTTATAATGAATACATCTGTATCGATTACATGAACCCATAATTTATCATCTAATTTTGAGCCATTTAACATTGTTTTTGGCCATTTCCTATATGGTTATGTTGTTTCTTTTAGCAACTCCATTTTGCTGCAGTGTTCTGGCTGTTGAGAATTTCTTTTTTATTCCATTTTCATCACAGTACTGCTAAAATAACTTGGAAGTGAATTCTTCGCCATTATCTGATCTCAGACATTTGATCTTCAAGTCAGTTTCATTTTCGACCAATTCTTTGTAGATTCTAAAACACTCAAATGCCTCAGTATTTTTCTTTAAGAAGCTGACGGTTGTCATTTTGGTGTAATCATCTATCATTAGCATAAAATATAATTCTCCATCTAAACCTTTTTTTCTCATGGGACCACATAGATCAGTATGTACTAATTCTAATGGATGTGATGCAAAGTGTTATTTTGTCTTAAACTCAACTTTTGTCTACTTGTCGTGCCGACAAGATTTACATATCGTATTGGTAGGTTTTGAAATTTTAGGCATTTATCTTACTGCTTCCTTCTTGTTGATCCTGACCAAATTGTTGAAATTTATATGTTCCATTTGTTTGTGCCATAACCAACTTTTGTCTTCTTTCGCCAAAAATCACCCTTTAGGTGTCTCATCCAAAATATATATATCATTTGGAGCTCTGCTTTTTGTAGCCACAATTTTACCGAACTTACCTTTCCTGATTTCACATTTCTTAGAGTTAAATAACATTGTATGCCCTTGATCGCACATTTGTCCAACACTAAGAAGATTGTGATTCATATTTTTAGCCAACAACACATCTTTCGCTAATGCATTCTTGCTTCCAAGTGTGACTATAGCTAATCCTATGACATTTGAAGACCCGCCATTTCCAAAAGACATTGTTCCATCCTTCTTTTCCTTCAAGGATATGAACTTATTCCTATCTCCAGTCATATGAGTTGAGCAACCACTATCAACAACATATAGGATTTTTTTATGGTTTCCTAAGTTCATATAGGAACATCCATCATGATTATTGTTGGATGGAGAAGTCATGTATCATTTCCTCCAATATTTCTTCTCACTTTCACGGTTCATGTAATCAATAATTGTCATGACTATAGTCTAATGGCGAAGCTACGCATCATTTATTCCGTCATTGGGTATTCTTGCGTTCAATATTCATGCAACCAAAACATTTGCATAGGTATGTTAATGCCATGCTTGCAAAGGGAAATGAGAATATACAGGGTGTGGAAGTCTAGGACCATTTGCATAAGTTTTGAAATCTAAAACACCAAATTTAAAGACTTCTTATATATATATATATATATATATATATATATATATATATATATATATATTTATTTTTATTTTTTTTCCTATATCAGTTTATTATTTTTCATTGCCCTTCTAAAATTGTGACTAGAACAAATTTGATATCAAAGGTGACCATGCCTACTTGTGTATAGTTAGCATGAATTCCCACAACAAGATAAGTTTGTTATCATTTTTTTTTTTTTTTTTTAATAAACTAGGACTAAAAATCTTAGTTACTATATTCAAGTGGCTTGTAGGCATGCCTTGATTAATCTAGTTGAATATATCTCAATTACCATGTAAATGGCTTACAATTGGACCTCAATTAATCTAGTTGAATATATCTCAATTAATATGTGAGTGGCCTATAGTTGGGCCTCGCATGGCTTGGGATTTGAAAAGTGGGATGTTGGTTTGTTATTTGCTTCCATTTTTAACAATTCAAGTTCCTCATATTTTTGTGTTTATGAATAAGAAAAGGGTGGTTTCACTTGGTTGGTGTTCTCTCAAGGGCATTCAAAGTAAATAAGTAGCATAATGTTGTTCAAACTGAGGAACTTGTCCTCATTTTAAGCCTAATCTACTTACTTTCTCATTCTTTGGATGGAATTCTTAAACCTTTAAACGATATTCCTACAAACAATGATCTTCCAATTCTTCATGTTTTTCTAATTTGGTTTTTGACACTTACTCTAATAAATAATGCAAATTTTGTTTTTCATTTTTTCTTTCAACGTATTATGGATGGTCTAAATCGGAATCAAGAATCTACTTGGTTAACTCAAGGTGCTTTGACTATGCTAGGACAACTCCATAATTTGCTAAAACATCCAAAACATTTACTACCATTGACCAAATTCAATCTAAAGAAATCTTGATAGCCTAAAGATGATATTAAGGTATTCACATTGCTAGTAAGAGTAATGTATGTGCAACAAGAGGATGATCGCTACCAAATTTTTCATTATAACTTTAAAATGAAGCTTCTATGTGGTACTTTAATTTAGCTACTAGATGTATCACTAACTAAAAACAATTTGAAGCAACTTTTTAAACTAAGTTTTATAATGAGAGAACCCAAACTGCTTTGGTATTATATTTGTAGAGGATGAAAATGGATATAAAATAAATAATTAAATACTTTAAGCGAAGATCCACCGCAATTCTAAATAAAAATTTATAAAATTCCAAACTTTCTCAATATGTATAGGTAGAATTGTATGCACCTAATCTACCTATTTTAAATTGCTAAGGTTGTAAAAAGTGTAGATAAAAGTAACTTAGCATGAACTTTTGAGATGTAAAAACTCTGGTAAACTTGATAAATATATATCATTAATGATGAAAGATGAGATGATTACAATGAGGGATCGCCTAGGCTTTAAATATAGCCTCAAGGTGTCCCTTGGCGAAGAGGCATGATCTTTGATCACGCCCTTTCAGTTAATAAAACCTAATATAACTATATCTAACTAATAATTAATAAAATATTCATAACATTGCCCCTCTCTTAAAGATGCTTTGTCCTCAAAGCATACGTAATGATGGACAATGTTGACGAATGTCTGGTTTTCTCAAGCGATGAGCTCTTGCGTCCCACATTTTAAAAAGATCGTGAAGCATCTTCTCGAGCTCCATCTGTTGGTGATGTGGACATTGAAAAGATCTGATATCGACAGAGTTGGATACTATCTTGACTTCTATTGGATGTTTGATTTTCCTATTGGAAGACACTTTTATGGGTAGATCTTGGAATACTTTTTCATGTTTCCCAACTATTCCTTGTTCTTCTGGTGATTTTTTGTGATTCCTTTTTAGATTTAGAGGTAACTTACCAACAATTATTGTTTGATGCAACTTCTTCTCATCATCAAACGCTTCGTTCTTAATCACCATATGTGCTTCATCACCGAAGGCCTCAACAGCTTCCGGTGTTATATCAGTGGCTTCGGATGTGTAGGTTGCTTCACATGTTTCGTTCAATTATGGGGATGGAACATTTTGTTGTTTATAAACATCTGTATCTTCATGGTGATGTGGGAAATCAGTTTTTTCCTGATGCTCGTCTGAGTTCCCTGAATCTGCGGAATTGTTTTGTTGACTTTGTTCCATGTTAGGAGATATTGGGGATTGTGTTTGACTCAACTTATCTATTTTATCATTTAGCTTGTTGAAGAGTTCTGTCATATTGTTCATTGCTTCTGTGGTCTCGTGATGATTTAGCCACATTTGTCTTTCTATTCGATTTGTTGTATCATGGATTTTTTTGATGTCGTTGGAGTGTCCTGAAACTGTACCTTCCAGATTGACTAATCTTTTTCCGAATTCTTCGGAATTGTTATTGATTTGCTTCTCAAGATCTCCCAATTTCTTCTGGAATTCCGCCATCGACATTGACGACGACATCGAGCGTGTATGAGGTGGGGAATATCTTTCTGCCAGTTACCCTCCTCTTTTTTCTTTAAAATTAATTAATTAATATTTAATTAATTAATTTTTTTTGAATTAATTAATTAATTAATAATAATTTTTTTTGAATTAATTAATTAATTAATTAATAATAATAATTTTTTTTTAAACTATATAATTATTATATATATATATATAATTTTTAATTAAAAATTATATAATATATATAATCATTAAATGAGAATTATATAATATATATAATCATTAAATGAGAATTATATATATATATATATATATATATATAATTATTAATTGAACTATATATTATATTTTATATATAATTAAAAAAAAATCGTTTCGTGATAATTGTTTGTGCCCGTTCGGTTTGCAATGACACACCGTTTGACCCTACGACCATTCACGATGTTTGACGTGGATAACAACACTGTGTTACTGTAGCAGTGTCACGACTATGACGGTGGACAGCGGAACAGGTTGTATGGGACGGTCGAACGACAGGGATAACAGAGTTGTGTGGACGGGGGTGTTTTCGATGACGGAGTGCTGAGACAACTGACTGAAGGAGATATGGCGCTACATTGGATGAGTCTTAGCCGCTTCCAGAAGTTCTAGTTGTAATGATACAAGCCACTCAAAATGATGCCACCACGATTTTAGAAACAACGCAATCCCAAATGTGTCCTTCACACAGAAATACGCTCCTTGTGAATGAATAGAGGTCGATTGCTCTTTTGAAAGCAAATTCGGTGTTGACTGAAGTGTCCTACGCAGCAACAGGGAGGAAACTCATTCCTTCATCAATCGACCCAACTGAAATCTGTATGAATCGAACCACAGTGTAATTCGGCCCAAGAGATTTATTGTTGTCGCATAAAATCAGTTCAGCCTTTCTGTTGGGCGGATTTATGAACTGATAAACCTCGCTCCTCTGGAGAAAATTGATAAGCTCATCTACACACTGGCTATAAATTTTGGGCTTCTGCTCTAGAAAAGAATGGCAGTCGACCAACACAAGAAGTCTGTGAAAATGGCTGCTCCTGCAATCTAAATTCAATTGATACGAATTAATTTCCTGGAAAGAAATATGGGTCGCGCTGAAGATCAGTTCTTGCCCAATAGGTTTTGGTTCCGGAAAGGGAAATGGATGCTCCGACCTTGCGAATATTAAACAACAATTGAAAAGAATTAAACCATAAACTTAGACCTTGCCCTTTAAATGTTCCACTACTTTCTCAAAAAAATGAGTCGAGCGGGTAATGAGTAGCGGGTTATATATATCGTTTTTCCAATCGACAGGTGACCACAGCGTTTGACAGCAGATACAGTTGTTAGGAAAACGGAAATCAGGGTTTGTGAGCAAAGGCAGAGTGGGAGTGAGAGAGCAGAAGGGGTTGGGTAAAATTCTGCAATTTTTGGAATTCCTTTGATTCCTTAATTCTGGTGATCACACAGATCCCGAAGAGCGATGGCTTCGATACCAATGGAGTGTAAAAACTCTGGTAAACTTGATAAATATATATTATTAGTGATGAAAGATGAGATGATTACAATGAGGGATCGCCTAGGCTTTAAATATAGCCTCAAGGTGTCCCTTGGCGAAGAGGCATGATCTTTGATCATGCCCTTTCAGTTAATAAAACCTAATATAACTATATCTAACTAATAATTAATAAAATATTCATAACAGTATAGGTAGAATTGTATGCACCTAATCTACCTATTTTAAATTGCTAAGGTTGTAAAAAGTGTAGATAAAAGTAACTTAGCATGAACTTTTGAAGAAGCAATTAAGGTAGAAAAGAAAATGGTAAGACCATGTTAGGTCTCTATAATACTATTGTAGCCCCTTATTGTTATTGTTAGTGTAGCCCCCTTATTTTTATTGTTGTGCCCATGTAGTCCCCATATTGTTATTATTGTGCCCCATAGAAGCCCACTATTTTTATTATTGTGTCCTTACATTATTAGTGTTATGTAGGCTCTCATTATATTGTGAACCCTTAAACTTCTATATATAGAAAGGAGGTTTTGTCATTTGAATTATCCAATAATTGTTCATTTATGTAATATAAAGGAGGTTTCCCACCCAAAGAGGCTAATTTTTAACTTGTTGGTTTATCTTTTCTTCTATTTTTTGATTTGGTTGCATAGCATTTGGTATCAGAGCTTTGGATTCTAGGGTTTTGCTTCTTCAAACATGTCATCTTGGAATCTTCGCTATAAATGTTTTTCTACGAGGCTTCGGAAGCTGAAATTTTGACCACGTGGAGTCGAAATATTGGTGAACTTCGTGTAAAAATTTAAGATCTTGGTTCGCTATATTTTCTAAGATATGATCCAGGGAAGTTGGGGTTTTTGCAGGCTCCAAAATTCAGTCTCAAACATGTGACCTAGGGAAAATCGTCATAACTTTTGTTTCAGGCATTAGATTTGAATTGTGTAAAAAGTGGCTGAAAGTGCATGAAATTTAGTTTTTTTTTAGCAATTTCAGGTCCGAAGGTAGAAACAATGACACATGGCGCTTCGTACAAGTTATCTCTATTGAACCAGTCTATAATTAGGACATTGAGGGAGATCGGGCATAACTCTTTCTTGAATACTCCAATCTCAATCTAACTTGTGGGGTTTGAAAGAAGACTCAGTGGGATACCACAAGATGAAATTTCAGACCTTGAAGATCTAAAATTATAGATATACAACATATTCAATATTGAGCTCCTATAGAGCGAGAAAAATGTATGTATTTTTAAAAATTTTGCGTAAGTATTGTTTGAAAAATCAATTTGAAGTGATTCATGGGGCATAATGAAGCACAAATATCATTGTTTGATTGCAAAACTACTCAAAGAAAGAAAATGTACACACTTAGTAAGAAACCAGAAAGCTCGACTATGACGCATGAATAAGAGGAAGAAATGCAACATGATATATTAAAATTACGAGACCGAGTGCAACAAATTTCGCTCTCACAAAGAGTAACCAAAAATGAAATGGAAGCTAAGATGGATGTTTTGAAGAATAGTTTAAAATCAGACATGGAAGGTTTGAAGGATGGCATGAAAGTTAATATGGATGGTATATAGGCAAAAGTGAAAGGAAACATGGAATATTTGAAGAATGGTTTCAAAGTAGACATGAAAGGTTTGACAAAGTTGCTACAAGAAATGCTTCCTAATGGAAAAAAGGTATTAGTTGAAACTCATGATGAGAACAAAAGAAATGTTAATCATGATTTCATAGACTCTAATGTTTGATTGAAGACCCATCATATTCCAAAGATTGATATGACGAATTTTGATGGCAAGGATCCAGTAACATGGATACTACAAATGGAGCAATATTTTGATCTCCATAATGTGCAACACACACAAAAGGTACGCATTGCAACTTTATATTTAGAACCCAATCAGTTTGTATGGTATTGATGGATTTTTTCTCATAAAAGACTTGTCACCTGGTCAATTTTTATGGAGGAAATGATAGCACATTATGAGGATACAAAGAGCAACACCTTCTTTAGCCAATTGATAAATTTCAAACAAAAGGGTTCATTGGCAGAGCACATTAAGGACTTCCAAAAAATTAATATAAGGTAAAATCATATTCCAGAGGAGCATAAAATTGATGTCTTCATAGGGACATTAAAGGATAACATCTAACATGAATTCATTAGAGAAGGCATTCATGTTGGCAAGAAAAATTGAAAGCAAAATCATGGCGACAATGAAGCCTACCACTCACAACTATAAATATAGAAGTATTGTTGCTCCTAGCCTTCGACAACCTAAAAGGTTGACGCCACAACAATTTTAAGAAAAAAGAGTAAAAGGGCTTTGCCACATTTGTGATAGCAGATACACTAAAGGTCATATGTGTGTCGAGAATAAATTATTTTACATAGATTGTGAAGAGGAAGAAGAAAAGGAACAAGAAACTTCAAAAGAAGAGGATATACACCAGGAACCAACCCTAAAGAAAGAATAAATGAATCCAACTATATCTTGTAATTCATTGGTAGGAATTACCACTCCCCAAACTCTCAAGATAGAAGGACATATCAAGAAGAAAAAGGTAATAGTGTTGATTGATTCGAGTAGTACCCATAATTTTATTCATTATAGTATAGCCAAGGAATTGAATTGCTTCCTATACCCAACACTAGAGTGTCAAGTGATGGTTGAAAATGGAGGAACTATAAATTGTTTTGGAAAGTGCCATAATATCAAGCTAACCATGGGGGAATATGTATTGAATAGTCCAGTGCTCTCCATTCCAATGGGTGGTGTTAATGTTTTATTAGGAGTCAAATGGTTACAATCTTTGGGTACGATAGCTTTTAATTTTCAAAATATTTTATTGATTTTTTTTTGGGAAGGAAAGGAATTTGAATTAAGGGGTATCGTAGGGAAACCGGTAAAGATAATAAGCTCTAATGGCATGACAAAGCTTCCAAAGAAAGAACAACGGGGTGTAATTGCACAATTATGCTCACTAGAGGTTCAAACATCAAAATCATCTATTTCTCCATATCTCCAAAAAGTCTTGGACAATCATTCCAAGGTATTTGAGACTCCAAAAGTCCTCCCACCTATTTGTGATCATGATCATGCTATTCATTTGATTCTAGGAAGTGTTCCTCCAAACATCAGGCCTTACAGATACCCTATGCCCAAAAGAGTGAAATTGAGCGTATGGTTACAGAAATGCTAGAGGACGATATAATTCAACCTAGTCAAAGTTATTTTTTGACTCTAGTAATATTGGTGCACAAGAAGGATGGATCATGGCACATGTGTTCAGATTATAGGGATCTCAACAAGCTCACTATTAAAGATAAAATTTGCATTCCTATTGTGGTAGTGTATTTGGTGCAAGGGTGTACGAAATACACTTCTTTAGCAAGTTAGTTACTACCTGCACAAGGTCACAGAGAAAAATGATTGCCTGTTGTTAGTGGAATAGATTCAACATAATGTAAACTAAGTTTGACGGAAAAATAAGCATACAACATTAAGAAAAAAACAAAACACAAGATGTAAAATACAAAATATCGATGGAGCAAACAACCTAATAACACGAGTGGATAATTCTCCCTTTATTAGGTGTTGGTGGTAAAAAAGATACAATGCTAAACACTTGAAGAGGGTCCGTTGAGCTATGGAGGTTAAATACCCAAAACAAGGAGGTATCCTTCCCTCGAGTTCCTGAAAGCATCTCTTCCCTCTCTCAAAGGATGGTAAATCAAGATCAAATGGTGGACCTCTCCCTCTTGGACTGAGATGTTGGTTGGCCAACATATGATTCCTCCTAATCCCTCTTCTACTCGACTATTCAAGCTAGTTTTCCATGAAGCAATTTGGTGAGCATAACAATGTGTCTCCAATTCCTCTTCCAAAGGCCCACTTATATAGACATTTTTTGAATTCCTCCCTCTTCTCTTGGCCCAAAATGGATAGTGACACAAGAGTGGAGGAGAGATTCCTTTGTGGGCTACATTTACTCCTCAAGGTGGCTCAAATCTAGCTGTCCTTGACAGTACTAGGTGGAGAATCATCTTAACCAAGCATGCCAAGTGGTCCCGAATGGTGACATTTCGCCATCTTTAGGACCGCACGACTATCCAAGGAATAGTCACGTTATGTGAAAAATTTCTTTGATTCAGGTGTGCTGTCCATTAATTGCCATCTGAACCTTAGGAAAAATTAAATTTTGGTCTGCCCTAATGTATTCCTTCTATGAAAATCTTCATCTGTACCTTCTGCTTAAAATTTTTAATGTCTTTTTCGTGTATGATTTTCTGGTGTTAACAGTTTCCCCCTAATGTATGAGGTATAGGAAGAACTGTATAGCCAAAGTACATTATGATTTATTTTTTATGTGTGATCCTTTTGAGAGAGAGAGAGGGTAACTTGCTTTGGAACTGAGTTGAGAGACCCCTTGTCTTAAGTAAGAAAGACACCATGCTCTGCAAGAAACCTGCAAGAGATAAAATAAGCAATATTTCTACGAGGCAGGCATGTCACATGCTCGTGATGTTTGACTAGTTAAGCTAATTTGAAAAATACTGGTTCTGTCGTGTCATATTTTGTAGTTGGTGACTTGTTGTTGGTTGATGACGATGGTTGCTGATGCCCTTGGGGGCGTTTTTTCTTTGAAAAAAAATGGTTGAATGTGGTACCCACATGCATGGCATGCTCAGAGAATGCACTCAGTGGATGCATGGATCTTTGATTGTTGGTGGCCTTCCCGTGTAAGCATTGCTGAAAGAGATGCCTACTGGTATACGGGTCTTCGACGAATCTTGACAGAGTACAATGGTTATGAAGGGTGATATTATCTTGGATACAAAAATCTATGTTGATGTCGAATGTCAAGAGGATCGATGACATCAATGGGAAATGATGATTCCCATCGTGCCATCCGAGGATGCCCCGATTGAGGTGAGGAGTCATCCAAGGTACCACTTCCTTCCTAGAAAATAGTTGTTGAAGTCAACAAGAAGGAAGCATCAATCGATCGAAATGAGTGTTGTTGCAAGGGACCATGGTTTATTATGTAGCAGGGCATAATGTGATGGGTTAATTAGGCATGGTGGCGAGAAATGGCTATAACTGATGGTGGTGGTTAAGTGGCCCGAGGTCAGAGCTGTCAATGCGAGTGGCAGCAGTCATAACAATTTTTGATGAGGAAACCCCTGTGTCAGTCGGACGCCCAGGGTGGGTGTATGCTTGTTGTGATTGTCATCACTGGTTGTGGTAAATAATGTGCAGCGTCGACCAAGGGTGATTAGGGACTGCTTCCCGGTAATAAATGGATGGGTGGGAGTCTTATCCTAAAAAAAATCTTTATACACTTGCCAAAAGAATATGAAAGTGGTTTTGATGTACAAGCACGAAGACGAGTGCCCCATTAACATGAATAATCCTACACGATGATGCGAGGAGTGTATTTTACTGAGGGTGGGGGTACCATTGGTTGGTCTTGGTGCGAGGGTGATGAGGCGGATGAAATGTCACAGATGGGCTATGCTAATGGGGGTGTGATAAGAGAAATGTGACACACGGTGATGCATTTTTTTTGATCCACCTTGTAGAGAGTGGTGCCCTAGGAACAAGGGTTTTAACATGAAATGGGTAAAACTTTGACTTGATGTTTGATGGCGAGCGTGTGAACATGAAGTGGTTCCCACGCCAAAGTTTATGGCCATGGCTCCAGACCTTGGCATGTGGTCTACATGAGTGATGGATGCCATGGATGGTGAGGCTCTACCGACCTGCAAGGGTGCTTATCATGTGCAAGATGGGGTGATGATAAACATGGTCGGGTGAATGAACCTAAGGTTTTATTCTTCTGGAGAAATGATGTTAGGATATGCAAATAATTTTAGGGATATACAAAGATTTTTAGGGAAGCCTATCATGATGGGGGTAGAATTATACCTACTCTTGTAATTTTGTTGGCTGGGACAGGTAGGGATCTGGTGTGTTTGTAATACCTGCAACCAATACCCCAAGGAAAAGCATCTTTTTTATAATGTGAATTTCTAAGTGACAAGAGAGGGTGTACTTGAAATAAAGTATGGTGGGTGTTGTGCCTGAATTATTATTATTATTATTTTATTTTATTTTTTTCCTGAAATTTGGATATATGGGGCCTGGTTTGAACATGATGAAGTGTTGATCACTATGTTCTCTCGGTTTTTTTATTAGTAACTCTGAGATCCAGTTATTGTCTGTTGAAAAATGAAAAAAAAGGTGATATATAGGCCAATATGGTCCATTTACAAATCCTTTGTGTTTTTTGAGGATCAGAGGTCATAGCAGAGCTACCTTCCCAAGCTTCTCTTTCCGTTGCGGTTAGCTTGAGCACCCGAGATTTGCGTTGTCAGTGCCAGGTAGGACCTTAAACGTCCTACTTTTTTTTTCTTTTTCATTTTCATGAGTGGGTGGTGAATGTGGTCTTATAACGATCTGTATGTCGGATTTGAATTTTATTGTACCCTGAGAATCCATCCATAAAGGACAAGGCATCGTGACCAACACAAGCATCAATGACTTGGTCGATGAAAGGAGTAGGGTAGTTGTATTTGGGACAAGCTTTGTTTAAATATCGAAAATCGGTGCAGACTCGAATGGTGCCCTATTTTTTCACGATGGGTACAGGGTTGGAAACCCAAGATATGTAAGCGATTGGGTAGATGAATCAAGCTTTATGAATATTTTTCTATCTCTTGTTTGATCACTTCTGCTTTGGATGGGTGTAATTGACGTTGCTTTTGGCAGATTGATGATATGTCAGGCCAAATTTCAATGTGGTGTTCTACAATGGTGGCGCTTAACCCTATAATTTATGAATAATCCCATGCGAAGATATCCCTATGCTTCTGTAATAGGTTTGTATACACGAATACTTCATCTGGGGAGCATGCTACCCCTAGCGATATTTCTTCAGTTTTTCTTGGTTTTTTCAAGATATTCACCTTAATGTTTGGCGAAATATTCGACATATTTCCGTCCTCAAACACATTGAGCGCTGGGATAGGGTTCTTGAACCAATCTACCTTTCCTGACAGAAGGAAGTCTTTGGATTCAATGGCGTAAATATGCTGGGTTTTTGCTGCTAGGTACAAACTTCTTCTTCTTCTTCTTTTTATTTATTTTTATTTTATTTTATTTATTATTTATTTTTGTTTTTATTTTTTTTACTACTTCTTTTTATTTTTTGTTTGTTTGTTTTTGTTTTTGTTTTTTTGTTTTGTTTTGTTTTTTTTTTTTAAGAAGAAAAAACGAGCGATGATGCATTGCGTCCCACGGACAATCTGGTTATGTAATGGCCTCTAATATATTCTCATTAGAGTGAAACAAGATGTCTAAGGGTGAATTGGTTTGTGCGAGGTCGCGAGGAATTGGTTCGAGCCTAACAATGTTGGTCAATAGCCATGAATATGATTTTGTGGTTGATGTCGTGGAACCAGATGAGGTTGATAGGGTAAATATGGGTTGGGTTTGCACCATTGAAGGTACTACTACCAATTTGGTAGTTGCATCGGTCTTGACACCAAGGAAAGATGAGCAGAAAACATGAGTCATGGATCCCATGCATGATGAGATGAATCATATGTTGTGTGTCGCCAGTGTTACATGGTGTAAGAATTTCCGTGATGGTTGTTTGTTTCTTAACGAGAGAAAATTCGCGCTCTTTTGGTAGTGTACGAATGGTACAAGTGTCTTCTTTTATGCGAATATTTTGATGGATGCATAGGTGCCTAGATGGTCGTAACATAGGGAATTTATATGTATCATGATCATGGCTTGTGCATATGTTGCATGGAGTAAATTCACTCACCAAGTATATTGTATGGGATCCAATACTACTTATCATAGTAGAGGATGATGATGGGAGATGTTCACGAGAATGCGTGTTTCTTCGTTTCTCTCGTCTCCTATTCTTAGACTTAGTGTTATTTGGCTCCTGTGGGATTTTTTCTTCTAACGCTGCTCTAGCCGCTCTTAATCTTGGAAGGAAATGACAATTCATTGTGTGGTGAAATTGTGAGAAAAATCAGCAATAACAATGTGTGATTTTCTCTTGATTAGAGAATTGAATGTAAGGTATGGGTGTGACCATGTGAAGACTGTCAGTGAACTTGTTAAGCTCTCGACATTGATTAATAATGTAGTTGTTTTTAGCACATAAGGCACATGATATGTTTGACTTGCTCCTTACTTTGTTGGGGCGAGGGGATATATTCATGGTTTCAGGTGGTTGGTGACAACTGGGGGTAGGCCTCGTTGTCGTTGACTGCCTAGTTTATGGTAATTCGAAACCCACTATGTCCGGATTATTGGCGACGAATGAGAGCATGATGTCTAGCCTAAGCCGAAATCGGGGGACATAGGGGCAATGCCGAGCGTGGTGGTTGTCTTGGCATATTATACAAAACTGATGTTCTTTTGTTTCCAATCCCTCTGGGATGTGAGGGTGATTAGGTACCATTTTCATAATGATACTAAATATGGGCACTAAGTGATTAGATGGTCATGTTCGTCACACAATACACATGCTAGGGTTGGGCATTTGAAGGATTTAGGGGTGCTAAGCTATCCTTTTGGTGGATGAATCTCTTCAGATACATAGATAATGGACCTAGTCGCTTCATTCTCTTGGGTTGTAGAACTTTCTAGAGACTGGGAATTCGATTTGTCTAAGTCGGAAAGGTTGGTTATGGACAAGCGTAATGAATCTAATTGTAAACAGAACCAGGGAATGTAGGGACAATGGAAAATATGGTGGTTATCCTAAAATATCTAGCAAGAATATTGATTGGGTCGTATCCCTATGAAGTACATCGGTTAATCGGGTACCATCTTTGAAAAAAGTCTAGAGTTGCACATTGCGCAATCAAATGATCATGTTCGTCTCATAATGCGCACAACTGGTCTTGAGGCTGACGACGGTTATAAGGAGGAGGTGGTTCCTTTGGTGACTGTCTCTCCTTTGATATATATATATATAATTGGGATTTTCATCGATGAAACGTCGCATGAAATCTAACATTAATCAGAGACAATAGAGGTTGGGACAATGGCACACGTGATGGTTGCTCCGACAGATATGACACATTTGTCTTCTATGTCATGATAAGTTTCTTTGGGCCACACGTGGTATTAGGTACCAACAGTTGAAATCTCTTAGTTCGGGGCATTGTATGATCAAATGATCAGGTTCATCACACAATGCACAAACTGGGACATATTGTGTGGCCTCCGTTTGCCTTCTTTGAGCCGTTGGGTTGGATGAGTATGAGCATGATGCAAGTTATTATCGTACATACAATATAATTTTGGACTCATCCGCTTTCATTTGTATGGATTCGGTAGAGGGGTCCACAATATTAGATTTCTCTAGGGCTTGTAATACATCCCTATATTGAGGCATCTCTAGGCAGTGATGGGTATAATTCCCATAATGGTCGCATATGGCGCACGCATGATTGGTGCGTAATGCTTTCCCTTGGTTATTCATGACCTGTTTCATTTTTCAGATTTTTGAGGTCGCGGTATTCCTTTCAATATGTAGAAGAGGTTTTAATTCTTCTAATTTGAGGCAAATATTCGTAGGATGACCTACGATATCACACAATGCACAAGGTTGTAATGCCCTAGGTGACTTGGGGGTTTCGAATTTTTCCCCTTTTTTGTTATTCTTCTTGGGAGTGCCAACTAGCGCCACTATAGGTGTTTCTTTAACTGCTATGACAACTTGGGGGGAAATAGGGGTTATTCTTGTAGAGGTAATGTTTGGGCTTTCTAGCATGGCTAGAGGGACCAAATACCACATGGGTATTGTGAAAAGCCATATTTGGAAATGTTATCGTTGCAATTAACTATTTTGATACAAAACCATGTGGGGGATACAAAAATGAGGTCTATGAAATGACGTATGGTAGGAATTTCATACCTGTGACTTCGACATCCATACTGTTGGTTTTTTATTCTGGGCTAGTTTTGGTGTTTGATGAGATCATCATGCACGCCAGTGCCCCCGTGCTTTCAGGGACTTCCCCTTGTACAATAGGGGGATCTCCTAGGAATGTGCCTACGATAGATGAACGTTTGAATTGGCCTAGGCCGAACTCTGTATACTTTGTGAGCAGTTCAATGGTTGTGTCTACATATGGTAGTACGACATCTAGAGAGATCATGGATTTCTTGTTGTAGTATGTGAGTTGATTGACGGTGATGATCTGATCATCGTGGGGGGACATCATCACCCTAAAGACAGAGGATGTTATCACAGTCATGACATACATATAACTTTTCCTGAGGAGTATATTGTAGTCTAATTGTGCGTCTATGACCTCAATGTCTATAAGCATTTTTTTGACAACCAAGTTTACTGGGACATTTTTATAAATACCAACGGGGGCTGATGGGCGCACGTCATATGCTCTAAGCATGATGTCAGATAGTTTTAATTTAGGTGATCCTAACATTTTCCAAACTAATTTGGACATGATACATGTGGATGCTCCTTCATCCACAATGCATCAGTGTATGTCAATATTCTGAACTAAAACTGGTATCTGGAAAGCGAGTAGAGAAGGAATCCTAGGGCTTACCTTGTCTAGGTGATGAGCTCCATCATTAGACATATTTGGAGGGGTTAATAGTCACCTTTTTGCCTTATTAGATCTCTTTTTCTTACATTTTTATTATTATTTGGGTTTATGATGCTAGTATAGGTGGTGATTAAGGCTAACATACTTTGAGTGCCTAATAAAAGGTTGGGTGTAGAAAATCATGATTTTTTAAGCATTTTTATAAAGATTTTATCACAAAGATTTGGAAGAGACAACAAGGAGAAATTATAGGAGGATTGTCCATCCTCAAAGGCAGCCGAAGGATCCCAAATATTCTCTCCAGCAATTCGAATTCCACAAGCTGCCGAAGGATCCCCAAGGATTCTCTCCAACAATCCGAATTCCAGAGGCAATCGAGCAAGTCAAAGAGGAGAGAACTCAATCTTGGTTTACTTGGAGTCCAGTGGACTCAATAACCATTTTCTAGGGAGCTGTTGGTAGCTGCCCTGTAGAATAAATAGAGTAGAGCTAGAGCTAGGAAGAGTTAGTCTATCCTAGTCTCGCTTTCATTCAAAATTATGAACTATTGAAGCTTTTTGTTTTATTCAGGGATCAAAAATTTCAAAGATGTATGCAGTTATTCTTTTATGAAATGAGCAGACTGATTTCATTTGATTGATTTAAGTTCAGAGGGCTAGGCTCGTGGGTTAGGGCCCAATCCATGCGCCTCAACTTCTCTGTTTTTATTATCTTTTCCTTTCTATCATTTACCTAGTTTTGCCTCTGTCCTTTAAGTTAGATCTGCTTCTGATAAGTTTCATTGCTATTTAGTTTTTGTGTTGTTGTAGTTTTAATCGCTTATGTATAGTGAAATAGAGGAAAAACTCCAAAACTGTGGTCAAGTCTCCCCCCTCCCATCTCTATCAATAGAGTTTGAGTAGGGGCAGACCTTCCCACAGGCCAAAATTGCTTTCTGTTCGAGTTTGGGAATAATTTGTATTACCAAGTCCAAGCATTTCCTTCACTATTTCATCCAGCATTTCTGTCTGTTTCCCGTACATGAATCCGCGGGTGTGCTTCACTTCTGAGCACTTCTCTTACGCTTCCATTTCCCTCCTTTACTTCTCACCTTAGCGCTGCACTTACCTTCTTTCGAACACCCTTAAGCTCTTCAGCCTTAATTCTCTGTTTTTCTCCGTTCACGGCCGCCTTACCCTTTTTATGAAAAACACGTGAAAAAACCATATAGAACCACCAAAAACCCAACCTCCGCCTTTGCTCCTTGAGACTCCCACCACCGTATGTCGCACTTCGCAATCACAACATTTAACAATTACCTTAACGCTTATCATTCATTCCTTGTGATTGCGATATTGCGAAACCGCAAATTGCACTTCGCATCGGTTACCTTCTACCATTAACACTCACCGCTCATTCTTTGCGATTGCGAAATCACAACTCTTAGCTTTTTTCACCGCAATGTCATCCCCATCGCACATCACATCCCGCATAAATTACCACATCGCAAATCACATCCCGCAGAACTTACACATCGCAAATCGCATGCCGCAGAACTTATCACATCGCAAATCGCCACCTGCAACCTTTAACGCAACGCAAATCGCATTTCACACATTTTAGTTTATTCCCGTTAATCCTTACCGCTATCCTTGTAAACTTGCGATATTGCGATTCACGACCCTCCACGTCACTCTACGCACTTCACACCATTTAGTTTATTCCCGTTAATCCTTACTGCTACTCTTCTAAACTTTCAATATTGTGATTCGCAACCTGCCACATCACTCTTCACACTGCGCACCATTTAGTTCATTCCGTTAAGTCCTTACTACCATCCATTTAAACTTGCGAAGTTGCGATTGCAACATCGCACATCACAACTTCTGTTGTCCATCACGTTTCTGAGTTCTTCTCGCTCTGAAGTCATTTCTTGCATTATAATAAGGTTTCCTAAGGGTTTAACCCCTTTGTCCGCTCCAAAGCCATTTCTCACGCTATCATAAATTTTTCTAAGGGTTTAACCCCATCTTTCCGCTTCCAAACCTCATTTCATGTGTTAAACCCCCCATTAGCCCTCTTATCCCTTTTTCTTCCCTCTAAGCTGCAAATTAATTCTTTTTAATTAAAATTAAGGAATGGATAGTTTAGTTGAATGGATAGGTGTGTGGTAGATATATCATAGGATAGGTAGAGTGCATTTAGCCATTTGGCCAAGTTAAGTGTGGTTTATAATTAATTTCCTTTATGCTATCTGTTTTATGCAAATTAAATTAGTTTCATTCTGGGCATTCCTTTCCAGCAATTTAGTTTAGTTTCCTTTCTGTCATTTCCTTCCAACAATTTACTTTCCAGTTGTTCTCATAATTTAAGAAATAACACCCTTTCATGAAGCAGAAGAGGATGACATGAACATAATGCATCTGCTATGTATATAGCACTATCACTTCAAAGTTTGTATGAACCCCGGGTTGATAAAGTAAAGTAGGGCAGCCCCTGGGAGTTGCAGCATTCTTGGTGTAATACCAGGGCTCACCACTTTTTGGTGCCATTGCTGGGGAGGTGTCTAGTAGATATTTTGATTTTGTTTTAGCATTTTTTTCTGCTTTCATTTATTTTCATGTCACTTCAGAAAAATTGAAAAAGTACAAAAAATATATGATTTTCATGGCTCGCAAGACTAGGAATACTCAAAGAAAAACCTTAATTAAAACCCCTACATCACCTCCTAGCTACCCTTCACTCTTCTTTAGTGGCAGTGAGATTGAACCCCCTATAGGAGAGCCTCCTGAATATTTTGAGGATCCTAATGGGGAAGAAGAATAAGACCTTGTTTCAAGGGACCTGCTTCAGCTATCTTAACCATGGCTCGGACCCAGAGAGCCTTTCCCATAAGAAAGGCAGATGGGGACACTAAGATGAAAAACATTAGCCCCTCAACTCTTCCACACTTCCATGGAATTATCTCTGAGGACCCTGACACATTCATGTTTGAATTTGTTGTTGTCTGTAGGACTTACGAATACACCTCTGATGATCAGAAGTTGAAGCTATTCCTATCCACCCTTAAGGATGGAGCCTTGCGCTGGTTCATGGGTCTGCCTGGGGATAACATCACTACCTGGGCACAGATGGAAGAGACCTTCAACAACAAGTACAAACACTACCGTATGTCCAAGGAAACTAAGGATGAGATATTTAGGATGACTCTAGGGCCTAATGAATCCCTAGAGGATTATGAAGAGAGGTTTCAATTGAACTATAAGAGAGCCAACTGTACTCTTGATTCTAACTCACTCAAACTTGTACTTCTTCAAGGGATCGGTGAAGATATAATAGAAACCTTGAATATGTTATCAGGAAGAGATATCTACCAACAACCCTATGAAACAATCAAAATTGTCTTCCGGAACCATTCTAGGGTATTTAGGAAGAAGGGCAGAGCTAGCCAAAGTAAATCCAATACCCCTTCCTCTTCCACCTTCATAAAACATGGGATTGGAAACATGCTAGAGGACATCAAGAGTGACATGCTGCACACATTTTCTTTGCAAATGGACACAATGCAGGTCAAAAGGAAGTAGAGAGAGCCCTGGCCATATTTTGTCCTAGATGTACCAGGAAACACCTAAGAAATGAATGTCCACTGAATTTCATAGAGGTTTGCTTAGTCTGTGAAGAGAATCATGCCACAAACAAGTGTCCCTCCTTACCTGGACTTAAATTTGTATATCAAGGTGGGGAAACAATGCCAAAGCAACTCTGTTTCATCAACCAGAGAAGGCCTCAGGGCCCTCGGCCATATAAACAAGGTATGCAAGGTGCACCTCACTCTTACTATTACAACAATCAGAGTGCACCCATGCAACCTTGGTACACCCCCACTCCTTCATCCTGGTCTACACCTCCTACTTGGCCTTCCAACCCTTCATATCATCCTCAGCCAGTAAACCAACCATTTCAGTAGTATGTTCCACAACAACCTCAATGGAACAATCCATCCCAAGGGTGGAGGCCTCAACAAAATCAACTACTTGCTCTAATGCCTCCACCCCAGCCTCAACCTCAACTTACTCATGTTGCTCCACCTAGGCTACCTATACCTGCACAGCTCAATCCGAACCCGAACAACAAACAGGCACAGTAGGCTCCCAGTGGAGAAACATCCCATCCAGCTTATGCTGTGGAAATACAGGAGGTTAATCTCAATTTGGGAAGAGTACTCCCAGAAAAATATCCCCCATATCCACCTGTAGAGGTTGGGGAGGAAAAGGAAGAAGATAACACTCAGATCCAACAACCTCCTTTTCTCGAGTGCTTGATCCACCCTAGTCAACACACCCCAGAGGAGACTGAACTCTTGGGAGAATTGGAAAAATTGTGTGTAAAGATACCACTTATCCAGGCCATTAAGGATGTCCCTGTAGAAATTTGAATAACTGATATATTATTCACCGAGATTCTCCTGATCACACACTATTTTAGCTTCATCCATAATACAGAATCTCTTCTACCATTGATCATTAATTGCGGAAATAAAATCAATTGAATGCACACATTAAAACCACAAACAATCACACATATGAACACAATATTTCATGGGAAAGCTTAAAGCTGAAAACCCCAACTATCTGTATATCATATGTCATGGAGATCATGTAACAATCATGGTACAAAAGCTCCTCACAAGCTCTCATGCACACCCTCAATTGCTACACACTGTCAAGCTAGATCTAGCAAAACACATGCTCCAATCTTTTTCCACTTGATAGCGAGCCTCTATTGCGTAATAAATGCTATGGGATGGCTCATTAAATAACATAAACCACCTGGCTTGTACTGCGCAATCCTCATGGGCTTCTCCAATTATCTGTGTGTTGCAAATAGCAACAATATAGTCACAACTGATAGTTAACCTCCTCTTTCACCTATTTCTGCACTGGTCTCCACTGAAACTATCCATGCATTGAAGTTAACTGATGCATTCTTTAGTTGATTAATGAGTTTATAATTAGTGAATTAATTAATAATTAATTCACACCACTCTCACTAATTGTATCAATTAGTTAAACTGAATACAAATAGCTCAACTATGTTTAGATTAGTTAAACTGAATACAACTCCACTAATTTCCTCAATCAACTCCACCAAACTCTGTCACATGAGTTCTAACTGAAGTATCCATGCAATAGCTCCACTTAACCCTCAGGAATAGCGTAATTCCTTCTGTCAGCTCCTGTGCCACATCTGTGCACTTAACTGAAGTGCTCCAAGAGAATAAGATAATGTTTAAAGTCTAAATATTATTAAGAGCTAATAATATTTGACATATCTATTTTTAGACTGGCAATCTAAAAATAGATTCCGCCCAGTATGTCTAAAAATAGAAGTCCATCTATTTTTTCCGACTTGACCAACCATCCACAAATAGCATTCTGCAACTCATAGAACATGATCCATATGTCTAAAAATATACATAGTCTAAAAATAGACTTTGCGCCAAAAATACCCTGCGGGCCCACTTAGTGAAGGCGACTCCTTTCCACTAAGCTCATCATCTTGTTGCAATCTCAACACTCCCTCTCAACAAGATATGGATTATCTGCAACCCCTATCCTGCTTCTGTGGTATTCGAATTTGCTCCTGGTGAGCGCCTTCGTCAAGATATCAGCATCCTGATCCTCCGTAGGAATGTATGAAAGTAACATGACCTTCTGCTGCACACAATCTCTGATATGATGATACCGGATGTCAATGTGTTTAGATCTATCATGAAATACTGGATTAACCGAGAGTTTGATGCAACTCTGATTATCACAATAAATCACAGTAGGCTCTAAGTGTGAACCGAACAACCCGACCAGGATCTTCCTCATCCATATAGCCTCGCATGCAGCCAAACTCGCTGCCATATACTCGACCTCTGCTGAACTGAGTGCCACGGATCTCTGCTTCCTGCTGTACCAAGAAACTGTTGTCGACCCGATACTGAAAATCCCTCCAGATGTGCTCTTTCTGTTCGTTGGGCTCCCTCCCCAATTTGCATCCGTGAAGCCACATAGCCTCACCTCATCTGACTATCTGTACCATAATCCATATCCCGATGTGCCTCTGAGATATCTCAATACATGCTTCCCCGGCTTCCAAAAGAGCTTGGTAGGCTTAACCATAGCTTGTGAAATCTAGTTAACTGCATAGCATATGTCGGGTCATGTATTGACCAGATACATAAGCGACCCCACCAATTGTCGATAAACAGTGGCATCCACTACCTCTGCTAAAGTAGCATCCTCCTTCCTCCAACCACCAGGAAGAGGAGTATCAACAGGCTTGCAGCCATGCATGTTGAACTTCTCCAGTATCTCCCAGGAATACTAACCCTGAGAAACAAACAGTCCACCACTACGCTGCCAAATTTCCAATCCCAGGAAATAATGAAGGAGGCCCAAGTCCTTCATCTCAAACTCCTTTGCAAGATCAGCCTTGCATGAGTGTATCAACAGTTCATCACCTGTCAAAATCAAATCATCTACATAAAGTACAATGATTAGCAACTTACCCTCCACCACAATCTGGTATAGGTTAGGATCCGCCTCACTCTTGGAGAATTCAAGTCCGGTGAAATAACTGTCTATCCGTGTGTACCAAGCAGGAGGTGCTTGTTTCAACCCATACAACGCTCTCTTGAGCCTGCACACATGTGACTCGCTGCTGAAGATCTCGAAACCTTCGGGCTGCTCTATGTACACCTCCTCCTTAATGACTCCGTTGAGGAACACAATCTTTACATCCATCTGATGAATGCGCCAACCCATCTATGCTGAGAGAGCAAGGATGGTCCGTATGGAAGAATACCGTGCGACAGGTGCAAAGTTTTCTTCATAGTCAATCCCCTCAATCAGTGAGAAGCCTCGGGCAACAAATATTGCCTTATACTTCTCGACACTCCCATCAATAGCTTGCTTTACCTTGTAGATCCATCTTGATCCTACAACTGATTTTCCCACCAGCCTTGGAACAATCTCCCAAGCATTGTTTCTGACAATGGAGTCATACTCCTCCACCATGGCATCTACCCATGTGGGCTCCTATGTTGCTTCTTCAAAAGAATATGGATCTGTCACAATACACTTGCTCATAATAGCCATGTATCCAGTATATCGGTTAGGTGACTGTCTCTGTCTGTGTTGTGATGTAGGTGCTCCTACAATCCTCTCTGCATCTTGAGCCAGTCGCTCAGCTTCTGTAGTGCGCTTCCGCCCTCTGATGGTTGGCGCTGCATGAGTGGTCTCTTCCACTCCATGAACCTCCTCTTGTGGCTGATCCACATCCTGAGGCTCATCCTTAGGAACTAATACCTCCTCCTCTGCATGCAAGTGTGGCTCCCTCTCAAGCGAACACTTCATGGCTTTCTCCTTCTGAAATTTGATATCTCGTCGCACAACAGTCTTGCGACTATCTGAAAAATACACACGATAGTTGTGGAGCATATCAATGTACCCCACAAATATCCCAACCTCTGCGGTCGGCTCTAGCTTCTTCCTGGCATCCTTCGTCACATGAATGTAAATAGGTGAACCAAAAATCCTCAAATGGGAAATATCAGGCCTCTTACCAGAAAACACCTCCTCGGGTGTACTCATGCCAAGTATCCCCAGAATGGGACAGTAGTTACACACATAGGCTGCAGTAACCATGCCTCCACCCACGAAGCTGTGGTAGGCCCTGATCATGCAACATCGCCCGTGCAGCACCCACGATCGTTCTATTCTTTCGCTCTGCGACCCCATTCTGTTGTGGGTTATGAGGTGCTATGAGCTCTCTTCGAATTCCTTCTACGCTGCAAAGTCCTTGAATTCGCCAGAGATGAATTCACCACCATTATCGCTCCTAAGATCCTTCACCTGCTTCCTCGATTCTTTATCAACTAGTGCCTTGAACTCACAGAACTTTGAGTATGTCTTGCTCTTCTTCTGCATGAAGAAGATCCAGTACTTATGAGAAAAATCATCAACAAAGATCACATAATACTTTGTGCTTTGTTGAAGCTACGAAGCTACTGAGAAAAGGTCCACACACGTCTGTGTGAATTCTCTCAAGGATCGTCGTGGCGCGACTATCCTTCTCGTGAAAGGTGGCTTTCACAAATTTTCCCAAGGTACATCCCTTGCACTGATCTGACTACGCAAGAGTACCCTTAGGAAGCCCAGTAGAAATATGTTGTAGTATCTTCAAAGCTCCATGGTGAAGGTGGCCCAATCTCCAGTGCCACAACTCACCATCATCCCGGCTCACCACTCCTTTTTCCTTGCCTACCATTGTGGCACAGCCATCTACCTATGATTGATAAAGGTTCTTAACTCAAACCCCTATCCTCTGGGTCTCACAAGTTGCCTTACTGCGCAGGAAAGCCTTTCCTTCGCTAAAGACAATATCATATCCCTTGTCTTCTAACATCGCCACAGAGATAAGATTCTTCTTCAATCCTAGAACATGCATCACTTCCTTCAATATGAAGGGTTTACCAGACTCCCTCTCAAAGGAAATGGTGCGATGTTTAGGTGCTGTCTACCATCATCGCCCATCTCGATGTGCACTCAGATCGGATCTTTCTCATCCGGATCGGTAAACAAATCTCAATCTCCTGTCATGTGAAAAGATGCACCACTGTCAAGAAACCACACTGATCCCGTCATACTTGAGACCAAGCATGCGATCGACAAAAAATACAGCTCAAATTGCGAGGCTAAGGCCTCTCCAGCTGCAGTCCCAGCAGCCTGCTTATTTTTCTTCTTCTGTGGACAATTTGTGGTGTAATGTCCGTGTTGGTGACAGTGAAAGCACTTCACCTTAGACATGTCCTGCTTCTTGCCTTTCGCACTGGATTGAGAAGTTTTCTTGCTCTTCCCCTTCTTTTCTTTGGCAACCAAAGTGAAATTCTCTTCATCAAAGTTCTTTGATGAAGATCCGTCCCTGGTACTTCGCCTTATCTCCTCTTGCACAAGATCCGACCAAAGTCGCTCCCATCCTAGCAATTTCTCCCGACCATTGACAAAGTCCTGATAGGAGTGCCAACTCTTCAGAAGCCCAAGGAGAGCCAAGCTCACCAAGTCCTCATCATCAACAGTAAACCCCACACTTCCCAGCTCATCCCTGCATTGGATGAACTTCGTGAGGTACTGGGGCATACTGTTGCCTTTCTCCATCTTTATGTTCCTGAGTTTGTACTTGAGCGCCAACTTCCTCTGGTCGCTCTTGCTTTGGAATAAATCTGTCAAAGCTTTCCACATCAATAATTGAGAAGCCTTACCATGAAGGTTGGATACTATGTGATCCTTCACGCCCTCTAACAGAATCCTTCGACACTTTGCTGTCTTCTTTTTCCATGCGTCAAGTATGGCAGCATCACTAGAAGTAGGCTTTGGAATTTCTGCATCTATGAACTCCTTCAACCCATTGTCATCCAGCACCGCCTCCATCCTGTCCTTCCATGCAATATAATTTGAGTTGCCCTCAAGGGCATACTCCAATCGCAATCCGTTGAAAGACATCTCAACTTCGACACCAAGAAAACACTACTGCAAATTTGAATTCCACCAGCACAAAACTCAACCGCTTCAATGTTTTGCAATTGCTCCAATGATCAATATAGCTCTGATACCATGTAGAAATTTGAATAAGTGATATATTATTCACTGAGATTCTCCTGATCACACACTATTTTAGCTTCATGCACAATACAAAATATCTTCTACCATTGATCATTACATGCGGAAATAAAATCAATTGCATGCGCACATTAAAACCATAAACAATCACACATATGAACACAGTATTTCATGGGAAATATTAAAGCTGAAAACCCCCAACTATCTGTATATTATATGTCATGGAGATCATGTAACAATCATAGTACAAAATCTCCTCACAAGCTCTCATGCACACCCTCAATTGCTACACACTATCAAGCTAGATCTAGCAAAACACATGCTCCAATCTTTTGCCACTTGATAGCCAGCCTCTATTGCGTAATAAATGCTATGGGATGGCTCATTAAATAACATAAACCACCTGGCTTGTACTGCGCAATCCTCATGGGCTTCTCCAATTATTTGTGTGTTGCAAATAGCAACAGTATAGTCACAACTGATAGTTAACCTGCTCTTTCACCTATCTCTGCACTGGTCTCCACTGAAACTGTCCATGCACTGAAGTTAACTGATGCATTCTTTAGTTGATTAATGAGTTTATAATTAGTGAATTAATTAATAATTAATTCACACCACTCTCACTAATTTTATCAATTAGTTAAACTGAATACAAATAGCTCAACTATGTTTAGATTATTTAAACTGAATACAACTCCACTAACTTCCTCAATCAACTCCACCAAACTCTGTCACATGAGTTCTAACTGAAGTCTTCATGCAATAGCTCCACATAACCCTCATGAATAGTGTAATTCCTTCTGTCAGCTCCTGTACCACATCTGTGCACTTAACTGAAGTGCTCCAAGAGAATAAGATAATGTTTAGAGTCCAAATATTATTAAGAGCTAATAATATTTGACATATCTATTTTTAGACTAGCAATCTAAAAATAGATTCCGCCCAATATGTCTAAAAATAGAATTCCATCTATTTTTTCTGACTTAACCAACCATCCACAAATAGCATCCTGCAACTCATAGAACATGATCCATATGTCTAAAAATAGACATAGTCTAAAAAAAGACTTTGCGCCAAAAATAGCCTGCGGGTCCACTTAGTGAAGGCGACTTCTTTCCACTATGCTCATCATCTTGTTGCAATATCAACAGTCCCTATCTATAATAGGCTCATCAAATAAAAGTGTTTCAAGAAACGTATAAGGAGGAAGAGAGATACCCCCACCATCAATGTGGTAGGACAACTGTCTGACCTGATGCTAAGGAAGGTGATATTTCCAAAATACTTGGACCCTGGTAGTCCAATTGTTGATGTACATATACATGGTGTCATAGTCCCCAACACTGATTGATTTAGGGGTTGTCATAATATCATGACGAAGGAAACTATGTTGAAACTTAATCTCCAAGGAACTTTGAGGAAAACCACAGCAGTTCAACTTGCAGATCAGTCCACAGTAACTCTGGAAGGAATCGTTGAGGATGTTATGGTTACCATTGAATCTTGGGAGTATCCTATAGATTTCCTGGTCCTGTAGCCAAAAACCGAGTTTAATGGTTATCCTCTCATCTTAAGGAGACCTTGGTTAGCCACTGTAGACGCTTATATTAGTTGTCGGGCCAGAAACATGACAATAAGAAATGGGCCTTTGTCTAAACAACTAGTGTTATGTCCTCTAGTGCAACCTTCCATTGATCATGATCTCCCTATATGGTTGGAGGATGAAGAATATGAGTTATATAACATTGCCCCTATGTGTACCATAGATGTTATCCTTAGAGGGGGCGGCTTGATGAAGATGAACTCATCGACCATGCCATTCAAAACGAGTCCTCCACTAACACTCCTCTCGAAACCCTAGTCAAAGAGTCTAAAAGCCAACCTTGGATGGAAGTGCAATTAGTTGAGACAACCTTTGAAACCACCAAGGCTGTCGAGTTTGGCCCATCTCTATCTCTGAAAATCAACTGAAACCTCTCAAATGAATAAGAGAAGCACCTATGCTAGCTTTTGAAATAAAATCTTGAAGCATTTGCTTGGGATTACAAGGACATGAAAGGGGTGCATCCTTCAGTATGCAGACATCACATTTACATCAAAGATGGATGCAAGCCTTTGAGACAACCCCAAAGAAGGATGAACCCGGCTCTAAAGGACATACTCAAAGAAGAGTTGCAGAAACTATTGGATGTGGGGTTCATATATCTTATATTCTATAGTAAGTGGGTATCTCCTCTTGTCCTAGTCCCAAAGAAGAATGGGAAGTGGAAAATTTGTGTTGATTATCGAGAACTTAACAAAGCCACTAAGAAAGACCATTTACCTTTGCCCTTTATAGACCAAGTCCTGGATGGCCTTGCAGGGAAGAAGTTTTTTTCCTTCTTAGATGGGTTTAATGGGTACAATCAGATTCAAATCAACCCTGTAGACCAGGATAAGACTACTTTCACCTGCCCTTGGGGCACCTTTGCTTATAGAGTCTTACCCGTTGGGTTATGCAATGCCCCAGCCACCTTCCAGAGAGTTGTCCTGAGCATATTTTATGAGTAATTCCATGACTCTGTCGAAATTTACATGGATGACTTCACACCATATGGGGCTGACTTCTAGAAATCTCTCTCCAATTTGGGTAGAGTGCTAAGAAGGTGCATTGAGATGCATCTCTACTTAAGCCCAGAAAAGTATGAAGTTGTAAAGAAAGCAGGGGTTGTATTAGGACACTCCATATCCCAAGCAAGAATACAGGTAGACCCGAAAAAAATCACTATCATCAAAAGGTACCTGCTCCTCAAAAGCATAAAGATGTTAGGAGTTTCTTAGGCTTAACTGGTTACTATAGAAGGTTCATCAAAGATTTCAGCAAGATGGCTTCGTCATTATTTTTGTTATTGGTCAGATATTCTGAGTTTATTTGGTTTGGTCCTTGTCAAGAGGCTTTTGAGCTCATTAAGAAGCAGTTGACTACTGCCCCCATCCTCCGAGGTCCAAATTGGACTCTGCCTTTCCACATCCACACTGATGCATCTGACAAAACTATAGGGGTAGCATTAGGACAATTAGAGGACAAAATCCCTCATGCCATTTATTTCATCAGTAAGAATTTGTCCAAAGTTAAGATGAGTTATACTGTTACTGAGAAGGAGATGTTGACCATTGTCCACGCATTGAACAACTTCAGGCATTATGTCACTGGATATCAGACCTTTATTCACACTGACCATGCAACCATCAAGTATTTAATGAACAAACCGGATGTTAATGATAAAATAATTAGATGGTTGTTACTTTTGCAACAATTTGATTTGACTATTGTTAATAAACCTGGAAAGGAAAATGTTGTTGCAGATTTTTTGTTCGGGTTAGTTTTCCCTGCAGGTGAAGAAGGAATGGTGGATGACCAGCTGCCAGATGAACACCTCTTTGCCATATCAGCACTCTCACCATGGTTTTTTGATATAGCCAACTACTTGGTTGCTGGAAGACTCCCTCCTAATATTTCATTCAGGGAGAGGAGCATAATCATTAGAAAAAGCGCCCCTTTCACATGGATTGGGGGGAATCTCTTCAAGTTAGGCCCTTATCAAATCCTAAGAATATGTGTGAGGGAGGAAGAAGTTTTTGATATCCTCTCTGAATTTCATGACAGCCCATGTGGAGTCCACTTTTCTTCAAAGAGATCTGCTTATAAAATTTTGCAGGTGGGTTACTATTGGCCTACCCTTCACCAAGATTCTAGAAAATACACCAGTAGGTGTGACCACTGCCAAAGGATGGGGAAACCCACAAAAAGGGATGAAATTCCTTTACACCCTCAGGTGGCTCTTGAGCCATTTGACAAGTGGGGCATGGAATTTGTTGGACCCATCAATCCACCATCCAGACAAAAGAAGCATATCATAGTTTGCACTAATTACCTTAAAAAGTGGGCTGAAGCAAAAGAAGTGAAGGTAGAAACCAAAGAAAAAGTGGTTTAATTTATGAGGGGGAATGTGTTTTACAAATTTTGATATCCCAGAGAAATAGTCATTGATAAGGGATCACAGTTCACCTCTCACCTCATTGAGAATATTTTGAGGAAGCATAAGATTAAGCATAGAACTTCTACTGCCTATCACCCTCAGGTGAATGGATGAGTAGAAGTAACTAACAGAGCTTTGAGAGCATCCTCACCAAGGTTGTGAGCAGCAACAAAAAATATTGGGTAGATAGATTGGTAGAAGCTACTTGTGCCTACAACACCACTTGGAGGACAACAACATGTTTCACTCCTTATGAACTAGTCTATGGTAAGAAAGCTCTACTTTCAATTGAGTTTGAATTCAATACTTTAAGAATGGCAGATCAATTAAATCTAGATCTAAAAAATGCCCAAAAATAGAGGTTGCTGCAATGAAATGGATTGGATGAGTTCATAATGCAAGCACTTCTTCACACATAGGTAGTTCAACTGCAAAGGAAGGTATGGCATGAAAAGAACATCAAAGAAAAGACGTTCCAAGAAGGAGATCGGGCACTGTTGTATGATTCAAGGTTTAAAGAATTCAAAGGCAAGATGATGACAAGATGGTTGGGGCCTTACAAAGTGGAGGAATTCTTTGATAATGGTGCAGTTCAAATCAGGACCATAGATGAGGAAGGGATCCCCTTGCTTGTCAATGCTCATAGACCTAAAATTTACAAGAAGCCTTTGTCAAGGGAATAATTCATCAATTCAATAAGCAGAGAGGTGTATGCGATGGGAAAATCCATAGTTTCCCACACCTCCTGAAAGAAAAAAGAATTATATTATGGGTTGAAAACCTCGATGGAGGCAGCTCACTTTCTCAAAAAAAAAAAAAAAAGGAAAAAAAAAGAATAAAGATCCATGGGTGAAAACCTCTCTGAGGCGCCCAAGGAAAGTTTGTGGGTTGAAAAACCTCCATGGAGGCAGCCCACGTTCTTTCAAAAAAAATAAAAAAGAGAAAAATAATAGAACCAAAAAATGCATCTGCATCATTGTGTTTTTCTGTGTTTGTTGTTTTGCAGGTTGTTACTAGTTTCTCGAAAACATAGGGAAGCATTCATCTTCTTTTCCATTATTCTATCTTTTCGTCCATCCCATCATTCACTCCATTCATCTTCATAACTTCCTTCATCACTTCCATACACCACACTCCTCCATTCCTGAGCACAATGTAGTAAGAGAAGCAACACACAAATAGACTGCTACAAACATTAGGAAGTTTCTTCAAAAACAAAGTTGTCCATGTACTGCCAAGAAGAAAAACAAGGGCAACTGCATAACATAGTATAGGAGAACAATAATGCCACCCATGGCATCTCAAGCACGCTACGCGACATCCACAACAGAGAGAAACAACAGACAAATATTAGCAGCTCATTTAGGAAGTTGCTCCTTCAGCAAGCTGCTCACTCAGAGAACAAGAATATGGTGAAGAACGCAACATCTAAAAAGGCTTATCTCAAACCTCCAGCCCTTGCAACCACCATGGAAACAATAGGTAAACTGAGGTATAAGCTGTCACTCCTTGCTATGCGCATTCATAATAGCAAAAAATGATTAATTTGCAGACTTAGAGTTTGAGGGGTAGAAAGGTGGCCAGTTAACTCGACCACCACCGTGAGGTATGGCTAGAATAAAACTGGGAGTACACGCCACCTGGGCATGCAAAAGAAAATTTTTAAATCAGTACAGTAGAGGAGAACGAGGGGAGGAAAAGGTGCAGTCCATCCTGAATTAACAGGGAGGAGGATCCAATTGTCTACGACAGAATTGAAGCTGAGCGAAGTTATATTGGCACTCCAAATTTAGCTGTGTCATCTAATAAAAGGAGATGTTGTCTCATCCAAACCTGTGAATTGACAATTTTTAGAGGGAGAGGATCGATAGAAGCACACAACACTTGAAGAAGAAGAAGAAGAACCAAAAAAAAGAGAGAGAGAGAGAGAAAGAAGAAACCTAGGATAGAACCAGAAGAAACAAGAAGAACTAGAAGAAGAGGAGGAAGAACCGGCAGAAACAAGAAGAACCATAAGAAGAAGAGAGAGAGAGACAAAGGGCCAAAGAAAAACAGAAGAGATGGCCATAGAATCCATAGAGATAGCAGAAAGTGGGCTAGATACAGACTCACAACGCAACGTCACACCCCCTCACTACAAAAAGATAACTCCCACCATGGCTCCTCTGAGCGAAAAAAGAAAAAGGCAGACCTCTAGGTATTTCGGAGCTAACAAGAATCAGAGAAAGCCATAAACTTCTCCAATAAGCCCGATCATCATTGAAGAATCACCAAGGGGGGAGGAAAGAATCGAAGAAATATCTCTAAAGGAGCAGCTGCAGAAGGCATAGGCAGAAAATGTAGTGCTAAAGGAGAAATTGCAGCAAAAAGAGGAGAAAGTAGCCACCATGGTGGACTTATACATAGGATCCCTTCAACACAGATTCCCCTCTGACTCATATGCTATGTACCTCAAAGAACAATGGCTTCTATTTCAAATCAACACTCTAGCCTCCCATGGATCAATCCCTTTCCAAGATTGTAGGCAATTCATGAAGTTCTACAAGCAAGTAGTTGATCAAGTAAAGATTGCAGAGTTTTATATGTATAACTTTGTGCTGACAAATCTGGAGATTTGGGACCCCAATCCTACAATGGGGGATATGCAGTTAATGGCTCTAGCATCTTGGATGGTGAATGAGGACAATAGAGCTGAAGAGATATGGAAGGTCATGGGAAGAAGAAATAGAGAACCCCTATATCTCATACCAGAAGTGTTCAACCCAATAGGAGTCATCCTTAACTATCAAGAGATTGAAAAGGACCCTGCACTGGTTGAAAGCTACCTTCAGACAAAAAACTAGGTGATAGGCCACTTTGAAGATGTTTATAGGTAGATAGAAGAGGAGTGCATTATGGCCAGCCAGAGGAGATGGAACAATCTCCCACATAGCCTCAAGAACAGGGAGTATCATACTCCATAAATACTGAGGGGTACATTGGAAAGGGCACCATTATATAAGAGGCCCATGTAGGCCAAAAAGATCCGATGGTTGGGACTAAATCTCAACCCACCTTTGCTGCTGGGGCTAACTGATGACGAGGACACATATGCACAAGATAGAGAATGGGAGAATGCAGAAAATAATGATGGATCTTACCCCCTTGGGGAAACTCCCACACTTCTTCCTTAAGAAATCAGGGGTGCTGTCAAAGCTTTGAAAGAAATGGAGGGGGAGGATCAGTTGCTCAGAGGATGAGAAACCATTCAGGAGGGGGGTGATGATGAGCTCCATCACTAGACATATTTGGAGGGGTTAATAGTAACATTTTGCCTTCTTAGATATCTTTTTGTTGCTTTTTTATTATTATTTTGGTTTATGATGCTATTATAGGTGGTGATTAAGGCTAACATACTCTGAGTGCCTAACATAAGGTTGGGTGCAGAAAATCATGATTTATTAAGCATTTTTATAAAGATTTTATCAAAAAGACTTGGAGTAGGCAACAAGGAGAAATTATAGGAGGATTGTCCACCCTCAAAAGCAGTCGAAGGATCCCGAAGATTCTCTCAAGCAATTCGAATTCCATAAGAAGCTGAAGGATCCCCAAGGATTCTCTCCAACAATCTGAATTCCAGAGGTAGCCGAGCAACTCAAAGAGGAGAGCACTCAATCATGGTTTACTTGGAGTCTAGTGGACTCAATCACCATTTTCTAGGGAGCTATTGGTAGTTGCCCTGTAGAATAAATAGAGCAGAGCTAGAGCTAGAAGAGTTAGTCTATCCTAGTCTCGCTTCCATTTAGAATTATTGTTGTGAACTATTGAAGCTTTTTGTTTTATTTAGGGAACAAAACTTTTAGAGATGTATGCAGTTATTCTTTTATGAAATGAGCAAACTGATTTCATTTGATTGATTTAAGTTCAAAGGGCTAGGCTCATGGTTTAGGGCCCAATCCACGTGCCTCAACTTCTCTGCTGTCATTATCTTTTCCTTTATGTCATTTAGCTAGTTTTTCCTTTGTCATTTAAGTTAGATCTGCTTCTGATAAGTTTCATTGCTATTTATTTTTTGTGCTGCTATAGTTTTAATCACTTATGCATAGTGAAATAGAGGAAAAACTCCAAAAATGTGATCAAGTCTCCCCCCTCTCATTTGTCATTAAAGTTCGAGTAGGGGCAGACCTTCCCACAGGCCAAAATTGCTTTCTATTCGAGTTTGGGGAAGAATTTGTATTACCAAGTCCAAGCCTTTCCTTCACTATTTCATCCCGCATTTTTGTCTGTTTCCCATACATGAATCCGCAGGTGTGCTTCACTCATGAGCACTGCACTTACGCTTCCCTTTCCCTCCTTTACTTCTCACCTTGGCGCTGCACTTACCTTCTTTCGAACACCCTTAAGCTCTACAGCCTCACTTCTCTATTTTTCTCCTTCACAGCCGCCTTACCCTTTTTATGAAAAACACGTGAAAAACCATATAGAACCACCGAAAACCCAACCTTTGCCTTTGCTCCTTGAGACTACCGCCACCGTACGTCGCACTTCGCAATCACAACATTTAACGATTACCTTAACACTTATCGCCCATTCATTGCGATTGCAATATTGCGAAATCGCAAATCACATTTCGCACATGTTACCTTCTACCATTAACACTCACCGTTCATTCTTTGCGATTGTTAAATCACAAATCACAAATCTTAGCCTTTTCCACTGCCACATCGCAAATCGCATCCTGTAGAACTTACCACATCGCAAATCACATCCTGTGGAATGTATCACATCACAAATCCCCGTCCGCAACCTTTACCACAACGCAAATCGCATTTCACACATTTTAGTTTATTCCCGTTAATCCTTACCGCTATCCTTGTAAGCTTGCGATATTGCGATTCGCGACCTGCCATGTCACTCTTCGCACTTCGCACCATTTAATGTATTCCCATTAATCCTTACCGCTACCCTTGTAAACTTGAGATATTGCAATTCGTGACCCGCCATGTCACTCTTTGTACTCCACACTGCGCACCATTTATTTCATTCCATTAAGTCCTTACTGCCATCCATTTAAACTTGAGAAGTTATGATTTTGACATCGTACATCGCAATTTCTACTGTCCATCTCATTTTGCCATCGTATTTCTGAGTTCTTCTCATTTAGAAGTCATTTCTTGCGTTATAATAAGGTTTCCTAAGGGTTTAACCCCCTTTGTCCGCTCCAAAGCCATTTCTCACCCTATCATAAAGTTTTCTAAGGGTTTAACCCCCTCTTTCCGCTTCCAAACCTCATTTCATGTGTTAAACCCCCATTAGCCCTCTTAGCCCTTTTTCTTCCCCCTAAGCTACAAATTAATTATTTTTAATTAAAATTAACGCATGGATAGTTTAGTTGCATGGATAGGAGTATGGTAGATAGATCATAGGATAGATAGAGTGCATTTAGCCATTTGGCCAAGTTAAGTGTGGTTTATAATTAATTTCCTTTTTGCTATCTGTTTTTTGCAAATTAAATTAGTTTCATTCTTGGCATTCCTTTCCAACAATTTAGTTCAGTTTCCTTTCTGTCATTTCCTTCCATCAATTTACTTTCCAATTGTTCTCATAATTAAGAAATAACACCCTTTTGTGAAGTAGAAGAGGATGACAATACATATGCTGTGTATATATCATTGTCACCTCAAAGTTTGTACAAACCCCGGGTTGAAAAAGTAAAGTAGGAAGCCCCTAGGAGTTGCAGCATTCTTGGTGCAATACCAGGGCTCACCACTAGGTAAAAAACCATTAAGCGGGAATCAGAGGGGTCGATTGCTCCTAAGGCGGAAAGTAAGGCCATTCGTTGTGTTGGGCATGATTGCAGGACTTCCAATGCTGACATGGTTGTGGATATTGAGCCAAGTCATCCTCTATACTATAGCTATGAGCAACTTTAGAGTGGTGTCATGCGTGCCTGGTTGGTCCTTTGACCATTCTTGGAAGAGGTTTGATAGGTACTTTGGAGATAGTTAATGAAGTTGTAAGTGCGCTTGTAGTTGTACCTGATGGGTTGGTATCATGGGGAGTTTCATAGTTCTTATTCTATGTTTGGAAGAACAGTTCTTCTCTAGCCATGGATATTTCATGGTTGCTCCCTTCGGTCTCATTTTGGGGTGGTTTTTGTTGCTGAGTAGTAACCACTCCTTGGTGGGGGAAAGGTTCCTGCATTATCCCAGGTTGCTGGGTAGGTCCCCTTTGTCATCGACTACCCTGAAGTTTTTTCAACTCGGGGAGTTCAATATAGTGGTGAGTGTAGTGTCCAATTCACCACATATGGCACAAGAATGATTTTTTCTTAGACTGGGCCTTTTGTTACGTGCTTGGGAGTTATTACTTGGCTCATGGTTTTGATTTCGGTTAGGGTTTCCCCCAGTCTGAGACCGTGGGGGGCGTTGTTGATTACTGCCCCCCTGTCCAAGATATCCCTTTTTCTTGTTCCTTGGTTTTTTCTTCGTAGCGTTAGGAAGATTATTGCTATTCTCATGATCATAAGATTGTCACTATTGAGCCTGGGATGGTTGCACAAGATTCACTAGTGCATTTTCTTGTGTTGGTGGTGGATTTTGTGCGGGAAAAGGGGGGTATTGGTTCCCCTGTCCTTGGTTGGTGTATGGTTGTTGGGCACGGGGGCTTCACTCAATGAACCTATGACATAGAACGTGCATTTGCAACATACTAAACAATACCCTTAATTTGACTACATATTGAAAAATACCTCTAAAAATCACTTTGTTTAACACCCTACGAATATGAAATCAATACACCTTCCTAATTTAAAAAACCCCTACTTTCACTAGATATTGTATGTATCCATTTTTTCAATAACATTTTTTATACCCCTTTATATTTATATCCCTAGTATAGTGACATGATGCCTCTCTTAAGACCTGACATGCATTATACAATGCACCTTTCTTCTTTTGATATACTTTTAAGATGCATGTTAGTTCCCCCACAATGTAATTACTCAACCCACACTCAAGCACATCTCACTATGATTTGTGGCATTTAATGGTGTAAGGTAGACAAAGATCAACCATGTTTTAGGAAGATTGATTATGTGCATGTATATAAAATAACATATAAATGGATCTATATGATGATGAAAAATCAATTGATGAATCTTTATGAATAGATTTTCACCAAATAAGATGTTCAAGCACAAGTCTAGACCCTCTAGATGCAATATAACTATATAAAACCAAGGATGGGGCCCAAAATCTCAAATTAAGGGTGCAATCCCAACCTAGACATGCTTTGAAGAAGAGTATGGACAAGTCCCAATAGATGCGCTCTTAAGGGAATAGCATGAAATCATGAGATCACCTTTTTATTCAGTGTTATATCACCAATGAGATATGGGCTATCACTCATAGGTTATGTAAAATGCAACAACAATGGATTAGAGATAACATTGAGGCATTAAATGAATGGACTACAACTAGAATGGAAGAGGAAAAAATTTTGGTTCTAGAGGTGATCTGCTCCATTTGGCTAGCTCAAAACAATGGTGTATTCCAAAATAAACCTCCAAATGTCTACAAGATTTTGTACATGTTGAAGGCAAGAATTAACTTATTTTGCACCTCACCAAAGACAAGGCTTCCTTGTACTATCATACCTTGTACAATTCTAAAATTTATGGAGGATAATTTGATGGTTCCTCTCAAGGGAACATGAAACTTAACAACACTAGAGGATGGCTCTTAATACCCTCTAGTGAGACATTATCTTTCAAAAATGGACCTGGAAGTGCCACCAACAATAGAGCATATCTCATCACAGTATGCACACTTCTTGATATTGCTTAGTATATCTAGGCACTCATAAGTGGTTCTAGGTTAGATTTTGGGTGACTCCACATTTATCGATATTTTCCATCAAGTAAGAGTAATATCTGCATGTGATATTGTTTCCAAATTCCATCCTAATCTGTTACTCATATACAAAAGAAGCTTAATAATGAAGCATAATAGCTATCATTTCATGTTGTGATAGTTCCATTAGGTTACAGATTGACAGCACATTGGAGGGTCTTTCCCTTCCATGTACCATAGTACTATTTTGACTCTACGAATAGAAGTGAGGCTATTTATTTAAGAAACCCCTCCCAAATACATGTATTACCATGGTCTCTTGTTGACTATTTTAGTGTAGAGGGTGTTCGTTTCACTAAATAAACACCCTTTTCAAAAACAAAAAATGGATGAAATACTTCATGTAATGTAAATCTACTATGAAATGAACTCTGGAAAATATGGGATCAATGAAAAGTTACTATTTTACACTCGTACAAGCTAAAAAGACATACATAGGTACTCCCTCCATATATAGGTTAGGTCATTGCGCTTGTTTTTCTTTACAAGTTTTTTTTTTGTTTTTTTGTTTTTAGCATTGTGCATGGAGATCCAACAATGATGATTAATAGAAAACAAAACTTTTCCGTTGCTAGTATATTTCTAATTCGAATTTCAATTGTAAAAAAATGTTTAATTCGAAACTCAAACTTTAAAAAAATACTACAATTACATGACATGAATTTCAATTCTTATATATATATATGAAATTTTTAAAATTATTATTTTTAATTAAAAGTTATTTGATTAAGAAAAAAGTTTAAAAATCAACTTCAACTAATTCATTATTTGTAATAAAAAATTTCATTACGTAGTTAATGAAATTATAAGATTTTTAAATCGCTAATCACTTAAGGGGATGGAGCGTTATCATTCAAATGTTGCAAATTCAATCCCAAACAAATTTAAATCCGTTGTGCAAAAGAAAGTCTCTAACCTTACAAAATTGTACAAAAAAAACCCTGCATATACATAATATCTTTAATAATTACTTTCACATAAAGACAAAATGACAATATTTTGAAAAAAGAAGCACAAAATGACAAGATGTCATTCGTTTTTCCGCTTAACAATGTCATGTTAAAGCTTTTACCATAACGTCATTTTCAAGAAGAATATCTGGCACACTACGCAATAAGATGACAGTAGGTTAGAGTGCTCCATAAGAACACTCACGTCATCTATTCTCGATAACTGGTCAAAAATACAACTAATCTATGCTTCGATAGTATCAATAGTTACTATTAGTGGTAGCAGCCCCTACAGATCAAGGGAAAGGCTTGTAACAGTAGCACTTTTTGCTAGCCACATGGAAATCGCGACTTCTCGTTGGAAATCGCGCAGTTCAACAAACATTTTTGCAGTTGGTGTTGTTCACGCAATACCCTTTGGGGTTTTTCAAATTCGACCCTCTGCCAATTGAACCTCCATCATCCCTGCATTACTTTAAAAATCACACATTTTCGTTCACATGATTCACCCAACATTTCAACAACAAATGTTACAACATTACCAAAAGATAAAGCAGTAAAATATTAACAGATTCTTATAACGAGCAACACAAGAAGGAAAAGAGTGATCAATCGAGAGCCAACTCACTTGTTGGCCATTAATGATCTTATTTCTATGCACACCAAAAACTTGAAAGTTGCAATGAAGAGTTGAGAGAAACCTACCAACTAGCTGAAGCAAATGTCGTATTCGTAATATGCCGAGGAAAATAGATTTTTTTTTTGTCTGCCATAAAAACAAAAATTACCATGCTCAAACTCGCAAAAATATGAAGGAACTGAAAATAAAACCCATAAAAACAATTAACAAAATGTGCATGGAAAGTAAAATGAGACAAAATATTATGAGCATGGAATTGGAACTTACTCTGGATAGTAGCATATGTATTTTCAAAGTTTGGAGGGTGCCCAAAAAGGGAGTCCAAGATAAAAACTGGACAAAGGTGTTCAACCTCTTCAAAACAACCATGGTATGATACTTCATAATTATCATTCTAATTGTATCCATCTCTAGTTTTGTATGAAATATAATCATCCATAGGAGATATTTCTTCATTTTTCTTCTTGGTTACAAGATCCACGCAATGTAATCAATAACTTAGATACTTAGGCTTCTACAACTAAATAAGAAAATCAGAAATAACAAAGTCCCATGGGATGACCATGCATTAATAAATCATATAGAGGGTTTTATTAATTTTCATTTATTGGTTTTAACCATGCATATATAAATCACATAGGTGGATTTATTAGTTTTGAAGCTATGGGGTTTGACATTATCGATAGATTCATTACCTTACATCAAAAAACTTTGAGAGGTTTTATTATTTTTAACTTACCAAAAGCTCGCAATATGCTGCCACTTTTTTCCTTTCATGCTATTAACATTATGTAAGAGCAACAAAGGAAATCTCTCAGCCGAAAAGAAACGGGTCGATTTTGGAAACCAGTAAAAAGACTTCTTAAAAAAAACATATGTAAAGAAAAAGAAAGTGCAAACACAACCTCAAACATACAGGGAGATATGGAGTAGATGGTCAAGAACCAAGAACATCAACAACCATTCAAACATTTATATTCAGCAATCATATAAACATTTGTTAAAACTTGCATCTTATAGATCTCCAGTGTCTTGATATCTCTTCTAAACCACATTTGAGAATGTTTTTGAAAAAAATAATAATTTGTTGGTCCATAAACTTTACATACCAGAGTGAACCATGAAAGAAATAAAACTCACCTCAACTACAGTATAGGCAGAATGGATTCTAGCTGGTGACCTCATCATATCATATGCGCTCACCACACAAACTAATTCATAGTACTATTGGTCGTTGATTTGGAGCAAAAATGTATCTAATATTTTTGAATGGTCTCTTTTGGAACAACAAAATCTTCATACACAAAAAGTAATATCACATAATTGGGTTCCTATCGAAGATTCACTTATCTCATTTTTTTGGCAGTGATCAAAATCCTTAGCTTTAGCATTTTGATCAATCTTAAAAGAAAAGTAACGACAGGGGTACTCATCCTCTGAAATGCAAATATTTCCTTTAAGCTCTTTAGAACCTAAGATTCCACTCCCTTCTGAGCTACCAATAGAGGAAAGAACATCCACTGAGGTTGATACAGAATTGTGATGGCCCGAGTGAAATTTCTTACAAAGATGTCGTTGGTGAAGAGAGTCCATCATCATAAAAGGCTCTTACTACTCCTGCAGAAGTTCTGAAATAGGAAATTGAGATTTCTATTTGTTTTGAGGTTATGCACATATTCCAACTGGAAAATACGATCCATGGGCACTATTAATATGGTATGATAAATCCTAATTAGGAAGTTTGCAATTAAATAAAGTATGCATTGAACTTAGTTTCAAGCTCACCTTGAAGTTTCTAATGCAGGTACGTTGTCTAGTCTTAGGGAAATCTAAAGATGGCAGGCATAAGAGCTTTAAACACTTTTTTGGTTATATTTTTGGGCTTAAACATTAGTGATTCGTAACATGTTTTAAGACCTTTTTATGATCTATTCTTGGAGGAAATGTGGAAAATTACAAGGTAATAATAAAGTTATATTCTAAAATTACATTGACTATATGATATATCCTTCTTGAATATAAATTTTCCAAGTCAAAGAGAATACAAGTAAAATAACCAGACTACACATTGCCTTCTAATCCATATGTAACCATCACCAAAACTGTAAAGAATCTCATTTGTTACAAAAACATCTTTTTCTTTAATTGGTCATCTTGGCTAGGAGAATATATCCATCATTCATTCTTCTAATGTTGTTTCCTTATGCATTTTTGGAAACTCATTCACATCATTTGGCTACCTTTTAGAGATAATGCATGCAAGAAAATATTAAGTCAACATCATTGTATTAATTGACAATAGACTATAACAATTTGATACCTTTCTCTTTGAAAATTTCTGCTGTGGTTACGTGCACAACAAAATGTAGTCCTGTTGGTTTGAATTTAAATCATTGTTTTAATGGTTAGAGTTAAGACCCCCACAGAAAATAAGTTGTATTTTAAAAATAACACTCTTGGTTGAATATACAACATTTGTATCATTGATTGGGATATAACCCTATATAACCCTTACACAATGATAGATTTATTTCTTATTTTTCCAGGTTGATTCCTCTTTATAAAATTTTGTTGCGAAGTTTCTATTACTATTAATTGATGTTGTTGTCTTAACATCACCAACAAGCAAGCACTTAGACCAAGATTGAAACGTGTGCAAGGTATTTCCTTATCTGTAAGATTTGCAAAATGTATTTTTAGTCTCATGGTGATTACAAAAGACAAAGTATTTTAATTTGAAAATAATATTCTTCTTGATTAGATGGATAGATCATAGGCCTATGGATCATCTGGCAGAAGAACCCTAGTTTGAATAAAAACACAAGAAACTTGGATAAACTTGTATGTTAAACACCTGCAATGGATACCAAAACGATGGAAAAGCATCGCTATTATGTCTATAGAGAAGCAGCAAACCAAAAATAGTAAGAAGTCCTCAAGAGGAACATGATAAGTAAGATCCAGATGCTAGGTGTACACTGTTGTACCAAAGCATTTTTGCATTAATGGAGATGGTAACAAAACTATTGGTAATGATGGGTAAGGAAGCATCCTCAATAGAGACTAATCATTGAGAATGAAGGGTTGGTCTAAAAGATTCCAAGAAGCTTGGATACTCGGGTAGTGGCAAAAAAAATTATTCATCTTTCATTGTTCCTTTCAAAGTTGAAATGAAGCTTGAAATACCAATGTTTGATAGTCAAGATTGGAATTCCAAATAGGTGTTTGATGGAATATTATTGTGGCCCTTATAAAGACCACGAACAAAAAGTTTCTTTTGCCTCCTTGAAGATGTTAAAACGATCCTAATTTATATATAGCATTCAAAGTGAACTAATAAGCGATAGCCCCTTTGTCTAAAATATGAAGCAAAATGGTGTGCTAAATATGGGCTCAAACTAATATTCAACGAGTTATTGACTTGCTTCATATTTTTAGAATTGAAACACTTTGAGAGGATTTGAAATGTCGAGCTTCATTCCTTTTACTCTTTAATATCAACATTCAAAATATAACTTCAAATTTTTCGCCACAAACAAAATTCAACATATATTGTACTCCATAACAAATATTTTAGAGAGAATACATCCAAGAAGAATGCAATTCAGACAAGAAAAAGGCGAATACCCATTCCCCCAGTTGAGATCTGGACAATTGAAACAATCTCATGTGAATTACTATGAATGAATTCAAGTCATACAAAAAATGTTACGGTGGACAAATAAATACATCCTTGGTAGCAACAGATAATGTACTATGAGGAGGAGTCGTCTTCCATCTTTGTCCATCAACCATGCAGTGAAAACATTCACGGCAACCTATGTAACAACCATCAAGTTAAAACTTAAAGTCTTAGCACAAAAAAATTGATTAGATTATATTTATTTGAAATCATGTAGGTAATAAATCAACAAACAAGAACACCTGAATAGCATCAAGTCCAAGATTAGCAACTTTGCTTGATGAAAATCCTGCAATATTTAAGACAAATGTTTAAATAATTACCCATTGGAGTAGGGGATCTCTGTTCCATGTCTTTTCTCCTTTGTATAAATACATATCTCAAATTTGCAAACCCTATTAAACACCACAATATTGTAAAATCCATCTGAACTCCTATATATGTGGATCTATTTCATGAGAAAAGTTGTTGATTTTCTCCAATATACTAACATTATTTTTCATTGATTGGGGTACATCTTCAGTTTGCATTGTAAAATTCTTAGAGTTTTTTTTTTTTTTTATGTCCAAATTGAAAATATTAGGTCTTAAGATTAACAGTTCCAAACCACAAAATGTAAAATAAAGATCATCTGGCTTATTGGTCTATAATTAAAAGTAATATAGTTAGATAGTAGTGCGCACTCACCAACAAATTTGAAAATGTAGGTTCCATAGAACATAATAGAATTAGTTCCACTCAACTTCTGCAGTTGTAACACACCCCTATGAAGAATTTTTTTTTTGAGATACAGAGTATATAACACTCCAAAACCTTGTTGGGACATGAATAGTTGAGCGTGTATATCCAAAAATTGATCAAAAAATCAGTCTACGTGTATCTACAACTTTTATACATGCATCATAATCTAGGGATAAAATCTAGTCTAAGAATGTCATCAATTTAAGATTACTTCTACAAGCGGGATCAAAGATGGACACAAGTACCTTTTTTTGTCTTAAATTTTGGCCATTGGCCTTTAAGAAAACTCTACCATTATAGAAATCAAAATTAGGTAACTTCTGCAATGACAACATCATTTTTGATTGGTTTTTTTAGATAGGTCGTCATAAACTTCCAAAAGCAAGATGTAGTTTGCTATTCAATGGAATCATCCACTCCCAAGTCATTAATTCATTGAATTAAAATGCCATAACCTTGATCTGAATATTTCACTTCTGTGAACTAGAAAGGTTGCATGTAATATAGTAATGGACGCTAGACAATCTAGATAACTTTTAGCTTAGCTCTAATATGTATTCCATGTAAAAATTTCAGTGGATATTATTACCATGAAAAGGTATTTGGATTGATGTAGAAAGCTTTATTTTCATGACAAGTCAAGTTGCATAAAATTTTGGTGTTAACAATGAATTTGTATAGTAATGGTACCCCTTCCCAAGACTATTGGGCACTTAAGAGATTGTATGCACTCTCCAATGGTTCCCTAATTAAGTAAATGATGGTATAAATTAGTTCTCCCCTATATTTTGTCTTGATCGATGCATAAAACAGTTGAATTGAAGTGCTAGGATCATGAGGTTGTCAGCACAATATGAAATTCATGCAAGAGAATGATGGCTGGCCCAACCATTTATAATTTGTAAAATTGGTGCTAATTGACAACTAATTTTTGTGGCAAGATTGACACATAGGTAAATACACCTTTGTGTGTGATTACAATGCTACTATAGAATTGAACCCGTGACAGAATCCCAATAAATTGGCATGGTTCAACCAACTAAACACCCATTCTAGCTAGCCAGAGCTCATCTAAACTAGTATGAATCACTAGTTCAAATTATAAACTCTCAAAACTAGTTTACAACAACTGGCTCCAATCTGATTCAACCAGTGCTAGTAACATATAGAAAGTTGAAACTACTAGAAGTTACATGTTCAATTAAGGTTGGTCACATGAAACGAGGATAACTATGAGAAAAAAACTTTCAACATGTAGGAGTTGTGATCGATTACCTTGAAAGAGGTGTTGAATATGACACTTCTATTAAATGACATCATTTAAGGATTCCTTGGTGTGAGAACTATGTGTGTAGATACATAGATATATGCATACATTCAGATAGATAGATAGATAGATAGATATGTTTGTATATACGAGGCTATCATATCTTTATGCCCTTATCATTCTTCAAGAAAACATGCACTGGAACCTATTACCAATAGGCCATGCTCTCGCATTTGGTCTCTTTGCAAGAAAGTTGTTCCCTTTCTCCATGATCACACCTCCAAAATTCCTCTCGGGTGCCTTAACATTGACATATGGAACAACAAGATCATGGGAAAGCCACCTCTTGCAAATGATATGAGTCTCCTTCGCGTTCAACTCCATCTTAGGGGACATGGCATCAACACATTAAATCAAATCTCATGTTGGAAATAAAATAATAGTCATTGGGATGGCTAGCTATTCCCAAACCTCCCTCCTTATCTCCACAACAATAGATTAAAACTTGCAAGCATGCTCAATGGCGTAGCCCCTTTAGCAAGGGGCGAAGAAGACAACTTCAAATGGGATCCCACTGGATCCCCCTATTCCATCAGAGCGGGATATGAGATCTTCCTTGGTGAAACCTACCCCTCCCCTCTGTGGGCTGCCTGTAAGCAGGTATGGAAATCAGAATCTCTTCCCAAAATAAAAATCTTTACTTGGATCTTAGCAAAGGGGAAGATGTCAACTGCTATTAACCTAAAAAATAAAGGCATACAAGGAGCCTCTAGATGTTCTCTCTGCAACGTTGGTAAAGAATCTATTCAACACCTTTTTGTTGCATGTTCTTTCGCCCAAAATTGCTGGAACCATCTCTCTTCCCCTCTTTCGATGGAGATCGACACAAATGCCACAACTTTAGATTCCATAGCACAGTGGAAAAAGAAACACCCCTGTGCGAAAAAGGGAAAGAGCATTGTCAAAAGAATTTGGGAAACACTGCCTTATGTCCTCCTTTGGAACATATGGCTCATGAGGAATAAAGTTATTTTCCATGATCAAAACCCATGTGTGAGAAAGGTGTAGACTAAGACATGGATTATAACTGTTGAGACCATTATTGCCAAGAATAATAGCTATTTCAATATAAGCAACATGCAAGTTGAGGAAAGGAAAATATTTAGATACCCGCTTGACCACTTTTTGAGATATCACAAACCCTCTGTAAGGCAGCCCATCCATACCGAGCAGTGGAAAGTAAGATTAAAATAGAAGGAATTCTTAGAATGTCTTGATGGATCATGTCGACCCAAGTTCTTCTTTGATGGTGCTTCAAAGTCAAATCTCGGGGTAGCTAGAGAAGGTGGTCTCATCACGGACCAACATAGAAATCACATTGCCTCCTTCGAATGGGGATTGGGGCAGATGTCGAACAACAAGGAAAAAGCATATGCCTTGATGCAAGGAATCTAATTAATCAAGAAGCTCAAAATAAAAAATGTTATGCTTTTCGTAGAATCCTCTATTGTTATCCTAATTATGTTGAATGCCTCAACATCCCCCAACATCGACCTCAATAGACTCATAATCAGAAATCACACTCTGGCTCAAGAAATTGGGGATCTAACCTTTTATCACATCCTTGGAACAAACAACAAAAAAGTGGATTATTTTGCCAGCTCAACCTGCTCCAAACCCACTGGTCAACTATTCTCCCAAGGACTCACACTCCTCACCCCTATCCCTTGATTTTCCCCATGCATCCCCTCGACATGATGTTATTATTTTGTTTCTGTGCCTCCTCAATTTTATTCCTACACCTCTTTCATGCCCATCTCTCCTCCCTCTTCTATCCCGTGAACCTGTATTCTTTCCCTCTCTGTATTTCCCCTCCCTCAATGCGCTAGCATACTTCTCTCTCCCATCTCTATTTATTCCCCTCCCCTTTCTTCTGCTGCATACATCCTCTATTCTCCCCTTGGCACAACATCTTCCTCCTCCTTTCGAGTTGCCCCCCGACACACGCTCCCCTCCCTTCTCAAAGCTCCTACGCCCTCTGCCAGATCGAATCTTTTTTCTCTTTGCAGCGTCCGACCCTCCCAGTATCTGTGGACCTTCATCCATCCTGCCTCCCCTCTGCCTCCCCCATCGCTCCCTCTGTTGCAGCTTTGTCCTCATTCCTTTCTGTCAGTATGAGAAGTGAAGACTGCCTCCACTGCTATGATATGCAGCAGAAATGGATTTTATCAAGGCGCAACTTAAGAGCACTCAGGGGAAGCATGCTGCAGACGTCAACTTACTTCGCTATCAAGCTCAATCCTTTTCAAAACAGCTGAGAGGAGTCAACAACCGCTACACACACATAGAAGAACTCTAGAAATCCTTCGATATATGATGGGAAAAAGAACAGCCCCAAGTTCAAGCTCCAGCAATGCAAACAACATTAATTCAGACAACAATGTTGGTACTCCAGATAACTCCAATGAGTAGCAAAAAAATAGGAGCTAATTCCTCCACATCTCCTTTGCATGTTCATGGACTGCCATACTTTTATGTCTTATGTATTTTAAATTTATTGTTATGTTGTTTTAGTTTGTCAAAATCTACAAAAAATCAGGTTTAAAGTGTAGTAGAAATAAACATTATCCAAGAGGTTGGGTTTTTGTCTGAACACCCCTCCTTGGCATCTCTTTATGTAACTCGGATGTAATGGAGCTCTCGCTTGCCACTTTTGTTGGAATATAACAAGCAATCGAGAATTAATAAATCCTGTTGACATAATGGATCCATTGCCTAGATCAGTAAATTCCCCCCTTACCCCATAACCTACAAAAAATACTAACATCAGGAGAATTTCGTTAAATGAAGACTACTCAAAATACTCAAGATACGATGCACATTGGCTCGAGCAATGTTCCAACTGCTCAGAATTTAATCCAAGTTGTGACTCATATTTAAGAAATTAATGTATAATATAGATTACAGTAAGGATAATTCTACAAATCAGTTTCTAAAGGGGCAACATCCCTCATAGTCTCTAGAACTACACAAGACTAAATTGAAAAACACTTGTTTTTTTTTAAAGAAAAAATGTGATAGTTCTAAAAAAAAAAAATCCTAGCACAGAGAAACAAGTCCCTTCAATCACCATAGAATTTCAATTTATAGCGAGATATTATAAACAAAATCAACTCATGAAAATATTTTGTTTCAAAATCACTAGAAAGAATGGCTTATTATTGATCAAGGTAATGGTTGTCTAAATTCAGGTATGCCTATCTTAACAATGGTACGAAAGGCCATCATGTTATAAAATAATTTCATGTAGACAATAATATGTATGATTTGAAATTCACCTCAAGAAAAGCTTACTTCAGGTTAGCAACCTTCCTTACCTTCATGTTAAGTAGTCGAAGCAAGCCAATGCCAATCTGCAAAAAATAATCCTTGAAATGGTCAAAATTTAGAATAGATCCAAATTCATAAATTCATATTGTTCACAGTACTTGACTATTAAATTACTTTTGTAGTTAAGCCAAGACAAACATTTATTATTCTTTTATTTTATGCTACCATGGGGCAATCCAATACTTACAGTCAAAGGGAGTGTATATCTTCTCTCAATACACTCAAATATTTTGAATTTGGTTTGTTGATGATTTTCCTTCATTGTAGTCTATTATAAAGCAATTATTTTTGTTAGTTGCATGCAGATCCTTTTTGTAGAGATAAATTTCCAATTACCTATAGCAATGTAAGCTTGAGGAAGTGATAAATTATTAATTTATATGACATAAAATGACAAGCTGAAGGTCATTAAACCAGAAAGGATTCACTAGGATTGTGTTGAAATTACAAGTGTACCATTTCCATAGTAATATTCTCCAAGGGCACAAGAAATCCAAAAAATTTGTTGAAAAAAGGTAAGAAATGGCAACAACACTAGAATAAGGAAAACATAATTCCTAAATGAGCATTAATACATAATCATATTACAAGCAGAAAGAAAGAAAAGGATTGCAATGCTAAAAGAGCAGAGGCCCTGCACCTTAATTTCATCTTCTTCATTTGAAATATCAACATCAGGGCCATGAAGAGCATGTAATAGAGCTTCAAAATATGACTTCTTTCCTATTTTTATACTTCTCCTAGCATGAAAAATTGTTAGATAAAATTTTCCTTTTACATAAAATAAAACACACAATTTCTTCAGCTTATGTAGTTAATATCATTTATTGCAAGAATTCAAGATTTCTAAAAGCTTACCATCCATCTTGGATATTCTGGGATAATTGAGAGACCATCAAGTGAACACTGGGAACTAGTCTTGCATCACCACCCTAGAGCTATTGGTTTTAATATTTTGAGAAAAAGACAATAAATTTTGAATGATTTGTAAACCCTTATTAATAATTAAATAGCTATTACCACCAAAAGCATCCATGAAACAAACAACCTAAATAAATATGATAGCATTATGCCAATATTAATTGAAACTGTTCCACAAAAATAAACTTTGGTCATTTACAATTCACTTACATCTATTGAAATATGGCTCCTTAGAAAACCATGACGAAGCTATATTCCCAAGGTGAAAAAGATAAGAAATTAAAAATAGGAAACTCACATGATTTATAGTACCAAGAGCTCCCCACAAGTGCTTCGGAGCTACCTCAACTATATGTATTGGTACCTTGATTTACCACAACACATTAACAACATCAAAGTCTCAACAACATTATTGCAATAGGCTACATTATGAAGGTTTTAGAGGAGGAAGGGCATATGAGGGAGTGGGAGAATTACTGTGAAAGATATGGCTCCCATTCCAAATCTTGTCAAAAGTCTACCTGCATGCAATAATAAAGCATTTTGCTGCAAGGTAAACATGACAAGACTAAATCAGGAGTAATTTTTGTTCCTTGGTTGTTCCTCACCTTCTTCTCCCATTGACAACCTGCTCCACTCATAAAATATTTTTTTTGCTTCTAGCTATGTTCTCGGGAGAGATCATAGGTATATTTTGTATGAAATTTTGTGAAGAATGGCCAACAGGTGGTATGCTTTTCCTTTTTGGTGGTGATATGGCATGTTATACGAACTTTCCTATGTGTTTTCCTTTTCCAAACTATGAAATAGAAACTTATGCATTCTTTTGGAGAAATAAAATCAATTAAACTAACATGGGTTTCTCGGTTGTACAATACGTTAACAACTAGGGTCACGCTCTGTACAAAAAAGGAACATGTGTTAACACACATTGGAAGGCACTAGTTGTTTAAATGTAACTAGATTCGGTCTTCATAATTGTTCTTGAGTCATGACTTGATATAATTATTGATGTACTTGTCAAAAGAAAAGAAAAGGAAAAAAATATTCCTGAAAGAAAATTTATTTTATTAAAATGGGTTTCCTGCCTATTATGTTGTGGGCCTAGGTCAAAGCACCCATTGCATGCTCTAGGGGTCTTGTTGTCAAGTCAAGGGTCAAGGTCACTATGTACTAGCCCTTGGAGGGCCCATGTAGAAATAAGGAAAAATATTTAATCTAATATGTCATGTCTAGAAGCCTCCAAGTTCTGAGTCGGCCAACCCTCTTCAAGTTGGCCTATAGAGGCCTAATTTTCTCTCATGGAGGCCTATAAAAAGAAGAACCTCACCTAATTTGATACACACATCGAACAACAAGTTATCTATGATCCTATCAAAGAAAAGAGAGGTATAATCCATTGAAATTATGTGGGAATAAGATCAAATTCTTGGGATGCCAACAAATCAATGGAAGGAAACTAAATTTTGTCTTTTTTTCTCGCACGTGCGAGTTTGAAGGAAGAAATAGGGTTTCCTCATTCTAGTTTTTGCAAAGATATCTATTGGGTTTTCGCTGGCTTATCACTTGGGGTTTGGTCAAAGTCAAGTTCAAGGTCTTGGAAGTCTTCATTGAAATTCTATAAGAAGAGATTTTTGTGGGTTTTCCTCTCTAGGAGAGGTTTTGGCCCTGTCTAGCAACCTACATCTAGTGTTCTTGTGTTTGGATTGTGATATTCTTACTGGAATTTGTCTTTATGATCAAACAAAACTAAATGATAATAACAATATCACAGGAAAATTTCATGGATTGAAGAGAAATAAAATTTAAAATAACCTTAACTATTATTCCCTAGATTTCTCAACATGGTATCAGAGTTAGGGCTTTGAACACTGGGCAGAAAGAAGATCAGTTTGGCTTTACTTTTACCGCAAGAATATCAAGTTCCTTGAGTTGAATTTGTGAAGGCAAGTAGAAGAAGTTATGTGAATTTTTCCAAGCCCTAATATCAGCCATTAGGCTACATACATAAGGCTAGAGACCCTTCATTGTTATTCAACTTTTCATATCCTACGAACCCAACAATTGGAATTAATTCTCATTAAAATATTCTACCTCTCATGTATGAAAATGATTTGCATCTTCCTAAATGATTTAAATATTCTATCTAAAGACACATATAAAACTATAGCTTAGAAGAATTTGAGAATCAAAGATACAAGAAGAGACTGCACATAAATTAGTACCAAAAATACAAGTTAAGATTTAGACAGATAAATCATAATACTCACACTACCTTTTGACTCTTAACGATAATGTTGATGGAATTAAATATAACTATTGATCTGGAACATAAGTGATAGATTAATCCAACAAAATGTTTATATCAAATGAAGCGATTCAAAATGTCATAACGAAACATAATGCTTATTTTCTCTTTAAAATTTAAACAAGAATATATATCTGATACAAGCCCGCAAGAATCCCTCATAAGATATAAAAGGAATTTCTAAATAGAAAATAAATAAATTATTTCCAAGTTCATTAAACTCACCTTGGAGCTATCCACACTTTCCACCATATACAAGTTGGGTACACCAACTGCCATTAGAATGTTGAATATACAACAAAATGCATGAGCATAGAATTTGTATTAGAATTCAACAAAAAGTAAAGAAGTCATCACAAGACAACAAATCTCATAGTGTTGCATGCATCTGCAACATAAATTCTTCCACTCACACCTTTTTTTTTTCCACTAGAAAAATCGTAGCTTCTATTAATAAAAATAAAAGTTACATGTTGTATATGCTAAGTGCATATGCAGATCAACAGTGAAGTTGTCAATAGATATCAGTAATGTAGCAAAAAATAAATACATTCGATAGGTGCCTCATAAATACATGTTGTGGAGCAGCAATCATAAAGTCCGTGTGCATATATACATAAGTAGCTGAAAGAAAAAATCAAAAAACAGTTGAAACCCCTAATGGGGGTTCAACCCCATCCAATAATCAGGTACAAAGGGCCGATGAAAGTACTGATAATATGCACGATCATTCTGCTCCTGAATCTCCATGTGAGCAGTCAATAGGTGCGACACCTCCTTGGAAAGGAGATTGGAAATTGTGTTCCTCTCCCTGTAAATGTGTCGACAAGATATATGATTGAAATATGTTTTGTGCTGTAGAAATTCATCCAAAATATTTTGCAGTGTGTGTATGTGACAGGTTGTTTTTTGGTTGAACCAGTCAATGATAATTTTGGAATCACCAAGAATTTGTAGAGCATGAACATTTTTTGTGATGGTGAATTGAAGGAGATATAGAAGACAACAAAGTTATTTGTGCCACGACTAAGTCCAATCTTGACTTTGTAGAAATGGTGCGGTGAGTGATTAAGTAGGAAGCCACCACACACAACCATGTATTTGTGCAGATCCATCGAAATAGGCCTAAGGTAGTGATAAGTTAATAATCTCAGGGGTGATAACTCAAGGCTACGGAGGGGGTGGATCATCAGGTATCAAGTGCTAAATGGAAATAATTTGGGCAGTTGATGAGGGCCATTGATGTGGTATATTATGGAATATGGTCTGATTGTGGGCCATCTAGATACTCCAGCAGATTAATATAGGCAAATTACATAGCTTAAGGGGTAGTGCAGTTGTCCACCAAGTCTCCCATGCTTCTGTAAGAGAAAGCCCCCTCCTAGTGAAGATTATGATTAATGGAGGATTGGATAAGTTTCTAGAGTTCATGTGTAGCATTACAGTGAAGGAAAATATGAGCTGTATCTTCAGCAGCAGAATTACATAGTGGACATATATGGGGACCAATATGTGATCTCTTTTGGAGGTTGGCCCCCGTAGGAATTTTATCAGTGAGAATACACCACATGAGGATCCTAGCTTTCATAGGTCCCTTTAATTTATAGATATTGCGCCACCATGGGACTAGAGAATCAGGTCTATGTGTTCGATAAATATGAATATACCCCTCTTTGGGAGTGTATAAGCCCTATTTAGAGACAGTCCACATGAGTTCATCTTCATGGTCGATAATTCTGACACGAGTATCTCTTAAGGCATCCAGATAAGCAGTCCATAGCACTACCCATTTCGGTTGAAGCTGTAGTTCCAGATGACCTAACCAACATTGAGTGAATAGGGTGGTTCGATTTCTGTCGGCAATGTGGTTGAGTGTTAGATAACCAACACGATTGAGAGAGTCAATAAGTGTAGGTGGGAGGTGGTGGGCATTGCCACAACCCGTCATAGAATCCCTGCCAATATGAACCCTGGAGCCATTACCAATTTTCCATGCCAAATTAGCACCGATATGTTGAATAGAGCCTAGTACAACACTCCAAATCGTTGAACAGCTGGGATATTACACCGGTAGTTGACGAAGCCATTCAAGTGGATTTAGAGGGTGGATATATTTCTATATGACCACCCTGGTCGATAAATTGTTGCCAGTAAGAATCTGCTAACCAAGTTTAGTAGCCAGTGCTAGTGCAAAGGTCGGAAGATCTTTGACACCCCAACCCCCCCATCGCTTGGGTAAAGAAATATGAGTCCATTTAGTACAAGAAAAAGTGTGACCTTATTTAGCCCCGAGCCATAGAAATTTTCTACAGATCAGCTGTATCCTGTGAAGTATTCCTTTAGGAATCCATGCTAGAGACATCCAGTAAACCGGAATGGACTCTAAAACAGATTTGATAAGTATCAATCGACCAACCCTAGATAGCCAACGATGGCACCAGTTGTTCAGACATTTTTCGATCTTGGTGATAAGCTAATTCCAATCAACATTTTTATAGCTCACTTTTTAAAGGTAAAATCCCAAGTACTTCAGACCATCCTCAAATCTGGTAAGGGTAAATGAGAATCTTTGTTGTGCATAATGGAACTCACGTGGTGTGCATCCATGACAAGTCAAAGTGGATTTTCTGTTATTGCATTGCATACCAGTAGCAGTACAAAATAGTAGTAGGATGGATCTAACCACTGTAGAATCACCAAGTCTTTCATTGAGGAAGAGTATGATATCATCAACAAATAGTAGGTGTGTGAGTACACAGTTTTACGAGATGCAAATGCCTTTCAATCTACCATGATCCCTTTCATCAATGATGGATCTGCTGAGGCCCTCCATGATCAGGAGAAAGAGAAGGGGGATAACATACACCCCTGTCAAATTCCCTGTTCAACCTTAAAAAAAATTGTTGCAGCCCAATTAATGAGTATGCTAAAAGAAACAGAGGTAATGCAACACATTATCCAATTAATAACCTGTAAGGGGAATCCCATATGAGTAAGAAGCATGCAGATGTAGAGCCTGTTAACTTGATCAAAAGCTTTTTCCAGATCTATCTTGAGGATCATCCCTTTGATCTTCTTAGTGTGCATAGAATGTAGTCCTTCTTGTGTAAAGCCTATAACATCATGGATCTGTCGATTTTCAAGGAAAGCAAATTGTTCAGGTAAGATAAAATTAGATAAAATGGGCTTCAACCAATTAGCAAGGATCTTAGCCATAATCTTGTAGATGCAGTTGCATAAATAAATCGGACGAAAATCTTTGAAAGACGAGGGATGATCAGATTTGGGGATAAGGGCAATGAAGGTAGCATTAAATACCTCATATATGCGCCCAGATTGTCGGGTCCATTCCACCACCTCCAGAAGGTCATGTCCCAATAGTTCAAAGAATTCCAGATAAAATTCCATGGACCATCCATCAGGTCCAGGGCTCTTGTCCCTTTTTAACCATTTAAGGAAAGATTCTAGTTCCTCCATCGTTACAGGTGTATGGAGGTCATCAGCTTTTGCAGGATCCACATATCTAGGAAATAGGGAGGTCACCATGATGATTTCAGCTAGTGAGGGTTGAATAGGTGCCTTATATATTTCACGAAAATGATTGATACCATTCTTTGCAAGTTGTGAAAATTTAGAAGTAGTGGTACCATCCTCGTTGTCGAGTTCCCAAATGGTATTGATGGCCTTATGGCCCTTTGCAAATTGATGGAATAATTTGGAGTTTTCATCACCTGCTTTGATCTAGGTTGCACAACTTTTCAGTCTCCAAAATTCATCCCGCTTTTGAAGGATCTTTAGGCGATCAGATTCCAGTTTAATAAGCTGTGATTTCTCCTATTATGTTTCGTGAATCCTCCCCCGATAGAGCATTCCAATATGTGGATATCCTGTTCAATTATTGTAAGTTCTATTTCTTCCATTCTTTTCTTACTCCTGGCCCAAGCAATTGACTTATTTTTAATGGAGATAAGTCTGTGTGCAAATATGGAGGATGGAGAGTGAAGGCTTTGAGGTGGAGGGAGTCTCCATTGAGAGTTCACTAAATTGATGTAGTCTGCATCTTGTAGCCACACATAACATAATTTTAATGGAGTGGATGGCTTGTTGAATGCCCCAGTGATTTCCAGGTATATTGGAGAGTGGTCAGAGATACCACCTGAGCTGATCCATTGTCTGAATGATCCAAGAGTGTGTAGTAAGCCTTCGTTAATAAGGAAGTGGTCAAGCCTACGAGCAACCATATCGACTCCAGTGTGCCTGCTGCACCATGTAGAAGAAGAAGAGGTTATGAGGGGATCCACCAGTTGATGGGAAGATAAAAGATGTTTGAAAAAGTCGGAGAGTGGATTCACATGTGAATTAGGTCCCCAGGACTCAGAGATCCCCAGGGAGAAATTCAAGTCGCCAGCCAAAATGATATTGTCATAACGTATCACCGATGAATTCATAAGAGAGGTCCAAAACTTCTACGTATTAGTGCAGGGGCCATAGGCATTGATAATTCATAATTTTAGGCTGAGAGCTTCCAAAAAAATATCCATCGCTAGAATGAAATCCCTCCCCCAAACATTAAGAATTTTAGTATGCCGGGGGTTGATACAAATGGCTAGTCCACCCGAGCGTCCATTAGCATCAATGGCATGGATGGTCCACGAGGGGAGGAGGGGTGCAAGTGCTTGAATGACAAGTTAGGAAGAACCATGATTTTCATGGAGGAGGATGATGTCTACAGATGAAGAAGTGAAGAGGCACCTGAGAGTAAGGTGCTTGGCAGGGCTGGAAAACCCTCAAAAATTTAAAGAGGGACAAATCATTGAGAAACCAGGAGAGGGGATTGTCTTTCTCTAAGGATCCCATCAATGGAGAGTTGAGTGCCAGAGGCAACTTCAATACCGACCTGTAGAATGGCCTTCGAGATGTGTGAGTGATGGCGAAGTTGTGCAGAGTGAAGGGGGGGCCAGGATGAGGTCCAAGTCCAGCCGGTGTGTCAGTATGAGGGCACAAATTGTAGGAGTGGGTGGAAGAGGATTCAAATGGTTCAACAGTAAAATTTGGGAGGGGATGTGAGAGGGGGGACGAGTAGAAAGTGATGGGGGAAGTGTAGAAGGAGCAGGTAAGGGGGGGGGGGGGAGGAGGTGATAGAGAAGGATTATGTATGGTAGGGGGAGTGGGGGGGAACATGAGAGGAGAGGAGGATGGGGGAAAAATAATGGAAGAGGTAGAGAATCCAACTAAATAGATGCAGAAGACAAAAATGATAAATAGTTGAAAGGAGGTAAAGAGGGAGTACCAGTGTCTAGGGAGAGTCCAGTAAGTGTAGCATCAGTCATAGATCGAGTGACCTTGTATGGGGCAGCCACATCCACCTTAGAAATGTCCTCCTATGAAGAGGGAACATGAGTCGAGAGGAAGGCGGATAGTTGTGCTTGTCGCTGCAGCGAGACCGATACCGGTTCTATATGATGCATACCACCTAGTGTACAGGTACTAGATGCCTGTCCATTTAATGGACAATCCTAAAATACATCTCCAATGGTGACAGTGAAATGGAACCCCTTCATAATCCAATGACTAAGTCTGGGTAGAATTTCACCATTGAATATTGAAGGATTCTTCAAGTCCTTCCCTTGTATCCAGATGTACCAGAATGCAGGAAAATTCCATCTTTCTAGATTCAATTTATGAGCGGTCATGGTCCAAATATGTGCCCAAAAGGTTACCAATATCCCTGAAAATAATTTTGTTCCATAAGTGTAGCGAAAGACCAGGCAGACGAACCCAAATAGGTCTCGCTCCCAACGATTTACGATCAGGATCAAATAAGGGGCTCCAGGGCTTCAGTAGCACTGGAGCCATCTCAATGTGCCAAAATTGTGATAAAACTAGATCAGTAGGGTCTCTGGTAGTGAAACGGAGGGCAAACCATCCCTTAGTAAGTGTATGAATGGTAGGGAGATCATGTAAAATACCACCCCACAAATCTTGAACCCATTATTTCAATATTTTAACCTTATAGTTCCGGCCATGTACACGCCCCACCACAACTTTATTGACGGTGCCCACAATATCAGCCATCTGAACGCCTATGTCAAGGGTGAGGAGGTTGCCATGCTTAGAATACCACACACATTTCATGTGTTGGGGGCACGAGGGGGCGGTCCAAGAGGTAGGGATGCAGAGGCGGTAAATGGAGGAGGTGACGCAGGGTCGGGAGGGGGGTGAGGGGAATTAGGTGGGGGAATGGTAAAGCTACCGGATGGGCAGTGAGGGGGTGTATCGATAGGGCTGTGATTGGTATCAGGGTGATGGGGGGGAGGGGAAGAGTGCGGGGTGGGGGGGAGTGGTGTGAGAGGGAGATGAGGTAGTAGAATGCAGAGGGGTCAGAGTGAGTGAGCAAGGGTAGGTGAAAGAGGAAGTGGGCGCTGTGGAAGGGAGAGTCTACGAAAGAAAGGCTAATGTCGTAGGGGACAACGGACGGAGGTCTGGAGAGGAGATAAGGTCTAATTCTGTTGCCGAGAGAATAGCGGGGGAGTTTGGGGTGAGTTCAGGGACCGTAAAAGAGTCAAGGGCAGGGAATGAATGTAGAGACGAGGATGCAGATGGAGAGAACCCAGAGAAAGAAGGGCGAGTAAATGGAGAGGATGCGGGGTGGGAAACATACATACAAAATGAAAAGCGATGTGCAAGGGTCCAAATGTCCACTGGGAAAATGGATCCTCTGAGTAGTCCACCAACTGTTCATCCTGGGCCCCTTCGATTGATATCCCCAATAAAAATCCATTAATGCCCGAATCCTACTGTCAGTCGGAGTAAAATAGTCACAGGAAAGTTGTAGAATACTGATATTGAATAGAAAAGATATCACTGGGGGCAAAACGACATGGGATCACAGAAGAAAAAACACTCACAGTTGCTACGTTCCAATGCAGGAGTGGGATGAGAAAACCGCGGGTTCACCGTCAAAGGCAGTAGACCCGGCCAGGTGTTCAAACAAGTTTCCAGTCAAATGATGGCTGCCTGAATAGTGCGCCATAGATGGGTATAACAGAGTGGCCCCATAAAATATTGAAAGCATAAAACCCCCCAGAGTGCCGCCATCCATTGCTGTAGTTGAGCTTAGGTTGAGTCACAGGATAGTTTAGTGCAGGTGCTGACGAAACCCTAGGTGCTGCCATGAGAGAAACCCTAGGTGTCACCCTTCCTCTCACACCTTAAAAAAATACAAATAATAATGCTCATAGAAGGCACCCAATTTTCAAGAGAATAATGTTATGAAACCAGCTCCAAAAATAGAAGAAAAGAGAGATCGATGCCTTAGAAATAATCCAATTCGAGGGGGAAACCTCCTTTACATTACATAAATGAACAATTCTTGGATGATATAAATGAAAAAACCTCCTTCTATATATAGAAGTCCATGGGGTCACAATATAATCCTAGCTGACCTAACATTAATAATGTAACGACACAATAATAACAATATGGGGGTTACAGGGGTACAACAATAACAATAAGGGGGTTACACTAACAACAATAAGGGACTACACCAGTAATCTAGGGACCTAACATGCCTCTCTCCTTCAAAAAATTGTTGTCCTCAATGCTTGAGTAGATATAGATGCTTCTTTATAAAATTCTCATCCTCCGATGTAGAATCTTCAGTGGGTAAGTTCTTCCACTTGATGAGATACTTTGAAATTGATCGATTTCGTAGCTGTCGAGTTCTTGTTTCTGTGACTTCTTCAGGTTCCAATATGATTTTTCCTTCCTCATCAAGTTCTGGAAATATTGTTTGAACTGGAAGTTTTTCGCCTATAACCTTCTTTAAGCATGAAACATGTAAAATTGGATGCACTCGTGAAGAAGCAGGAAGCTCCAATTTGTATGCCATAGTACCAATATTTTGCAACACCTTGTAAGGACCATAGTACTTTGGCAATAATTTATTATCCTTCTTAGCTTGCTTGAGGGACATTTGTTTGCATGTTTATAGTCGTAAAAATGTTTCATTCGATTTTGCGCCAAATTTAGGTTATCCTTTAAGATTTGGAGAACTTGTTGTTGATGCTTGATGTGATCTTCCATTGCTTGAACATTAGAATTTTCTCTTAAATATGATTTGATGGACAGTGGATGATATTCATAAAGTGCCTTAAAAGGGGTCATTTTTTCTACAGTATGCAACGAAGTGTTATACCACCATTCAGCCATAGGTAACCACTTGACCCATTTTGTTTGTTTATTAGATACAAAGCAACGAAGGCATCCTTCCAAACATTTGTTCAGTATCTCAGTTTGATCATCTGATTGAGGATGATAAGATGAGCTATGAGGTAGTTGAGTACTAAAATAAGAAAATAATTCCGTCCAAAAATTTCCAGTAAAATTGGATCTCTGTCGCTTAAAATAATCTTTGGGTTTCCATGTAGCTTTGAATTTTTCCATAAATGCAGTAGCAACTGTACTTGCTTTGAATGGATGAGATATTGTACAAAAGTGTGCATACTTGGTAATTCTATCAACTACCACCATGATGACACTCTTTCCTTCGGACTTAGGTAAACCTGTGATAAAATCCATTGAAATCTCCTCCCAGTGTTGACATGGAATGGATAAAGGCTGTAGAAGACCCGGGGTCTTAATTGTCTCAACTTTATTTTGTTGGAAAACCAAACATTCCTCCACAAAATTTTGAATATCAGATTTAAGGCCATCCCAAAAAAAATCTTTCTTCACCCTAGGGTAAGTTTTTAAAAATCCGGAGTGTCCTCCTAAAAGAGAAGTGTTCAATTCCAAAACAATATTTTGTTTTAGTTGGGAATTATTACAAAGATATAAGCGATCTTTGTACCATAAGGAGTCATTTTTCCAAATAAATGTATCAGATGTACTAGGATCTTGCTACAACTTTTGAATGAGTGTCCACACTTATTCGTCCTTCTTCCATTCATCCCTTGCTTCGGTTATCCAATCTAGTTGGATAATAGAAATGGGACAAAACAATGCTTCCACCTCTTCATCATTTCTTGAGAGTGAATCTAAAACAACATTTAACTTCCCTTTTTTGTAGATGATTTAAAAGTCATGACCTAACATCTTTGTGACCCATTTTTATGCTCTTTTGAAGATAGTATTTGTTCCAAAAAGTGTTTAAGACTATCATGATCAATTTTTACCTTGAAGTGTCTTCCCATTAGGTAAGGTCGCCATTTATTTAGTGCATGTACTATTTCCAACATTCACTTCTCACTGTAAATACTTTCCTTTGAATGGACTACTTTCAAAAGAAATGGGTCTTCCTTCTTGCATTAAAAAAATAAAAATTCGATTTCCTGAGGCATCAAATTCCATAATAAAGGTTTTTGTGAAGTCTGGCATAGCTAAGACCATTTCTATGCACATTGCTACTTTAATATGTTCAAAGGCCTTAGTTGCTTCAGGAGTCCATGAAAATGCACCTTTCTTCAATAATTTCGTTAGAGGTGCTGCTATTATCCCATAATTCTTAACAAACTTGCGATACTACCCTGTTAACCCGAGAAATCCTCGCAACTGCTTTATGGTTGTGTGGAATTTCCATTCCTTAATGGCTTTAATTTTTTTATGGTCTATCTTAACACCCTCGTGAGATACAATATGACCCATATATTCCACCTCTTGTACTCCAAAGAAACATTTAGAGGTTTTTGCATATAATCGTTTCTGTCAACATGTTGAACATGATCCTTCCAAGACCTGCTGTAGATTAGTATATCATCAAAAAATAAATGGAATTCGTTAACCCTTGAAATGTAGAAGGTGCATTGGTAAGGCCAAAAAGCATGACGAAAAATTCATAATGACCCTCATGAGTTCGAAATGTTGTTTTCATAATATCTTCAATCTTCATTCTTATTTGATGATATCCGGAACGAAGATCCAACTTGGTAAAATAAATTTCTCCATGTAATTCATCCAGTAATTCATCAATCACAGGAATGGGAAATTTATCTTTAATAGTGAGCTTATTGAGCTCCCTATAATCCGGACACATGCGCCATGATCCGTCCTTCTTGTGCACCATTACTACTATAATAGAGAAAGAACTTTGACTAGTTTGAATTATACCAGCCTCTAACATTTCTACAATCATACGTTCAATTTCACTCTTTTAGACATAAGGATACCTGTAAGGCCTGATGTTTGGACGAACACTTCCTGGAATCAAATGAATGGCATGATCATGATCATGAATAGGTGGGAGTCCTTTGGGAGTTTCAAACACCTTAGAATGATTGTCCAAGACTTTTTGAAGATATGGAGAAATATATGATTTTGATGTTGGAACTTCTAGTGAGCATAATTATGCAATTATGCCTCATCATTCCTTCTTTATAAGCCTTGTCATGACATTAGTGCTTATTATCTTTCTTGGCTTCCTTGCGATACCCCGTAATTCGACTTCCTTTCCTTTTGAAAAAAAAAATTCAAGAAAAGTTCTTGAAAATTAAAAGCTACTGTCCCCAAAGATTGTAACCATTGTACTCCTAGTACAAAATCAACACTTACCACTGGAATGGAAAGCATTGGACTATTCAATACATATTCCCCCATGGTTAGCTTGATATTATGGCATTTTCCAAAGCAATTTATAGCTCCTCCATTTGCAACCATCACTTGACATTCTGGTGTTGGGTATAGGAAGGAATTCAATTCGTTGGTTACCTTACAATGAATAAAATTATGGGTACTACCCGAATCAATCAACACTACTATCCTTTTCTTCTTGATATGTCCTTATATCTTGAGAGTTTGAGGAGTGGTAATGCCTGCCATTGCATTACATGATATGGTCAGACTAATTTTTTTTTCCTAGGGTTGGTTCTTGGTGTATATCCTCTTCTTTTGATGTTTTTTTTTCATTTTCTTCCTCCTCTTCACAATCTATGTAAAATGATTTCTTCTCAACACACTTATGACCTTTAGTGTATTTTCTATCACAACTGTAGAAAATCCCTTTTTCTCTTTTTTCTTGCAATTTTTGTGGTGTCAACCTTGTAGGTTTTGGAAGTCTAGGAGTAGCAACACTTCCATATTTATAGATGTGGGTGGTAGGCTTCCTTGTTGCCATAATTTTACATTCATTTTTTCTTGCCAACATAAATGCCTTCTCCAATGAATCAGGTTCCCAAACACGAACCTCATGTTGGATGTTATCCTTTAAAGTCCCTATGAAGACATTAATAATGTGTTCCTAGGGAATATAAATCACTCTTATATTCAATTTTTGGAAGTCCTCAATGTGCTCCACCATAAAACCCTTTTGTTTGAGATTTATCAATTGGATAAAAAATGCATTTCTCTTTGTATCCTCATAATGTGCTATCATTTCCTCTGTAAAAATTGACCAAGTGACAATTTTTTTACGGGAGAAAAGTCATTGATACCATACAAATGTATTTTTTTCTAAATATAAAGTTGCAATGTGTACCTTTTGTGTGTCTTGCACATTATTGAGATCAAAATATTGCTCCATCTGTAATATCCATGTTACAGGATCCTTGCCATCAAACTTCCTCATATCGATCTTTGGAATCTGGTGGGTGTTCCATATGACATTCGAGTTTATGAAATCACAATTAACATTTATTTTGCTCTCATCATGAGTTTCCTCTACTATATTTTTTCCATTAGGAATCATTTCGTGTATCAACTTTGTCAAACCTTCCTTCAAATTTTATATGTCTTCCTTCAAACCTTCCATTTTTTATTCCATACCACCCATCTTAGCTTCCATGCCTTTCAAAATATCCATATTAGATTCCACACCTTTCTTAAAACCATCCATATTAGCTTCCGTGCCTTTCTTCAAAACTTCCGTTTCATTTTTTGTTGCTCTTTGAGAGAGCGAAATTTGGTGCACTTGCTCTTGTAATTTTGATATATCATGTTGCACTTCTTCATCTTCATGAGTCACAGTAGAGTATTCTGAGGGCTTGATGGGTGTTTAATTATTTTTAGGGGCCATTTTAGAACCCAATACTGATATCTATGCTTCAATATTCCTTTGGAATCACTTCAAACTGATTTTTCAAACAAGACTTATGCAATTTGAAAAAAAAATTACTCACCTTTTTCTCGCTTTTGTGGAGCTCGATATTGAAACTAAATTATCTATGTGATTTTGGGTCTTCAATATCTAAAATTAGGTCTTTTAGTAGCCCTCTGAATCTTCCTTCTAATGCCATAGGTATGACCTGATTTGGATGCTTCAAGACAAAGTTATGCCCAATCTTCCACAATGACCTAATTATGGACTGGTTAAGTAGAGTGAACTTGTACGACGTGCCATGTGTCACTGTCTCCTCCTTCGGCTCTGAAATTGATAAATAGGAAACTAAAGTCCGTGTAATTTCTAACACTTTTTACAGAATTCTAATCCGATGGTCAGAGAGAGAGTTATGACGTTTTTCCCAAGGTCACCTCTTTTAGATGGAATTCGGGAGCCTGCAAAAACCCTAACTTCCACAAATCATATCTCCGCAAATATTGTGAACCAAGATCTGAATTTTTTATAGAAAGTTCCTAAGGATTGCGGCTTCGTGTGATAAAAATTTCAGCTTCTGAACTTTTGTAGAAAAAAAATTATATCGAAAAATCCATGATGGCCTGTTTGGAGCAGCAAAACCCTAGAATCCAAAGCTCTGATACCAAATGTTATGAAACCAACTCCAAAAATAGAAGAAAGGATAGATCAACACCTTATAAATAAGCCACTTCGAGGGGGAAACCTCTTTTACATTACATAAATGAAAAATTCTTGTATGATACAAATGACAAAACCTCCTTCTATATATAGGAGTCCATGGGGTCACAACATTATCCTAGATGACCTAACAATAATAATGTAACGACACAATAATAACAATATGGGGGTTACAGGGATACAAAAATAACAATAAGGGGGTTACACTAATAACAATAAGGGACTACACGAGTAATCTAGGGACCTAAAAAATAAACAATAAACACAAATGATGTGAAGAGAAGTTGTCAGGTGCTCAATAATGCTAAAGTATATAGTGTTAGATTCTGTAATGCCTAATGTTCCAAATTTATGGTATAAGAAAATATGTGTGCATAACGAGAACTTGGTATTTAAAGTATTCAGGGTTAATAAGGATTTATGCATTCTTTTTTATGTTTAACATTTCACATCTGAATTGAATTTTTTTCCACACTTGTGACACATATCATCCAATTGGACCACAAGAGCACCTCATTTATCTAGGCACAATTACGGTTAAAGGGTCAATATTGAATTTAACCATTTTTTTCTGCCCATTCCTTTTTTCCTTTTAACATTTGACATCTAACATTAAATTTTTCCTTTTAATATTTGATATCTGACATCATTTTTTCCATTTTATTTCACTAGTGTGATGTACATACATACAAATGTTACACATCTCATCCAGCTTAGCTATAAGAGCACCTCACTTATTTAGGTGTAATTATGGTTGAAGGTTCCATCCAAAATTTAGTAAAGGAATATCTTATACATCGCTCAAGTTGGTTGTAGGTTGCACTATAAATATTTCACCTTTGTAATGAAATTTTCATGGAAGTATGAGATATTATAGAATATGAGTTTCATGTGAAGAGTTTATACACATCTTAAGTTTCTGGGCATATTTTATTTTTGTGTGTAAGAGAATAAAAGGTGTTCACACAAAAATCATGTCCTCCTAACCATAGCAAGGACCTTCCACATTTTAAGGGAACTGTCTTGATACTGTTCCACATGTCCTAGCATTTATGAAGCATATATAGAAATTGATGGAAAGACATGAAGATGCCATGATAAGGTTATTTATTCTCTCTTTGAAACAAGTGCATGGTGGCTGGTTGAAGCATTCTTGCATCCCAAAAAGCATACATTCTCTCAAAGCTCTAGTTGGAAGCTTCCTCAAGCATTGCCACCCAAGGTTCAGAAATTTGATGGTACATATCAAGAGTTGTTGGCACCCCTACACGAAGAAGGCCTTATTTGTATTTTTGAAGGAAATGATAAATTTTTTGGGGTTGAAAGTGGAGCATATATGGAAGAGGGATTGTTCTCATAATTTGAATATGAAAACACTAGAGATTTGTAGCATGAACAACCTTGTGGCAACAATAACAAGGAGGGTCATTCTAGAATCTAAAGTGATTTTTAAGCACATAAATGAGTACCACAATGAAAAATGTGATGAAATTATTGCACCACGTTCAAATGATACAAGTGTCACTGTTTCTGGAGAGGATTGGCAGCAGGTTAGTGATGTTTTTATTGGCTGCCCCATATGAAACAATGCCGTAGATCCAGAAGAAGAAAGGAGTAGCACTTTTGAGATGTATTTGGCAAAAGATTTATTCTCAAAATTAAAAACAAGAAAATTCCCTTCTCTTATGGATTATGTCCATGATAATCATCATAATTAAAAAAATAGCCTTGACGCTCAGAATGATCCTCTCATCAGTATCGATCAATCATCAAACCATATATTTTGGGCTAGGTAGAAGCAAGTCGTATATACTACTTGCATGGACCACCAGTGTTTCGTGATCGCCAAAAAGAGGGGAATTCTGATTCCGAGCCCTTCAAAAGCATCCGTCGGGAGTATTTTGAGACTGTGTCATGTTATAATAGTGTTTGACTAACCTCCCTAGACTTCTCACAATAATTGAGGATAGAATATCCCTTCGAGGATAAGACACTTTGATCCAAATATGACAACAATGAGGATTTTGCAACAAACATTGGAATTTCTGATAATGAGTATCAACAGTACACAATTTATAAAATCCTGATGATTAATTTGTTACTCCAGAGGAGCATAAGTAATTATGTCTTTCACACCAGTTTCCCCAAGTCTTGGACAACAAAAAGGAGAAATCAACATAGTCCTCTTATCTCTATAATCAATACCACAAACCTTCTTTAACACATCAAAGGTGTAAGAAGCATATTTGTGAAGATTTAAAGGAATTATCTAGCAGTGTAAGAGAAGTCACACCTCTTGACATTGGAGCAAAAAAAAGGTGCCCACCAGTTCTACATCTTCCAAATCATCGAATTTATGAAAATCTACACAAACTTTGGTATGTACATTATTGATCATTGAATTTATTAAGAATGGATTTTTCTAGGCACTCAAGGCCCTCCTATTGACAATTATATCAATCCTAGAAAGGAGCCAAACCCTCTGCCTATAGTTCAAAATTTGGGTATGGTTTTGTGCATAAGCCCTAAAATGACAATCTCCAAAAAATCCACTCATGTGCATTAGTTGAAGGGATATGTTGAGCATTAGTCCTATTTTGAGACCACTGTCAAAGGTTACCGAAGTTTTGAAGTTCAATCTACATGAAGAAAGTTTTGAGCATGTTTTTCAAAGTAAAAAAACAAATTGAAGAAGATGAAATTCCGAAGTCTCAAGTCTATCAAATTTTCTTAAAAGAAGCTAAAATTGTGAGCATGTTTTCGAAGGAGCTAAGAGCATTATTTAAGGATATACCTGCATCTTATAGAGATTCGCTAGGTAAACTCCAATACGAAAATATGATCGGAAACACTTTGAATCAACTGCTGATACCAGTTGTTGTACTCTACAAGTCGTCTCCCCGCCTCTTCTTTTATTTGTGTTAAGTGTGCGTAGAACCCATCATTTTTTAAAATCCTTGACCATGAAGGTTATAGTAGTCAGAATCAACACATTAATTTTTGGCTATGGACTCCCTCTAGAATGAGAAAGAGAGAGTAGTTGGGTGGGTGGAAACGAGGTAGCTTGGTTGTAGAAGCAGGAAAACTAGGCTCAGATATTCGATTGAAAGAAGTAGTTCTCGCTCAATCTAGAAAGGCAGAAAGGCAGTCTTTATCGTGTCTTGCTCGAGCTCGAAAGAAAGAAACAAGGTCTTTCTTGTGTATTTCTAAGGCTAGAAAGGCAAAAAGGCTTATGGTTCAAACTTAGAAACACAAAAATGCTTAGGGTTGCAGAGGCTCGATTGCAAACTACAACATTTCCCACCCATTCCCATTGCAGGTGATGTGCAGATGCGTTGTTCCTGACATTCTCCAAAACTATGGTGTATTTTTACCTCCGCTTGGCAAAAAAATGGTATAAACAATACCTGAGGATATATATATTATTATATGGTATATTAAAACCCTTTATGCCCTCATTATAACCCCAATATATTATTTTGTGATTTTTTCATTTTTAATGCCCCAATATGAATGCATGTGATATAATATTGGTTTTTTAGTGACGCCCCTGTGTTTCTGGGGTGGTTCTCTTGTATTAGAATTCCTAGCTGAGTATTGGTTCCCCTACAGGGGGGATATGACCATTCCTGATGTTGATGATATGGAATCTCCCTGTTCATCACATTCTGTAGAGGTGCAGGGTGATTTTGGTGGTACCCGGGCTGTGATACGTTTTGAGTAGAATCGGAAGAGTATCCTGGGTACTAATAACTGCTGCTTGGTTTACGTTAGGCTAAGGATCCTATCAAACCATTAGCGGTATTGGATGCGGCAGGTAATTCTCTATAAGTTTGCAGTAGTGGGGCATTTGGTAGGACATTGTATATATATCTTGATTGGGTGTAAATGAGTTCAAGTTGTTGGGATTTTCTAATGACGTATTCCTCCGTGGTTGGTTTCTGTGTTGTCATGTATTTTGAAATCTCAGCGGTGAGGGTTTTCAAAAATAGGTCTAGCGACATGTTGAAGTCCAACGAGAAATTGCAGCACACACACTAGTGTGGGACCAACAAGTCCTAGCGATATATTAGTGTGAAGGAAAAATTAATTAATTTGGTGCAATGTCTAATTTAATTTTCCCTTAATTAAATTGGACAATAAAATGTTATCTTATCTCATGATCACTTGTAATAGTTAACTCAGTGTGATAAAATCAATTAGTTCATGTATTTCGTGTTGAGGGTGGTTGGTGAGGCATGCAGATTAATTCTATTAGTTATGGAGTTCGAATTGCAGTTGGTGCATTAGTTTAATGGATGTGTAATCAGTTAACTCAGCTAGGTGAGTTAGAGTCAGTTGAACTAGTTGTAACTGTTTGTTGCACTAGTGAGAGATCAAGTGAATTAAATATTATTTAATTCACAATCAATGATCTGCCATGCAACTGATGGTTTACTACTAATAGCTACATGCATGTAATTTCTAGTGGAGACCCAGTTGAGACAAAGGTTAAAGGGATGTTAACTATCAATTGTGTGATTAGTAGGTTGCCTGAATGCAACCAAACATCCATTGGAGTGCCCATGATCCTTGCGCAGTTTTGGAAGGCCAAAATTCCTAAAGAATAGGGATTGTGTTCATCAGGAATTGCGCAAGCAATTCTGGTTGTTTAGAGGTTGAGAATTGGCTAAGTGTTGGCCATTTTTGTCCAGGACAATGTGATACAGTTGTGAGAGTGCAGGAGACTCTTGTGAGAAGAGTGCATAGTAGTTGTTTCATGATTCCATGGTTAATATATAATAGATGATAGAGGGGTTTTGAGCAGCAAGCTTTCCCCGAGAAACTATCTGTGTTGTGGTTTGATTTGATTCTTTCTTTGCTTCATGTGATTGGCGATTTTGTTTAATTTCCACAATTGATTTGTAGAAGGATTCAATATCTAGCTTTAGTAAATTGTTAGATCGGATTGAATCCATTGATATACATATGTTTGTATAATTTCTACATGGTATCAGAGCACAGGAATTCACTATAGTGGAGGAGAAGCTGAGTTTGTGACTGAATAGAATTTGAATTTGCAAAAGGTATTCTTGGTGTGACAGGCGATTCAAGATCGAAATGGATTTCAATGGATTGAGATTGGAGTATGCACTCAAGGGAAAATCTAACACTATATTTCTTGGAAAGACAGGATGGAGGCAGTACTGGAGGACAATGGGTTGAAAAAATTCATTGACAATGATGTTCCCAAACCCGCTGTAGCAGATGCTGCAAATCTTGATGCTTGGAAAAATAAGGTTGAAAACGCGAGGAGGATATTATTAGAGGGAGTACGAGACCACATTGTCTCAATTATCCATGGAAAAGCGACACCATATGCAATTTAGAAAGCTTTGACAGATCTATTTTAGAGCAGCAGTGATGATAGAAAATTGACATTGAAGGATAAACTCAGGAAACTCAAAATGGAGAAAGGCAACACCATGCCGAAATATTTAACAAAGTTTGTCCAATGTTGGGATGAGCTTGGGAGCATTGGAATTACTATCTTTGATGATGACTTTGTGAGCCTAGCTCTTATAGGACTTCCTAAGAATTGGCATAGTTATTAGGAATTTGTCAATGGAAGGGAAAATCTACGAGATTGGGAATGAATTTGGTCAGATTTGGTACAAGAGGAATTCAGGCGGAATACCAGGGATGGTTCTTCATCTAAGAATGATGATGAAGAATATTGTGCTTTGGTCACCAAGTCAAAGAAGGGAAAAGGAAATAAATTTCATTCCAAATCTGAGTCCGGAAAATATGGCAAGAAGCGCGACATGGGCATAATGAAGTGTTTTCACTGTCACGAGCATCGACATTATGCCACTAATTTTCCATAAAAGAAGAAGAACAAGAAGGCTTCAGGATCTACAGCTGGTGAGGCTTTGGCCTCGCAATTTGAGCTTGAATTCTTGCTCATTGCATGCATGGTGTCAAGTGCAATGGGATCGATGCAGTACTTGGATAATGGTGCTTCCTTTCACATGACGGGAGACAAATAAATTTTTAGTAGCTTGGAGGAGAAGGACATCCAGATGCATATCAAAATGGGTGATGATGGTGCTACCGGGATTGGTACAATTACCTTCCAAAGACAGTCAGGTAAACCCTTTCAATTAAAATATGTAATGCATGTACTAGTCTTGAAGAGAAATTTGGTCTAGTTGCAATGTTGGAGGATAGAGGCTATGATGTTGTTTTTCAGTGAGGGAAAAGCTTTCCCGTGACACAAAACAACAGGACAAGCCAAGAAGATTAGGATTCGAGTTAAGAATCTCTATAAACTTGATGTAGATGGCTGTGCAACATTGATGGGTAAGGCAGACAAAGTGTGGGCCGGGATGAGGGTGAGTTTTGCTACATCAGATTGGGCCATCTACACCATGGAGCCTTGAAGGTCATGCAATAGATTTCTACGGGTCTTCCCAAGGGTAATATTGTGCAGTTAGACACATGCAAGGGATGTACTATGGGGAAGTATGCAAAGGCCACTTTTCATGAGAAGGAGAACCGAGCCTCGGAGATCCTTAAGAGAGTTCACTGAGACGTGTGTTGACCATTCTCTACTGCATCGACAACAAAGCATAAGCACTATGTGATATTTGTTGATGAATTTTATAGAGAGTGTTGGATCTACTTCATGTAGAAGAAATATCAGACATTCTCAAAGTTTCTTGAGTTCAAAGCACTGGTAGATAAAGACACGGGGAAGCATGTGAAGGCTCGTAGGAGCGACAATGGTGGTGAGTACATTTCCAATGAATTCAAGAACTTCTGCAAGAAAGAAGGAATTCAAATATAGTTGATTGCGCCTCATAACCCAGAACAGAATGGGGTCGCAGAAAGAAATAACAGAACAACCATGGGTGCAACACAAGCGATGTTGCATGATCAGAGCCTACCATTACATCTGTGGGCAGAGGCATGTGACATAAGGGTATTTGTGCAAAACCGTTGTCCTCATTGGATACTTTGCATGAGTACACCAGAAGAGGCTTTTACTAGTAAGAAACCCGATGTTTCACATTTTAAAATTTTTGGCTCATCTGTTTTTGTGCATGTGACCAAAGATTCCAGGAAGAAGCTTGAACCAACAACTGAGATTGGGATATTTATGGGGTACACTGAAACTCCCCACAATTATTAGGTGTATTTTCCAAACAACAGAATGATTGTTGTGCGATGGGATATAAAATTTGATGAGGAGAAAGCCATGCGATTGTCCCTTGAGAGGGAGATGGATTTGCATGCAAAGGAGGAACTCTTGGTTCCAAATAATGAACCTCAATATGTGGAGCAGCCACATGTGGAGGATCATGTAGTGTCAGAAAACACTCATGCAGAACCATCCATAAGAAATGGTATAAGGCACACCACAGAAGCTGATAGATTGAGACTTGATGCAACAAAGAATGTAGGAGCCCCTACTTCACTGCGCAAACAGAGATAGTCTGTAGACAGGTTGACTGGATACATGGCTCATATGAGCAAGTGTATTGTGACAGAACCATATTCCTTTCAGGAAGCAGTGCAACAACCAATTTGGGTTAATGCTATGGTAGAGGAGTATGACTCCATCGTCAAGAATAGTGCATGGGAGATTTTCCCAAGACCGGTCGGAAAATCAGTGGTTAGATCTAGATGGATATATAAGGTGAAGCAAGCAGTGGATGGGAGTGTGGATAAGTACAAGGCCCCGGTTGTGTCCAAAGGCATTCCTCTGGAAGTTGAGGAAGAACTGAAGATACTTTTTTACCAGTCGCAAGGTACTCTTCCATTATATCTATCCTTGCACTCTCAGCGCAGATGGGGTAGCGCATTCATCAGATGGATGTGAAAGCTGGGTTTCTCAATGGATTTTTTGAGAAAGAAGTGTACATAGAGCAACCAAAATGTTTTGAGATCTTTGATAGTGAGTCACATGTGTGTTGACTCAAGAGAGCACTATATGGGCTGAATCAATCACCTCGTGCTTGGTACACTCGGATTGACAACTATTTCATCGGGTTGGGCTTCATCAAAAGTGAAGCGGGTGCAAACATGTACCAGATTGTGGTTGATGGTAAGCTCTTGATTATCGTACTTTATGTTGATGATCTAATTTTGATAGGTGATGAGCGGCTGATAACTTCATGCAAGGAGGACCTTGCAAGGGAGTTCGAAATGAAGGACATGGGACTCCTTCACTATTTCCTTGGTTTGGAAATATGGCAGCGAGATGGTGAACTTTTTGTTTCTCAAGGCAAGTATGCCAAAGAGATACTGGGTAAGTTTCACATGGAGATATTTAAACCCATGGACACTCCTCTTCCAGAAAATTGGAGGAAAGAGGATGCTACTTCTGGAGAAGTAGTGGATGCTATTGTCTAGAGGCAGCTAGTGGGTTCACTGATGTACTTGTTGAACACCAGACCAAACATTTGCTATGCAGTTAACCAATTGAGTCAAGCTATGGTTAATCCAACCAATCTCTTTTGGAAGGCGGGGAAGCATGTCGTGAGATATCATAAAGGCACTACATAGTATGGATTATGGTACAGACGGACAGAGGGAGTGAAGCTTCAAGGCTTCACGGATGCAGATTGGGCAGGTAGTCCATCAGACAGAAAGAGCACATCAGGAGGGATCTTCAGCATAGGATCGATGATAATTTCTTGGTATAGTAGGAAGAAACGATATGTGGCACTAAGTTCAGCCGAGGCAGAGTACATGGCAGCAAGTCAAGCTGCATGTGAGGTCATCTGGATGAGAAAGATACTGGTTGGTTTGTTTGGTTCTTAGATGGATCCGACTGTGATACATTTTGATAACCAAAGTTGCATTAAACTCTTGGGTAATCCGGTATTCCATGATAGGTCCAAACACATAGATATCTGGTACCACCATCTCAGATATTGTGTTCAGAGGCACATTATGTTACATCAGTACATTCCCACGGAAGATCCGGATGCATATATTCTGACGAAGGCGCTCACCAGGAGAAAATTCGAATACCATAGAGGCAGGATTGGGGTGGAAGATAATCCCTTTCTTGTTGAGAGGGAGTGTTGAAGTCCAACAAGAATTTGCATCACACACACTAGTGTGGGACCAACAGATCCTAGCGATACATTTGTGTGAAGTCCAAATTAATTAATTTGGTGCAGTGTCTAATTTAATTTTCCCTTAATTAAATTGGACAATAAAATATAATTTTATCTCATGATCACTTGTAATAGTTAACTGGGTGTGATAAACTCAGTTAGATCATGTATTTCGAGTTGAGGGTGGTTGGTGAGGAATGCAGAGTAATTATATTAGTTATGTAGTTTGAAATGCAGTTGGTGCATTAGTTTAATCCATGTGCAATCAGTTAACTCAATTAGCTGAGTTAGAGTCTGTTGAACTAGTTGTAACTATTTGTTTCACTAGTGAGAGATTAAGTGAATTAAATATTATTTAATTCACAATCAGTGATCTGCCATGCAACTGATGATTTACTATTAATAGCTGCATGCATGTAATTTCCAGTGGAGACCCAGTTGAGACAAAGGTTAAGGGGATATTAACTATCAGTTGTGTGATTAGTAGGTTGCCTGCATGCAACCAAACATCCATTGGATTTCCCATGATCCTTATGCAATTTTGGAAGGCCAAAATTCCTAAAGAATAGGGATGAATTCATCAGGAATTGCGCAAGCAAGGCAGGCTATTTAGAGGCTAAGAATTGGCTAAGTGTTGGCCAGTTTTTTCCAGGACAGTGTGAGACAGTTATGAGAGTGCAAGAGACTCTTGTGAGAAGAGTTCATTGTAATTATTTCATGATTCCATGGTTAATATACAATAGAATATAGAGGGGTTTTGATCAGCAAGCTTTCCCCGGAAAATTATCTGTGTCGTGGTTTGATTTGATTCTTTCTTTGCTTCATGTGATTGGCGATTGTGTTTAATTTCCGCAATTGATTTGTAAAAGGATTCAATATCTTGCTTTAGTACATTGTTAGATCGTATTGAATCCATTGATATACATATGTTTGTATAATTTCTACATGGTATCAAAGCACATGAAATCACTATAGTGGAGGAGAAGCTGAGTTTGTGACTGAATAGAATTCGAATTTGCAAAAGGTACTCTTAGTGTGACAAGTGATTCAGGATTGAAATGGATTTCAATGGCTTGAGATTGGAGTATGCACTCGAGGGAAAATATAACTATATCGCTTGGAAAGAAAATATGGAGGTAGTACTATAGGACAATGGGTTGAAAGAATTCATTGACAATGATATTCCCAAACCCGCTGTAGCAGATGCTGCAAATCTTGATGCTTGGAAAAAGAAGGTTGCAAAGGCGAGGATGTTCTTATTGGAGGGAGTACGAGACCACATTGTATCAAGTCTCCATGGAAAAGCGACACCATATGCAATGTGGACAGCTTTGACATATCTATTTCAGAGCAGCAATGATCATAGAAAATTGGCACTAAAGGAAAAAATCAGGAAAATCAAAATGGAGAAAGGTGACACCATGCTGAAATATTTAGCAAAGTTTTTCAAATATTGGGATGAGCTTGGGAGCGTTAGAATTACTGTCGTTGATGATGACTTTGCGAGCCTAGCTCTTCTAGTACTTCCCAAGAGTTGGCATAGTTATCAGGACTTTTTCAATGGAATGGAAAAGCTTCCATATTGGGAACGACTTTGGTCGGATTTGGTGCAAGAAGAATTCAGGCAGAATACTAGGGATGGTTCTTCATCTAAGAATGATGATGAAGGAGATTGTGCTTCGGCGGCCAAGGCGAAGAAGGGGAAAGGAAAGAAATTTCATTCCAAATCTTAGTCCGACAAGATGGCAAGATGCTTCATGTGTGCTTTGGAGTAAACAATCACAAGAGTTATGAGATGTGGATATGCGCTGATCCTTTACAATCCTTTTATAATTACCCTATGTGTGATTGTTCCTTGAAAAAATTGAAATGATGGGTGGATGATGGGTTGCTTACACCTTGCCTAATTAGACCATGTTTGCCTTATAGGGAGATGGAAAATTGTCTTAGGAATGCGTTCATATGCATACCCAGACTCACCAAGAGGTGCAAGGGTGGCAAAGATTACTTACTTTCTTTTTTGACAATTTGATTGTAGTCCCAAATCTTAACGCAAAATTGAACTAATATAATGCAAAAAAATTGACAAACTTGAACTAGAAAAATATATGTGGATATATGGGCCACTTAATCTTTATTAATTAAGCTACGTGTTTTGTATCTTCTATCAACACAATAATTTGTTTGGAAAACATATGTGGATTTAAGGCCACTTACTTGTCCCATATTTAAACTATGTGTAATTTGCAAAATAAAATACTAAAATTAAAACTACCTAGTTGCTAAGCTAATTCGAGGTTAAGCATAGCTCTTGAGTGTCCAAATAGTAGTGAAATACAAAGGTAAAGTGATAGAAATTTATTAGGGGTTTCCATTCACCTTAAAAATGGGGAAAAGTAGCAATTTTTTTGCTTCATTGGCCTGCCGCGCGGGTTATCTTCCCACATGTGCGGAGCGCGCGTCTATTGGAGCACAAAGTGCTCTGTCGGGAAGAATAAAGAAAAAATCCCCCCTCTATTGTGAAAAACTTTTCACTTAGTGTGATTGGAGATGCAAAGAGAATGTAGGGGTGGTTTGTAGCAAACTGAGCAGGAAGAAGGACCTGCATCAACAACCATTAACTCAAAATAAAAAATCTAGTGGAGTCGCCATTCCGGTGGTAGTGTATTTGGCACAAGGGTGTACAAAATTCACTTCTTTAGCAAGATGGCTACTACCTGCACAAGGTCACAGAGAAAAATGTTTTCCTACTGTTAGTGGAACAAATTCGACACAATGTAAACTAAGTTTGAGGGAAAACTAAGCATACAACACTAAGAAAAAAATAAAACACAAGATGCAAAATATAAAAGCTCAATGGAGAAAACGACCTAATAACACAAGTGGATAATTCTCCTTTTATTAGGTGTTGGTGGTAAAAAAGATACAATTCTAAACACTTGAAGAGGGTCCTTTGAGTTATGGAGCTCAAATACTCAAAACAAGGAGGTCTCATTCCCTCGAGTTCTTGCAAGCATATCTTACCTCTCTCAAAGGATGGTAGATTAAGATTAAATGGTGGACCTCTCTCTCTTGGACTGAGATGTTGGTTGGCTAACATATGAGTCCTTCCAATCCCTCTATTGTTGGACTATGCAAGTTGGTTTTCTATGAAGAAATTTGGCTAGCATAAAAATGTGTCTCCAATTCTTCTTCCAAAGGCTGGCTTATATAGACATTTTTTGAATTCCTCCCTCTTCTCTTGGCCCAAGATGGATAGTGACACAAGAGTGGAGGAGGGATTCCTTTGTGGGCTACATTTACTCCTCAAGGTGGCTCAAATCCGGCTGTCCTTGATAGTACTAGGTGGAGAGTCATCTTAACCAAGCGTGCCAAGTGGTCCCAGATGGTGAAATTTTTGCATCTCTAGGACCGCGAAACTATCGAAGGAATAACCACGCTGTGTGAAAAATTTCTTGCATGCAGGTTCATTGTCCATTAATTTCCATCTGAACCTTAAGAAAAAATAAATTTTGGTCTGCCCTAATGTATTCCTTCTCTGAAAATCTTCATCTGTACCTTCTGCTTGACCTTTTTAATGCCTTTTGCCTGTATGATTTTATGGTGTTAACACCTGTCATTGATGAATTACAAGCAGCAATTTACTTCACGAAGTTGGATCTTCATTCAAGATATCATCAAATTAGAATGAAGACTGAAGACATTCGTAAAACATTATTTAGAACTCATGAGGGTCATCATGAATTTTTGTTCCTGCCTTTTGGCCTTACCAATTCACCTTCTACATTTCAAGGTTTGATGAATTCCATTTTCAAACCCTTCCTTAGAAAATTTGTGTTAGAATTTTTTGATGATATACTAATCTACAACAAGTCTTGGAAGGATCATGCTCAACATGTTGACAAGGTGCTCAAACGATTGGAGGAGAAACAATTATATGCAAAAGCCTCCAAATGTTTCTTTGGAGTACAGGAGGTGGAATATCTGGGTTGTAGTGTATCTCACGAGGGTGTTAAGATACACCCTAACAAAATTAAGGTCATTAAGGAATGGAAAATCCCCACAATCATAAAGCATTTGCGAGTATTTCTCGGGTTGACAAGGTATTATCGCAAGTTTGTTAAGAATTATGGGAGAATAGAAGCACCTGTAACAACATTACTGAAGAAAGATGCATTTTCTTGGACTCCAGAAGCAACTAAGGGATCTGAAAATCTTAAAGAGGCAATGTGCCAAGCACCGGTCTTAGCTACGCCATATTTCACAAAAACCTTTATTGTGGAACGTGATGCCTCAGGAAATGGAATTGGTGTTGTTTTAATGCAAGAAGGAAGACTCATTACTTTTGAAAGTCGTCCAATCAAAATAAATTATTTACACAAACCTATTTATTAGAAGGAAATGTTGGAAATATTACATGCACTAAAGCAATGAAAACCTTACCTAATGGGAATACACTTCAAGGTAAAAACAGATCATGATAGTCTTAAATACTTTTTAAAACAAAAATTATCTTCAGAAGAGTAGAAAAAATGGGTCACAAAAATGTTTGGTTATGACTTTGAAATCATATACAAAAAAGGGGAGAAAAATGTTGTTGCAGATGCACTCTCAAGAAAGGACGAGGATGTGGAAGCACTTCTTTGTGCCATTTATATTGTCCAACTAGATTGGATAACCGAAACAATGGACGAATGGAAGAATGACGAAGAAGTGTGTACACTCATTCAAAAGTTGCAACAAGATCCCAATACATCTCATACATTTAGCTGGAAAAGTGATTCATTATGGTATAAAGATCACTTTTATCTTTGTAATAATTCCCAACTCAAACAAAATATTCTTTTGGAATTGCACATCTCTCCCTTAGGGGGGCACTCGTTTTTTTAAAAAACTTGCCACAAGGTCAAGAAGGAATTTTTTTGGGATGGACTTAAATACGATATTCAAGTGTTTGTGGTAGAATGTTTGGTTTTCCAACAAAATAAAGCTGATACAATTAAGACCCCATGTTTGTTACAACATTTATCTATTCCAAGTAAATGTTGAACACAGGTTTCAATAGATTTTGTCACAGGTTTACCCAATTCCGAAGGAAATAGTGTCATCATGGTGGTAATTGATAGACTTACTAAATATGCAAACTTTTGTGTTTTATCTCATCCATTTAAAGTCAGTATAGTTGCTACTTCATTTATGGAAAAAATTCAAAAGCTACATGGAAACCCAAAGATTATTATAAATGACAAAGATCCCATTTTCACTGGAAATTTTTGGACGGAATTATTTTCTTGTCTAGGTACTCAATTAGCCCACAACTCATCTTGTCATCCTCAATCTGATGGGAAAACTGAGATAGTGAACAAATTTTTGGAGAGATATATTCGTTGCTTTATATCTGATAAGAAAACACAACGGGTCAAGTGGTTACCTCTAGTTGAATGGTGGTATAGCACTTCCTTCCATACTAAAACAAAAATGACCCTATTTATGGCACTTTATGGATATCATCGACCGTCCATCACATCATCTTTAAGAGAAATTTCTAAGGTTCAAGCAGTGGAATATCACATCGAGCATCAAAAACAAGTTCTCCAACTCTTACAGATGACCTCGTTTTGGTCCATAATCAAATGAAACAAAAAGCATATCAACATCGCAACGAAAGAAGTTTTGATGTAGGTGACTAGGTATTTTTACAACCACAACCATACAAACAAATGTCCCTCAGGGAAGCTAATAAGGATAATAAATTATCACTAAGGTACTATGGTCCTTACAAGGTGTTGCAAAATATTGGTGATCCGGATCTTGGGGGGAGTCCCCCAAGATCAAAAAAATTGAAATGGATCTTGAGGGGGGAGCCCCCCAAGATCTAAAAATTTGAAATGCCAAAAAAAAAAGAGAGAACACATAGTAAATAAAACCACAGAGATTTTTTTTAATTAAAATAGAGGATAATTGTAAAAGCTACATTGTTATGGATAATCTATCCTTTTACAAAATGTGACTTGTTACTTATATCCTTTTTTAGTTACAATACCATAGGTAATTTCCATGGGTGGATAAATGCCATAGGTGAATGAATACCATGGGTGGATGTCACTTAAAATACCATGGGTGGATAAATACTACGGGAGGATGAATGCCATGGGTAAATACCATGGGTGGATTTCACTTACAATAACGTGTGTAAATTCCATGGGTGGATAAATACCATGGGTGGATGCAATTTACAAAACCATGGGTAAATTCCATGGGTGGATAAATATGATGGGTGGATTAATACCATGGGTAGATGTCACTTCCATTCGGATCATTCCTCCCTCCTTAAGAAGCAATGGTCCCCATTGCGTAAAGTTTCCTCTTGAGAAGCCTTTTGTTAGGTCCCTATATCACTAGCACTAGTATAGTCCCTTATTATTGTTAGTGTAACCCCCTTATTGTTATTATTGTACCCTTGTAACCCCCATTTTGTTATTATTGTGCCCTTAAATTATTATTATTAGGTCGGCTAGGATTACATTGTGGCCCACTAGGATTACATTATTATTTATGGACTCCTATATATAGAAAGGAGGTTTTGTAAATTGTATGATCCAAGAATTGTGCATTTATGTAATGTATTGGAGGTTACCCCATAAGTGGGTCATTTCTAGACGTTGATATCTCTTTTCTTTACTATTTTGGTGGTTACAACATTTGGTATCAGAGCTTTGGATTCTAGGGTTTCGCTGCTCCAAACAGGTCATCGTGGAATTTTCGCTATAATGTTTTTTCTACGAAGTTTCAGAAGCTGAAATTTTTAGGGTGTGAAGATGAAAGCCTGAGGAAGATTTTCTAAAAATTTCAGAGCTAGGTTCGCAATATTTTCGGAGATATGATCTGTGGAAGTTAGGTCTTTTTTCAGGCTCCTAAACAGGTCATCGTGGAATTTGCACTATAAATTTTTTTCTACGAAGGTTCAGAATCTGAAATTCGTATGGTGCGAAGCTGAAATCCTGAGGAAATTCGTCAAAAAATTTCAGATCTTGGTTCGCAATATTTTTGGAGATATGATCTGTGGAAGGTAGTGCTTTTTTAGGCTCCTGAATTTCATCTCAAAGAGGTGATCGTGGAAAAATTTCAATAACTCTCTCTCTCGGCATCGGATTGGAGTGTCGTAAAAATTGGTCGCAATCACACAGACTTTAGTTTCTTGGCTATCAATTTCAGAGACAAAGGACAAAACAATGACACGTGGCAAGTCGTACAAGTTCGCTCTACTGAACCAGTCCATAATTAGGTCATTGTGGGAGATTGGACACAACTTTGTCTTGGAGAATCCAAATCAGGTCAGACCTGTGGCATTCAAAAGAGAATTCAGAGGGCTACTTCAGTGCTGAATTTCAGATATAGAAGAGCTGCAATCACAGAGATAATACAATTTCAATATTGAGCTCCTCAAAAGCAAGTAAAAGGTGTGTATTTTTTTTCCGAATTGCATAAGTCTTGTTTGAAGAATCAAGTTGAATTGATTGCAAGGGCATATTGTAGAATAGATATCAGTATTGGATTATAAAATGGCCCCAAAAAAGAATTCAACACCCATTAAGCCTTTGGAAAGCTCTACTATGACTCATGAAGACGAAGAATTGCAACATGATCTATCACAATTACAAGAGCAAGTGCAACAAATTTCACTCTCGCAAAGAGCAACAAAAAATGAAATGGAAGTTTTGAAGAAAGGCGTGGAAGCTAAGATGGATGGCGTGAAAGCTAAGATGGATGGCGTGGAAGCTAAGATGGATGGCATGGAGGCTGGCATGGAATCTAAGATGGATGACATGGAAGCTAAGATCGACGAGAAAATGGAAAACATGAAGAATTTTCTAAAAGCAGACATGGAAGGTTTGACAAAGTTGATACAAGAAAGGTTTCCTAATGGTGAAAAGATAGTAGAAGAACCTCATGATGAGAACAAAATAAATGTTAATTGTGATTTCAAAAACTCTAATGTTGGCGGGAAGAACCACCATATTCCAAAGATGGATATGAGGAAGTTTGATGGAAAGGATCCTGTAACATGGATACTACAGATGGAGCAATATTTTGATCTCCATAACGTGCAAAACACACAAAAGGTATGCATTGCAACATTACATTTAGAACAAAATACATTTGTATGGTATCGATGGCTTTGCTCCCGTAAAAAAATTGTCACTTGGTCAATTTTTACGGAGGAAATGATAGCACATTATGAGGATACACAGAGCAACACCTTCTTTAGCCAATTGATAAATCTCAAACAAAAGGGTTTAGTGGGGCAGCACATTGAGGACTTCCAAAAATTGAATATAAGGGTAACTGATATTCCAGAGGAACACGGGATTGATCTCTTCATAGGCACTTTAAAGGATAACATCCAACATGAAGTTCGCGTTCTGGAACCTGATTCATTGGAGAAGGCATTCAGGTTGGCAAGAAAATTTGAATGTAAAATTATGGCGACAAGGAAGCCTACCACTCAATTCTATAAAGAAGGAAGTGTTGCTACGTCTAGATTTCCACAACCTACAAGGTTGACACCACAACAATTGGAAAAAAAAGAGCAAAAGGGCTTTGCTATAGTTGTGATAGCAAATACACTAAAGGTCATAAGTGTGCTGAGAAGAAATTATTTTACATAGATTGTGAAGAGAAAGAAGAAAATGAACAAGAAGAGGATATACACCAGGAACCAGCCCTAGAAGAGGAAGAAATGAATCCGACCATATCGTGTAATGCACTGGCAGGAATTACCACTCCTCAAACTCTCAAGATAGAAGGACATATCAAGAAGAAAAAGGTAATAGTGTTGATTGATTCAGGTAGCACCCATAATTTTATTCATTGTATGGTAGCCAAGGAATTAAATTGTTTCCTATACCCAGCACCAGAATGTCAAGTGATGGTTGCAAATGGAGGAACTATAAATTGCTCTGGAAAATGCCATAATATCAAGCTAACCATGAGGGAATATGTATTGACTAGTCCAATGCTTGCCATTCCTATGGGAGGTGCTGACGTTGTACTAGGAGTACAATGGTTACAATCTTTGGGGACGGTAGCTTTTAATTTTCAAGAACTTTTCTTGAATTTTTTTTCAGAAGGAAAGGAAGTCGAATTACGGGGTATTGAAGGGAAGCCAGGAAGGATAATAAGCTCTAATGTCATGACAAGGCTTCTAAAGAAAGAACAACGAGGCGTAATTGCACAATTATGCTCTCTAGAAGTTCCGACATCAAAATCATCTTTTTCTGCAGATCTCCAACAAGTCTTGGACAATCATTCCAAGGTGTTTGAAACTTCCAAAGGACTCCCACCTATTCATGATCATGATCATGCTATTCATTTGATTCCAGGAAGTGTTCCTCCAAACATCAGGCCTTATAGATATCCTTATGTCCAAAAGAGCGAAATTGAACGTATGATTGCAGAAATGTTAGAAGCGAGTATAATTCAACCTAGTCAAAGTTCTTTCTCTGCTCCTGTAGTATTGGTACACAAGAAGGATGGATCATGGCGAATGTGTCCAGATTATAGGGAGCTCAATAAGCTCACCATTAAAGACAAATTTCCCATTCCTGTGATTGATGAATTATTGGATGAATTAAATGGAGCAATTTATTTTACCAAGTTGGATCTTCATTCAGGATATCATCAAATTAGAATGAAGACTGAAGATATTCCAAAAACAACATTTCGAACTCATGAGGGTCATTATGAATTTTTTTCATGCCTTTTGGCCTTACCAATGCACCTTCTACATTTCAAGGGTTGATGAATTCCATTTTCAAACCCTTCCTTAGAAAAATTTTGCTAGTATTTTTTGATGATATACTAATTTACAACAGGTCTTGGAAGGATCATGTTGAACATGTTGACAGGGTGCTCAAACTATTGCGGGAGAAACAATTATATGCAAAAAAATCCAAATGTTTCTTTGGAGTACAAGAGGTGGAATATCTGGGTCATATTGTATCTCACGAGGGTGTTAAAGTAGACCCTAAAAAAATTAAAGCCATTAAGGAATGGAAAGTCCCCACAACCATAAATAAGTTGCGAGGATTTCTCGGGTTAACAGGGTATTATCGCAAGTTTGTTAAGAATTATAGGAGAATAGCAGCACCTCTAACAACATTATTGAAGAAATATGCATTTTCATGGACTCCTGAAGCAACTAAGGCCTTTGAACATCTTAAAGAGGCAATGTGCCTAGCACCGGTCTTAGCTACGCCAGACTTCACAAAAGCCTTTATTGTGGAATGTGATGCCTCAGGAAATGGAATTGGTGCAGTTTTAATGCAGGAAGGAAGACCCATTGCTTTTGAAAGTCGTCCAATCAAAGGAAAGTATTTACAAAAACCTATTTATGAGAAGGAAATGTTAGCAATGCTGCATGCACTAAAGAAATGGCGAACTTACCTAATGGGAAGACACTTCAAGGTAAAAACTGATCATGATAGTCTTAAACACTTTTGGAACAAAGACTATCTTCAGAAGAGCAGCAAAAATGGGTCACAAAGATGTTGGGTTATGACTTTGAAATAATCTACAAAAAAGGAAAGCTTAATGTTGTTGCGGATGCACTCTCAAGAAAGAATGAAGAGGTGGAAGCATTGCTTTGTGCCATTTCTATTATCCAACTAGATTGGATAGCTGAAGCAAGAGATGAATGGAAGAAGGACAAAGATGTATGGACACTCATTCAAAAGTTGCAGCAAGATCCTAGTACATCTGATACATTTAGTTGGAAAAATGATTCCTTATGGTACAAAGATCGCTTATATCTTTGTGAGAATTCCCAACTAAAACAAAAGATTCTTCTGGAATTGCACACTTCTCCTTTTGGAGGACACTCGTGATTTTTAAAAACTTACCACAGGGTGAAGAAAGAATTTTTTTGGGATGGCCTTAAATCTGATATTCAAAAGTTTGTGGCGGAATGTTTGGTTTGCCAGCAGAATAAATTGGAAACAATTAAGACCCCGGGACTTCTACAACCTTTATCCATTCCAAGTCAACGTTGGGAGGAGATTTCAATGGATTTTATCACAGGTTTACCTAAGTCCGAAGGAAAGAGTGTCATCATGGTGGTAGTTGATAGACTTGCCAAGTATGCACATTTTTTTGCATTATCTCATCCATTTAAAGAAAGTACAGTTGCTACTACAGTTATGGACAGAATTCAAAAGCTACATGGAAGCCCAAGGGTTATTGTGAGCGACGGAGATCCCATTTTTACTGGAAATTTTTGGACAGAGTTATTTTCTTGTTTGGGTACTCAATTAGCTCATAGCTCATCTTATCATCCTCAATCTGATGGTCAAACTGAGATCGTAAATAAATGTTTGGAAGGATATCTTCGTTGTTTTGTATCTGATAAACAAACACAATAGGTCAAGTGGTTACCTCTTGCTGAATGGTGGTATAACACTTCCTTCCATACTGCAGCAAAAATGACCCCATTTATGGCACTTTATGGATATCATCCACCATCCATCACATCATCTTTAAGGGAAAATTCGAAGGTTCAACCAGTGGAAGATCACATCGAGCATCAGCAAGAAGTTCTCCAACTCTTAAAGGATAACCTGAATTTGGCACAAAATCGAATGAAACAACAGGCAGATCAACATCGCAGCGAGAGAAGTTTTGATGTAGGAGATTGGGTATTTTTACGGCTACAACCATACAAACAAATGTTCCTCAAGCAAGCTAAGAAGGATAATAAATTATCGCCAAAGTACTATGGTCCTTACAAGGTGTTGCAAAAGATTGGTACTATGGCATACAAATTGGAGCTTCCTGCTTCTTCGCGAGTACATCCAGTTTTCCATGTTTCATGCTTAAAAGGTTATAGGTGAAAATCTTCCAGTTCAAACAATATTTCCAGAACTTGATGAGGAAGGAAAAATCATATTGGAACCAGAAGCGGTCATGGAAACAAGAACTCGACAACTACGGAATCGATCAATTTCAGAGTATCTCATCAAGTGGAAGAACTTACCCACTGAAGATTCTACATGGGAGGATGAGAATTTTATACGGAAGCACCCGGAGCTACTCAAGCATTGAGGACAACACTTTTTTGAAGGAGAGGGGCATGTTAGGTCCCTATATCACTAGTATAGTCCCTTATTATTGTTAGTGTAACCCCTTATTGTTATTATTGTACCCTTGTAACCCCCATTTTGTTATTATTGTGCCCTTAAATTATTATTGTTAGGTCGGCTAGGATTACATTGTGGGCCACTAGGATTACATTATGGCCCCATGGACTCCTATATATAGAAAGGAGGTTTTGTAAATTATATCATCCAAGAATTGTGCATTTATGTAATGTATTGGAGGTTTCCCCCTCGAAGTGGCTTATTTCTAAGGCGTTGATATCTCTTTTCTTCTATTTTTGAAGATAGTTACACAACACCTTTATTAAATATGAAGAGCCACTGAAGAGAAGGGTTTTGTGTGGTTAACCCATAACCACGACGAACGAAGATCTGAGGATAGAGACACCCTGTAACGCTTGTTATCAATTGTGGTACTGATAGTGTGCGGCCTAGAAAATGGACTTTGATGAAGAGTGGGTTTGTGGATGACCCATAACCATGAAAAATGAAGCTCCGATGATAGAGATACCTTGTAATGCTTGTGACCAACTATGATAATAATGATGTGCGTCCTATAAAATGGAATTATATGAAAAGGATTTTGTGCGGATGATCCATAATCGTGATGATGACTGTTGATGAAGTAGCAACTGCCTACATAGCCTAGGGTGGGAGGGCACATCTCCAATAGGAACCTGCTCCGAATGTTGTACAGATATAAAATCTAATTTAAAATGGGGATAAATCGGTCAATATAGCTCAAAATTTTTATTATAACCTGTTTTGGAAATGAAATGACCATTCTACATCCTCTCATGTGATTGAAATCCCTATCTTGATACTCTGGAAACTCAGATTCGTGTTGCAACTGTCCCGTCGTCACAAAAGTTCTTAAAAAATAGCTAATTTTAAATCAACAATATCTCCCTCATCCAAACTCCGATTCGACCAATTATTTTTTTGAAATTGGGTAAATTTTCAAAAGGAGCTTAGATATGCATTCATTTTCCTAAAATACTGCATAAAATTACAAAAAATGATAGGAGAGCCGTTGTCCACAAATTTTTGTTAGAAAAATTTATGCAACATAGTTGATTTTAAATCAACGATATCTCTATGGGTGGATGAATACCATGGGAGGATGAATACCATGGGAGGATGAATACCATGGGTCAATTCCACTTACAATACCATGGGTGAATGAATACAATGGGTGGATGCCACTTTCAATACCATGGGTGGATAAATACCATGGGTGGATGAATACCATGGGTGGATGCCACTTACAATACCATGGGTAGATTTCATGGGTGGATAAATACCATGGGTGGATGAATACCATGGGTAGATGCCACTTTAATATCTAATCTGAAAACTCACTGCCCAAAAAATTCCTGCAAAAAAATTAAAAAAAAAACCTTCTTCCCACTTATCACAAGAAAGTGTTTTGTGGAGGTCGTAGCACGTGCATGAAGTTTGTTGAAGATTGCTGCAAAACTTTGAAGCTAAAATATCCATCAAACCCTCATTCCCATGGAGTCATAACCTGAATTTGATACCATTGATTCAAACCTTGGGGGGATGCACCAAGATCTAAAAAATTGAAATGGATCTTGGGGGGAGAGGCCCCCAAGATCTGAAAAATTGAAATTCCAGAAAAAAAAGGAGAGAACACACAGTAAATAAAACCACAAATATTTTATTATTATTTTTATTTTATTATATATATATATATATATTAAAATAGATAATAATTGTAAAAGCTACATTGTGATGGACAATCTATCCTTTTACAAAATGCGACTTGTTTCTTATAGCCTTTTTTAGTTACAATAACACAGGTAATTTCCATGGGTAGGAAAATACCATAGGTGAATGAATACCATGGGTGGTTAAATACCATGGGAGCATGAATACCATGGGTGTATTCCACTTACAATACCATGGGTGAATGAATACAATGGGTGGATGTCACTTACAAGTTACTACCATGAGTGGATGCCACTTACAATACCATGGGTGGATGCCACTTACAATACCATGGGTATATTTCATGGGTGGATAAATACCATGGGTGGATGAATACCATGGGTAGATGCTACTTTCATATATGATCTGAAAACTCGCCGCCCAAAAAATTCCTGCAAAAGAACGAAAAAAAACCTTCTTCCCACTTATCACAAGAAAGTGTTTTGTGGAGGTCGTAGCACGTGCATGAAGTTTGTTGAAGATTGCTACAAAATTTTAAAACTAAAATATGCATCAAACCCTCATTCCCATGGAGTCATAACCTAAATCTGATACCACTAATTTAAACCTTGGGGGGATGCCCCCAAGGTCTAAAAAATTGAAATGGATCTTGGGGGGAGAGGCCCTCAAGATCTGAAAAATTGAAATGCCAAAAAAAAGGAGAGAACACACAGTAAATAAAACCACAAAGATTTTTTTTTAAATTAAAATAGAGAATAATTTTAAAAGCTACATTGTGATGGACAATCTATCCTTTTACAAAATGTGACTTGTTACTTATAGTCTTTTTTAGTTACAATACCACCGGTAATTTCCATGGGTAGGTAAATACATAGGTAAATGAATACCATGGGTGGATGTCACTTACAATACCATGGGTGAATTCCATGGGTGGATAAATGCCATGGGAGGATGAATACCATGGGTGGATTCCATTTACAGTACCATGGGTGAATGAATACAATGGCTGGATTTCACTTACAATACCATGGGTAGATGACACTTAAAATACCATGGGTGGATGCCACTTAAAATGCCATGGGTAAATTTCATGGGTGGATAAATACCATGGGTGAATGCCACTTACAATATCATGGGTAAATTTCATGGTTCGATAAATACCATGGGTGGATGAATACCATGGGTAGATGCCACTTTCCGTTCTGATCAATTGGTACTATGACATACATATTTGAGCTTCTTGCATCTTCCTGAGTGCATCCAGTTGTCCATGTTTCATGCTTAAATAAGGTTATATGTGACAAGCTCCCAGTTCAAACAATATTTCCAGAACTTGATGAGGAAGGAAGACTCATATTGGAACCTGAAGCAGTCACAGAAACAAGAACTCGAGAACTATAAAATTGATTAATTTTAGGGTATCTCATCAAGTGGAAGAACTTACCCGCTAAAGATTCCACATGGGAGGACGAGAATTTTATATAGAAGCATCTAGAACTACTCAAGCATTGAGGAAAACACTCTTTTGAAGTAGAGGGGCATGCTAAGTTTTTCACAAAAAAAATTTCAATCAACTATAGGAAACCTATAGCACATTTGTAGGTTGATTCTCAAGGGACAACAACCTACCTCACAAGAAGAACATTGATTCCTAATCACCATGACTCTAACTTGGACCTATGGAACCAAAATAAGGAGATAATTGATTGATGCACATGATAAGCAATAATAGAGGATCTTGCTAAGAAAGGATAACGACATCATCAAGTTGCTTCGATAGCTTAAAAATCCGCACATGCAGACAAGAAACAAGCAAATTAGATGTAATCATGCTCAATAATAAAATCATAAGATAATAAACTTGAGTTGTTTAAATTGGTTGTAAAGATAAAAACGAATGGTTATGTTCAAGAACTGCCTGTCTAATTGTAGAAAGAGCCTTGGCCTAAATTGAAGAGGGGTTGTTATATGAGAAGTGAACCATTTACTTTGAGGGAGAGGAGAATTAAATGATATTACTATGTTTTTTTTTTCATTAATACAAGATTTGTTCGAGCATGATGATTTTATTCATGTTTATATGAGTGTGGATTTAACAAGGTAGCTACTACAATTTTTTCACTACCTAGTTTGAGGAGGAAAACCCCCCTCCATAAGATAGGTACTACCGTATTATTTATGTTCCCATGGAATTTTAGTGTTAATCTTGGTTGTGTTAAGAAGTTTTTTGATTGATTGAGATTAGTTATGGATTTTAAGCTCGACGTGATAGGATTGTTGTTAGCATTTGATTGGCGATAATAATTTTATTATCATTATTTCCCTTTAAGAGATCCTCCATACTGTTGAGATTCGACGATAAAATTTTAGCACCCATGTCTAGTGCATTAAGCACCTACACTAGGGTGGGGTCCACAGTGTTATTTTTGGGTGCACGTCTATTTTAGTTATCCCTTAATTAAGATGGAAAATAAAATGCAATATATTCTCAATGATAACTTGAAATTGTTAAATGAGAGTGATAAGCTCAGTTAGCTAGTGGATTTCGAGTTAGAGGTATTTGGTGAGGCATGCAGAGTAATTCTAGTTGTAACATAGTTAGAAGTGCAGTGGTGCATTAGTTAATGCAGGTTGTAATAAGTTTAACTCAGTTAAGTGAGTTAAACTCAGTTGTGCTAGTTTTAACTGAAGATACACTAGTGAGAGATCAAGTGAATTAAATATTAATTAATTCACAATCAATGATCTCACATGCAACTAAGGATTTACTATTATTAGAGGCATGCATGTCAGATCTAGTGGAAACCTAGTTGAGATCTAGATGAAAGGGAAGTTGACTATCAGCTGTAGGATTATTGGGTTGCACACATGCAACCAAACACCCATTGGAGTGCCCATGATACTTGCACAGTCAAGGAAGGCCATAATTCCTATCTCTTAGGGATTGCATTCATCAGGGATCGCACAAGCAAGGCAAGCTGTCTGGAGGCAGCAAATTGGCTAAGTATTGGTTAGTTTTATGTATGACAGTGTGAGACAATTATCTGAGTACTGGAGGGCTCTTGTGAGAAGATTTTTGTATGTAATTATTTCATGATCCATGCTGAATATACAATAGAAGATAGTGGGGTTTTGAGCAACAAGCTTTCCCCGAGAAATTATCTGTGTTGTGTGTGATTTGATTCTTCTTTACTTCATGTGATTAGCGATTGTGTTTTTAATTCCGCAAAATATTTGTAGAAGCGATTCCATATTTAACTTTAGTACATTGTTAGATCGGGTGAATCCAAGATATACTGTTATGTATATTTTCTTAATTATTAGTTAGATATAGTTATCTTAGGTTTTATTAAGTGAAAGGGCATGATCAAAGATCATGCCTCTTCACCAAGGGACACCATGAGGCTATATTTAAAGCCTCGGTGATTCCCCATTGTAATCATATCTCATATCTCATCTTTTATCAATAATAATATATACTTATAAAGTTTACCAGAGTTTTTACACTCCATTGGTATCAGAGCCATCACTCTTCGGGATCTGTGTGATCACCCAAAATTAAGGAATTACAAGAAAATTCCAAAATTGCAGATTTAAAAAAAAAACCAAGTGCTTGTGTGTAGCAACATTTGTTTTTTAAAATAAAAGAAAGAAGGAAAGTTAACAAAAAGGGGGAAATAAATTAAAAGGAAAAAAAAAATATTTAAAAGAAAATAGTTCCAAAAGAAAAAAAGCAAAAGTAAAAAGAGATACATATATAAAGAAGTACATATACGTACATGTGAAGACAAAGTAAAAAGAAATAAGGAAGAGTAATTGCTCATGGTTTACAAGCTTGTGGTTTTGGGCCCATGGTAATTGCCCATGGTATTAAAACCCATTTCCCCTTTTCAAAACAACATGCCTTTTCAAAACAAAGTGACTTTTAAAAACAACGTGACTTTTCAAAGTTAATAATTTTTTTTCCCCATAATTATATATATATATATATATATATAATTCAAATAATAAAATAATTATTATTATTATTATTATTATTATTTAAAAATATATATATATATAATAATAATAATAGAAATTATTATTATTATTTCAAAAAAAAATTAATTTAATTAATTAATTAAAAAAAAAAAAAAAAACTGGCAGAAAAATATTCCCCACCTCATACACGTCAATGTCTTCATCGATGTCGATGGCCGAATTCCAGAAGAAATTGGTGGATCTTGAGAAACAGATCAATAATAATTCATATGACTTTGGAAAAAGATTAGTCGATCTTGAAGGTACAGTTGCAAGACACTCCAGTGACATCAAAAAGGTTCATGATATGACAAATCGAATAGAAAGACAAATGTGGCTAAATCATTACGAGGTCACAAAAAAGCATAGCGAAGCAATGAACAAGATGACAGAACGCTTCAATAAGCTAAATGATAAGATAGATAAGTTAAGTCAGACACAACTTCCAATATTCCCAAATGTCGAACATAATCAACTAAAAAATTCAGCTAATTCAGATCATCATCATGAATATAACATGTTTGAAAAAGAGCAATTAAATGAGGTTGAATTGGAAATCAGCTCACATGGAGGCTATAGTGTTGAACCACCTAGAAGTAGAGACTTTGAGATCAACCATGAAAATTATAGAGCTGAGAAACCAAGAGAAGAAAATGCAACTCAATCCACTAATAAAGCCAGTAATGCAGCAACATAAGTTATTGAGAACGTTTATATAAATGAAAATCCAATGGCAGAAAAAGAAACAATGTTGGTATTCAACGTGACTGCTATCACAGATGCAACACCAGAAATAGTCATTGAAAATGAAAGAAACCATGAAAATACAAATGCTTATAAACAAGAAAATGTTCCATCCCTAGAATTGAAAGAAAAATGTGAAGAGACAAACACATCCGAAGCCACTGATACAGTGCCAGAAGCTGTTGAGGCCTTCGGTGATGAAGCAGATAGGGTTGTTAAGAAGGAAGCGTTTGATGATGAGGAGAAGTTGCATCGAATGATAATTCTTGGTAACTTACCTCTAAATTTAAAAAGGAATCATGAAAAATCACCAGAAGAACAAGGAATAGTTAGGAAACACGAAAAAGTCTTCCAAGACCTGCCAATAAAAATACCTCCTAATAAGGAACATGAACATCCAATAGAAGTCAAGAAAGGACCTGCCCCTATCAATATCAAATCTTGTTGCTATCCACATCACCAAACTATTGAACTTGAGAATATGCTCCACTATATTTTTAAAATGTGGGAAGCAAGAGCCTGCCGCTCGAGAAACCCAAGTGTTCGTCAACGTTGTCCATCATTACGTATGCTTTGAGGACAAAGCATCTTTAAGAGAGGGGCAATGTTATGTATATTTTCTTAATTATTAGTTAGATATAGTTATCTTAGGTTTTATTAAGTGAAAGGGCATGATCAAAGATCATGCCTCTTCACCAAGGGACACCATGAGGCTATATTTAAAGCCTCGGTGATTCCCCATTGTAATCATCTCTCATCTTTTATCAATAATAATATATACTTATAAAGTTTACTAGAGTTTTTACACTCCATATACATTCATGTTTTATAATTTCGACACATACTTCTTTATAATTCAATGTTGATAGATGATTAGATTATTCTCTTAGTTAGATTATCATCGAATATGGCTACGTGTATATATCAAAATATTAGTTAATGTTTTTTGCAATTATTTATCAAAGTTATGCTTTCAACTTGTTAACATTGATTTTATTGAAAAGGTCACTATCTCTATAGTTTAATTGTTTTGATTTCATAATAATAACAATCCTCTTAATGAGTTCAAGTTGATAATTATGCCATTAAGTATCAACGATTGCAATTTCGCAAGGCTTAGCTATAATATTTCGATTTCTACAACAAGTGTGATTTATTTCCATCACAAGTGATTTCAATTCTCGCAAGTGTGAATTTTATTACAAACATTTAATTATAAGTTATTTTCTGTGTGTATAACTTTCCTTCAAATTTTAGTTTTTAAAAAATATATAACTTTATTTGACGTCAAATCCTTTGTCATAGAGCTTTTCAAACCCTAACTGGTTTTTTGCGAACCATGACAATTGTGAGAATCTCTCGTCTTTGGTCGATCTTCCCATGGCTAGTTCCAACAGAGGGAGCGATAACATTTATTACGGGTTTTTTATGAGGGGGGGGGGGGATCTTTAATCAGCCAAATAATACAGTGCCCAATTCTTCAAACCCTAAACAAGATGGAGAAACAAAAGGCCAAAAACAACATGCAGGGAAACAAAGGCCAATAAGTGTTTTACCAAAAGTAGTTATCGACCCTAAGCTGGAAATCCGCTCAGACAATGCTGGATAATACATCTAGTATATGAGGGATCATGTGTCAATAGGAAATTTTATGGGAATATGGCTAATTAAGAAAGCTTTAATCCATTGGGTTTATAGTAAATGGAAATTGGAAGGTCAAATTGAATTAAAATTGGGAACTATGGGTGTTTTTTCACAATAATTTTTGCCAATTCAAATATTGGAACTGGCTCTTTGAATGTGCCCCATATTTCTTTAACTTCACAAGGATTTATTTAAGATATTGGACGAAGATATTTGTCCCAAAAAAATAATATTTTGTGGAAACATTGGTTTGGATCGAAATGTATTCCTTACTGCTTGAGTTTTGGGATGAGGAGATCATGGCACAAATAGGAAATTCCCTAGGGTATTACTTGAAAATTTAATAAGAAACAAAATAAGTGAACTACACATCCTATGCACACATATGCATGTAATGAATATATCGAAGACACTTCTTAAATCAATCAATATATACTACCAGGATGAGCTTTGGAAGCAGTCACTAAACTATGAGCATATTCCATTTAGATGTAGCTGTTGCCATGAATATGGCCATATGTACAGAAATTTCTCACTGCTTTCCTAGAATGCGGCTAATGAAGCCTCGTCGAAATAAAAAATTTATGAGTTCCCTAGGGTGGAAAGAAATTGACGTAGTGATAAACCCCCACCATGCTAAAATTAGCCAGTAATGAAGGGGCAGAGGCCAATAGGTACAAACTATTGGAAACGTTAGAGGAGTAGGATGGAGATGCATTGGAACAATGGTTAGATGTGGTAATGAATGAGTCAGTAGGTCAACCCTCATTGTAATATAAAGTGAAAAAGTCATACAAACACCCCAACCAGGAAATTGTAACATCCCTCATAAAAAAATCATGTAAAAATATACAAGACCACAATTGATGGGACACATATTCCAAGCTGAATGGTGGGAAAAACATCATAGTGGGTGTTTATTGTGGCTATTTTGGATATTTAGGTTATTGTGGCCAAAGGAAATTGGCAAAGGCTTTGGAAATGCATGAGGCATTATTTGGCTTTTATTTACGAAAATAATGGAAAATAGGAGAAAAGGAAGGTGAAAGGTCACAAGTTGCATGCGGGGAGGAAAATTAAGGAAAATAATGGAAATGAAGAAATTAGATGCCTCATTAATAAAAAGGCTTCTAAGGATCAGTTGGTAAGATTTTGTTGGTTCAAGCTTTGGTCAATGCATTTTTGGAGCTCTCATTATTCTCTCTCTCTCTCATACTCTTGGACGCTTAGAGTTTTCTTGGAGCACTCTTGGAGAGTGTGGAATACTTGGAGATCTGGAGCAAGAAGGAAAAGGAAGATATGGAAAGCGCAAGAGGACATCAGAATCAACATCTACAACAGGTTCTAAGTGAAGGTATCGAGTTGCATGTATGTTTTCCTCACCAGTTTTTGCATGCATGGTGTATGCATGTGGATTTTCCTAGCCTTGCCATTTCCTGGATAGCCATGGTGTTGTGGGTTTATTTCCATTGATTGTTTTTTGTTTGGTTCTCATGACTCATTTAGCTATTAGGTTGAGTTATTAGTTCCCAGAGCCTTGTTTGGAAAAACGCTTTGGAGCCCGACAGACAACTGTTGGGTTGAGTTACTAGTTTTGGAGCCCTAGATGGGTTGAGTTATTGGTCTTGGAGCCTTGGTTGGACAAACGCTCTAGAGCCCAGAAACAACTGGGGTTGAGTTACTAGTCTTGGAGCCTTGGTTGGAGCAAACACTCTGGAGCCCTTGAGAAGATTGGATAGAGACCAATTCATGATGGTTGTGATGTCTGACCGTGAGGTGGAATCACTAGTTGAGGGTTGAGGTGGTTTGGCTTCTAGAAGCCTTGAATTGATTGTGATTGATGTGTTTGAAGAGATCCCACATTCATGCTTGGAATATGGCACAGGGGTGATTGGATGAAGTGAGATTTTTCTCACCCAATCTATGGTCGGGTGGAACGTGGAAGTCCCATATCCGGTTGGTTTTTACATTCAATAATGAAGATCTCATTCCTTTGGTATTTGGTATGCAAATGTATTGGTTTATGTATGGATTTTAATTGTATCCATTGTACTTATGTGGTTATTGTGCTTGTTATAAGAACACATTTGATCAGTGATGAAGTATGGCTCTATCCATGTTTTTACTTGTAAATGAATGCACAACGTATCTATGTTCCAGTAGATTGTATTGCAACTAATGATGTAAGGGAGAAATGCTTCTTAGCGATTCTCAGATAAGTATGAGACCCCTATGCTTAAATCTGTTGTTTACACCTGTAGATTTAATGTTTGTGACATTTTTTACAAAATGCATGTCATTGCTAGAAGGGGTCCATATGAGTTCTTGTTGATGCGATTACTTATGTATCATTGTACAATTGTTATTTAACATCTCTTAAGTTTTCATGAAATTTTGGGTAGTGACCTGGGCTCTAGGCCTAAAAATGTGGTTCAAATATCGAAGATGCAGGCACATAACTGAGTTTTTGGGGCCCCTATGTTGGAATGCAGTGTTGTTCCTACGACTATAGCCTCCTATCCGCTGAAATGCAGTGTTATGCCTACGACTATGGCTCAAAGGGGGTAAAAATATCAGTGTGACCTAGGGGTAAGAGGTCTGAATGGTTGGGTCACCTCCTAGGGGTGTTATGGTTGTTGTACAAGGTCTGTAGGTTGTATTTTCTGTTGGTTCCACTTTCTTAAGGTCACCTAGGAGGTGTAGCCTCTTGTCACAAGTTTACCCCGATTGGCCAGTTACTTGGGTAGATGTGGGAAGAGGGTGTTACAACAACCATGCAATGTAAAACCTACGTAAAGTGGAATATTTGGGCCAACCACCTCTCCCCCATATTATCCTGAATGCATCACTATAAGCGGTAGACCCAATGAAAATATAAATAGGGGACATGGAGCTAGAATGTTTAAACCTATAGGAGATAGATAAAGCATGGGAAGGGAAAGATCCCTTTATGCTCACTGAGTAACAAGTTTTCCTCCTAAGGCATTCATATTTAAAACACAATAATTCCATAGCTGGAGTAATCTTAAGAGAAGGAGACTCTAGGAATATAGGTGTCCACACACAATCCATGAAAGACACAACAAAGCGACACGGGGAGGAGAATATAAGGGGGCACAAGAAGAACCTACAAATACTGGGGAAAATTGGAGGAGATTTGGTAAACTCAGGACGGGTGAGAGTTATGACAGAGGTCCTCCGTGGATCCAATAAATGTCAATCATGAAAGTAGTCTCATCGAATATGAGGGGCCTGTTAGTGTTAGTCTGGTCATACTGCCATCAGTGATCAAACTTACTCTTTTTCATTTGCATATTAGGAGTCCCATACCATAAATTTTCATCATTCCATTAGGTCATGGATTCATTGATGGTAGTGGTCTTTCATCAGTTTTCCCTCATGTGAAACTTGCTGATTATCCTCTATGTGGTCTTCAGTTATGATTCACTTTCATTCCCAATTCATACTTTCAGGTCATAGGGTTGGTCTAATTAGGTCCTAGGGTCTCATCATAGTCAAATTAATGAGTCAAGTGTCAATAAATATTAGTAAGGTCATGAGGAGGTCAAATAAACTCAAAGGCACAGTATCTGGAAAGATCAAAGAATTGTTCTATTGAGCTTGATGTAATTTTCACCTCAAAACCATGTTTTGAGGTGAAAACATGGTACTTTTCTTTTATTATCATCTTTTATGTAATTTTATGTCTTCATATGTAATAATTTGCACTTCAGAAGCTGCTATCTCCACAGAGCCACCACCCTGCTGTTCAAAGGTGTTTTCCACAGTATGTTCAGTATAAAATCATGTTCTAAGTATGGCCATCAAAAGGATCCAGGAAAGAGCTTTCCAACGGTATATTATACTCCCCAAACTGACTTCTGGATTGGAAAATATGCCTAAGTGAACAAAAGTCCCCAAAATCCTAACCTCACCCCTTTTCTCATTTGTCCCTTAGACTTTATTTCATAAAATTTTAAAGGTTTTCAATATAATCCCCTTCTTCCGATCCGATCACACCCCTTTTCCCTCGATCCAATCGCAACCCTTTTCCTCCGATCCAATCGCAACATTCAATAACAAAAATCCCTTTGACCCATAAACCTTCGTTGCAATTAAACCACCTCCAATTGAGAAACTCCGATGCAATTGACCCCCCCGATCGTATCTGGACCATTGATCTTCTCAGCGATCCGACATCCCACATCCGATCACAATCGCTTTATCGCATCGCAACTTTGCAGCGTTCCCGCTCCTATCATTTCTTCCGATGCGATTGACTCCCGACACGCTCCCTCGATTGCACCTCCACCGTCGATCCGCCCTTCCGATCAGACGGCTCACAAGCCATCGCACCATCGCAATCGACATTTTTCCCATGACACTTTTCTCCCATCGCATCACAAGCCTGAAATCGCATCACTCCATTATAAGTTGTTTGCTCCCCTTTCCAATTGCGATTGTGATTCCTCCCCCGGTCCCACCAAAACCCTTCCACCTTTTCAATGAAAAAAGGGTTTTTTCCTTTGTAAAGTGCGAAAATCATTTTTATTTGTTTTATAAAGGCCTTTCCTTCCATTAAATAGTTTTCATCGCAATGTTCTTTCCCCACCCGCTTATGCGATGAATCGCATGTTGCTCATCGCATCGTGTGTTTCCTCCACTACATGTCGCACCCCTTCCCTTTCGACTTGCGATTGCGATTTCCTCATAGAACCCCTTACATCGCAAGAATCCAATCACATTTCCTCCGCTATGTGATACTCCCCCTCCCCTCTTCCGATTGCGATTTGCAATCGCGGTTTGGGCCCACCATCCTTTCCTTTTCTCTTTTTTCACTAAAAAAGGGATTTTTCTTCATTAAATGGAAAATTTCAATTTCATTGGTTCCAAAACGAATTTCTCGGCATAAAAGGGAGTTTCAACAAAGAAAAAGAAACAGTCAAGGCCAAGAGCCAAATACAAACACCGAGATCATTACAGCAGGACAACAACGGTAAAAAAGGAGAAATGGTTCCAAACTTGTCTTTCTTCTCCTTTGTTTGAGAAACTGTCAATCCTCCCAATGGTCAACATGTATTGTTTCTCCTTCTTTTCAGGGGCAGATTGTTGGTCTTTTTCTTATGTTTAGATTTCGGTTCCTGAGCTAGTAAAACAACTCCTCTTTCTATGGATCTACTCCCCTCAAAATTATGTCTATTTAATGTAATTTCCGAGTCACTTGTAAGGGGAATATAGTGTGGAATAAGTTGGAAATGATTGAGGACACCCTGCACTCCATTTGTAACAGTTTGGCAGGGAATTAATAAAGAAATGCAGTACTGATTTGTGGGATCCATGTGGTATGGATTTTAGCATTGTTATTTCCTTTGTGTTCATCTGTTAATTGTTATGCTTGCCATTCATTTCATTCATATATCTGGTTGAATGTTTTCAAGATAGATAGTTAGAATCCATTGTATAATGCTCTGCCTTGGGGAATCATTCAATATTCGATGTTTTCTTCTGTTTGAAAAGGATCCATTTTCTATGCCCTTTTCAGCTCCTCACCAGTCTTAATCATCTCATCATTATTTAAACTAAAATTTTAAAATCCCTGCCTACCTTGCCCCATGAAATACCCTGTATCTCTAATTTAATTCCCTAGTTTCAAACTGCCCCATCTGTTCCATACAGCCCTGAAAATTTATAAAAACATTTCCAATTATTATACCTAGTCTAAAATCAGTTTATTCTTATATTTCATTGAATATTTTTCTCGGAGAGAGCCCTCTCCTGATCTTTTAGGGCTAGCTACAAGGCTGAGCATGGTTTGAGGTTACCTTGATTTTCCTCTTTCAGCCTAAGGTTCAAATTAGGTGCTAACAGGGCCTAAGTAGAAAAGGCAAGCAAGGCTCATAAAGGATAAGTGGTTTGAAGAAAAACCAACTATTATGATGATACAAGAGACTAAAATATCAAGAGAGACTTTATCGAAAATAATGAGAAACTAGAAGCACAAATGTCCATAAGTGGCTGATCTGAAAGGAGTGTATTAGTTTGTTGTGCTAAGTGTCCTTTCAGTATTAAAAACATGTACAGTTTGTCTCCATTTGTTTGCTTAAGGAATGCGTGTTTTAACACTGAAACATAGATGAATTTTGTGAAATTTAAGCATGTAAATAAGTGTAAATAACACTATGTAGAAGTGTATAATAGAGAATAAATGTCACACATAAGTTTTACATAGCAGGCGTGATGAAGCAATTCACCCCTCCTGGGCTACATCTGCTGGTCCAGCTCCCAATGACATATCCCTCTTTGTCATTATGCTCAAAATTGAAAATTAAAGGTGTTTAAAAGCCTCTAATGGTTGTTTTATTTGCACCAGTGGCTCCAGAATGCTCAAATTAGTCTAGGTAGACTCTTGTTTCACCCAAATTGGTCGAAAATTGACCTCCCAATGCATTTTCCCCAATATCAGCTAGAAAAGCTCCACTAAAAGTGGAGACTTGCACTTAAATGTCACTAAAAATAGAAAAATCCCTAAATTTATGGCACCTCCACAGTTCCACCGCAAGACCGTTAGTATTGGCATTAAGTGGTTTGGGCGGGGTGGTCACATGACGACTCCCCGCCATAAACTCCACGATTTTAAACCGTTTGAAAAATCTGCATATAATAGTGGACTGGAACCAATACATCCATGTTCTGAAAAACCATGGCATTAATTTCCACAAAAATCAGACCCATGTGACTGTCTTAAATCTCCGCTGGATTAGTCGCCCGAAGAACCGTCAACTGCAACTTTAATGTTATCGCAACATGTGATCTCAACCACCGTAATTGTCGGAGTTTGTGTTTAATGTAACTGCCACCTTATAGTTTGATGTCACAACGTGACATGTGAACACATATATCACCACCGATTAAGGTTTGTAGCCGCCGGTTAAGTTTTTTGTTACGGTTTTGTTAACGTTTCATGTGATCAGTAACCACGGGGCCGCCAGTGGGTTGGGACCGCTAGCGGTCCCCCCCAACCATGAAACTTAAACAACATAAGTTAACGCAACAAATAGTATGGGTAAGAACCATTAGACAACAGAGACGGTTAGAGGTATTTGTGTGCGCCTGAAGGTTGCGGGGTTGACCCCCCCCCGGCTCCACCAAAATTTTATCATAGCCTCCTGAGGACACGTGGTAGCCTCCGAGCTTGCCACATGTCTCTCATCCAACAACCCATTCCAAAAATGTACAAACCCCATCAATGGTCAGAAATGAAACCTGTACATCTCATATCAACGATCCACATCATGCCATGTGTCGAATTCTGATTGGCTGTGAGAAAAGGGAATATTACCCAGAATATTCCACTTGCTGACTATACCTGCATGCTGACTGGGCATCCCAGTCACAAAATTTTAGCTGTTTGGGTAAACGAAGAGAACGCGATATATTCCTCATACGACATTGGTTTTTCGAACCGTTTACGGTGCCAGAATCGCAACGACAAGACATTTCCGGTCGCTTAGGTTCGGTATAGTTTCGAGCACTTTAAATTTTGAACAAAACACATGATCTCCTAATCACACCTCCCCATTGGGAAGCTTTTGAACCCCAAAAGACTTTAATTACCAATTCAGAAGATGAGGGTACAACTCCCTCACCTTTTCCACTTCCATCCACCTTGCCTTAATTGGTTTGCTGCCATTGAGCCCAATATAAAGATAATTAACACTTCCCCTCTTAGAAGTGCATGTCCTCCTGTCAAGGATGGAATCCTCCTTAAGCTCGTCCAGAAATTCTGGTGAGAAATATTCTATAGATGGCAGTTGAATATCACTCCCTTGATTATTAATCAAAGGAGGCTCATACAAGCATAAATTTTCCACATTGACAACGGAATACATTTGCATATATGAAGGCAAGTCAAGTTGAAATCGTTATTACCAACTTGTTTAATGATCTTGAATGGACCATAACGAATGGGTTTGAGATTTTTATCTTCTCATTGCATCCTTTCTTTGCTTATGTGCAACCATACTTCATCACCTTCTTGAAACTTTTTATCAACTCTATGTTTGTAATGCCTCTCATTGTATTTTCTTTGACTCTTCTCAAGATGTTCTTGAACTTGTTGATGAATAATATGAGTTTTCTCAATGAACTTTAGAGCCTTGTCAATATCACTATGCCCATTAATTGCAACATCCTTCTCAAAGATGAAGTCTAATGGAGATTTTGGAAAATACCCAAAGCAGGCTTCAAAAGGTAAAGTATTTGTAGAAGAGTGCTTGGCCCGGTTGTAAGCGTGCTGAATGTAATGAATTTGTTCATCCCAAAACTTGGGATGTTTGCTGTAATATCCTCTCAATAGATGCACAATGATTCTGTTCACCACCTCGGTTTGGCCATCAATTTGTGATGAAAAGTAGTACTCTTTTTCAAATTTGTGTCCATCATCTTCCAAATATTAGACCAAAAATTCCCAACGAACCTAGAATCCCTGTCAGTAAAAATAGAAGTTGGAAAACCATAATGAACCCATACATGTTGAAAATAAAGTTCAACAGTTTGTTCAGCAGTAATGGTTTTCTTACATGGCATAAGTATACACATTTTACTGAATCTATCCACAACTATATAAAGATAATCATGCTGTTTTCTTGACATAGGTAGAGCTCCAAAAAATTCCATGGAGACACTCTCCCATAGCCTTGATGGTACCGGTAGTGGTGTGTACAACCCAAGCTTCCTATTGCTAGGATTGCTTGTTGCACACATAGAACATCCACCTATAAAATGTGACACACTATCTAGCATGCAAGGCCAATAGCAATACCTCTGTAGATGTGCCACTGTTTTTCTTACCCCAAAGTGTCCATCAATAAGAAACGAATGAGCCTCTCTCATGACACTAAGTCTCTCTCCTTGTGGTATACACAACTTTCCCAAATGAAACAAAAAAATGTTATGCATGTGATAATCACTTTTTCTCAACTTGATTCCCTTCACTCAAACTAGCATACACAGCTTGAAAATCAACATCAGATGCATACTGTTCTATGTAACTCTCATGTACAATAGAATCATTTTTAATTAAATTAGAAGCACTTATAATTGGCCTTGAAAGCATATAAGCAACTTTATTGAAGATACCTTTCTTGTACCTTATAACCAAGTGAAACTATTGAAGAAATCCCATCCATCTGAAATGTCGTGATTGCTGCAATTTTGTTTGAGACTGCAAGTACTGTAATGGTTGGTGATCGATATGTATAATGGTCTCTTTACCCATCAAGTAGTGTTTCCACTTCTTGATTCTTTACCCATCAAGTAGTGTTTCCACTTCTTGACACTTTGTACCAACACATACAACTCTTTTTCATATGTAGTGTTATCACAAAAGTGGACCTGATAGGCTACTTGATCAGGAAATCTCATGTAACTATTTCAAACCTAATCTTGTGACTGAGGCTTAGCCTCCTCAGCCTGAGAGGGCTCTCTCAAGGGTTAATGATATGGATAAAGATATATATGGCTAACTCTATTTAGGAAATAAACTACTAATGATAGATGTAGGTTGAAAATAACATCAACATGTATACATTGGGCCTATGGAGTCAAAGAAATTCAGTATTTCAGTGAGTATACTTAACATGGAAGTTGAGGCATATCAGACTTTTTAGTCATAAGGTACAAACACATGAAACATGTAAAACATAGTCAGTTCACTTATAAAGGAAGTCAGAGCATCTTATATATGAATTATGAGTAATATAGATGAACACCACTGCAAATGAGGTATATAAGAAATGCAGATAGAATAGGAAAACACTAAAAACCCCTTCAGAATCTCAAGTTGGTCAAGTAGAAGATCTCTGTATTAGTTGAAAACAATCAATTCGCAACAAGCTCAGTTTTTGCTAAAAATGTCCAACCCTTGACAAATTCGGCCCAATGGCCTTTAATAGACCTCTTACATCCTTAGATGATCTGCCTCTAGGCTAGATACATCGAATTTATGTCCACTGACACCTTGCATAACCATAAAACATGAAATTTATTACAAAAAGACACCTATCCTACTTGACAGTCCTATTTCAAAAAGGACTCAAACTCCTTATTACTATCTATAACTACCTTATCTATTTGAAATTACATCATTGACAAGTGCATCATCACATGGTCGAATGAGGATAATGGCATTCAGTTCTTCATGACCATTTAGCTGACCTCCACAAAAATAAGAAACAATACCCTGTTTTTTAGGCATAGGATATTTTTCCTTCTTTGAACATTCTGACTATCATTTAATATTCATTTTGTGGTCCTTGGTTGTTGAAAGTTGGATTAACATGTCCCATAACTCTTTCCTAGCCTCCAGCTGTCTAAAAACCGCTTCAAAAACTGCTCAAAAGGATGTAATGTATTGCGCTACGAAAATACAATAGTTTCGTAGCGCTTTCTGTAGCGCTGCCATTACAAGCCTTTGTCCTCCAAAAAATTGACTCTTTCATCTTGCATCATTTTAATCACCCTTCAATACATCTTTCATAGCAATTTTAGCTCTTAACTGAGCCTTTAACACCTTAAATACTGATCAAAAGAAGAAAAAAGGCAGCTGCAACAATTTCGTAGCACTTTTCTTCTTTTTAAGCCTAGAGGTGCTGCGAAATTGCTGAGTATGCATATTTTTCATAAAATTTGTCAAATGAAAACTGTGGTTGCCCAAAAACTCAAAATATAACCTGTCCTCATCATCTGCAAACCATATAAACCATAAACCAACCTCATTTTAGCTTCTTTGAGGCATTTCTTCTTCATTTACAATTGGTTGGCTTATTTGTTCTTCTATAACTGTCATTTTAATGCCTTTGCTCTATAGCTCATCATGAATTAACTCCAGCTGCTCTTGTAAATCCTTCACCTAGTCTTTAATTATTTTGTTAGTAGCTCTCAGATGGGTGTTTATTATTCTGACAAACTTAGCTTCTTTTATTGATGGAATTGTCCACTTGAAAAGTTGCTCTGTATTGTCTAAAGTTTCAGAAAAAAAATCAACTTGTCCTTCCCACACTGCCTTCATCCTTTTAAACTGTACTTTTTCGACACTTTATTTTCTAGCTCTCTTTTTCATGACATCAATTTCAATATTTCCCAACTTTAACTTTTCCTTAAGGCTATTATAATTATAAATCTTCCAGGAAATCACATACGGAAGATTTATAATTATAATGTTATGGATCACAGAAGCTTGCACTCTCATTTTCCTTAAGGCGCTGAAACTCTGTTTTCTCTATCACTTTCTCTTTTCCCCTTTTTAATTTGACGATTGTATCCTTCACTGTGGGTGATGAGAGATCAATAATCTCTTTTGGTGATTTAGCTATCTCAGTGGGTTTTTGAACTTCTTTGCTGCCTTCCATTAATTTCCTAGCATGCCTTGTTATAGGATTTCTTGCTTGAAAAATGAAACCAACATCTTCTCCCTCAAACTCTAATCTCTTTGCAGAATTAACCTTTTTCAACTTCTGATCATCTTCCCCAATAAATTTAGCCTAGACAATAGGTGTTTCCTCTATGTCAATGGCATGAAGAATATCCTCTAGATTCCCCTTTTTTACTGAACTGTCTTCTATAGCAACTGTCTTTCCTTTCAAAATCACTGTTTGGCTTCTAGTTATTCTTTTGGTCCCTTATTGGCGGACATCTTGTTCCTGTTTTGCATCTTTGACAACCTTTGATTTCTGTTTTACAGGTGGGAGAGTTGGTGTATAAAGCATTTGTATTTGCTATGGCCTTTTCTCAGTTTGATTTCTGCCTTTACTCTTTCAGGTTCTTTTGGTTTTGCAACCATAGGTTGGCTTGGTTTTGTTGGTGGTGGTGATGGAACTCTTTTAGCTTTAGGGTTTATTGCAGGAGTTAGGGTTTCCAACTCAAAACCATTAACAAACAAGAATGAGGACCAATCTCTGCCAATCTTTTGCAGTTCATCTAAAATTAATAATTTCATTAAGCCATGATGAAATAATGATGTCTCACTCCCCTAAGACTTTTCTTGCACCTTATCAGCCATATTTGCAAGAATTCTATGTAGATAAAAAGGTAAGTCAAGTGAAATATTACCAGTGAAGTTTAGAAGTAATTTGAAATGGTATGAATAAACCTTGTGATATCTGCCTTCACAGGTAAAATATTTCTAAATGTTGAGCAACAGTTTTGAATAATCATCTTTGATGCAGCTTGTTGGGATAACATTGTTGAGATCCATCTCAATGTGCTCAGGCTTCATGAACTCTTTACACTGGTCCATATTAAATTTGAACCCTTTTAACCAGGTTTCTTGACCTCTTGGAATCTCTGTAACGACAGTAATGACCTCTGGTGTGATAGACAAACTTAGAATTCCCACTTTAGTGGTTGTTCCATTGAAATTCATAGAAAATTCCTTGGATACCTGTGTGTGACGGCCATGCAATTTATCACAAAAATTTAGGCAACTTTCTCTTCTAAATTCTTCCATCACTGCTGGGTATTTAGTTATTTCCTTCATGTCTTCAGGTTCATGCCTTAAGCACTGTCTTCCTCTGTGTATTTTTCTTTCCTCTGCCATATTCTTCAGAGAACCTCTCAGTCGCGCTTGATATAAATCTATCACCCTCACTTGAATAAATGTATCAACCTCGCTTGATATGAATGTATCAGCCTCGCTTGATATGGATGTAATAAACTTTTGTAAGAACCAGCCACAAGTTTGGCTCGATACTTAGAGCTTAGACATTACGAATGAAGGGAAAAGGAATGAGAATGACTAATTAGGAAAGAATTTGAATTTCAAGTGTCCTTTCATAACTAAAAATGGTGGCTCACTCATAACCTATACTGACCATGATGACTGTAAATGTGGGTGTGTACTTCAATTTCATCATTACATGAATCAACAAGCCTCTATCTTACCCTTTCCCAACAGTTTCTGACATTTGACAACTCAACTAACAAGACAGTTACAAAACCGCGCTTTCATAGCGCCTGTAGTGTAATTTTCCTGTTTGCGGTACGAAACTATCAACGCTTTCATAGCGCAAAGTGAATTTTTTCAACGTGATGCGCTACGAAACTGCGGTTTCTTGGCTAATTAGGCAGTTTTGATACAAAAATTTTGGGAAATGAAACGAATCCTAAGAATTAACATGAAAGACCTTAAAAATGAGTTTATTTTAACACTAGGGTAGGCTCAAACTATAAAAAATTTAATACTTCCCTTGGTCAAACTCAAGAAATGACTCTTAAGACCCTATTTTGACCCATGAACCTAAGTAATCTTGTCAGAATGATGTTTTGATTTTTTTTTTTTTTTTAAGTGATAACATGTAGGATAATTAGTTACAACACCATTGAATGTTTCAGAATGAAAATTTATAGGCTTACCATGCTGCAAAAGTACTGCACCCATGGCATAATCAATAGCATCGGTTTGTATCTCAAATGATTGTCTCAAATTCGGTAATGCAAGGACCGGAGTTGAACTGATTTTGTCTTTTAAAGCTTCAAAAGCTTGTTGCTGTTTGCCTCCCCATTGGAAGCCTTTCTTCAAACTTGTCAGGCATGCATAGGAGCTGCTATGGCAGAAAAGTTAGCAATAAAATTTCTCCAATACTGAGCTGCGCCTAAGAAACTTCTTACCTCGGTTACTGCTTTGGGAGTGGGAAAACTCACAATGGATTCCACTTTATAAGGATCAATTCTAAACTTGCCTCCTCCTACAATGTGTCCCAAATAAACCAGAGAAGTCTTTCCGAATTCACACTTTGACATCTTAAGAAATAATTTCTCTTTATTCAAAACATCAAGCACGTTTTTTACATGCAAGACATGTTCTTCTCTTATTTTGCTGAAAATAAGTATATCATCTAAATACACAATCACAAAGTCATCAAGAAATGGACGCAAAAAATTATCCATAACACGCATGAAAGTCACAGGTGCATTACACAAACCAAAAGGCATAACCAACCACTCAAAGAGTCCTTGTTTGGTTTTGAATGCAGTCTTCCATATGTCAATTTCTGCAATTCTTACTCGATGATATCCACTTTGTAATTCTAACTTAGTGAAAAAATTTGCTTCTTTTAGCTGATCTAGCAAATCATCTATCCTTGGGAGTGGGTATCGATTTTTTACCGTTATATTGTTCAAAGCTCTGAAGTATACACACATGCGCCAAGTCCCATCTTTCTTCGGAATCAAGACTATGGGTGAACCGCATGGCGAAGTGCTTGGCCTTATGAGTCCCTTGTCCAACAAGTCCTTGATTTTCCTCTTTATTTCAACATTCTCCATTATCGACATGCGATACATGCCGATGTTTGGAAGACGACAATATTGTTGTAATTGAATCTCACGTTGAATCTCCCTTTTAGGAGGCAATCCTGTTGGCTCCTGAAACATATCATGATGTGCATCAACTACATCATATAAATCTGATTACAACATAAGATCAAAATCTTCAAATGACTCATGATTAACATCAACTTTAAGCTTAATCATTAGAAGAACAAAATTCTTACTTGAATTCACCAGCCTCTTTACCTGTCCAACATTTACCATTGCAATATTTGTCTTTTTGCGATGTGCTCTAACAATGTACTCCTTGCCATCTTTGAATAAATGGTATTTGTTCTCATGGCGATGGAAGATCACTTTCCTATCATACAAGTAAGGACTGCCCAACAAAACACCTATAATATCAAGCGAAACCACATCTAATTCAATTGTGTCAACAAAATGTGCAGTTATTGCAAAGCGCAATATGCACTTCTTTGAAACCCGTAAATTTGCATCCTTACAAATCCACCCAAGTGGATATGGTTTTGGATGTGGAATGGTCTCAAGATTAAGTTTCTTGACCAAGTCTTCAAAGATTAATTTTTCTTGTAACCCACTATCAAACAATGTGTCAATCTTGGTATGTTTGGATGTGACCCTCACATGAAACATGTCAATTCTCCCTTCTTCATTTGGAGCTTGTATGTGACAGTTTGAAGTACTAGTACTGGGTTTTGTTTCGATTTCTATCCCCTTCATGTTCTTCAATCCCATGGCTGTAATTTTAGTTTCATCACCTAAATCCTCTCCTAAGTCATGTTGAGTTGTAGCTGCAGTTTTCTGCTTCCCTTTTTTATTCTTATACTTGGGTCTCTTTTCAGGATGTAATTTCCAACAATTTTCCTCTTCATGGCCTTCTCTTGAACAATGTTTACAAACCACTTTCTCTCCCTCTTTCTTGATAGATGCATTCTTTTTTCCCTTAACTTTTGAGGTCTTCTCTTTGTTTTTCCCCTTAAAAGGTCTCTTCCTACTGTCATCAGTAATGTTTTTCCCTCTTGTTTCTAAATGTGTGGCTTGAACACAAACCTTATCTAAGCTTGTAGGGGTAAACATGAGAATAGTATGTCTTAGGTAGCTATGTAAGCCTCCTATGTACTTGAGAAAATTATATTGGCTCTGCAAATCTACCCCTAATAAGAGAGCTCTTCTTCTAAATTCTTGGGTGTAGTCTTGTACATTTTGTCCTTTCAATTGTCTAAAATTTTTCCAGTTCATTATGGCTTTCTGCATGAGAGCTAATGGATAAAAATTTTGTTTTATTGCAGTAATGAAATCAGTCCATGATAGGATAATATTACCATGCTTCTTGATCTCCTCCTTTTTCTTGGCTTCCCACCAAATAAGAGTTGCACCTTCCATTCTCAATGAAGCTAGTTGGATTTTGGTATCATCATCATGAAGGTTCTAAATTCTTAAATAAACCTCCAATTGCCTAATCCAATTGTTGGGTCTCAATCTAGTCTCCTAAACTGAGCTTCATTTAATTGTCAACCGGGATTTGTAAACTGCTGAAGTGAAGTGTACCATATGTACCTAGGTGCTTGTTTCCTAATGCGTTGTATGTGGTTTTGTGATGTTTTTGGTCTTTTGTGATGATTTGTGATGTTTTTGGTCTTTTGGTGTTTTATGTTCACAATGAAACTGCCTAGAAAACTAATGGAAAGAAGTTGGTGGTAAAAACAGAGTTAAATCTAATGTATGGAATGGAAAATGCAATTAGAAATACTTGAAGCAAAATCTGAACTATGACTAAATAGAAACAAAAGCTTGATAATGACTTCTTAGGAAAATGACACAAACTAAACTTGAGAAATGATCACTAAATATGCAAGTTCTCTAACTAGACAGTTAAACACTAATTTTATCATGGTGCAACATTCTGTTCTAAGCTCATCTATTCCATGACTAATTCCTAGTTCTATTCTGCAATTTAATTGGATGTCTCGGAACCTATACTCAAAGAGTTATTGGTTTCTTGTTCAAAGTAGTTCTTTTGAGGAAGAGCTCTGTTCATAAAATGATGAGGAGATTGCAGAGAGATTTCAGACCTTATAGTGATGTTATCTTTTGTTCCTATGTTTATGGATCACTTGTAGTTTTCAGAACAAAAAGATATTTGTGAATAATGAAGGCTGTCTTGTGAATCCTAACAACTAAAATAATCTATTGTGCAAAGGATGACAGTGTGACTATGAGATGTAAGTGCAATGAGTTAACTTAAGAATGGATCTAGGATGCTTCTAAACTAGAACAATGTTGAACGATAAGTCATCATCAAACTTGAAACAAAGTAACTGAACATGAATTAAATGCAAATGAAACTCCGGAGCATTCTAACTAACATGCATTATTTTATGAAGTTACACAATCTGTTTGTTCATCATTAGTGATATTTTGGAAGAGTTCCTTCTTGTGGAAGAGGTAGAACAATTCTGACTGTGGACTTGTATGCAATTGAAAGCAAATGAACTGAAAGCAAATGAAAAACTAAGTTATCACACCCATACCCTACTCGTCATTATGATGTCTTGGGCAAGCGTTTACGAGCAAGATCAGAGATGATACTTAGTACAAACAAACAACTAAATCTTTCATTATCACGGTCATGTCTTGAACTTCTTAAGGATGTATTGGAATAATTTATTCTTGTGGAAGAGTGATTAGAACAAGTGTAACTGTGATAGTGAATAGCAAAAACTACAACTAATTCCTACAGTACTATAGCTATTCATCATTCATTGTTATGATCTGTTGGAAGAATGTCTTCTTGTGGAAGAACTGGAATGAATATAACTACAGTATCTAGTTAAAAAAAAATACAAATTCAACTCCTATCCTACAATACCATAGTCATTAATCATTCATCATTTTGGTCTGTTGGAAGAGTGTCTTCTTGTGGAAGAGATGGAACGAATATGACTACAGTAGCTAGTTAAAACAAATACAAATTTAACTCCTATCCTACAATACCATAGTCATTAAACATTCATCATTTTAGTCTGTTGGAAGAGTGTCTTCTTGTGGAAGAACTAGAATGAATACGACTACAGTAGATAAAACTAAACAACTACCAATTCAAATGCAAAACGTAAAGGCAGCTAGGAAAAACTTATCTAGTTTACGCAAAAGAAATCCGTGCAAGAGGCAGGGGCCCTCTACCACTTGACGGCATTCAACTTCAATTTAAATCACGCCTTCAAGATAATTTTGTCTGCTCCATTAACGATGCAATAGTTTGAACATAATGCTCTGTGTCTTCAAAGACGTAACACAGAGTTTACACAAAATCTAGCAGCAAATCTAACACAAAATCTCTAACTAAGCTCTCGGCCTACTCAAGAGTTTATAAAGTAAATGCAAGTAACAATAATTACAACAATTTAGGAATAATTTCTTTCCTTATCCGAATCATCTTAGGAGTCTTTGAGGTGGCTACGTGAAGGAGAAAAGACACCTGGACTGAGACAGTCCTAGTAGGAGTCTTCCTTCACAAATGTGTTCCCACGTGCATAACCGTACCCAGAATTCATTTCCTCTTCCATGATGAGCAACAAACCATGTAGGCATGACGTGGATCATGCCCATATGCGTTTTTCCTCAAGAGGCCACCTGGAACATACTCAAACATGAAGGTAGCTGCAGAATCGCCGGTCAGCTACGGAATGTCTGCATTCTGCAGCTAGTTCCGGTCAAAATGCTTAACAATGGCAACAATCACAAAATTCAACAAGTCAGTCATGTAAACCATTCTAGAAGTAATTTTAACTATTTTTATTGATCAATTGGGTTTAAAATGGAAATGGACAAGGGAGAATGAGGTAAAATGAGGTGAAGGAAAGCACAAATTTGAGGCTCAACATACCCCCACTGCTGTCTCTTTGCATGTCCTCATGCAAATTATCCTATGAATTCAGAGGCTTCTGCAAGGACATCTAATCCCTTTCTTCTCCTTTGTCTGAAAGCTAGAGGCCTTCTGGGTTTCCTGATCACAAGTTTGAACCTGAGGTTTGTGAGTGCCCTGATTAACTTTTTGTTCCTTGTCTTCATCTTCTCATCGGTCCTCTCCACTTTGTCTATATGCAGGGATAAGGTTGAGTTCATATCAGTTTTGAGCTTGATTTGATCTTTGAGAATTTCATTCTCATTTTTGATGTGTCTATTCAACAATTCCAACTCATACCTATCCCTTCTTAATATATCAATTTCAGACTAAAGTTTCCACATAATCATAAATTTCCTGTTGAGCAGAATCAATTTCAGGGGTGCCTTCATAAAAATCTTCTTCATCATCCTCTTCAATGGGTGTTTCTTCATCTTCAATATTGATTACCCCTGTTTGTTTGATTGGTGTTTTCTTCAGTTTTCCTTTTAATCTGTGGCTTCTCCTAAGCTGAGAGGACCCCTCTCCTTTCTCTATAACAGATTCCTTGATTATCTTCTCTTCCTTGAGTTGGCTCTTGATTCGAGTCAACTTCTCCAAAATGACTTCCTCACTGCTTTCTTGAACTGGTTTGTCAATTTTACCTTTTGAAGTCCTCCATTTCTACTTCTCTTTGTGGGCTGTGGTTCAGGTGATAGTTCTTTTGCTTCTTCAAAATGATTTCTTATTAAGAAATCATCCCATGTATCATTTGTTTTAGATAGATGATGCTCAATCAAAATTTTGACCAACCCATGATGATACAGGGTTGTCTCTAAAAACTGAACTCTTCTCTGAACACAGGAAGCCATTTTCTTCGGACTTTGATGCAAGAAATATGGTAGATTTAAATCTTCTCCCAGAAAATGCATCATTAGTCTGATGTGGTAGACATAAAATGTCCCATATCTACCCTCACATGTAACAAATTTTTGTAAAAGAAGTAGTATGTTTCTCCATTTGCTTTTCAATGCAGTACTGGGAATTCCTTTCTTGAACACACTAACATCCATATTTGGTGATTTTAAAATTTGTTTCCAGGAGTCATTATGGAATTCTCTATTTTTAAACCATCTTTCTCCAGTTCTGGAAAATCCTGTAGCCTCTGCAATAAAAACTTCAGTGACAGTAAACTTGACATCCCCTATTTCAACTTCGGTTCCTTGGAATGATCTGGCAAATGTTTTAGTGACTTCCTTATGGAAGCCATTAAAATTTTCCAAAAATTGAAGCCATCCTATTTGTTGTAACATTTCCTTGCATTGTGGGTAACCTTCTAAATATTTTGATCCCATAGGCTCAGTCCTTACGATGAAACCCATGATTTTTCAATATCAAATTAACACTCTTCTAACCATAAAACAATGACTTTCACTTTCGGATTAAAATGGCTTCAAGCTCTAAATGAAAATGGCTTCAATTCTTAGAATGACATACCTCTGTTTTATAGTGGCAACAGCTTCAAAACCTTTGGCTGATATGCTTCTGTTTGATCATGAAAGCAATCTCAAATTTTGAACTGATATGTATCTGATAGGCAGTGAGAGATGGCTTCAGATTTCTTTTTGTGCAATACCTCTGGCTCTTAGTAGCAAATGGTTTCAGTTTTAATACTGCAATACCTCTGTCTTTGGTAACAGAAAGACTTCAAACTCAATCACTGAAAAACACCTCTGTCTCTAGTAGCAAATGGTATGCTTCAAATTCAACACTACAATATCTCTGTCTCTGGTAACAACAGACTTCAAACTCAACCTTTGTCTCTGGTAACAAATGGTTTTCAAACTCAATCACTACCACACCTCTGTTTTTGGTAGCAAAAGACTTCAATTTTAGCACCTCTGTCTTTTGGTAACAACAGACTTTAAACTCTACACGGCCACAATTCTGTGTTGACAGTGAAAATGCTCCAAACTTCGTCCACAGTGATATGTTATCTGTCCACGGGATCAAGTGGCTTTGAGTCCTCACACTGTTATACTTCCAAATTTATCCCTTCTGTTCTGCTCTGCGTTTACAATGCTCAATGCTGTTCAAACTGATATCCTTTAGCTCTGCTCCTGGTGATAATAATATCTCTGTCTTCGGAATGGAATACCGGCTACAGAATGAAGTTATGGCAAATGGTCACGGAATAGAGTAGTGGAGTGAGGTGGAGGGCTTGTATTAATGATTGAGGAGACGGCGGAGGATTTTACGACGGCAGAAGGAATCATCATCATTAAATGCTTTGGTTAAGAGACGTGGAAAATTCAAATGCTTTGGCCATTTCACCGCTTAAATGCTATCGGATATGAATTTTGAAATGGAAGATTTTAATACAAAGTCTGTAGAGGGTTTTTTGGTGTTTGATCAATAAAACAATTAAAACAACCTTTCGAATAATCCACAACTAAACTATGCTAAAATTTTATGAAATGCCATCGTAATTTAAATTTGTTACCTCTTCCCTTTATTTGATGTTTTTGTAGCCTTTGTCTTCTCTGCTCATCTTTGGAGGAATCTTTCACAATTTTTCTTGATGTTTTTGATTCATGAATTCACTGGATCACTTTGTTGTAATTCTGATGTCTGTTGGTTGATGCCTTCAGGGTTTATAGCTGCGAAAAGACTGTCGGGCTGCAGAAAGGCTGATCAGCTGCAGAATGTCCACTGAGCTGCAAAATGTTCCTGTAGAACACCTTAATCATGAAAATGGAATGTTTTTGGAGTATGGGTGAAATGTTATGTGGTATGCATGAAAATGGATGATGGATTATGATATGTATGAAGTGGATAAGTGGAATGGAATGGATTCAATCCATTAAATGGAATGAAGGAACATAAGGGTTGTACTGCAATTCATGACATATTTTATTCACTTACAGCATGATATCAAATTTTGTGTTTTGACATGAAAATGAAATGGATGGAAGATGGAATGAAATGAATGAAATGTGGAATGGAGTCAGATGAAATGAATGATGGATGGAATGGAGTATGAATGGATAAGTGAATGGAGTGAGATGAAATAAATCATAAGCACTATGGAACTGAGCTTATGATTTTTATAACAGCTGCTTAAAACAAAAATGGGAAAAGTTAGAGTGTCAGAGAGACTCTGATTTTCACCCTATCTTTTCTGTATAAACATGCCAATCAATGATTGGTTTTCATGTTTATACCTTTATTTTTTTATTTTTTTATTTTTTTTTCAAAGAGAAATGCTTCAGAAAATTTAATCAAGTTGATGAAGAAGAGAAACTCTTCTTCATTAACTTCACATCATTGCTTTCTTGGAACTTCTTGACAAGCTCTTCTCTTGAGAGTGGTTTATGATATAGCTTCAGTCTATGACCATTCACAAGAAAAGTGACCTTTTCTTCATCTATAGTTCTGATTTTGACTGCCCCATTATCAAAAATTTCAACAATTTCATATGGCCCAAGCCAATGTGTCTAAAATTTCCCTTGAAAATCCTTGAATTTTGAATCAAACAAGAGAGCCCAGTCACCCTCTTTAAATTTCTTCTCCTTGATGTACTTGTCATGCCATCTAGCCCTTTGCTGTTGGACTAGACTTGTATTCTGAACTGCATCTTGTCTGATCTCATCCAATTCATTAATTTGCTCCAGTCTATGCTTTTGTGCCTCCGTTAGATCAAGTCCTAGCTGAACTGCCATCTTGAATGTTTGAATTTGGAAATCTATAGGAAACAAAACTTGCTTTCCATAAACAAGCTCATAAGGAGTATGGCATGTTGTGTTTCTCCATGTAGTTCTATAGGCCCACAAGGCTTCAGGAAGCCTATCTACCCAATCTCTTCTATGCAAATGAACAGTCTTTGTTAGGATTCCTTCAATGAATTTATTGGTAGATTCCACTTGACCATTTGCTTATGGATGATAAGGAGTAGTTTTCCTATGTCTGATTTTGTACTTCTCCATCATTTGCTCCACTAGCCTTGATGTAAATTGAGCTCCTTGATCTGTAACAATTTCCCTTGGGACACCAAAACGAGTAAAAATATCCTCAAAAAGAAAATTAACTACGGATGATTCATTAGCAACAAGTAATGGTTTAGCTTCTACCCACTTAGTAACATAATCAGTGCAAACTAATATGTATTTCTTTTGTCTTGATGGAGGACTAATAGGTCCTACAAAATCCAAGGCCCATTTTTCAAAAGGTTCAATGTGTACCTGAGGTTGTAATGGCATCTCACCTGAAGGAGAAGGTTTCACTACCCTTTGGCAACTGTCACACCTTTTGACATACTCCCTTGCATCTTTAAACAAAGATGGCCAATAATATCCTAAATTAAGGATCTTATAGGTTGTCCTCCTATCTGCAAAGTGTCCGCCACAAGGTTCATCATGACATGCCTTGAGAATTTCAGGCATCTCATCTTCACGAACACACCTTCTAATAATCAAATCTGGACCTGTCTTGTACAACTCGTTAGCGACCCATGAATATCTTGCACTATCATTAATGATTTTTCTTTTATCCCTTGCATTCATAATTGAAGGAAATTTTCCTGAAACTAAATAATTAGCAATATCAGCAAACCATGGAGTTTGAGTAGAAACTGCAAAAAGATATTCATCAGGAAATTGATCTTCAACCGGAGTGTCATCTTTGATATTTTGAATTCTAGACAGGAAGTCAACCACAGTGTTTTGTTTTCCAGGCCTATCTAGAATAGTAATGTTGAATTCTTGCAATAATAACAACCATCTTATAACTCTACCATTAGTGATTGATTTATTCATTAAATATCTAATGGCAGAATTATCAGTGTGAATAAAAGTTTCATAGTCTGTTATATAGTGTCTAAACTTGTTAATGGCATGAACAATAGCTAAAAACTCTTTTTCAGTTACAGTATAGTTTAACTCTGCAGGAGTCAAATTTTTACTGATATAATAGATGGCATAGGGAATTAAATCTTTCTGTCCCAATACTGCTCCCAGAGCTGTATCGGAAACATCTGTCGAGATATGAAAAGGTAACTTCCAGTTAGGTCCCCTTAATATAGGTGCTTCAGAAATTTTGGTTTTCAGGGTTTCAAAAGCTAACTGGCAATCAGAAGTCCACTTAAATTCACAATCTTTGGTGAGTAATTTGAAGAGAGGAGATGCTATTTTTGTGAAGTTTTCTATAAATCTCCGATAATACCCTGTAAATCCTAGAAAACTTCTAACATCTTTTTGACAATTTGGAATGGATAGGTTAGAAATAACTTCAACTTTCGCCTCATCTACTCTAATCCCATCCCCTGAAATGTGGTGCCCTAAAACAATACCTTCAGTGAACATCATAAAACATTTTTCATGACTAAGTGAAAGGTTTGCTTCTTGACATATTTTTAAGACTTTTTCCAAGTTTTCTAAAGCCTCTTCAAATGTGTCCCCATAAACTGTGAAATCATCCATGTACACCTCTACACAGTCATGTATTAGATCAGAAAAAATTCCTAATACTTCCCTTTGGAATGTTGCGGGTGCATTGCATAATCCAAATGGCAATACTCGATAGGCATAGGTACCCCAAGGACAAGTAAATGTGGTTTTATCTTGGTCTTCAAGTGCTACTTGGATTTGATTGTAACCACTAAACCCATCTAGGAATGAAAAGTACTTTTTGCCAGCTAATGTATCTAATACTTGATCTATGAAAGGTAAGGGAAAATGGTCTTTAAGAGTAGCTTTATTCGGTTCTCGGTAGTCAACACACACCCTCCATTTTCCATTTTTCTTAGGCACAATCACTAAAGGAGAAACCCACTGACTATCTGAAATAGGATAGATGAAGTTAACATTTAACAATTTTTGTAATTCTTCCTTGACAATTTCCCTAAGATTTGGATTCATCCATCTTTGAGGCTGTCTGATTGGTTTGCAATTTGCCTCTATATAGATGTGATGAGTACAAGTCTTGGGACTTATCCCTTTCATGTCGGTGTATTCCCATGCATATGCAGAAGAATGTCTCTGTAATACTTTGACTAACTCTTCTTGTTGAGATTTTTCTAGGTTTTTGTTTATGTTCAAGGTTTTGCCTGGAAAAATTTCACTTGTAGAACTGCCAAATTTGTCCATAGAATGAAGAGACATCTGCCTAGATGACAAGAATTCAATATTGGATCTCTCTTGAAATGATTCTTGTTTGTGTTCTGGAGAAGATTCAAAGTTTTCTAGAGTATTCAAAATTTGATTATCTTCACTAATTTCTGAAATTGTGAAGAGTGGTTGTAAATATTCTTCATCCTCTATCCATTGAGTGTCATCTAGTTCTGTAATTGTCCTAGCTGGAGGATATAAAGTGAATTTCTTTGTTGAACTACCATCATAAATATACATATCACCGGACCTACAACTAATAAAGGCATCAGATGTAGCCAACCAAGGTCTTCCTAGTATAACGGGATGGCCTCCTAGATTATTCTTGGGTGTTAGGATCATGAAATCCACAGGGTACTCCCAAGAGTCTAGGGACACTGGAATGTCTTCTATTACCCCATCTGGTCTGATCACAGATCTATCTGCTAATTGTAATAGTGTCGGTGTAAAGAGAAGATTAGGAAGTTTCAGTTTGTCCATGATTTGTCTACTCATGATATTTATTGCTGCTCCTAAGTCAATGAGTGTGTTTTGAATTTCAATTTCATTGATGTGAATTTTGACAACTGGATTTCCTGGGTCAAGATACTTTGGAATAGCAATCTTGCCCATCATAATGTCTGCTATTTGTCCTACCAGTTGAATTTTCTTGGTTTCTCTTATTCTTTTTCTTGTTGTCTTCATACTCAACTCCTTTATTGTTTTGGCTAAAATTGGGATTTCCTTGATGGCTTGCAATAATGAAATTTTAATGCAAACATTTCTCAATTCATCTAAGAAATCATAATTAGGCACCATGATTTTTTTTTCTACACCTTTATCAATTTGTAATCTTTCCGGGAAGGGAGGTATAGAAGTAGATGTGGATGGTTGCTCTAATACTGGAGTTGGATTTATTGGATCTTTTTGTTTCAGTTTTTCAATGTTTTGGTCTTGAAAGGATGTATCTTCCTCAAGAATTTTATTAACCCGTAGGGAGTCTTCCTCAGAATTATCTTGTTCTTGTATGATCACAAAAGGTTTCCTCTTCTCAAGTATCCTTCCAGACCTAAGTTGAACATCACTAAGGTCTAGAGGAGTAATTAAATAAGTTGGAAATTGTTGACCTTCTATCATGTATGTATTCTGAGGGTTTTTATTATTGGGGTTTGGTATGGGCTGAGCTGGAAATTGATTGGATTTTTGAGGGAATGGTAATGGAAGTGGTTGATTTTGATGAGATTGGTTCGGATGATGTTGTTGAAATTTTTTTTGAAGATTTTGAGGAAAATTTTGTTGAGGATTTTGAGGATAAAAATGTGGATATGGTGGATAGGATGGTGGATACTGATAATATGGAGAGTATCTTCCATAGGGACTTTGTGTTCCTTGTGCCCAAGATTGAGATTGATTTTGAAATTGGGGCCAAGGTTGCTGCTAAGAATTCCAAGGTGGAGGTTGATTATACATTTGATCATGGAATCCTTGTGTCTGAGGTCCCTGCCAAGGTCTTCTAGATACAAAGTTAAGAGATTATGTGGAGTCTGTAGGAGTTTCTTCCTGAAAAACAGCTTTGAGACCAGGAAGAGAAGGACAATTCTTGGTCTCATGTTTCTCAGAACAAATGACACAGGTCTCTACAACTTTTACATCCAAAGGACACTCTCTCAAGGCATGTTTCTTTCTACATTTGGGACAAAAGATTGCCAAAGCATCAGATTCAGCCTTTTTCTTGTTTTGTATCTTGAGGGTGTCTATTTGTTCACTAAGACTCCCTAAGATGTCAGATTTAAAATCATCAAGCATGTGTCCTATTTATGATCTACTTACTGTCCCAGAAGCAGATTTACTTGCCCTTGCAAGAGCAGGATCTCTTGGACCTTTGACAGTTTTAGATTTCCCTCTTGAAAGGTTGATACATAACTCAGATATTTCAGGTAATGTGAGTTGTGATATATCCCTTTTTCCCATCATGTTAAGGATATCCAACCATTCATCCCTAATTGTTTTCAACAAAAGAGATTTTAAAGTGTCTTGATCTAGGTTTTCCATTTGTGCCCTTTTTATGTTGTATTTAAATATTTCCAACAAATCTTCTAAGTTTTCATCTTCTTTTTGTAACATCTTGAACACTTCTTCCTTATCATTAACCGGCATACAATAATCCAAGTATCTCTCTAGAAATGCTTGTTTCATGTCTTCCCATGTTCTAATGGAACTACTGTTTAAACTCATAAACCACTTCAATGTTGCTCCTTTTAGAGTTGAAGGAAACAATTTCAATTTTTGAGCATCTTGAAGATAGTCATAAGTCCTACACAGCACTTCAAATTTGAATAAGAAAGTTTCAGGATCCTCAGTTTTAAGTCCATAGAAGTTCGGAAGGACAGAAGGTGAAATGTTTTTCATGGTTGTATTGGTTTCTTAATCAAGTATAGGGAACCCAAAAGAGCTTCCTATTCTACCTCTTCCTCCATCTGCACCTCTACCTCCTCTTCCTCCTTCTCCTCTACCTCTACCTCTACCTCCTCCAAATAATGTGTGTTCTCCATTAACAACTCCTCCTCCTCCTTCTTCTGCCATGGTTGACTCTCCTGTGGAAGTAGAAAGGTTTGTATCCTCAACAAGAGTTTTTGGATCTTCTTCTATGGTAGGTTTAGTGGATGAAGTGGAAGGTTTCTCTAATGGAATAGGTGACCTTAGATCTTCTAGAAGTCCAGGATCAGTAAAGGATGGAAGATGGGTTTGAGTTGAAGGTGTACTAGCTCTGGATCTAGATGAAACAAGTGGTGTTCTAGATATCAAACTTCTGCCTCTGTTGCTTATAAATCTTCCCCTTGAATCTCTCTCCCTACGCATAAAACTGTTTTTGGATGCTAAGAAACAAAGGTTACCTAGTTTTCACTTCCCCGGCAACGGCGCCAAAGTGTTGGGTCTCAATCTAGTCTCCTAAACTGAGCTCATTTAATTGTCAACCAGGATTTGTAAACTGCTGAAGTGAAGTGTACCATATGTACCTAGGTGCTTGTTTCCTAATGCGTTGTATGTGGTTTTGTGATGTTTTTGGTCTTTTGTGATGATTTGTGATGTTTTTGGTCTTTTGGTGTTTTATGTTCACAATGAAACTGCCTAGAAAACTAATGGAAAGAAGTTGGTGGTCAAAACAGAGTTAAATCTAATTTATGGAATGGCAAATGCAATTAGAAATACTGAAGCAAAATCTGAACTATGACTAAATAGAAACAAAAGCTTGATAATGACTTCTTAGGCAAATGACACAAACTAAACTTGAGAAATGATCACTAAATATGCAAGTTCTCTATCTAGACAGTTAAACACTAATTTTATCATGGTGAAACATTCTGTTCTAAGCTCATCTATTTCATGACTAATTCCTAGTTCTATTCTGCAATTTAATTGGATGTCTCAGAACCTATACTCAAAGAGTTATTGGTTTCTTTTCAAAGTAGTTCTTTTGAGGAAGAGCTCTGTTTTTAAAATGATGAGAAATTTGCAGAGATACTTCAGACCTTGTAGTGATGTTATCTTCTGTTCCTATGGTTATGGATCATTTGTAGTTTTCAGAACAAAAAGATGTTTGTGAATAATGAAGGTTGTCTTGTGAATCCTAACAACTAAAATAATCTATTGTGCAAAGGATGATAGTGTGACTATGAGATGTAAGTGCAATGAGTTAACTTAAGAATGGATCTAAGATGCTTCTAAACTAGAACAATGTTGAACGATAAGTCATCATCAAACTTGAAACAAAGTAACTGAACATGAATTAAATGCAAATGAAACTTCGGAGCATTCTAACTAACATGCATTATTCTATGAAGTTACACAATCTGTTTGTTCATCATTAGTGATATTTTGGAAGAGTTCCTTCTTGTGGAAGAGGTAGAACAATTCTGACTGTGGACTTGTATGCAATTGAAAGAAAATGAACTGAAAGCAAATGAAAAAACTAAGTTATCACACCCATACCCTACTCGTCATTATGATGTCTTGGGCAAGCGTTTAAGAGCAAGATCAGAGATGATACTTAGTACAAACAAACAACTAAATCTTTCATTATCACGGTCATGTATTGAACTTCTTAAGGATGTATTGGAAGAATTTCTTCTTGTGGAAGAGTGATTAGAACAAGTGTAACTGTGATAGTGAATAGCAAAAACTACAACTAATTCCTACAGTACTATAGCTATTCATCATTCATCGTTATGATCTGTTGGAAGAATGTCTTCTTGTGGAAGAACTGGAATGAATATAACTACGGTATCTAGTTAAAAACAAATACAAATTCAACTCCTATCCTATAATACCATAGTCATTAATCATTCATCATTTTGGTCTGTTGGAAGAGTGTCTTCTTGTGGAAGAGCTGGAACGAATATGACTACAGTAGCTAGTTAAAACAAATACAAATTTAACTCCTATCCTACAATACCATAGTCATTAAACACTCATCATTTTAGTCTGTTGGAAGAGTGTCTTCTTGTGGAAGAGCTAGAATGAATACGACTACAGTAGATAAAACAAAACAACTACCAATTCAAATGCAAAACGTAAAGGCAGCTAGGAAAACTTATCTAGTTTACGCAAAAGAAATCCGTGCAAGAGGCAGGGGCCCTCTACCACTTGACGGCATTCAACTTCAAATCAAATCACGCCTTCAGAATAACTTTGTCTGCTCCATTAACAATGCAATAGTTCGAACATAACACTCTGTGTCTTCAAGGACGTAACACAGAGTTTACACAAAATCTAGCAGCAAATCTAACACAAAATCTCTAACTAAGCTCTCGGTCTACTCAAGAGTTTATAAAGTAAATGCCAGTAACAATAATTACAACAATTTATGAATAATGTCTTTCCTTATCCGAATCATCTTGGAGTCTTTGAGGTGGCTACGTGAAGAAGAAAAGACATCTGGACTGAGACAGTCCTAGTAGGAGTCTTCCTTCACAAATGTGTTCCCACGTGCATAACCGTACCCAGAATTCATTTCCTCTTCCATGATGAGCAACAAACCATGTAGACACGACATGGATCATGCCCATATGCAGTTTTCCTCAAGAGGCCACCTGGAACATACTCAAACATGAAGGTAGCTGCAGAATCGCCGGTTAGCTACGGAATGTCTGCATTCTGCAGCTAGTTCCGGTCAAAATGCTTAACAATGGCAACAATCACAAAATTCAACAAGTCAATCATGTAAACCATTCTAGAAGTAATTTTAACTATTTTTATTGATCAATTGGGTTTAAAATAGAAATGGACAAGGGAGAATGAGGTAAAATGAGGTGAAGGAAAGCACAAATTTGAGGCTCAACACCAATTATCAAGATTTTTTGCATTGACTTCACCATTAAACATTGGTAATTCAAACTTAACATCAAGTGTTAGAAAATGAATTTCACCAGTGTTCTTTGACTTGTGTGACTGGTGTACTGAAGATGAAGTAGAGGATGATGATGATGAGGGTGAGGATGGTGACTTTCCACTGCCTCCAGTGCCCTTCTTTGATTTATCTTCATCAATGTGGCCTCCTGATGATCCCTAACATTCCTTGTGAATTTTGGATCCTTCTCCTTCTATTCTTTCATTCCTTTCTTGATAAAGGACTCTCACCATTTCAGTCATGTCAAGGAATGCTTTCCTGAACACTCTTTCTTCTTCTTTGGGATCCACCTCTTCATGGGTTTCTTCTTCTCCTGGAGGCATGCTTATAGCTTCTTCTGCTTCTTTTGGAGGTGAACTAGGTGGTGGAGAATGTGGAAATCTTGCCCTCCTTTTCTATCGCTCACTTTGAGAACCTCTTGCTTCCACCAATTTGCCTTCTCCTCTCTTAAGCTTGAGCCTAGTAAGCATGAAAACCCTTGCAAACAGTTAAAGAAATATTTGCACACAAAAACATCAGAGAATAAACTCTAGCTCTAATACTAACCTGATCTGAAAGGAGTGTATTAGTTTGCTGTGCTAAGTGTCCTTTCAGTATTAAAAACATGTACAATTTGTTTTCATTTTTTTTCTTAAGGAATGTGTGTTTTAACCATGAAAAATAGATGAATTTTGTGAACTTTAAGCATGTAAATAAGCCTAACTAACAATATACAGAAGTGTATAATAGAGAAAAAACATCAAACATAAGTTTTAAACAGCTGACATGATGAAGCAGTTCACCGCTCCCGGGCTACATCTACTGGTCCAGCTGCCAATGGCATGTCCCTCTTTGTCATTATGCTCAAAATTGAAAATTACATGTGTTTACAAGCGTCTAATGGCTATTTTCTCTGCACCAGTGACTGCATAATGCTCAAATTAGTCTAGGTAGACTCTTGTTTCACCCAAATTGGTCGAAAATTGACCTCCCAATGCATTTTTCCCAATATCAGCTAGAAAAGCTCCAATAAAGTGGAGACTGGCACTTAACTGTCATTAAAAATAGAAAAATCCCTAAATTTAGGAAGCCTCCACAGTTTTGCCAAAAGATCGTTATCATTGGTATTAAGTGGTTTGGGAGGGGTGGTCACATGCCGAACCCCGCCCTAAACTCCGCATATAATAGTGGAGCGGAAACAATACATCCACGTTCCGCAAAACCATGGCATACATTTCCACCAAAACTGTGCCCATGTGACTATTTTAAATCTCTGCCGGCTTAGCCGCCTAAAGAACTGTCAACTTCAACTTTAATGTTACTGCGACATGTGATCTCAACCACCGTAACCTCCAGAGTCTGCGTTTAATGTAACTGCCACCTTGCAGTTTGATGTCAAAACATGAGATGTGAACATATATATTGCTGCCGGTTAAGGTTTGTAGCCACCAGTTAAGTTTTTTACTGTGGTTTTGTTATCGTTTCATGTGATTAGTAGCCACAAGACCGCCTGTAGATTGGGACCGCTGGCGGTCCCCCCCAACCATGAAACTTAAACAACATAAGTTAACGCGACAAAAAGTATGGGTAAGTACCATTAGACGGTTGGAGGTCTTTGTGCGCGCCCGATGGTCGCAGGGTCGACCCACCCCCCCACCCCCAAATACACCAAAATTTTATCATAGCCTCTTGAGGACACGTGGCAGCCTCCAGTCTTGCCACATGTCTCTCATCCAATGGTCCATTCCAAAAACGTACAAATCCCATCAATGGTCAGAAATGAAACTTGTACATCTCAAATCAATGATCCACATCATGACACGTGTCAAATTATGATTGGTTGTGAGAAAAGGGAATATTCCCCAGAATATGCCACCTGCTGACTGTACTTGCATGCTGATTGGGCATCCTAGTCACAAAATTTTAGCTGTTGGGGAAAACGAACAGAACATGATATCTTCCTGATACGACATCGGTTTTTCGAACCGTTCGCGGCGCCGGAATTGCAACGACGAGACCTTTCCAATCGCTTAGGTTCGGTATAGTTTCAATCACTTTCAATTTTGAGCAAAATACATGATCTCTTGATCAGTGGCTATAAATTCTCGGGGTTTTTTGAGTGGTCTAAAAATATTATGAGCCAAGGAAGAAATCAGAGTAATGAACACTTTTGCTACATTTTAGGTTATTACTATACAATTATAGATTATCGAATGCAAAGAATATTCATATTTATCCATGTATATGGTCCCAATGCTTCTCATTGACCAACTGGTATTCCTGAATGCAATCACTGATACAGGTAAGATTCTTCACTCATTCCCTTGTAGTTTAGGGGGGCTTTCAATATCATAAGCTATTTAGATGAGAAAAGGGCACAATTATGGAGATTAGAGGTTGACACGAGCTTGTTTCAAGAAACGATTGATCAGGTCAACTTGGTTGAGGTGGAAACAAAAAAGAGAGTGTATACTTGGAATAATCGAAGGGGATGCTCACAACAGGTAGCCTAAAAAATGGATTGATTTTTGGTGTTCGGAAGCATTATGAATTGGGACACTTTCTTCAAAGATACAATCCCCCCTAGCCATGAGTTTGATCATTGGTCTATGTTCCTTACTATAGATCTAAAGACATGAATGAAGAACTGTCATTTCAGATTTGAGAAATGTTGGCTTAGACACTTGGATTTTTAATCCAATATACAACATTCATGGGTAGAGCTAAGGCATATAGAGGAAACAATTATGTTCTCCTTGTATACAAATATTAAGCACATTAAGGGGATATTAAGAGGTTGGAGCAAATAAAAAACCAGAAACATTATAGAGGAGAAGACAAAACTCGAAAAGAAAATTCCAGATATTTAATAGGAGGCGATTTTAAATGGTAGATCGTAGGAGTTGATTAAATAAAATACCGAAGTTATTCAAGAATTGGAAGAGAGGCGGAAGAAAGAGGAAATCATGTGGAAGAAAAAATATTGCATCCAATGGCTTAAAGAGAGAGAAAATAATATTACCTTCTTTCATATATCAATGTTGCAACATAGGTATTACAATAGAATAACCTCAGTGAAAGGGGAAAATGGGAGCAAAAAGGAAACCCGACATGAGATTGTTCAAGAGCTAACTCATTATCATCAAAATATTATGGAAGCACCACAAATTGATAAGACTAGATCAATTTGACACACAATTGAATACATCCCTAACCTCACTTCGACAGAAAAAAACAAGTCTCTTCTCATACCTATTACATATGAAGAGGTGGAAACAACAATAAAGCAATACCCTAGGATAAATCCCTAGGGCTAGATGGATTCACCATGGAATTATTTCAGGCATGTTGACTGATTTTTGGAGGGCACATATGGCGAGTGATGGAGGAAACAAGGTAGTCTTAGGCCATATTAAGATTGTTCGATGCTACTTTTATCGCTTTGGTCCCTAAAAAGGAGAGAGTGGAGGAACCTAGTGCTACAAACCTATAGATTTGTGTATGATGTTATACAAAGTGATCACCAAGATTATTATTGATAGATTCAAGCCATTTTTGTCTTAGATCATCTCGCTAGAAAAAACAGGGTTTGTGGAAGGGAAACAAATTTTAGATGGCATATTGGTGTATGAGGGAATGCATTCCCTAAAGGTTACAAAGAAACCATACACGATGATCAAATTAGACTTTTTGAAAGCCTATGATAAGTTGAATTGAGAGTTTTGAAACAAGATTTTGAGGGAATTTTGGTTTGCCAATGAATGGAAAGAATAGATTCACAAATTAATTGTGTCTTCATCCTTATTGATTCTGGTCAATGAATCCCCATCAATGCCATTCCATTCATCCCATATAATTTAGTAAGGGGACCCTTTACCCCGCTTCTTGTTCATTATTGCGGTGGAAGGATTGTGGCATATGTTCAAAGCAACAAAGGTTGAATGAAGACTAAAAGGCCTTAGACTATATAGGGATGGATTGCCTCTCGCCCATCAACAATTTTTTGATGATGCCATGGGCCTTGATACTCCATCAACATAGGAAGCTCTACTATTCAATGGAATTTTGGACCAATTTTCCTTGGCTTCAAGTATATCAACAAAGCTAAATCCCAAGTTTTATTTTTTAACGCACTTTTATTGGTCCACGAACATGTAGCCAGAAATTTGGGCATTCCCATCTAAGTATTTGGGGGCCCCATTAGTGGAGACCTTGCTTAAATGGAGTGTACGGGAATATATATTCACCAAATTCATAAAAATATTATCAAATTAGATAGTTTTATCATTGAGCATTATAGGGTGTTTGGTATTATTAAAGGTTGTTCTTAAAGCCCTGCCAATTTACTTGTGCCCAACTTTGATGGCACTTGGATCTATTCTTTAGGAACTCCAATGTATTTAGACATCCTTTCTTTAGGGTGGGTGTTATAGCATTGGAAAGGTATCGAAGAGACGAATAAAACATTGCCATCCATTTTAAGTTTTGAGGAAGTTGAAAGGATAAAAAAATTTAGACCCCATTTACATAACAAGACATTAGAGTTTGGGTAATCATAGTAACTGCTTCCTTCTACCATTATTAGGGGCTAAGGATAGCAGGGCGTGTGTTAAAAATGGTATGAGATCTTCTAGGTTTAATGATTTGACTAGATGGGCTCTATCACAGAAGAGATGTAGACAAATGTTTCAACTTCAAACCTTTGAGGATAATTTGGTGCCTTGTTACATAATTAACATAACAATGGGTCTATTGCTTGGATCTTTGGAGCTAGGGTGGAGCTCTAGCTCTGAGTGTTGTAGTTGATGTGGATATGATTTCATTCTATTTATAACATTTGATTGTGATTTATATGTTGGTTTTGGGGATGATATGATATGATTGATTTTATTGAAAAATGTAATGGTACTGCATGTGTTTTGTATTAGGTGACCATGGATGCTTGCTATTTCTTTAGATTTTGTAGAATTACTTGCATGGTTTTGTGCATGATTGTTTAAGTGGTGTGTTATTACACACTTGGGAGGAAAGCAAAAATGAATTCTCATATAATATGAGGGATTTTGGGGAAATCCCAATGTTGTTTGTGTTTCATAGCTTAGTTCTCTCTCTCTCTCTCTCTCTCCCTCCCTCTCCCTCTCCCTCTCTCCCTCACTCCCTCTCTCTCTCTCTCTCTCTCTCTCTCTCTCTCTCTCTCTCTTGATCTCCCTCTCACTCCCCCTATCCTTGTCCCTGTCCCTCTCACTCTCTCCCTTGTTCTCTCTCTCCCTCTCTCCCTCCCTCTCCCTCTCCCTATTCCTAAACCCTCTCCCTATCTCCATCTCCCCTCTCCCCTCCCCCATCTCTCTCCCTCTCCCTCTCCCTCTCTCTCTCCCCCTCCCTCTCCCCCTCCCCCCCCCCTCTCTCTCTCTCCATCTCCCTCTCCCTCTCCCCCTCCCCACCCCCCTCTCCCTCTCTCTCTCTCTCCCTCTCTCCCCCTCTCCCTATCCCTCTCCCTCCCTCCCTCTCTCTCCCTCTTCCCCCCCTCCCTCTCTCCCCCTCCCCCATCGCTCTCTCTCTCCCCCCCTCCCTCTCTCTCTCTCTCTCTCTTTCTCTCTCTCTGTGTCTTTATCTCTCCATATCTCTCTCCCTCCGTCTCTCTCTCCCTCTCTCCCTCTCCCCCCTCTCTCTCTCTCCCTCTCTCTCCCTCTCCCTCTCCCTCTATCTCCCTCTCTCTCTCTCCCTCTCCCCTCCCCCCCCTCTCTCTCTCTCTACCCCTCCCCCTCTCCCTCCCCCCCCCCCTCTCTCTCTCTCTCTCTCGCTCTCCCTCTCTCTATACCCCTCTCCCTCCCCCTCCCCCTCCCCCCCCCCTCTCTCTCCCTCTCCCCCCCCCTCTCTCTCTCTCCCTCTCCCCCCCCCCTCTCTCTCTCTCCCTCCCCCTCCCCCCCTATCTCTCCCTCTCTCTCTCTCTCTCTCTCTCACTCTACCTCTCCCTCTCCACCTCCCCCCCTCCCTCTCTCTCTCTCTCTCTACCTATCCCTCTCCCCCTCACCCTCCCCCACTCCCTCTCTATCTCTCTCTCTCCGCCTCCCCCTCCCCCCATCCATCACTCTCCATCTCCCTCTCTCCCCCTCCCCCCTTCCCTCTCCCTCTCCCTCTCTCACTCCCTCTCTATCTCTCTCTCTCCCTCTCCCTCTCCCTCTCTCCCTCCCCCTCCCCCTCCATCTCTCTCCCTCTCTCTCTCCCCCTCCCCCTACCCCCATCCTTCTCTCTCCCTCCCCCTCCCCCCATCCATCTCTCTCTCTCTCTCTCTCTCTCTCTCCCCCCTCCCTCCCCGCTTCCCCCTCCCTCTCCCTCTCTCCCTCCTTCTCCCTCTACCTCTCCCTCTCTCTCTCTCTCTCTCCCTCCCTCTCTCTCTCTCTCTCTCTCTCTCTCTCTCTCTCTCTCTGATTGTGAAAATTATGCTTAGATATAAGTTTTCCTAATGATGTTCTATATTTTGAGACACGTGACTAATTAATAAACTGAGATATGTCTCTCTCTCTTTGATTTTGAAAATTACTCTTAGATATAAGTATGCCTAATGATGTTCTAGATTTTGAGACATGTGACTAATTAATAAACTGAGATATGTGTGCAACTGTAAGACAACATGCCTGGTATAACTTGGTAGGGTGGTAACCAATATGTATTTTTAATTAATGATACTAACAAGTGAATGTAGTTGGAAACACATAAAAAGCTTGGTACAACAAGAAAATAGTAGCTCTCAGAGCTCTCAGAGACTTGAGACAACAACGTATAATGTCAAAAGAAAAGGAAGAGGAGGGGGACTTCCCTCAAACACTGATAAACATTAATGAATTCCTCATGAGAGAATTGGAGGGGCAGTACAAGTTCAAAAGGTTGCCACAAAATTTTGAAGAAGGCTTGGGTTGAGATTTTATTCACGAACCATTGGAAACACTAGAACTCATGGGGATTGAGTTGTTGAATATTTTATGTTTTGTGTTCCTCGATTGATTTTATGTTTGAATTCCCCTTTTGAATGTTGAATTATGTATGGGAATGCTAACTTGTTTATGGTTTTGTATTGTTGTTATGAAGTTTTATGATTATTCATTGTTTTTTATTCTTTCCTTCTATGTCTTGGGGGTCTTGGAAAATTTGTTGGGTGTGGAAGCAAGGTGAAGGAGATCCAGGGAAGGGTTGAGTGGAACCTAATGAGAAAATTAAAGACCCAGATAAAGCCAGTTCATGAATGAAGGGAAATTGAAGGCAGGAAGGAAGAGTAAGGTAGCCAAGTGGGCTTTTGGATCCATCGGAACCTATGGACAATGACATAACAATCATGATAATGACATAGAAAGAGGGAAGTTTCCTAAACCTTAGAAGCCATAAATATATGTGCAAATGTATTCTTGTATTTTGATGCAGTAAAGGATTAATGATGTTACCTGTAATGATAGGATTTTTGGTAGAGAACCATCATAGTCGTAGGATAATCAGGCTATCCTTAAAAATATGACTATGTGGGTGGTAGGAATTGCAATTTCCATGTTTAGGTAACCTGATAAGGCTACCCAATGGGTTTCAGGAAACTTGGAATAAACAAGTGGGATGGTTTAGTCCATTGAATAATGGATAGTGATATGGAAACCCTGAAAATGGCTCAAAGGAAGTTCTCTTGACCTTGACTTTGATTACATATGCAAATGTATGTTCATGATCATGTTGATGTATATATGAATAAATGCCATTAGTCTGACAGGATATTGTGAGGAATCATTATTGTGGAAGAATTATTGTATATTAAAAAAAAAAAATCAGTACAAATGAAAATGGATAGATGGGATGACATAATAAGTTTTCCAATGAGATTCTTGGTTGAAAGAGAAATCAATGGGGCAGGGGAAATCCCTGGTTGATTTATAATTTTAATATAATAAGGATATGAGTTTTATATGTTCATGTTGTATGACGCAAATGATACGAAAATGTTGATGGTTGTAGCAACATGTATATTAACTAATAATCATAATCCTTGATCGTAGGATGGGCATGTACTCCACTGAGCATCATGTTGAAGTGAAAAGAGAGTTCCTTGGAGTAGAGAAGCTCATAGGACAACCTATCTGAGAAACCCATAAGGTTTGATGGTTGATAATCACCGAGTAGTGGTTGTTCCTTACAAGGCTAATAAATCCACTGGAGACTATGCTGGTTGAAAACTTTTGAGAGGATGAGGCACCCATGACTAGTGGGTTGATAACGCTTGATGGTAGTTCCACAGGGTTACGTTGAAAACAAAGGTGGAAGTTCCACTAAGAAGTTACTAGAGATTCAACTCTTATTCCTTCAGGAGTAACACAATTAATAAATCCTCCTCACTATTAACTATATCTCTCTCCCCAAGGCTGAATCGATACTCTCCGTGCTCTTCATTAACCCTTGCACTAATTTGTAGCCACTATGACCTAACAACGAGGAGATGTTGAGAACACCTGATAAATGGGATTTTCTAATAACATGTGTGTGAATTGATGAACACCCATTCAAATGACAAGAAAAGAGGTATAATTTAAATTATTACACTTTATTTATGATGAATCTCATGAGAGATTGTATGCCATGTTACAGGGAAGCATGGGAATTTCCTAATATGGGTGAATGGAGTTGGTATATATCATAGTGCCCAAAAAAAGCACCAAAAATATTGTAAAAGAGCCAATATATTTGTGCTCTCAGCCATGTTATGATTTATATTGCAGGGTCATAGTAATTTGTTTCGGATTAAGCCGATTTGTGCCCTGAGGCATGTTATGATTGATATTGCAGGGTCATAGTAATTTGCACATCACAAATTTTTGATTTATATTGGAGGGTCATAGTGATTTGTTTTAGATTAAGCCGATTTGTGCTCTTAGTCATGTTATGATGTTATGATTTATATTGCAAGGTGATAGTAATTTGCACATCACAAATTTTTGCATGTTATGATTAATATTGCAGGGTCATAGTAATTTTCACATCACAAATTTTCGCAAGAAATTTATAGTTAGGATTAATCCCATTTGTGATCTCAGGCATGGTATGATTTATATTGCACAGTCATAGTAATTTTTATTGTAAGTATTGTGTACAAACCAAACCTCCAATTCAACCAATCTATTGCAAGTAATAAGCCAAGACAAAGCCCAATGCAAGCCACGAGAAAAGGGGAACAATATGGATACACTACATGTCAGCTAGATGTGAAAGCTATGGTGAATATAAACACCATAAAATTCCTCCACCCGACTAGTGTGGGATATATACCATGACAATGAAAAAAATGTGCAGGTCATAACCAAGTGTCGAAGGGTGGAAGGACGGAATGGAGGTTAACTACAGGGCATTTACAATAAAAAAAGGAATAATAGTGGTGCTGCATTGCTTTGTTGGAAATAATACAGAAGCACCTCAAATTGTATGATCCCTTGTTTTATAAGATACCTACATAGTTCTATTTTTTGCAGCATCTTTCAACAAACCCATATGCCATTAAAATTCCAATACACATGTCACATTGTTGTGTGTTGTGACTAATAAATAGATATTGGTGATGGCGTTGGAATTCTTGTTATTCTTTTACATTGTTTTTGGCTGAGGCTATCAAATATGCTAGGTTTTATTTTCCACCTCTGGAAAAACTTAATTAAGATCAATGGTGGGAGATAACATTTAAACATTGATGGTTCAGATTCAATTGCGGGACCCCTTGCCCATCCAAAGTTTAACCAAGGATAGGGGTATGCAATTGGTTGTTTCTTGAAACAATCTTGGCAACATGACAGCTCGAGAAGGATAGTGGAGAACCCCGCATAAAAAGTAAAACTACTTACCACCTAAACCCCCCTCACAATTTCACTTGTGGTTTTTGCTGGTAAACATTACGATGAACAGTTACATTTCCATATTAGGGGCTACATTGATGCCAAGTGCCACCAGATGTGGCCCATATTTAGTGTACACATGATGCCAATTGTGGCAGAATGTAGAGAATTTATCCATGTCATTTATCATTCAAACAAAGAGCAAAGCATTATAGACTATTAGGTATTCTGCAGAAGCAATTACAGGAAGTATGAGCTAGCGACTAGGTAACAATGAAGCAAGGAACAAGAAAAGGATACCAATGAGGAGGAACCTCTCCTTCTCGCAACATGGTGTTAAAGTTTGGGCATAGATGTATATTAATGCTCATGAACTTATGTTTCATTCTTCATTGGAAAATTTCAAGGAAAAATATATTGGTTCTCTATGTAAAAACTGGAAAGGATAAAACGTTCGAGAAAACAAATCAATTGCTATGCCAATTCTTTGCTACAATGCCTGATGTTCATGAGACCACTTGTTGCATATCTACATCAAGAATCTCATTCCAAAAAATGTCAGAAAAGGGATTGGTGCTTCATGTATGAGCTTGAAAACCTTGTTGAAAAACTAAGGGAAGAAGATGCTCATTAATTTTCAGGGTTCGTTATTAAAAATATGCAATCAAAATGCCTTGCTGAAGCTAGTGAAGAGAGGCTGGTTGACCACAAAATTTAAGAGACAAAACTTAAACAACATATATTTGGTAGCTATCTTTAGTAAAAAATAAAGCGTTTGAAGTGCTAGAAAACATCTGAGCGTTATCAGAAAATGATAGATCTTACTGTGGATATAGAAGGCAACATTGAATCTTTCCAACATGCACTTGGAAAATTCACAACTCCTCAAATATTGGATGGCTCAAATAATTATAAAAGTGGCAGGTGCAAGTTCTATGTGAAGACTATAAAGAAGTTGACTGTTCATGAAGCTCCCAACATTCTTAGCATTGCTCTCAAGAGGTTTCAGTCCGGGAAGTTTGGCAAACTCAACAAGCTTATTTTTCCGAAGTAATGAGCATGAAACCATACATGAGTGGAATGTGTGACAAACCACCATTATACCAACTTTTGACATTAATAAAAAAGAACATGGTATTTTGCAGAATTCAAATTGGAGTTGAAGATTTGTATGTTTAATACATAATTAAAATAGAGAAAATGTATCAACTTTATTTGAAACTGCATTTTGTGTTGTAAATACTATAAAGCCTCTTATTCTTGCTAAAGAGGAAGTATTGAAAAGGATTTCTATAGAGGAGGCAAATGTGGGAGTAACATATTTATATAGAGGAGGAAAATGTGGGAGGAACTGAAGATGTGTGTATTAAGTCTTTAAAATTTGTGCTCAAAGGTACAAATGAAATGAATGAAGATTCTACAATGATTTTCGTGGAATATGGTAATTTGGCAAAGCCAAAATTTGAGAGACTCAAGTTAGAAAAGTAAGACAAGGATATTATTTTAAGTGCTTTTGATAATCAAAGATAGTGATGTGCTCATCCAATGATATAGAATGGAGACAAAACATCAAATGATAAATTTCTTCCTATATATGTAAACCCTAGTTATGGGCAAGCTAAAACTTACTCCATGATGGCTTTAGGTGCTATAGGTGAATTTTTTTATGAACACTTGTTGAAAGTATGGACACAATGTTGAAATGTGACAAATAATCATGTAATGATTGTGATTTACCGGTCAGTCAATTTTTATAATGTAGAAGCAGTTATGCAACGAAGTAGCCCATATTAATTGGGATGGCCCGAGAGGCTTGTAACAATGGAGAATCATTCTTGATTAAAACAAAATTTTTAGAGGGAATTGAAGAGGGTTGAAATCAATGATATTTTTTTTCATAAAGAAAACATAATTTTTAGAGGGAATTGAAGAGGGTTGAAATCATTGATGTTTTTTTTTTTCATAAAGAAAACATAATTTTTAGAGGGAATTGAAGAGGGTTTTCTGTGAAAATTCTAGAAATATTTTTTTTTAAGGAGTAAAAATTGAAAGCGATTTTTTTTTAAAACCATACCTAGAAATTTAAGAAAGAAGGGAAACCAAGAAACCATAATAGAAGGATTTGTAGGAAGAAATGGCCAAAATGACGAATGAAAAGTTCGAGGTGGAGAAGTTCACCGGGAAGAATAATTTCGCATTGTGGAAACTGAAAGTTAGGGACTTGCTCGTGCAACAAGGGTTGCACAAAGCATTAGACGGGGTGAAGAGAAAACCTTCAAGAATGACAAATTTGGACTGGGAGGGCTTGGATGCCCGAGCTCTCAGTACCATTAGGTTATTCCTGACAGATGAAGTTCTCTTTAATATTGTTGAAGAGAAAACAACTGAAGGTTTGTGGGAAAAAATGGAAACTTTGTATATTACCAAATCATTGACCAAAAAAATTTATTTGAAAAGGCAATTGTATAGTCTTATATGGAGGGTACAAAAGTTGCAGAACATTTAAATGTTTTTATTACACTTATTTGCTAGTTGTCAGATATGTAAATTAAAATTCAAGAAGAAGACAAGTCTATAACCTTGTTGTGTTCTCTGCCCGAGTCATGGGACCACTTTGTAACTTCAATCAGTTTGAACACTGCTGATTCTTTTCAATTTGAATCAGTTGTGGGAGCTCTGTTATCTGAATAAGTACGAAGGAAATCCAGTATTGAAACATCTACACTAGAAGCCGTGGTAGCCAGAGGTAGGTCAAAGGAAAGAGGGGAGAAAGAAAGAGGCTCTTCTAGATCAAAATGAAAGGGAAAGAAGTGTAAAGCCAAGTATTGGTACTGCATCAAAATTGGACACCTCAAGAAATACTGTTGGAAACGGAAGGAGTCTGAAAACTAGAATAAGGAAGCAAATTAGGTGGAGTCTGAAAACTAGAATAAGGAAGCAAATTAGGTTGATTCATGTATGATTGATAGAGTTTTATCTATTGAAGCTTTACCTGTTTGTAATGTCTCTCAGAATGTTGAAAATTGGCTGTTAGAATCTGGTGCTTCTCATCACATGAGTCTGCACAGAAATTGGTTTACTTCATATGAAGCTGTAAATCGTAGTTTTGTGTTTATGGGAAATAGTGCATCTTGTCAGACTATTGGGATGGGAAATGCAAAAATTAAAATGTATGATGATACAGTTAGAACATTAAATAATGTTAGGCATGTAAATGAATTAAGGAAAAACTTGATTTCTTTGGGAATTTTGGACTTAGATGGTTATAAGTTTATAGGTTAGAATGGAGTGCTGAAAGTATCAAAAGGCGCCTTGGTTGTTATGAAGGCAGAAAAGGTCAAAAATATTTACAGTTTCAAAGGAAGTACTCAAGTCAGTGAGGCAACGATTTTGTCAGAAAAATAGAAGATGGTTCTCGCCTATGGCATCAATGGCTAGGTCATATGAGCGAAAAATGTCTTCAGGTACTGATGAACCGTAAGTTGCTTCGTGATTTGAAATCCTTGAAGTTGGATTTTTTGTAAACATTGCATGTATGGAAAATAATGTAAACATATATTTAAAATTGGAATTCATAAAAGTAAGGAAATTTTGGATTATATCCATTCTGATCTTTGGGGACTATCTCCTACCCTGTCTTATTGAGGTGCATTATATTTCTTAACATTTATTGATGATTTATCCCAGAAAGTTTGGGCATATATGTTGAAAAATAAAGCTAATGTATTTACTGTCTTTAAATAATTTAAAGCTATGGTGGAAAGTAAAACAGACAAATCAATTAAATGTTTAAGAACTGACAATGGCGGTGTTTAGTCAATTTAATGTCTTAAATTGCTTACATAAATTATCAACCGAGGTTTGTAAAATTCCCCTAATGAAGTATCACCTTCTTGAGATGATTTTAAGAAACCAATTATACCTTATTTTCTAATGATCTAGAAAATCAAGTAAAGTGTGGAGAGGAAAACTTAGTAATTGCATAAATTAAATATTCAATCATTCAGTCTAGAAATATGATCAAATCAACTTCTTGGAATGACTTTTAAGAACATCCAGTGATGCAATTAAATGAGGATATAAAAGCAAATGTAAAAGCATGCAAAATTAAAGCTCAACTGATTGCAAACAACTAATGTATGTTTGATTACTCCAGTATTCAATATGAAGTATTATACTCTTGAGATGCTGTGTAAGCAATCAATTATACCTTAGTTTCTAATGTCCTAGAAAGCAAGTAAAGTATGCAAAGGAAAGCTCAATAACTGTATAAATTAGATATTCATTCATTTAGTTTAGAATCATCTTCTTGAAATGACCTTTGAGAACATCCATTGATACAATTAATTGATAGTTCTAATATAAGAAAGTAAACAACAAAATAGTAAATGAAACTAGATAACTGTGAATTATTATTGCTTCAGACTTATTCCAATTTGAAAACAGATAAATCTATTCTCACGAAATGTTTTTTGAAGATCAATGATTAGACAATTTTTCTATTGATGATATAAAGACATTCATGATCTAATTCTATGCTACTACTCAAAACTGAAATGTAACATTAATCTATTCAGAAAACAGAATTGACAAAAATAGAGTAAGGAAATTAAACTAAAAACAATGAATGAAAAACCTCCTCCTGTGTAGGGGCCCTCTACAACAGATTCGTTTGAGATCCTAGCTGGTTAAATACGCACTTAAGCAATCATTGGCATGAACACGATCCTTGTATTATAATAGAACGAAGTCTTAAATCAATACACAACGTCTCAACAAAAACTTAACTTAAAACTTACTTAATCTCGGTTTTGTACAACTGATATTTAAATAAAACAAACATAACTGTTTATGAGCTAATTTTGCCTATAGGTGGCTAATCTTAACCGACTCATAGAATTTAAATTTGACTATTTAACTCTTGATTTGATACGATAGAGAAAATCAAGAGTCCTTATGTTCTCAGTTAACGTCCTTTGATCAGACTTTGACCAGGATCTCAGGCATCCTTTTCTATCGATCTCCATCAAGTAGATAGGAAGAAATCCATGTGGAGATGATTTTGGAAATGCCCTTGTGGCTCATTTCTCCATTTGAACCCTGGAACATGTCAGAACATGAAACTAGCTACGAAACACATGATTAGCTGCAGAATAGGTTGCGTTCTGTAGCCAAATTACAAAAATCCATTCGAATAGAAAGAACATCAGAATATAACATGGAAATCATTTAAATGCATTCCTTGAGAGAAAATGTGTTATCATTTATTAGAGTATATGAGCTTATGAGAAAGTAAGGAAAAATGTGAGAAATGATGTCAAAGAGAGGATAATTCTGAGGTTTAACATACTCCCACTGAGAAGTCATTGCATGTCCTCATGAAATTTACCAAATATGTGAATTTTCCCTCTTTTACTGCATTTGTTCAGACACTTATGCTAACACATCCAATTTCCTTCTTTTATTTTCTTTGAAGTGATTGCCATCCTGGGCTTTCTCATAAGAAGCTTGTATTTGAGATTAATGGCTGCCTTGTTTAGTGACTTGTTATTTATTTTCAATTTACTGTTCTTTTTGTACCACAGTCCTAGATGCAGAATGGTATTGTCATTAATTACCTTTTCCAACTTGTTCTACTGCTTTAAAGTTTCATTCTCCTATTTAATATGCATATTCAATATCTCTTGTTCATAAATTTCCTGTTTGAGAGTATCAACTAGAGGTTCTTGTGGATTGATAGGATGTTCTCGATTCACTGTTGCATTTCTCTTCTCAAGTGATTCTATGTAATCATATATTTCTTGTTGTGCTGGGTCTATTCTTGGAGATTTTCTGCTAGAACTACATTCAAAATTATGAATAGGAGAATTTTGAGGACTATGTGGAGGGGAAATATTGACAGGAGATGGTATTGGAGTTTCTTCATCTAAACTTATACACTCTGTCTCTTTTGGAAATGTTTTCTTCATTGAACCTTGGAGTTTGGAGATCCTTTTCAATTGTAGAGGATTTATATTTTCCTCACTTGTAACCTTGCTCCTCTTTCCTATCTTACCTCCTGTCTTGACTTTATTTTTCTTTTTGTTCTCTGTCAGCTCTACGGGGATGAGCTTTTCATCATTTTTTCTGAAATGAAGATGTAGGTCTGCTTCAATGTTTGTATCAGTCTTCTTCCTTTTGCTCTTTCTAACATTGTCTTATTTAGGTTGTTCTGGTACTTCTTGAAAATGGTGTCCGATGACAAAATTCTCCCAGGAATCTCCTAAACTTTTTAAATGAAACTCAACAAGTATTTTTATCAACCCATGATGGTGCATGGTGTTATCTATAAATTGTATTCTCTTCTGCACGTTTGAAGACATTCATTTTAAGATATTCAGTAGAAAGAAGGGAAGATTTATTTCACCATTCTATAAGAAATTCATCAATAATCAAATATGATATACATACATGCAACCAAACCTTCCTTCACAAGTGATAAATTTCTGTAAAACTAAGAGCATGTTCCTCCATTTATTTCTAAGGGCTGAGCTTGGAATACCTTTTCTGAAAATAGAGACATCCATACCTGGGTTTTTGAGGATAACTTTCCTTGATTCATTGTGAAATTTCTTATTTTTGAACCACCTTTCTCCAACCCTTGGAAATTTTGTGGCTTCGGCTATGAATGTCTCAGTAACCGTGAACTTGATGTCTTAAATTTCCACTTCTGTGCCATCAAAGGACCTAGCAAAAGACTTTGTGATATCTTTGTGAAAACCATCAAATTTCTCTATGAATTTGAGCCATCTTGCTTTCTGCAACATTTCTTTGACGTGAGGATATCCTTCCATATATTTTGTTCCCACCGGTTCGGATCTGACTATCAGTCCCATGCCTTCTATTATGAAGAGTCTAACCCTCAGAATTATCCTTCTCTGTTATGAAATGAATTGGATCTCGGATTTGATGAAAGGCATCGAGGGTTTGTAGGAATAAATAAGTGGTATGGATTGGGGTTTTGAAGAAACGTAGACAGGTATGTCACGTCAACAGGTAATGACCGTTAATCATAAATGGGGGAATCTATTGTGGACTGTTATGAAACATAATGCAGATGATGTGGCCGATTTATGATACGATGGAAATCACAATCAAATCAAATGATGATATGTCAAGGGAGCATATGATCATCCATATTATACTTGCCAATGTTTTGACCTTGCTATTAAAATAAGTTTTTGCAACTTTAACTTTAGAACCAACCTTTCCTTGTCATTTCTTTGGTGTTGATTCTTCAAGTACCTTTTAGCATGTTGGTCTTCAAATGTAGTCCTTCAATTTCCTGTATTCATCCTTTTTTAGTAGGCTGTAAAAATGTGTCAGAGATGCTGAATGAAATGGAATGTGGCTGCAGACTATGGAATCAACTGCAGAATGTGGTCAGCTGCAGAATGTAATCAACTGCAGAATGTAGTTAGCTACAGAATGCGGTCAGCTGCAGAATTTAATGTAACTATGAAATGGATGATTGTGGAATGGAATGTAGGTGGAATATGACTGTGAAATGGAATGAAAGTGGAATATGACTGTGGAATGGATTGTAAGTGAAATATGACTGTTGAATGGAATGTAGGTGGAATATGACTGTGAAATGGAATGAAAGTGGAATATGACTGTGGAATGGAACGTAAGTGAAATATGACTGTGGAATGGAATGTAGGTGGAATATGACTGTGAAATGGAATGAAAGTGGAATATGAATGTGGAATGGAATGTAAGTGAAATATGACTGTGAAATGGAATGAAGCTGTAGATTATGAACTTCAAAAATGGAATTGAATGTAGTTTTGTGTTACAACTTATTTGCAGAAAAAGAAATGGAAAATATAGGATGTCAGAAATCTCTGATTTTCATCATGTATTTTCTGTATAAGGATGCAAATCATTGATTGGTTTTCATACTTATACACTTTATTTTATTATATATATATTATTTTTATTTACTTTTTATATATAGGAAAAATAAAAGCTAAGTTAGTGAAGAAGAAGAATTCTTCTTCACTAACTTCATATCAGTATTATCTTGGAAAATATTGATAAAATCTTCTCTTGAATTTGTCTTATGATATACTTTCAACCGATGACCATTCACAAGAAAATGTACCTTTTCTTCATCAATTGTCCGTATCTTGACTGCTCCATTGTCAAAGACTTTTTCAATCTCATATGGCCCAAGCCAATGAGTCTGAAACTTTCCTTGAAAATATTTGAATTTTGAATCGACCAAAAGTGCCCAATCCCTTTCTTGAAACTTCTTCTCCTTGATATATTTATCGTTCCATTTACCCCTTTGCTAGTGGACTATACTGGTTCTTTGAACTGCATCTTGCCTGATTTCATCAAGCTCTTTGAGTTGCTCCAATCTATGTTTATGTGCTTATGATAAATCAAGTCCCAATTGGATTGCCATCTTAAAGGTTCGAATCCAAAAATCTATAGGGAATAGGAATTTCTTTCCATAAACAAGTTCATAAGGAGTATGTCCTGTTGTATTACTCCCTGTAGTTCTGTAGGCCCATAAGGCTTCAGGAAGCCTTTCTGCCCAATCTCTTATGTGTAGATGTATAGTTTTAGTGAGAATTCCTTCAATCACTTTATTAGTAGACTATACTTGACCATTCTCTTGTGGATGATAAGGAGTAGACTTTCTGTGCTTGACCTTGTAATCTTCCACGAGCCTTTTCACCAACTTGGATGTAAAATGGGATCCCTGATCTGTCACAATTTCTCTTGGAACAACAAAATGAGTGAAGATATCTTCAAAAATAAAATTAACTACATAACATTCATTAGCAAAAGGTAGTGCTTTAGCCTCTACCCATTTAGTGACATAATTAGTACATACCAAAATATATTTATTTTGTTTAGATGGTGGATTGATTGGTCCAACAAAATCCAAGGCCCATTTTTCAAAAGGTTCAATGAGTACCTGAGGTTGTAATGGCATTTCATCTGAAGGAGCAGGTTTCCCTACCCTTTGGCAGCTATCACACTTTTTGACATATTCTTTGGTATCTCTAAAGATAGATGGCCAATAATATCCCAAATGAAGGATTTTGTAGGCCGTCCTCTTGTCAAAAAAGTGTCCACCACAAGGTTCATCATGACATGCCTTAAGAATTTCAGGAATTTCATCTTCCCGAACACATCTTCTGATAATGAGATCTGGACCTCTTTTTATACAGTTCATTAGTAATCCATGAGTATCTTGCACTTATTTGAATAAATTTTCTTTTCTTCCTAGGAAACAAATGTGAAGGTAGTTTTCGTGTGACTAAGTAATTAGAAATATCTGCAAACCAAGGAGTTTTAGTAGTTAAAAGATATTCATCAAGAAATTTATCCTCAACTGGAGTGTCATCTTTAATATTCTGAATTCTAGATAAGAAATCAGCAACTGTGTTTTGTTTTCCAGGTCGGTTTACAATGGTGATGTTGAATTCTTGTAGGAGTAATAACCATCTTGTAATTCTTCCATTAGTAATAGATTTATTCATTAAGTATCTAATTGCAGAGTGATGTGTATGAAAAAAGGTTTCATAGCCTGTAATATAGTGTCTGAATTTCTTGATAGCATTAACAACATCTAAGAATTTCTTTTCAGTTATAGTGTAATTTAACTCAGAGGGAGTCAAATTCTTGCTTGTGTGATAGATGGCATAGGGGATCAAATCTTTTTGTCCTAATACAACTCCTAGAGATGTAACTGATGCATTTACTGAAATGTGAAAAGGTAGTTTCCAATTTGGACCTCTTAAGATGGGTACTTCAGAAATTTTTTCTTTTAAAGTTTCAAATGCCAATTGGCAATAAGGATTCCAACTGAATTCACAATCTTTGGTAAGTAACTTGAAGAGTGGGGATACTATTTTAGTGAAAATTTCTATAAATCTTCTATAATATTCTGTGAATCCAAGAAAACTTCTAACATCCTTTTGACAACTTGGAATTGATAGTTTGGAGATGACTTCAACTTTAGATGTATCAACTTTAATTCCATCTCTTGAAATGTGATGTCCTGAAACAATTCCTTCTGTAAACATCATAATTTTTTTTTCATGACTTAGTGAAAGATTTTCTTCCTTACATCTTTTAAGAAAATTTTCCAAATTTTCTAAAGCTTCTTCAAATGAATTCCTATAAACTGTAAAGTCATCCATATACACCTCTACACAATCATGTATTAGATCAGAAAAAATTTCTAGTACTGCCCTTTGTAATGTTGCAGGTGCATTGCACAATCCAAAAGGAAGTACTCGGTAGGCATAAGTCCCCCATGGAAAGGTGAATGTGGTCTTATCTTGATCTTCAGGTGCTACCTGAATATTATTATAACCACTAAAACCATCCAGGAATGAGAAATACTTCTTACCTGCTAATGTATCCAATACTCGATCTATAAAGGGTAAAGGAAAATGATATTTTAGGGTAGGTTTATTCAATTCTCTATAATCAATGCATACCCTCCATTTACCATTTTTATTTGGTACAATCACTAAAAGGGAAACCCACTGACTGTTTGAAATTGGATAAATGAAGTTTACATTCAACAATTTTTGCAACTCTTCTTTCACAGTTTCCCTAAGATTTGGATTCGTCCTTCTTTGAGGTTGTCTGATAGGTTTAAAATTTTCCTCAATATAGATGTGATGTATACAAGTCTTAGAACTAATTCCTTTCATGTCAGTGTATTCCCATGCATATGCAAAAGAATGTTGTTGTAATGTTTTGATTAGCTTTTCCTGTTGTAATCTCTCCAAGTTTTTGTTTATGTTCAAAATTTTTCCTAGAAAGATTTCAATTGTAGAGCTACCAAATTCTTCCATAGAATAAAGAGACATCTGCCTAGATGACAAATATTCAATATTGGATTTTTCTTGATATTGATCATGTTCATATTCTAGAGATGATTGAAAATTTTCCGTTGAATTTAAGATTTGACTATCTTCACTAATGGTTGAAATAATAAAGAGAGGCTGTATATCATTGTCATCATCAATCCATTCTTTGTCATCTAACTTTGTGATTATTTTTTCTGGAGGATATAGAGTGAATTTATTTGTTGAGTTACCATCAAAGATATACATGTCACCAGATCTACAGCTCATGAAAGCATCAGCTGTAGCCAACCAAGGTCTTCCTAATATAAGTGGATGTCCTCCTAGATTGTTCTTAGGAGTTAAGACCATAAAATCAACAGGATACTCCCAAGAGTCTAAGGATATTGAAATATCTTCTAACACACCATCTGGCTTGATTACAGATCTATCTACTAATTGCAGTAATGTAGGTGTATACAGAAGATTAGGAAGTTTGAGCTGTTCCATGCTTTGTTTGATCATGATGTTTATTGCTGCCCCTAAATCAAATAATGTATTTGGAATTTCAACACCATCGATATGTGTTTTTACAACTGGACTTCCTGGATATAAATATTTTTGTATGACAATTTTTCCCATCATTATGTCTGCAATTTTTCCTACTAGCTGAATTCTTTTTATTTCTTTTGTTTTTCTTCCTGGTTTCTTCATGCTCAACTCTTTTATTGTTTTGGCTAGAATTGGAATCTCTTTAATGGCCTGTAACAAAGGGATTTTGATGCAGACATTTTTCAACTCATCTAGAAAATCATAATTGGGCAACATAATATGCTTTTCTACCCCTTTATAAACTTGTAATATTTTAGGACAAGGAGGTTTAGAAGTAAGTATTGATGGTTGCTCTATGATAGGAGTTGAGTTTACTAGTTCTTTTTGTTTTTCATTTTTAGAATTATGGTTTTGAAGAGATGTTCCTTCCACAAAACTTTTATTTGGCTATAGAGAATCTTCCTCAGAATTATCTTGTTCTTGAATAAATACATAAGGTTTTTTTTCTTTTCTAGTATTCTACCAGATCTAAGTTGGACATCATTAAGATCTAGAGAAGTAATCATGTAAGTTGGAAATTGCTGTCCTTCTATCATATAAGTATTTTGAGGATTTTTATTATTGGGGTTTGGTAATGGTTGGGCAGGTAGTTGATTTGGTCTTTGTGGAAATGGTAATGAAAGTTGTGGATTTTGGTTTTGGAGTTGGGGTTGTTGATTTTGTTGAGGAATTTTTTGGGGAGGATAGTTTGGATATGATGGAGGATATTGATAGTATTGAGAGAATATTCCATAGGGATTTTTCATTCCTTGTGCCCAAAATTGAGATTGAGATTGAGATTGAGGCCAAGGTTTTTGCCAAGAATTCCAATTATTTGGTGGGGGCTGAGCATACATTTTATTGTTAAAGCCTTGAGTTTGTGGCCCCTGCCATCGTCTTCTAGAGAAAAAGCAAAGAGATTCTTCGGATTTGAAGTTAATTATTCTTGAAAAACAGCCTTAAGACCTGGAATTGAAGGACAACTCTTAGTTTTATGACTTTCTGAACAAATCATACAGGTCTCTATGAATTTTTCATCAAGAGGACATTCTCTTAAAGCATGCTTCTTTCTGCATTTAGGATAGAAGATAGCTAAAACATCAGTCTCGACTTTCTTCTTGTTTTGTAATTTAAGGGTGTCTATCTGTTCACTAAGACTCCCTAAAATATCTATTTTAAATTCATCAAGCATGTTTCCAATTTCTTCCCTACTTACTGTTCCAGTTGTAGATTTATTTACTCTAGCAAGAGAATGATCTCTTGGACTTTTCCTAGTTTTTGCTTTTCCCCTTGAGAGATGAATACATAATTCACCAATGGCAGATAATGGAAGTTGAGAGATACCCCCCTTTCCCATCATGTTGAGGATGTCTATCCATTCATCTCTAATGGATTTTAATAAAATAGCTTTTAAAGTACCTTGATCTAAATTTTACATTTTTTCTCTTTTTATGTTATAATTGAACCTTTCAATTAAATCCTCCAAATTCTCATCCTCTTTTTGCATCATTTTAAATACTTCATCCTTGTGATTGATGGGTATGCAATAATCCAAATACCTTTCTAAAATTTCTTGCTTCATGTCATTGCATGTTATGATAGACTGAGTGATTAAACCCATAAACCATTTTAAAGCTGCTCCTTTCAATGTTGAAGGAAACAACTTAAGTTTTTGAGAGTCTTGTAAATAATCATAAGTTCTGCACAAGACTTCAAATTCAAACAAAAAGGTTTCAGGATCTTCACTTTTTAATCCATGAAAATTTGGGAGGACAGAAGGTGAGATATTTTTCATTGTGCCATTTGTCTCTTAATCAACTATAGGGAATCCGAAAGAACTATCAATTTCCCTATTTCTTCTGCCTCCTCTTGCATTTCCTCTACCTCTTCCTCCACCTCCTCCAAATATTACAGTTTCTCCATTTAGAATTTCTCCTTCTCCTTCTCCTTCTCCTCTTCTTGTCGTTATATATTCTTCAGAGCTAATATAAGGTTAAACCTGCAAGGTTAGCTGCTCTTCCTCTGGTTCTTCTATCAATGGTATGTTGAAGAAAGTTTCTTCCTCTTCCTCTCCACTAGGAATTTATAACTCCTCAGCTAAAATATTTTCCCTTGTAGAGGTAAAAAAGGTTACTCATTCTTTTTGAGATCTAGGATCTTCCTCCTCTAAGACAGCCTCAGTGGATGAAGTAAGAGATCCTCCTAATTGGATTTCTGACCCTAGGAATTCAGGAAGTCTATGGCTAGTGAAGTATGGAATATGAGTTTGAGATGGAGGTGTATCACTTCGCGGTCTTGGTGGAGTGAGTGATGTTGTAGGAATTAAACTCCTGCCTCTAGCTATGAATGTACCCCTAGAGTCTCTTTCTCTACACATATCATTTTTTTTAGATGTAAGAAATAAGGCTATCTAATTACACTTCCCCGACAACGGCGCCAAAATTTTTAATCAATCTAATGTCTTAAATTGCTTACGTAAATTATCAACCGATGTTTGTAAACTGATAAAGTGTGGTGCACTATATGTGATTAGTTAACTTTCTTCTTACTTCCTTGTATGTATTTTTATGTTTCTTTAGGGGTTTTGTTCTTGATGTCTAAGAGTGTTAATCTAATACTATGAAAGAAATCAAATGAATCTTAATGATTTTTAAGAATGAAGAAAAGGTGTTCCTAAGTTAAACTAATTTGCATAAAAATGAATCAAAGACTATTGGCTGGTTAAGATATGATCTGAAAAATAGAGTATCTATTCTAGTGATTTCTAATTTAACATTAGTCCTATTCCATGGATGTAAATCTTATAACTGAAATTGAAATTGCAATGCTATTCTAAGTGAAAGCAGAAAAAGAAAACAACTAATGTATGTTTAGTTACTGCAACATTTAATATGAAGTATCACCTTCTTGAGATGATGTTAAACAACCAATTATACCTTAGTTTCTAATGATATAGAAAAGCAAGTAAAGCGTGGAGAGGAAAAATCAGTAATTGCATGAATTAAATATTCAATCATTAAGTCTAGAAATATGATCAAATCAACTTCTTGGAATTACTTTTAAGAACATCCAGCGATGCAATTAAAAGAGGATCTAAAAGCATGCAAAGTTAAAGATAAACTGATTGTAAACAACTAATGTATGTTTGATTACTTCAACATTCAATATAAAGTATTATCCTCTTGAGATGCTGTGTAAGAAATCAATTATACCTTAGTTTCTAATGTCCTAGAAAGCAAGTAAAGTATGCAGAGGAAAGCTCAATAACTGTATAAATTAGATATTCATTCATTTAGTTTAGAATCATCTTCTTGAAATGACCTTTGAGAACATCCATTGATAAAATTAATTGATAGTTCTAATATAATAAAGTAAACAAAAAAATAGTAAAGAAAACTAGATAACTGTGAATTCTTATTGCTTCAGACTTATTCCAATTTGAAAACAGATAAATCTATTCTCACGAAATGTTTTCAGAAGATCAATGATTACATAGTTATTCTATTGATGCTAGAAATACATTCATGATATAATTCTATGCTACATCTCAAAATTGAAAAGTAACATTAATATATTCAGAAAACAGAATTGACAAAAACAGAGTAAGGAAATTAAACTAAAAACAATGAACAAAAAACCTCCTCCTGTGCAGGGGCCCTCTGCAGCAGATTCGGTTGAGATCTTGGCTGGTTAAATACGCACTTAAGAAATCATTGGCATGAACACGATCCTTGTATTATAATAAAAATGAGTCTTAAAACAATACATAGCGTTTCAACAAAAAACTTAACTTAAAACTTACTTAATTTTGGTTCTGTACAACCGATATTTAAATTAAAAAAACATAACTGTTTATGAGCTAATTCTGCCTACAGGTGGCTAATCTTAATTGACTTATAGAATTTCAATTTGATTGTTTAACTCTTGATTTGCTACGATAGAGCAAATCAAGAGTCCTTCTATTCTCGGCTAACGTCCTTTGACCGAACTTTGACCAGGATCTCAGGCATCCTTTTCTATCGATCTCGATCAAGTAGATAGGACAAAATCCATGTGGAGATGATTCTAGAAATGCCCATATGGTTCATTTCTCCATTTGAACCCTGGAACCTGTCAGACCATGAAAATAGATACGGAACCCATGATTAGTTGTAGAATAGGTTGCGTTCAGTAGCCAAATTACAAAATTCCATTCGAATAGCAAGAACATCAAAATATAACATGGAAATCATTTAAATGCATTCCTTGAGACAAAACATGACATTTATCATTGATTGGAGTATATGAGCTTATGAGAAAGCAAGAAAAAAGTTGAGAAAGGATGTCAAAGAGAGGATAATTTTGAGGTTCAACATACCCCCAGTGAGAAGTCATTGCATGTTCTCATGCAATTTACCAAAAATTTGAATTTTCCCTCTTTTACTGCATTTGTTCAGACACTTCTGCTAACACATCCAATTTCCATCTTTTGCTTTGCTTTTAAATGACTTCCATCTTGGGCTTTCTCATAGGAAGTTTGTATTTGAGATTAATGACTGCCTTATTTAGTGACTTGTTCTTTCTTTTCAACTTCCTGTTCTTTTTGTACCACAGTCCTAGATGTAGAATGGTATTGTCATTAATTACCTTTTTCCAACTTGTTTTGCTGCTTCAAAGCTTCATTCTCCTGTTTAATATGCTTATTCAATATCTCTAGTTCATAAATTTCCTGTTTGAGAGTATCAACTGGAGGTTCTTGTGGATTGGTAGGATGTTCTGTATTCACTGTTGCATTTCTCTTCTCAAGTGATCCTATGTAATCATATATTTCTTGTTGTGCTGGGTCTATGCCTGGAGATTTTCTGCTGGGACTACCTTCAAAATTATGAATAGGAGAATTTTGAGGACTATGTGGAGGAGAAATATTGATAGGAGATGGTATTGGAGTTTCTTCATCTAAACTTATATACTCTGCCTCGTTTGGCAATGTTTTCTTCATCGAACCTCGTATTCTGGAGCTCCTTCTCAGCTTTAGAGGATTTATATTTTCCTCACTTGTAACCTTGCTCCTATTTCCTATCTTACCTCCTGTCTTGACTTTACTTTGCTTTTTGTTATCTGTCAGCTCTACAGGGATGAGCTTTTCATCATTTTTCTGAAATGAAGATGTAGGTCTTTCTTCAATGTTTGTATCAGTCTTCTTCCTTGTTCTCTTTCTAACATTTTCTTCTTTAGGTTGTTCTAGTACTTCTTGAAAATGGTTTCTGATGAGAAAATTCTCCCAGGAATCTCCTACACTTTTTAAATGAAACTCAACAAGTATTTTTTATCAACCCATGACGGTGCATGGTGTTATATATAAACTTACTCTCTTCTGCACGTTTGAAGACATTCTTTTTAAGCTATTCAGTAGAAATAAGGGAATATTTATTTCACCATTCTCTAAGAAATTCATCAAAAATCGAATATGATATACATACATGCAACCAAACCTTCCTCTACAGGTGATAAATTTTTGTAAAACCAATAGAATGTTCCTCCATTTATTTTTAAGGGCTAAGTTGGGGATACTTTTTTTGAAAACAGAGACATCCATACTTGGGTTTTTGAGGATAACTTTCCATGATTCATTGTGAAATTATTTGTTTTGAACCACCTTTCGCCAACCCTTGGAATTTCTGTGGTTTCGACTATGAATTTCTTAGTGACCATGAACTTCATGTCTCCAATTTCCACTTCTGTGCCATCAAAGGACCTAGCAAAAGACTTTGTGATCTCTTTGTGAAAACCATCGAATTTCTGTATGAATTGAGCCATCTTGATTTCTGCAACATTTCTTTGACCTGAGGATATCCTTCCATATATTTTGTTCCCATCGGTTCTGATTTGACTATCAGTCCCATGCCTTCTATTATGAAGATTCTAACCCTCAGAAATATCCTTCCATATATTTTGTTCCCTTCGATTCAACTCTATCTCTTCCATATTTTCAGTGATTAAAGATCATCAGTCAAAACTTACCCTAGTTTCCAAGGCATAAATTGTGCAATCCATTTCATATTCAAATTCACTTAATGATGAGATGGAAACTTCAAATTTTAAGGCAAATGATGAGTAATCAAACAATTAGCTTCAGATTTCTTGCAGCTATTTTGAGATTTTATTTATTTTTAGTTTATTGTTTAGGATTTTATTTCTCAAATCTTGTAATTTCTTAAGGAAGTATTGTTATATATATATTATTTGATTTTGAATGTAAAAGGGTAGGATTTTGGGCCAAAACCTTGATATTTTTTTAAATATTGACATTACAGAGTTTTCAATCAAGGGCTTATGGCTTTAGCCTCTAACAGATTTTGTTGTTGCGTGAGTGCTTTCCAGTGATTACATCATCTTTTTCTACATACATTTGTGGTTGTATAGATATCTGGGATGGGCTAGGATGAGTGTCAACCTCCCTGACATCCCTCTACAAATTTATGTTAATTATTGAGCTAGTTAATTGAACAATTTGTTTGATTTGATTACTCCGCATCACTAGATTGTTGCTTCTATTCAATTCATATATGTATTGATGTTTCACTATAAGGATTCTTCTATATGCTTATGTTATTATTAGATATTATAGGTATTCAACATGAATGTTTATGTTGCCTAATATCTCTTTATGTATTCGACCCTCATCTTTCAAGCTATGTTAGTCTGTCATAGTTAGATGTTGGAAATTTGATCAGGCTTCTGAAAGAAGGGCATTATTTTTTAAGTAGGGATTTGTGACTCATTAGAAATTACCCATTTGAAAAACCCATAGAATTGGCCATTTTGCTTCATAGGTTGTTGTTTAGTGATAATGAATAACATTAAAGACTTGTAACACTTTAGGGAGACCCCTCTGGTTCAAGGTCTAGCTTGGACCTAAAGTGGCTGAGTTGGTTTCTTGGTGCAATTTCCAACCAATAAACTGCCTTCAAGAAACATATACAATAGGTCCAATGGGCCTAAGTATAATTGAATGGACAAACCTCTAACTTATTTAATATGTAACTAACATATTGGCTATAAGACCTTATTATCAGTTGTCAATCTTAGGAAGGATAATGTGAATGCTATATATATACATGCATTATAAGCTCAGAAGGGATAACTCTAATGAGCTTCAAACACACACACACACACACACACACACACACACACACAAGCTGTGTTAAAATCTCAGGAGAGATATCACAACATGTGTATATATATATTAATATGAAGTTGCGCAGGCTGAGGTCTTAAGGCATAATAGAGCCTAGCCCTTGAGTTTTAAAGAAGCCATGTGCGCGAGCATTGTAACCAAACATCTCAAGTGGAGAGGGTCATTTCATAATTCCATACATGTTCCCCGGGGATGGAAGTTCAAGGCTTGAAGGATTAAGGAGGCTCAAGCTTTATACAACATTTGAACAAGCACTATGTTAAAATGCTTATGCCATGTGGGTTGAAGTTCACTTGCTCAAGGATAAAAAGGTAGACTCCCTGTCTAACCATATGGCCAGAAGCCCTAAAAAAGGACATGCAAGGGTAGCTCAGACCTGTTAGATTTAGTGGGATGATTAGCGCCGTCCACATAACCTTAGAGGAATTACCTCGAGGATTTTGAAGGCAGGCATGAACGATATTGATGGGAGTTATCCATCCAGATGATGTGGCGCAATGGGGCTGGTGGTTGGTTCATTCAGTGTAATCGAGGTGGAGGACCTTAAGTTAAATAATAGCATGAAAATGAATTTACCATCATATCGGAGGACCGGTGGGACCCATGTCCAACGTGGTAGGTGACGTGGGCTCAAGGTGACATGGTGACCTAGTAGATAGGACACAACAGTTGGATTTTTGGTTTTCTGGGGCCAAGTGGGTTGTAAATAGGTGACAGATGACACTCCCAGAGTGGAGCCACGTGGAAGGGTGATGTCACCCCAGCGATAAAGGTTGATGACATCACCCCAATGCCTCTACTTCGACGAATTCGTGAGGTGTTGGTTGCAATCTTGCTGGGATTTTATTCTCGGGGTGATATGGCGATGATGGAGCCCACATGCATGACAATAAGGCAAGGGAATGAAACACATAGGATGAAGGGGGACGAACCACACCCAATCGGCTAGAGCACATTCCGACGAAGGCACATGGCAGTATGATGAGGAAACTTCCACGTAACCTTGATGCCTCTATCCCAGAGATTTCAGAATATGTCAATTGGGAAACTCCTGGGATTTTATTTCTTAGAGGACGTGGCAAGGTGGGCTAGTGAACATGCCATATTGAAGCAAGGGAGCCTCGTTGGTTGTCCGTGTCATCCTAGAGGTTTACAAGTCTAGGTCATCATGGTGGTTAAGAACACATCACATGAAGGAAGGGAAAATGTCGTGACGATGTGTTAGGGGTGGATCTGAGCGTGCATTTGTGATGAAAGGTGTCGGGGAACATGGAAGAGGGGTATACGAAGGATCCCTATCACCCCAATGTTTTTGTCTTGGAGGTTTAAAGAGAGGAATGCAATGAGAATTCCAAAGATTTTATTTCTGGGGCGAGGTGGCAATAAGGGGCCCACATGACACTTGTAAGGTTTAGAAAGGCGGGGTTCACCTGTATATGTTGTTACATATGATCTATGGAAAAGGTATTACATTATACCTATCGTGAACGGGTTGATAACTGGCATAACGTGACCTAGCGTGATTGAGACGACATCTGCCTTGTGGGAAATGACATGGAAGGTTGCGTGGGCACCACATGTCAGGTCATATGACGTGGTATGCTCTGATGTGACAAGTTTTAATCAACAATAAATTTTGATTTGGGAGTTGGATTGAGGAAAATTTTATATCATTAGAAAGGTCTCGACAAGATGAACATAATGATGTCATCCATTTTAAGTTTTGAGGAAGTTGAAAAGATTGAAAAATTTAGACCCCATTTCCATAACGAGACATTGGAGGTCAGTCATTCGAGTAACTTCCTCCTTCTACCCTTTAGTAGGGGTTAGGGATAGTAGGGGGTGTGTTACAACTATCTTTCCATTACAAAGCTAGAAAAAGATTAAGTCTCTAAAGATTGATGCAACACTAGATTCAGTCTGGCACCAAATTTGTTGGCACATGGTAAATTCTAGACCTTTTCTTTGGTTTCTACTTTGGAGTTGTTATACTATAGAGGTGCCTTTGGAGTGGTGTCATTATTTGTTTCTTAATTTGGTTAAATTTGGTAGTGGTTGTCCAATATTAGGATCATGAAGGAGTGGGAATAATGTAATCTTGTATCAACAAATTTTGTGTAACAAATCAACAAAATTAAAGTGGCCCATTATTTGACCTTTCACTATATTTTAAGTGCAAGCTAATGTTTTCCCTCATTTATTTTGGGGATTGCATGTATTGTTCCTAGACTTACCATGACAATAATGATGACCTTCTTTTTAATCAATAATCTGTTTATTCACTAACTGGTGCCAATCATATCCACACATAGTAGTCAATTTAGTTAACCTAGTTTTGGCCATTATCATTTATCAAGTTGCAAGGTATAAAATTGGATAGATGCACACACCTTAGATTGGTAACTTGAGTGATTGGAAGCATATTTTTTTTACCATCCACCCAGGTTCAATCCAAGGGAGATATTTAGCTTGTGATAAGGTTTGAAGAGTAAGTGCCCCCCACCCATGTGATGTGTCAGCTCTCGCTAAATCATAAGTTATTGGTAAATCTAACTTGTGGGCTACTGAACACACTCATGATGTTATAGTGCTAGCCAAAAAATTTGATCATAAGCCTCACCCAATTTATTCCAACGTGTTACTAACTCACCATGGTTTAAAAAAAATATTGAATAAATGTGAACATATTTTTTTGAATCAATTACATTTGAATAATCGTCAATTTTATCCTCTTTAATGAATACCATCACTATCACTAATTACTATAGATATTCAAACTAGTTAACATTAACGCTAATTTCTTTATTTACTTCTTTTAAAATTTTCATGTTCCATAATCTTACTATTTTTGCAATTTCTTACTTTTCAATATTGTCATTAAAATATACATAATCATAATACATTCTTCAATACAAAATAATGTATTCTTAATCCAAGACCTTATTCCATTCTTCTTAATTCATTGGTTTTTGATATGTGATAAAAATACCATCCCACTTGAGGGAAAATAAAAGAGTATTCAAAAATGAAAATCCAGAAAAAACATGTGTGTGCAAATCCCATTTACACAACGCTCCATTTTAACATAATATTGGTTTTTACAAATATTATTTTATATAGATAAATTTATAATAAATATTTTTTTGATTAACTAATTATTTGGGTTTTTCTTTGATGGTTGGGAAGAATAATTGTTTATTGTTTTTTTGGTGGTTGGGAGAAATAATTGTTTATCTTCATCACCGTAATTCAATTCCTACCTATAATATATAAAGCTCATATTGAGTATATTATTATAGTAACTTCAAACCTTATTATTAAATAATATTAAATCCTAAAATATAACTTCCCCTTACTTATGAATTAAAAAAAAATACCTAATTACAAAAAAACAACTTTCCATTAACTACAAAAATATCACATAAAAAAATTGAAATTAAAATTAATTTTAATTATTAAATTTCACAACTTGCCACACCCCTCAAATTTGAAATTTTATAATTTATTAATGTAAATATGTGTTAGATAAAATAACCCTTCACACCATTCAAAGGCAAAAAAGATAATATCGTCCAAATGAGTTTGATTTAGTTTTCCTCTAATAAAGGTGCGAGAGCTTAAACATAGTTATGTTTATTAAAAACATAAACCTCAAACCAATATAGAAATTATGTGCTTGAATTGGGCCGAAATTAATGTTAGTATAATATCTCTTCCCAACTTTGTCATTAACCACATGGTACACATGTTAGAGTTTTATGCCTTTGCCTTTTTAAGTCATACTCCATCATCCATGTAACATTTCAATAAATTTTCAAATAAATACTTTTTCTTTACGAAGGAATTTCTTGGTTTCCTTAACTTTAATCGGGGGCACAATTCCTTTCCTAGTTCCTTTTCATTTGATATTCGCTGTATTCACACTGAATGAATGTAAATTATAGAACGCCATGTGTTTAAATTATGCACTTTGAGATGTTCTCTTAGGTTGATTACATGATTAGGTTATTCACATGCTCAACTTCAAGGAAAATGATATTTATTTGGAGGGAAATCAATTTTGAGACTCCTTAAATGAAGGATCCTTTCATTTTCTGAACAACAGGGAATCTTTCATTTTCTCCAGAGTCCTTTTTAAAGTGGATTTAGACGTTCCAACCTTGTACCTCTCTAATCAAATTATATAGTGGCCATTTAATAAAAGTAAGGTTAGATGCTAATTAATGTGTTTGATACAATTTGTAGGATGAAAATGCTTATAAGTTATTTTTGTCAGAAATTCCAATTCTCTTTCGGAATCTTCGTTATGATTTAATTTAATAATATTAATAAAATTGCTTAAAATTTAATATAAAGTTAATTGTGTATAAAGTTAAAATTTAATTGTATATAAAAGTTATTTATTAAAAAAAATGTTATAATTCTAAGTAGTTGGTAATAATTGTAATGTTAATAATTAATAATAATTTGGTATATAAATTTATTGTTAAATGGTGTTTTAAAGTTGGTGTTAGAGATATAAATGAATTAATATGGGTATAGTTTAACTTATAGATGAAATGTTCTTTTTCACAATATGTTTTTTGGTTAATTTTAATCAGATTTTTTAAAAACTTGAGTTTAAGTTGTTTAATCTGCAAAATTGGAGTGCTCAAGAAAGTTTTTGAGGGTGCTGAATCTATTTATGCATTCTAAACAACCAAAATTCACATTCTTTCTTGAAATTATTTTACCAAATTCTGGTAAAAAAATCTATTTCATCTATAAGTTAGACAATGCCATTAATATGTTATAGTTTTGTAAAGTAGATTTATTACTTTAAATTACACGGCATGCATATTAAATTTCATACAAATGGTTTTTACTAAAAATAAGAACTGCGAGGAAGAAAGTTTGAAACCTGTAGGTAGATAATATAGGTGTTGACTATTAATATTATAAACAAGGAATGCACAAACATGTACGTAGATAATATAGGTGTTGACTATTAATATTATAAACAAGGAATGCACAAACATGCGTCTTCACTCTTTTTTCTCTTCAACTGTAAGGAACACACAAATTTGTATATTTATTTCACTTCGAGAATTCTTTTTGTTTTTTTGTTTTTTGTAAGATCATAGTTATTATATTATTTCAAAAAACACATATGTATAATACTAATAGTCTATGTTGGTTTACTGCTAGGTAAACTAGACCTGTAGCATAAACTAATTTTTTTAAGATTTTTTAATTTTTTATTGTTCCTAATCTACTGAGCTGATAACATAAAACAAATAAAAAGATCTACATAGATAACACAATATAAATGATAGATATAACCAGATTGGAAAATAAAATATGAGGTTCAGCCTAAGCCTAAGCCCTGAATTCTCTCATTCAGTTGAATTGTATGCATGATCAGGCAGTCGAGGATCACCATCGGTGTTGGATGATGAGGGACCAATGTCAGGGATTCGCTTGGTCAATAGACTAACCTTCCTGTTTATGCTATCCATTTTTCCAGGAGATCAACCATGTAAATGATAAGTTCCTGTTGATTTTCCACTTTGTTAGTTCCCATAAGAGTTTTTATGTGCCGATACAAGTTGAATTTGCATATAAGAAAATGCCTTGGCTTGGGTGGAATTGTCAACATCAAGGATCCAATCTTTGATCTCCCGCTCCACGTGTGTGTCTGTGATAAACCTTACGAGCTTGTTTGAAATTCTCCTATACATCTGAAATTTCCCTCTGTATGGCTTTAGGGATTATATCCCTATATTGTTTGATAACTGCTCTAGAAAAGGATTGAGCACGAGTGCCTCTCAAGGTTTGGGGGCTAAAGTCGGGAGAAGAGGGAATCCCAACCCTACCTCTTTTGGCACGACGTGAGGATCCAACAAGCTGGCATTGTCAAGAATTCAATTTATTACATAGAAGACTTAAATTAATTCAAATTTAATTTAAAATTTCTGCCATACTTTGTCAATTTCGTTTTCCACTTAAGATGTCTACCACCAATACAAAATGTTACAACCTCAATCTTAGCGTAATATTTGTCTCTAATATCATCAAGAACATTTTAGAAGACAAGTTGAAAACCAAATTTATCTATTTCTTTAATTTAATCTAATCAACATTGTTAAATGTCATGTTTTCAAACATAACCTAAAAGTCAGAACTAATAACATGATATATTTGTATCATATTGTAACAATAGAAATGCTATGTTTTTTTCTTCTCTTTTTTTCAAGAAGGATAACCTCACATAATACCCTTGGAGTATTTCCCTGTGACCCACGAATGGTAAATGAGACAAACCGTTAACCCTGATTACAAATCCTAACCCAAAGTAAATCAAAAGAGTCAACCCCTGGCCTTTCCAACTTTAAGGTAAGGATCTCATGTTTGGCCAATGACCATTTAAACTTAACCCACAAGGTTAATAAACAACAAAAATGTTGATTGGTTACACTCGAAGGTAACTAGCTTGTTGTTGATGAAAGAAATATCGTTGTGACAGAAAGCCATAGCCAAGCAAGATGCCAAATGATTAACCTCATTTCCAACTGGCATATAGACTGTGTGGGCCGACGTTTCTCATTTTCATGATAGCGTTTGTAGAGGGAGTGCATGGATAAGCACCGCTGTGGCTGAGTTTAATGGGATTGGCAGCGTCAAGGCCGAGAATCACTTTGTCTTCTGCATGTTGGGGTTTCGTTCATAGTCGATCATATGGGGGTTATTTCCCAAGGGTTGCGACAAATGGGGAGCCGTCGGTGCTCACATGGTGGCCGCACCACTTAGAAAATCATCCCAGAGTTTCGATCTCAAATCTAATTGACCCCACATTACCTCTGCGTTTGAGGATTTCTTGATTTTCGCTGTATGGGTCACGACCGATTAAAGATCTAATGCCATAGAGGAGGATCTAAAGAGATGGGAACCAATGTCTATTGATCTTTGCTCCAACTGGGAACAAGTCGTTGGGTTCGCATGCTGTGGAGATAGTCCTGGGGTGAATCGAAATCCCTCGAGCGATTTCGACACTGATCCATCCGTCCACAGAGTGGACAAAGGTTATTATTGGGATGTATCTATGGAAAGAAATAATTGCTGTGTATGCATTTTGAAGGCGAATCCACTTTTTTTCGTGATATATTTCTTGAACTCTACATGCACCAAGGATTCAAAACATATTGCATGGGGGAGGTCCCCTCATCTCATAAAAAATCACAGATCCAATGTTTAGGGTCAGATCCAGACAAAATACAAATAGAAAGGAGATTAGATGGCACAGATCCAAATTAGTTGGTTCAGGTTTTTATCAAAACCATCTCCGGAAAATCAAACGTGCTAAGCATCCGGGGAACAAATCTAGTGTCAGATCTGAAGCAGAGTATCCTAAATATTACAGGTATTCTTAATTCTCTACAATGCCTGATTTTTTCAGGGAAAGTGATGCAGTATTGGGTCCATTTGTAAGACTATGGAATTACAAGGAACACCACAATTATCCTGAATATAAGATTGCAAGGTGGTGCCCTAGGAGTGAGCTGCCCACCTAGATCATCTTCAGCTAGAAAGGGTCCGACCTCATTCAAGGAAGTACTAAGTGAGAATGATGCCACACAGGAACAAATAAATCCAAACCTAATAATACCAGGGCTGTACATGGTTGAGAAGATGGAAAAATCCCCAACTCTGCCCATAGTAATACCAAAAGTAAGTGGTATTTTAACTATTTTTGAAGCAAAATATATCATAGGTAGATTTAATGGTTACTAGCCCAAAGGATAAGATATAAATGAATGGATCTACCTCGACTAGACCAGATACTGTGACATTTATTTGTGTGCCAAATGTTTTTTTGTCGTTCAATTTGATAAACAAAAATATTTTGATCATGCTATAAATGAAGGACCATGGTTTTGGGGAAGGGCGTGTCTCTTTATAACCCCATGGTTTCTAGGGTTTGATGCTAACACAATGGTGGTAACATAAAATATGGTCTGGGTAAGGCTACATAACCTCCCACTCCCCTATTGGCACCATCAGGTTCTAGAAGGCATCGAGAATTATTTAGGAAAGTTCCTAAAGATGGACTGTGAAAGAATGGACAAAGGCATCTTCAATTTTTCATGCATATGTGTGGAGATGGATTTAAGCAAAAGAATTCCTGATTGTATTCATCTGAGGCATCAAGATTTCAGGTGGACACAATGGTTATGTTTTGAAAATACCACTTTTAGATGCAAGATCTTCCATCAAACAGGGCACTTGTAGAACACATGCAATCAAGCAAAGAAAAGGGCGAATAAAAGACTACCAAAGCAAAGAGGATGGAAATTCCTAGATCCTCCATATTTAGAAGACGAGGATGAAGAAATAAATGAGGCCCAACAACATCGAGAGACACAAAATCATCAAGGTTCACAAAAGGAGGAGAAGAGAGTCAAAAGGACCAGAAAAAACATGTAGACATTCTCAACAACTCAACAATGATCTCGACTAGTGAGAACTATCATGAGGAAAAGAGCAACAACAAAGGACTAGGAGTAACTAATAGATCTTATGTCTCTGAGAGCTTAGATTCAGATAAATAAATCCAAAACATTCCAAGAAATAATGAGTTGGAAATTGTTTCAGCTACTCCATCTCTTGGGGTTTGGAAAAAAGTCCAAAAGAAAAAAGGCAAAAAAGAGAACACCAGTATATCTGGGCATTTGTAATTTTTATTTTTATTCTTTGTGGGTAGATTTTCTACTTTGAGTGCTTATAGCACATCCAGTGGTCCCTTGGGACAATACTTGAATGCACTTTATGCATCTACTACAATGTAAGTTTTTATTTTTCTTTAATAGAAAGTTGCTGATTTTTCCTTGGAAAAAAAACAACAAAAATGTTACCATAAGAGATATAATAATTTGTTACTAAATGATTAACTTTGTATACCTAATCAACTATATTTGTTACTTCCATTAGACTTATACACTTCTTACTAAAAGATGATATCTTTGAGAAAATTTTATTATGTGGCCTCAAATAAAAGTAAGTCGAAATTTTCATGAATGTACGTGTTGTTTTTGCTACAACGCCCTCCAAAAATTTCACTACATTCAAATTTCGGAGCCTACTTTAATGTCATATCTAGAGTCGCCTTGGTCTTCAAGTGTCATTTCATGTCATCTTATATGCTTCAAGTGTTCTTGAGTGTTCTCAAGTGTCATCACATTGATTATTACATCCTTGATGCATTTCATGGTCGTAACATCATTTTTATTGTAAAATGAAACTTTTTGGTCGCAGTTGCACACACTTCATCTGTTGTACTTGGGGAATGCATGTAAAGTGGAATTTTGAAGTATACTTATCCTTGTTCAAGCTTGTTAGGTTTTTAATTGAGTCGATATGTGTCTTACATGGTTTTATGTTTGAAATTATCATGTTCACCAATTGCTCTATATCCCAGACTTCGACAATTTTAAGTTGTAAAATGAACCCGTCAAGGCTAGGAGTGAAAAATCGTGCTCTCAAGTCTCGAGCAGAAATCCTTAATTTTTCAAAAGTGTGTCATGCACTCTCTAATAGTGAAAAGTGCACTCCTTAATCCATTTCCTCTTCCTTGTTACGAAATGCGACCTTTGAGAAACTAAGTCTTCCTTTGAGCACACTCCTTCGACTCGAAGAAGTGTGCCCTCATTGAGTGCACTGTGAAGGCGGTAAGATCCACCATTCATCCTTGCAAAATGAGCCATGAATCCTATTAACCCTTTCAGCGCATGAGCGCACTCTGAAGGCACGAAGCTTCTTCCTTGAGGCTTCAAACTTGCGCCATGTACCCTCCTGGGCCTCTTGAGTGCATGAGTGCACCCTCATAGCATAAAACCTCTATCCTTCAGCCTTCAGGAGTGCACCCTATGTGCTCCCTTGAGTGCAAAACACACTTGGGAAGCTCGAATCCTTCCCCTTCTTCCTTTAGATTTGTGCCATGCGCCTTGCCTTGATTCCCTCTTTCTCTTGAGCGTATTGTTGGTGAGGTAAATCCCCTTTGTGGACAGAGGCGATCCCACTAGCCCTAGAGTGGGTCTAGCCACAAACGAGACAAGCTATAACATTTATTCCTAGTTAACGAATGGACGGATATTCGATAGATGACTTACCAGAGGTCCTACGCTGTTGTCGTCATCGAAAAAAGTGGTTGCCTCTCGCTCCTGGTTTGACAGATCACGATCCGCTCGCTTTCACGCTCAGATACCTGCACACACACAAGAAAAAATGATGATATACAACATACTATTTCACATCTGTAACTATCAGTCAGTCGAAGAAGACTAAATCAATTTCAGTAAATAAACATAACACAATGATGGAACCAACACCATAGTCAAGTATATTAATGAAAGAAAGGAAGAGTACAACCAAGCTTTGACGTTGCGGTCTCCTCCAACAGGGTTCCAGCGGAGCGCGTCTCAAAAAGGCTCATCGGGAATTCGGACAGGGTTCTCTCTACGAAATTCTCCTTGGTTCTACCTTCTCTATAGCAGTTACTCAGCTATAGTATCTCTTCTCCAAGTTCAACTTCTTGGCTATATGTTCAACTAGCTTTTGTAAAGGGAGAAGGCCTGTTTATATAGAGGAATAGGGAGAGGTTAGGATCCCTATAATCATGGAGGGGAGTCATATCTTCAAAGAATGTTCCATGGGAGGTAAAAACCACTACCTAAAGGGAGAGATCCGTGGCTTATCAAGTTTAACCACTTCCAATGAGTCATCCCTGAGGTAGTTAGAAGGAAACTTCCACCTCTATTTGTTAAAAAACATTCCTAAAACAGCTGGCACGGGAAATACACAGAGACAGGGTGCTAGGTGGCGTGGGCTCTAGTGCAAATCTTCCCTATTGGTGCGAGGGGTGAACTGGCTACCCGCGCCAATGCCAAAACATAGGTTTTTGTGTGCTTTTTGAGGAAATGTTCAACAGGAGAAATGATTTTGTTATGTAGAAGGATGCAAAGAAGGTATTTGCAGAGTATGACATTGCTCACATGTCATGGGAAATACCCTCCAATATGTGGGACGAGGGATTGCAGGGACGATGACAAAATGTTGTGTAACAGATGCCCCCTAAAGCATGAGGTTCGAGAGAGAGGGAGGGGTGAAATGATTTATGAGAATGCGTTCGACCCAAACACTATTTTCGGAAGACCTGCAAGTACAAGTACAACTGATATTTCTGATACATGACATGTGGCATGGGCGCAGCCATCCATAATAGAGTACATAAAAAGTAAGATCCGAGGTATGGACACAGCCATCCAGTAATAAGGATCAAAAAACAGACTCAGGTATGGTTGCAGCCATCCAATCAGAAGAGCCATGTAATAAGTCATAGTAATCCAAAACAAACCCGTAGTCTGGATTTCATCAGACAAAACCCAGGGTCTTGTGCTCTATTTCGACCCGAACAAATTACAAATTCGAGCATGCAAATATGTGAGCTGAAGTCGAACATGCAAGAAAATCGTTTGATTACCAGCCAATGACGGAAGCCGTTAACAGACGCGAGAGAAACCACCAATAATGACAATGGCTCTCAAGGTACAATCCATGGAATTTGAACAGTGATCTGACGTTGAACACCCGCAGGGTCAGTCGATCGAAGGCCAATGATGTGGACCTTGCGTCGAATGCGAAGAACCTACCATTGAGGCATGTAGGCTCTAAGGTACTTGAAGGGAGTCTCTAGATCAGCTTTCTGGATAATGAGCTGGAGTCGACAGGAAGTGACCTAATCGAAGGTGGGCCATAATGTTTCCCACATCATTGACATGAGACAGAGGAATGTGATGTTTTTGAATCAAGACCAACAAATAATTAGAGGGAGGTTGAAAAATTTAGAGACAAACTTCTCTTGAACATATCGGTGACACAACACTGCATTTGGCAGTATTTGACATCAAGGGATCTGAGGTCATGGCGACGTGGAAAAGAGCAGATGAGTGGTCAACAAAGATTACACAAACCCATGGAGGCAAACAAATGACAAAGTGAGATGTCCCCAACTCGACACGAATGCAGACAAGTGCCATGTTCAAGAGCAACATACTGCAAACACGACTACAATCTGGTTCCATTTTCCCCCACCATTTCTGGTGAGTACCCCAATTATTTTTGACAAACAAGCTTGAAGGGGATAGCATATGCTTTCGATGTAAGTTTTTCCTTCGGACAAATCCAACCTCGTACATTTTACGAGCCCTAGGAAGGAGGAAATTGAGGAATGCCATAATGACGGAGTTCGATGTCATAAGTTTTAACGAGTCTGACAAAGGAAGAAATCGACATCTTTCCATATTTAGGGAGCTTGAAAAGAAGGTGGAAAATAAAACTCCAGCAGGGCCCTTTTCGTAGGTAGTCTCATAGATCCAAAAAGGTAGAAAAATGTGTCTGAGAGAACCTCTTAATCGTGATAGGTTAAGGTATTCCTTTTTCGTAATTAATCTATCCCAACCCTAAAAAGGGGTAAACATATACTGGGGAGATATCGTTTCACAACCAATTTAACGAGTTCAAAATGACAAGCGTCTCAGAAATATTTTTAGTTTTAGGGAGTTAGAAAAGAGCTGAAAGGTGACTCCCACAGTGACTTTTTCGTGTTCTTACCGAGTCCGAAAAAGTATAAAATACAACTCGTTCTTCGTCATAACCATGTGGAAACCTGTCGCTGCACAAAAATATGCGTGTAGAATGTATTTCTCGACAATAATATGATGAAATAATTGACAAATATGTTTTAAAACCTAATTTAAGATTTTGAAAAGTTATAAAAGACCATAAGTGGTAAAAATTATTTACTTTTCACATTTACCTCTTTGTGGAGCAACAATGGTCCATTTACCTCGCGATATTGTGGCGACGATTGCGAGCAATCCAGCGAACCAATCTTGATTCCGTCAGTTTCAGGTAAGAGCCGACACCATTTTCCATCTTTTAAGATAATTTTTATTAACTTGATTTGTCATTTTGAATCCTTTAGGGAAGGATTTGTAAAAACTAGGGCATCACGGTTGGCGCGGGTTTCGAGCACGGACCCGCACCAATCGCCCCTTTTTTACACAGGGGTCACGCCCATTGGCGCGAATGTTAGTGAAACAGTTGCGCCAACCGCGCAACCCAAAATACACCTAAATTTAAAGAAAATGCAACCATTTGCTTGCAAATTTTTATGCCTAAGGAGACTTAAAATTCTCATATGAAGAATGTGTGCAGGTACCAAGAAAAAAAGATGGTAATTGAGTGGAAAGAGAGAGAACACAATGAAGAGGATGAACTGGCCATGGAAAATGAACAATGCATGAACGACCTCAGAAACTGTGGGCTAAAGAAATTCTTTCTGACACCATGTCTCCGGGCTCAGCCCAAATTGCTTCAATATCTGATAAGAATTTGGGACGAGGATCAAGAAAAGATTGTGCTTCGGGATCAGGAACTTGAAATTGAAGTCTCTGATGTACATTTTATCACTGGATTGTCGCGTAGGAGTGCAGTCCCTATCCTGAACGGTACCTGTCCTTCCGGGGAAAGTATGGGAATGGTGATTGACAGGGTGTGCCGAGGGGCACGAAAAGGAACAGGGAGTGGGAAGGTTGAAATCCAAACCATTCCTGATCTGGCACTAAAAGTAGTGTTGCACATTATCATGTGGGTTGTAGGATCACAAGCGCCGCATGAGGCCACGAAGACATAATTGCTTCTTGCCTTAGAGTGCATGAACCCGACTCTCTTCAACTGGGCCGAGGCCGTGACTATTAACATCAAGAGACAACTAAACAAGTTCAAGAAGACCAAACTAAAGAAGTTTGGGTATGGATCCATTTTGGTATCGTTCTTATTGGAACGATTACCCATATTCCAGCGTCAAGAGGGCATTGTCCCGATGCCACCACCTAGAGAGCCACGGATGGCCTGATGGGCCACACTAATTCCTAGAACAGGAGATGGCCAATAGATGTCCTAGAGGCCAGGGTTTTTTGATTGGCTTCAATGAAAAATAATTGTCATGGAGTATTGGCTCTATGCTGGCACAGACTTCACCGGTGATCCAGACCTCCCGCTCCCGGAGGGAGAGGATTGGGACGAAGAGCTAGGTGAGACTCATTTTTTATTTTCGTGAGTTTTATGATTTTTTGGTATATATGCATGTTATGACAGTTAATCTTATATGTATGCAGATGTTGGCCCAGAGTGACCTGCAGGTATGTCGTCGATAGTGAGGCGAGTTCCTCGTGATTTCAATCCTCATGGTGACGGTGGCAAGGAGGAGATAGTACAAAACCTGGAGGGAATCGCCTATGGGATCCCAGACTATGCTCGCTTGGATGATGTGCCTCGGGCCTATCAGAGGCACACTGTAAGGTTTCCGAGTCATATCCACTGCTTGCTGAGGTGGTTGGTACAAGAGGTGACGTGCTATCATGAGCACCACACCGAATAGGCACTTAGGATTTTTATTTTCACACATTTTTGAGAGACATGTTGTCTCACGATGTAACTAGAACATACATATATATTTTTGGGTTTTTATGATGCACACATTGCAAACAATCGATATATATATATATATATATATATATATATATATATATATATATACATCTAATTTCTACATGGGTCTATTTACATATGATGATGTTTCATAAATTTCACAAATGTCTATCTAGCACAATGTTAGCTATTACATCAGTTAATGTATTCATTCGTCTTGGTATATGTTGATAGGTAATGAAATAAAAATGTCTTTCAAGTAAATGAATACGCAAATACAATCTCAAAATGCATGGGTTTCGAACCGAATAATGACCATTAAGTTGAAGAACAACAAGCTGCGAATCCAGATTCATAAGAAATGCACGTATGCCGAGGTTAACTGCCTCAGTTAATAGTTTCAAAAAAACACTATATTCAGCGACATTGTTTGTAGCTGGTCCTAGAAAAATACCTTGTAGGTTAATCAACTCACCAACAGGATCATAAATTACCCAGGCTGCCGAAGACAAGTTCCTGGTACTGCGGGAAGCATCATTCGTGAAACTGACATAAGGGGAAATAGACATCTGCATAACAAACAAGACCCAATAAGCAAAAAAAATCTCACAAAGCACATCAAACCAAAGCATGCACAAAAATGAAAAAAATTCACCTATGTACACATATCATGCATGAATGACTCAAGCATAATACTTTTTGAGGTACAACCCATTCCTGGGCTGTGCTAAGGGATAACCTTCATAATCAATAAGCTCGTAAGCCCCATTTTGTAACACACATTTGACGATGTAGGGCCCATGCCACATGGGTTGGAATTTACCTGCCCCCAACCTGTCATGAGCTTGGTCGTATAGGAGAATGAGATCGCCTTTGATAAAAGAACGAGGGGAAACTGTTTGGTCAAAATGAGCTTTGACTCGCTTCTTCTGTGCTTCGATGAACAAGGCAGCTAAGCAACGAGTTTCATCCAATCTCTCTAAGTAGATGAGACACTCTTCCTCAGGTGAAGTATTAGGCAGTAATTCCATAGCTAGTTTGAGTGAAGGGATTTAACATTCAATCGGAAGAGTGGCTTCCAGACCGTATACCAACTGAAACGGGGTAAATCCGGTTGCACTCTTAGTCGACGTTCAGTAAGCCCAAAGAGCTGAAAATAAATTGAGATGCCAATTTGATTTATGGATCCCGATTTTTCGTTGAAGCATCATAACAAGAAATTTGTTTACGGCTTCAACTTGGCCATTAGCTTGAGGGTAATATGGCGTTGAGCTGTCGTGACGCAAACCCAACTTAGATGTCAGCTCCGCCATCATATAGTCCCAAAAATGAGAACCATGATCAGTAACGATGGCCTAAGGGACGCCAAACCGAGTAATAGCATGATTGAATATGAATTGCACTGCTGTCTTACCGTCCGCAGCCAATGTAGGCATTGCTTCAGCCCATTTTGTGAAATAATTGATGACAATGATAATATAGGCATGCCCCCTCGACCGAACGAGGGTTACACGTCATAAAATCGATGCCCCATTTGGAAAAAGGACCAACAGTAATGACAGGGTGTAAAGGAACAGGTGGCGCACACATCTTGTGTTGATATATCTGGCATGCATGACATTTGCATACTGTGACAATGCAATCTTTAAAAATGGACAGCTAGAAATAGCCAGCATGAAGGATCTTCTGTGCGGTGGCATAACCAGACATGTGACCAGCACAAGCGCCACTGTGGTAGTCATTTAAAACTTTCTCAGCTTCCTCGAAAGTCAGACATAGGCGGAATACAGAATCGACTCCAACATGATAGAGGGTATCTCCGATAATACGATAAGGTTGCGACTGATGACAAATGCGGCGTCGGGCATCTTTCGTTAACTCAAACCTAAAAGTAGAAGTTTGGAGATACCCAATGATATCAATGTACCACGGGTCGAGGGTGCTAATCAAGAAAAGAGTTTCGTCTGGAATATGATCCTCGGAATGAGAAGGAGCAGAGTCGGTGGGGAGAGAACAAATAAAATCAGAGAAAACAAGTGATTTCTTTGATTTGGCTGTAGTAAACTCCAAATCAAACTATTGGAGGATAATGATCCACTTCGAGTATTTCCCCCCCAACAATTGTTGAGACAGGATATAGGTCATGGGGTTACAATCAGAAATCACGGTCACTGTGCGTAAAAGGATATAATGACGAAAACTCTGGACGGCCTGGACCGTAGCCAACGCTAACTTCTCGACATGTGCGTAACACGTTTAAGGGCTGAGATGGTTCCGAGACAAGTAATAAACGACATGCCCGTTACTGTCATCATCATCTTGAACCAAAACCATGGCGATCGTACTGAAGGCGGAAACTATATAGAGGGTGAAATCACGATGATAATCCAGAGGACGTAATAGAGGAGCATTGACATGCAATGTCTTAAGTGTATCAAAATATTTCTGAGCAATCTCATCCCAACAGAAGGGGACGTCCTGCTTTAAAAGTCGTGTGAATCCCTTGGCTACTTCGGCATAGTTTGGGATAAAACAACGTAAGAAATTTGATTTCCCTTGGAGACTCTGGAGCTGGTGTAACGAGGATGGAGAGGGGAGATTAACAATAGCCTCAACCTTAAGCGGATCAAGGCAAATTCCGTCTTTAGATACGATAAACCCTAAAAGTCTACCAGAATCGACGCAGAAGACGCATTTATGCGGATTGAGCCGGATGTTGTAGTGTCTATAACGAAGAAAGATCTAGCAGAGATGGTTCGGGTGGTATTTTCGCGCTGCTGAATGAGCCGGAAGGTCATCCAAGTATGGTTGAACAATATTATGAATATCGTGAAAGGCATAACACATCGCGTGTTGGAACGTAGTCCCAACATTTCTCAAGCTAAAAGGGATTTTTTTATACGCGAATGTTCCCCAGGGACAGATAAAAGCGGTCTTGTGTTGATCGGATGGGAGAATGTTGATATGATTATAGCCATAAAAAACTGTCCATAAGGGAAAAATTCTCACTCCCTGCACAATCGTCAATGATCTGATTGATGAAAGGGGTGGGATAGTTATCTTTAGGACATGCCTGATTAATATCACGATAGTAAACACAGACGCGAATTTCTCCCTGCTTCTTATCCACAAGAACAATGTTAGAAACCCACTCTGTCAGAGGAATGAGATAAATGAAACCCTCTTTAAGAATTTTTTCAACTTCAGCTTTTATGGCGGCAACTTTCGAAGGATGCACTAGACGTAGACATTGGCGAACAGGCTTCGCACCTGGGTAGGTGGGAATCTCGTGTACCACAATACTGGGATCAATTCCAAGCGTCTCTTCGTAATACCAGGCGAAAACATGACAGAATTCATGAAAGAGGCTAGTATACACTTGGACTTCATCGGAAGAGTAAGTGACTCCCACATATATGTTCTCGAAAATTCCCGGTTTCACAAAAATGTCGATAGGCATCGTCTGAGTGATGTTACCCAAGTTACCTTCAGTGAAGACTTCATGAGTCAAGATAGGCGTTTGAAGTGGCGGAGAAGAAAATTTAGATGAAAAACGCTCAAGACGGTTAGAAATTTCTCTGAGGCCAGGCATAAATGAGGAACGGTGATGCCCATTGCTCCACGGTAGATCTTCGAGAGACATGGTTTCCATTATAGCCTCATCGGATGGAAACACTTCTTTCAAAGGATCAGGTGAATCCGCATCGCCGAGCCAAAGGGATTGAGAATAAACGTCGAGAGCCATGCTCAAAGGAGCACCTTCAAAAGGGGGAGAATCAGATGTAGCTGTAAGCTCACAATAATTGATTTCAATTGGACTAAGCGGCATTGAATCCATAAATGAATCAACTTGTTCAGGTAAAGGGACGATCCATGGGTCATCCAACCGAGAGATCATATTAACTTCAATGGTATTTGGTGGTGGAAGGGGAAAGATACCCATGAGAGCGGGATCTTTGAAAAGACCCGACCCTTCACTATCGAGGGGAGAAGGAATCTGATCCACGTATGGCACGTTGTTCTCAAAAGACGAGGTAAAGAACGACAACTGATCGACAGTAATGATTTTTCCCTCGTGTGGAAACTTTAGAAGGCAAGAGAGGGTGGAAGGAATGCACAGCATAGCGTGAGTCCAACTGCGACCAAGTAGAAGATTGTAATTGAGTTTAGCGTCAACGACTTCTACTTCAACATTGACAGTCTTTCCTTGCAACGTGATCGGTAAGCTAGCGAGAACACCTAAGGGTTTTGATTCCCTTCCATCAAATGCCTCAAGGGCATTGGGTGACGAAGTGAGAGCTGGAGAGCCAATAGCTTTCCAGCAAGCGGATGACATGACACAAGTGGATGCACCTTCGTCCACAACGACTCTATGGAAGTTGAGACCGTTAATGCCGACTTGTATAACAAGCGCAATCTGGTGCCGAAGTCAAGGGACGGAATTCTCTAAATCGAAAGGGAAAAGGCTAGAATCAGTAGGATCAATCCCGCCGATCACAGGTAACAACGCTTTATGTTGAGACAAAAAACTCTGAAGCACTTCCAACGCATACATCGCAGATGGCGCCTGTGCTAAATCCTCAAAAATACTGTAATGCTGAGCAGCATGGGCGTTAGGATTATAAGAAGATTTTCGGAGAACAACTTTAGAAGGTGGTCGTACAACGGGTTCAGCACTGGGCCTTTCAATCTCAAGAGGACCAGAGGTAGGTGGGGGAGGAGGACCATCAACGGTCTCTTTCCCAGCTGCCTAGTGTGATCCATCATAATCTTTCAACTGAGTAGCAATGGAAACGGGTGCAAAACCATTTACCATAAACACTTGAGAGCCAAACGGTGCAGACGGTGCAGGTTGATCGACCATCTGAGTTTGATGAGATCGGAAAGGTTCTTTAAGGACCTCTAGAGTTCCCTTAGTTCCTTTGATCAGTTGACTAACCTCGGATCGTCTAGAACAATCCTTAGTGTAGTGTTCCTCATCACAAATCAGACAGGGATACTTTGGCTTTCGTTGTGAACCATCATCAGCACGAGGTTTAGACGATTCTGGTTTTGGGGCATCGGCTTTGGCCTTGCCTTTTCCCTTCTTTTTTCCCTTGGAAGTCTTGTCTGTAGGACTAGTCTGAACGGCATTGAACTCCGAGGTTTTACCAGAATCCGGGGTAGGTTGAGGAGCAGAAGCATTGGAAGGATTTGATTTATGCTTCCCATTTGAAGACTTGCGTGAATTTTGAGAGACAGAACCAATAACGTCGTCGACCGATGGGGTAGCCAGCGCTTTAGAGGTCCCAGGTCGTGGAGCCTCAGTCAAGATGTCATACAATATGTATGATTAAGAGTACACTAAATCAAGGTACTGGGCACGAGAAATGGCTTGTTCCTCGGTTACACATGCCCCCATAGCGATGTCTTTCGCAATATGATTGAAAAAAGAGGTAGTGAACCAATGAGTAAGAAGCTGATTAAGAATTTCGAACTTGATCAGGCGACGACGCTGTCTCCATTCATGAATGTGGTCCGAGATATGGGTAGCCCAGTCCTGTTTCAAGGATGTTAGGAGATGCATCCCGGCTTCATAACGAATCGACAATTGGAAATGAGTAAGGAATGCCATAGAGAGAGTGTTGAAATCTTGAAAGATACCATGAGGCAGTTCGATATACCACTGCTTGATGGCTCATTGAAGTGCGTTGGAAAAACCCAGTCGAATGAAGATTATCTGCAGAATTGAGCACTATTTGGGTTTCAAAATGTCACTCATTACCATACATTTTTCACCTATGCTCCCATTATATCACCCATTATTCACCACCATTTCACTTCATTTTCCCTATTATTCACCATTAATGGGTCGCATTTATATTTTCCAAATATTATTTATTTTTAAGCATTTTTAAGAGAAATTCTTGATTAAATATTAGAAAATGATATATTTTACTTTATATATGGAAAGTGGGTTGTTTTTGTGACATGTGTAGCTACCATGGAAGCTTCTAAGATACCTTTATGTGGCCTTGAATGATCAAATTCGAATTTGAAGAGATAAGCTGATACAATGATAACAATCCAAAGAGAGAAGAAAAGAGATATTCACGCCTTAGAAATGAGCCACTTCGAGGGGGCAACCTCCAATACATTACATGAATGAGCAATTCTTGGATGATACAAATGAACAAAACCTCCTTCTATATATAGGAGTCCATGGGGCCATAATATAATCCTAGTGGGGCCACAATGTAATCCTAGCCGACCTAACAATAATAATGTAAGGGCACAATAATAACAATATGGGGGTTACAGGGGTACAATAATAACAATAAGGGGGGCTACACTAACATAATAAGGGCTACACTATTAATATAGGGACTTAACATGCCCCTCTCCTTCAAAAAAGTGTTGTCCTCAACGCTTGAGTAGCTCTGGGTGCTTCTGTATAAAATTCTCATCCTCCCATGTAGAATCTTCAGTGGGTAAGTTCTTCCACTTGATGAGATACTCTGAAATTGATCGATTCCGTAGTTGTCGAGTTCTTGTTTCCATAACCGCTTCAGGTTCCAATATGATTTTTCCTTCCTCATCAAGTTCTGGCAATATTGTTTGAACTGGAAGATTTTCACCTATAACCTTCTTTAAGCATGAAACATGGAAAATTGGATGCACTCGTGAAGAAGCAGGAAGCTCCAATTTATATGCCATAGTACCAATCTTTTGCAACACCTTGTAAGGACCATAGTACTTTAGCGATAATTTATTATCCTTCTTAGCTTGCTTGAGGGACATTTGTTTATATGGTTGTAGCCGTAAAAATACCCAATCTCCTATATCAAAACTTCTCTCGCTGCGATGTTGATCTGCCTGTTGTTTCATTCGATTTTGTGCCAAATTCAGGTTATCCTTTAAAGGTTGGAGAACTTCTTGCTGATGCTCGATGTGATCTTCCACTGCTTGAACCTTCAAATTTTCCCTTAAAGATGATGTGATCGATGGTGGATGATATCCATAAAGTGCCATAAATGGGGTCATTTTTGCTGCAGTATGGAAGGAAGTGTTATACCACCATTCGGCGAGAGGTAACCACTTGACCCATTGTGTTTGTTTATCAGATACAAAACAACGAAGATATCCTTCCAAACATTTATTTACTATCTCAGTTTGACCATCAGATTGAGGATGATAAGATGAGCTATGAGCTAGTTTAGTACCCAAACAAGAAAATAACTCTGTCCAAAAATTTCCCGTAAAAATGGGATCTCTGTCGCTCACAATAACCCTTGGGCTTCCATGTAGCTTTTGAATTCTGTCCACAAATGTAGTAGCAACTGTACTTGCTTTAAATGGATGAGATAATGCACAAAAGTGTGCATACTTGGTAAGTCTATCAACTACCACCATGATGACATTCTTTCCTTCAAACTTAGGTAAACCTGTGATAAAATCCATTGAAATCTCCTCCCAACGTTGACTTGGAATGGATAAAGGTTGTAGAAGTCCCGGGGTCTTAATTGTCTCCACTTTATTCTGCTGGAAAACCAAACATTTCGCCACAAACTTTTGAATATCAGATTTAAGGCCATCCCAAAAAAATTCTTTCTTCACCCTGTGGTAAGTTTTTAAAAATCCTGAGTGTCCTCCTAAAGGAAAAGTGTGCAATTCCAGAAGAATCTTTTGTTTTAGTTGGGAATTCTTGCAAAGATATAAGCGATCTTTGTACCATAAGGAATCATTTTTCCAACTAAATGTATCAGATGTACTAGGATCTTGCTGCAACTTTTGAATGAGTGTCCATACATCTTTGTCCTTCTTCCATTCATCTCTTGCTTCAGTTATCCAATCTGGTTGAATAATAGAAATGGCACAAAGCAATGCTTCCACCTCTTCATTCTTTCTTGAGAGTGCATCTGCAACAACATTAAGCTTTCCTTTTTTTGTAGATTATTTCAAAGTAATAACCCAACATCTTTGTGACCCATTTTTGCTGCTCTTCTGAAGATAGTCTTTGTTCCAAAAAGTGTTTAAGACTATCATGATCAGTTTTTACCTTGAAGTGTCTTCCCATTAGGTAAGTTCGCCATTTCTTTAGTGCATGCGGTATTGCTAACATTTCCTTCTCATAAATAGGTTTTTGTAAATACTTTCCTTTGATTGGACGACTTTCAAAAGCAATGGGTCTTCCTTCCTGCATTAAAACTGCACCAATTCCATTTTCTGAGGCATCACATTCCACAATAAAGGTTTTTGTGAAGTCTGGCGTAGCTAAGACCGGTGCTAGGCACATTGCCTCTTTAAGATGTTCAAAGGCCTTAGTTGCTTCGGGAGTCCATGAAAATGCATCTTTCTTCAATAATGTTGTTAGAGGTGCTGCTATTCTTCCATAATTCTTAACAAACTTACGATAATAGCCTGTTAACCCGAGAAATCCTCGCAACTGCTTTATTGTCTTAGGGACTTTCCATTCCTTAATGGCTTTAATTTAGTTAGGGTCTACTTTAACACCCTCGTGGGATATAATATGACCCAGATATTCCACCTCTTGTACTCCAAAGAAACATTTGGATGCTTTTGCATATAATTGTTTCTCTTGCAATAGTTTGAGCACCCTGTCAACATGCTCAACATGATCCTTCAAAGACTTGCTATAGATTAGTATATCATCAAAAAATACTAGCACAAATTTTCTAAGGAAGGGTTTGAAAATGGAATTCATCAACCCTTGAAATGTAGAAGGTGCATTGGTAAGGCCAAAAGGCATGACCAAAAATTCATAATGACCCTCATGAGTTCGAAATGCTGTTTTTGGAATATCTTCGGTCTTCATTCTTATTTGATGATATCCTGAACGAAGATCCAACTTGGTAAAATAAATTGCTCCATGTAATTCATCCAATAATTCATCAATCACAGGAATGGGAAATTTGTCTTTAATGGTGAGCTTATTGAGCTCCCTATAATCCGGAGACATTCGCCATGATCCATCCTTCTTGTGTACCAATACTACAGGAGCAGAGAAAGAACTTTGACTAGGTTGAATTATACCCGCCTCTAACATTTCTGCAATCATACGTTCAATTTCTCTCTTTTGGAAGTAAGGATATCTATAAGGCCTGATGTTTGGAGGAACACTTCCTGAAATCAAATGAATAGCATGATCATGATCACGAATAGGTGGGAGTCCTTTGGGAGTTTCAAACACCTTGGAATGATTGTCCAAGGCTTGTTGGAGATCTGCAGAAATAGATGATTTTGATGTCGGAACTTCTAGTGAGCATAATTGTGCAATTACGCCTCGTTGTTCTTTCTTTAGAAGCTTTGTCATGACATTAGAGCTTATTATCCTTCCTGGCTTCCCTTCAATACCCCGTAATTCGACTTCCTTTCCTTCGGAAAAAAATTTCAAGAAAAGTTCTTGAAAATTAAAAGCTACCGTCCCCAAAGATTGTAACCATTGTACTCCTAGTACAACATCAGCACCTCCCATAGGAATGGAAAGCATTGGACTAGTCAACACATATTCCCCCATGGTTAGCTTGATGTTATTGCATTTTCCAGAGAAATTTATAGTTCCTCCATTTGCAACCATCACTTGACATTCTGGTGCTGGGTATAGGAAACAATTTAATTCCTTGGCTACCTTACAATGAATAAAATTATGGGTGCTACATGAATCAATCAACACTATTACCCTTTTCTTCTTTATATGTCCTTCTATCTTGAGAGTTTGAGGAGTGGTAATTCCTGCCAGTGCATTACACGATATGGTCGGATTCATTTCTTCCTCTTCTAGGGGTGGTTCCTGGTGAATATCCTCTTCTTGTTCATTTTCTTCTTCTTCTTCACAATCTATGTAAAATAATTTCTTCTCAGCACACTTATGACCTTTAGTGTATTTGCTATCACAACTGTAGCAAAGCCCTTTTGCTCTTTTTTCTTCCAATTGTTGTGGTGTCAACCTTGTAGGTTGTGGAAATCTAGATGTGGCCACACTTCCTTCTTTATAGAATTGAGTAGTAGACTTCCTTGTTGCCATAATTTTACATTCAACTTTTCTTGCCAACCTGAATGCCTTCTCTAATGAATCAGGTTCCAGAACACGAACTTCATGTTGAATGTTATCCTTTAAGCTGCCTAAGAAGAGATCAATCCTGTGGTCCTCTGAAATATCAGTTACCCTTATACTCAATTTTTGGAAGTCCTCAATGTGCTGCCCCACTAAACCCTTTTGTTTGAGATTTATCAATTGGGTAAAGAAGGTGTTACTCTTTGTATCCTCATAATGTGCTATCATTTCCTCCGTAAAAATTGACCAAGTGACAATTTTTTTACGGGAACAAAGCCATCGATACCATACAAATGTATTTTGTTCTAAAAGTAAAGTTGCAATGCGTACCTTTTGTGTGTTTTGCACGTTATGGAGATCAAAATATTGCTCCATCTGTAGTATCCATGTTACAGGATCCTTTCCATCAAACTTCCTCATATCCATTTTGGAATATGGTGGTTCTTCCCACCAACATTCGAGTTTATGAAATCACGATTAACATTTATTTTGTTCTCATCATGAGGTTCTTCTCCTATATTTCCGCCATTAGGAATCATTTCTGGTTTTAAGCTTGTCATCAAGCCTTCCATGTATGCTTTTAGATCATTCTTCATGTTTTCCTTGTTGTCTTTCATGTCATCCATCTTAGCTTCCATGCCCACTTCCATGCCATCTATCTTAGCTTCCATCTTAGCTTGCACACCATCCATCTTAGCTTCCATGCCTTTCTTCAAACCATCCATCTTCACTTCCACACCTTTCTTCAAAACTTCCATTTCATTTTTTGCTGCTCTTTGCGAGAGTGAAATTTGTTGCACTTGTTCTTGTAATTTTGATAGATCATGTTGCAATTCTTCATCTTCATGAGTCATGGTAGAGCCTTCTGAAGGCTTGATGGGTGTTGAATTTTTTTTAGGGGCCATTTTAGAATTCAATATTGATATCTATTCTACAATATGCCCTTGGAATCAATTCAACTTGATTCTTCAAACAAGACTTATGCAATTCGGGAAAAAAAATACACACCTTTTACTAGCTTTTAGGAGCTTGATATTGAAATTGAATTATCTCTGTATTTGAAAATCTTCGATATCTGAAATTCAGCTCTGTAGTAGATCTCTGAAGCTTCTTTCAAATGCCACAGGTCTGACCTGATTTGGATTCTCCAAGACAAATTTGTGTCCAATCTCCCACAATGACCTAATTCTGGACTGGTTCAGTAGAGCGAACTTGTACGACTTGCCACGTGTCACTTTTTTGTCCTTTGTCTCTGAAATTGATAGCTCAGAAACGTCAGTCTGTGTACTTGCGACCAATTTTTACGGCACTTCAATCCAATGCCCAGAGAGAGAGTTATTGAAGTTTTCCCACGATCACCTCTTTGAGATGCAATTCAGGAGCCTGAAAAAGCACTACCTTCCACAGATCATATCTCCAAAAATATTGCGAACCAAGCTCTGAAATTTTTTGACGAATTTCCTCACGATTTCAGCTTCGCACCATATGAATTTCAGACTCTGAACCTTCGTACAAAAAATTTATAGCGCAAATTCCACGATGACCTGTTTATGAGCCTGAAAAAATACCTAACTTCCACAGATGATATCTCCTCAAATATTGCGAACCAAGATCTGAAATTTTTAGAAAACTTTCCTCAAGATTTCAGCTTCGCACCCTTGAAATTTCAGCTTCTGAAGCTTCGTAGAAAAAAAGTTATAGCGAAAATTCCACGATGACCTGTTTGGAGCAGCGAAACCCTAGAATCCCAAAGCTCTGATACAAAATGTTGTGTAACCAGCTTCAAAGAGAGAAGAAAAGAGATATTCACGCCTTAGAAATGAGCCACTTCGAGGGGGCAACCTCCAATACATTACATGAATGAACAATTCTTGGATGATACAAATGAACAAAACCTCCTTCTATATATAGGAGTCCATAGGGCCATAATATAATCCTAGTGGGGCCACAATGTAATCCTAGCCGACCTAACAATAATAATGTAAGGGCACAATAATAACAATATGGGGGTTACAGGGGTACAATAATAACAATAAGAGGGGCTACACTAACATAATAAGGGGCTATACTATTAATATAGGGACTTAACATAAACCTCATGGAGAAGATCAAGGACAAAAGGGGGTTATGTGTCTAGATGGTTGAGAGATGTATGGAACTAAAGAGATATTAGTGGATGATCATTATGAGTTTGTTACTCATCCCATTGTATAAATAGGAGTAAAATCTCCTCCATTTGTAATCTTGAAGTTTTTGTAATCTTAGAATTTTGGAGTATGTAATCTTAGAAGCTTAGAGTTGTAATCTTAGAGTTGGTTTGTAATGGAGATTTTGAAATAAAGGATCATACTTCAATTTTGCTTCTACATCTGAGTCTCCATTGAAGTGGTGTGCATATGGAGTTATGGAGGGCCCCCATGGCCTCACTTGCATGCTTATTTGTTTATTTTAGGTATAACTTAATTTATGTTTTTGTTTGATTTCAGCTTTTAAGTTTTGTTAAATGTTCTAATATTGGAAGGATCTTATTTGAAAGTGTTTTTGTAAGAGAACCATAAGATCTCAGACAATTGTTAGATCTAGGTTTATTTCATTGCAGTTTTTAAGTTCTTATTAGATGTTCTAATGTTGGAAGAGATCTTGTAGAATATGTTGTTGTAAGAGAACCATAGATCTCAAACAATTATTTGATCTAGGTTTGGAAGAGATCTTGATGAATATGTTCTTGTAAGGGAACTTTAAGATCTTGGACAAATTAGGAATCTTTCTAGATCTATATATTTTAGATAAGCACTTCTAAGTTTACCTTCCCGGGTTGACAATTAAATTGAACTCTGATTGACATCATCAATTGGAACCAAACAAACACCATAAATGGTATGTCATGATTTGTGCAATTGGTCCCCCAGTATGGTCGTGATGCCCCCTAAAGCACAAGGTCCGAGAGAGAGGGAGGAGTGAAGTGCTTTATGAGAACGCGTTCGACCCAAAAACTGCTGTCGGAAGACCTGCAAGTACAAGTACAAATGATACTTCTGATACATGACATGTGGCATGGGCACAACCATCCATAATAGAGTACATAAACAGTAAGATCCGAGGTATGGACACAACCATCCAGTAATAAGGATCAAAAAATAGACTCAGGTATGGTTGCAACCATCCAATTAGAGGAGCCTGTAATAAGTCATAGTAATCCACAACGAACTCGTAGCCTGGATTTCATCAGACAAAACCCAGGGTCTTGCGCTCCATCTCGATTCGAAAAAAGTACAAATTCGAGTATGCGAATATGTGAGCTAAAGTCGAACATGCAAGAAAATCGTCTGATTACCATCCAATGATGGAAGCCGTTAACAGACACGAGAGAAACCACCAATAATTACATTGGCTCTCAAGGAACGAAAGGTACAATCCACAGAATGTGAACAGTGATATGATGTCGAATACCTGTAGAGTCAGTCGATCGAAGGCCAATGATGTGGACCTTGCGTCGAATGCGAAGAACTTGCCATTGAGGCATGCAGGCTCTAAGGTACCTGAAGGGAGTCTCTGGATCAACTTCTTGGATAATGAGCTGGAGTCGAGAGGAAGTGACCTAATCGAAGGTGGGCCATAATAATTCCCACATCATCGACACGAGACAGAGGAATGTGATGTTTGTGAATCAAGACCAACAGAGAATTAGAGGGAGGTTGAAAACTTCAAAGGCAAACTTCTCTTGAACATATTGGCGACACGACACTGGATTTGGCAGTATTTGACATCAAGGGATCTGAGGTCATGGTGACGTGGAAAAGAGCAGATGAGCAGTCGAAATAGATTACCCAAACCCATGGAGGCAAACAAATATCGAGATGAAATTTCCCCAACCCGACACGAATGTAGACAAGTGCCATGTTCAAGAGCGACATACTGCCAACATGACTACAATTTGGTTCCATTTTCCCCCACCATTTATGGCGAGTACCCCAATTATTTTTGAAAACAAGCTTGAAGGGGATAGCATATGCTTGTGATGTAAGTTTTTCCTTCGGACAAATCCAACCTAGTACATTTTACGAGCCCTAGGAAGGAGGAACTCGAGGAACGCCATAACGGCGGATTCCGATGTTATTAGTTTTAACGAGTTTGAAAAAGGAAGAACTCGACATCTTTTCATATTTAGAGAGTTTGAAAAGAAGGCGGAAAAGAAAACTCCAGCAAGGCCCTTTTCATAGGTAGTCTCACAGATCCGAAAAGGTAGAAAACTATGTCTGAGAGAACCTCTTAGTCGCGATAGGCTAAGGTATTCCTTTTTCGTAATTAATCTATCCCAGCCCGAAAAAGGGGTAAACGTATACTAGGGAGATATCCTTTCGCAACCAATTTAATGAGTTCAAAATGACAAGCATCTCGACAATCTTTTCAGTTTTAGAGAGTCAGAAAAGAGCTGAAAGGTGACTCCAATAGTGACTTTTTTCATGTTTTTACCGAGTCTGAAAAAGTATAAAATACAACTCATTCTTTGTCGTAACCATGTGGAAACCTGTCGTTGCACAAAGAGACGCGTGTAGAACGTATTTCTTGACAATAATATGATGAAATAATCGAAAAATATGTTTTAAAACCTAATTTAAGATTTTGAAAAGTTATAAAAGACCATAAGTGGTAAAAATTATTTAATTTTCACATTTACCTCTTTGTGGAGCAATAGTGGTCCATTTACCTTGCGATCTTGTGGCGATGATTGCGAGCAATCCAGTGAACCAATCTTGATTCCGTCAGTTTCAGGTAAGAGCCGACACCATTTTCCATCTTTTAAGCTAATTTTTATTTCCTTGATTTGTCATTTTGAATCATGTAGGGGAGGATTTGTAAAAACTAGGGCATCGCAGTTGGCGCGGGTTCCAGGCACGAACCCGCACCAATCGCCCCTTTTTTACACAGGGGTCACGCCCATTGGCGTGACTGTTAGCAAAATAATCGTGCCAACCATGCAACCCAAAATCCGCCTAAATTTAAAGAAAATGCAACCATTTGCTTGCAAATTTCGATGCCTAAGGAGACTTACAATTCTCATATGAACAATGTGTGTAGGTACCAAGAAAAAAAGATGGTAATTGAGTGGAAAGAGAGAGAACACAATGAAGAGGATGAACTAGCCATGGAAAATGAACAATGCATGGACGCCCTCAGAAAATGTTGGCTAAAGAAATTCTTTCTGACACCATGTCTCTAGGCTCAACCTGAATTGCTTCAATATTTGATAAGCATTTGCGACGAAGATCAAGAAGAGTTTGTGCTTCGCGACCAGGAACTTGAACTCGAAGTCTCTGATGTATATTTTTTCACTAGATTTTCGTGTAGGGGTGCAGTCCCTATCTTGACAGGTACCTGTCCTTTCGGGGAAAGTATGGGAATGGTGATTGACAGGGTGTGCCAAGGGGCACGAAAAGGAATAGGGAGTGGGAAGGTTGACATCCAAACCATTCCTGATCTTGCACTAAAATTAGTGCTACACACTATCAGGCAGGTTGCAGGATCGCAAGTGCCGCATGAGGCCATGAAGACACAACTGCTTCTTGCCTCAGAGTGCATGAACCTGACTCTCTTCAACTGGGCCGAGGTTGTGACTATTAACATCAACCGACAACTCACCAAGTGCAAGAAGACCAAACTAAAGAAGTTTGGGTATGGATCCATTTTGGTATCATTCTTCTTGGAACAATTACCCATATTCCAGTGTCAGGAGGTCATTGTCCCGATGCCACCACCCAGAGAGCCACGAATGGCCCGATGGGCAGCACTGATGCCTAGAGCAGGGGGTGGCCAACAGATGTCCTGGAGGCCAGAGTTTTTTGATTGGCTTCGACGAAAACTGATTGTCGTGGAGGATTGGCTATGCTGGCACAAACTTCATCAGTGATCCAGACCTCCCGCTCTCGGAGGGAGAGGATTAGGATGAACAGCTAGGTGAGACTCAATTTTTATTTTCATGATTTTTATGATTTTTTGGTATATATTCATGTTCTGACAATTAATCATATATGTATGCAGATGTTGGCCTAGAGCGACCTGCAGGTATGTCACCGATAACGAAGTGAGTTCCTCGTGATTTTGATCCTCATGGTGAGGGTGGCGAGGAGGAGATAGTACAGAACCTGGAGGGGATCGCTAGTGGGGTCCCAGACTATGCTCGCTTGGATGATGTGCCTCGGGCCTATCAGAGGCACACTGTAGGGGTGCCGAGTCGTATCCACCACTTGCTGAGGTGGTTGGTACAGGCGGTGACGTGCTATCATGAGCACCACGCCGATTAGGCACTTAGGCTTTTTATTTCCGCACATTTTTGAGAGACATGTTGTCTCGCGATGTAACTAAAACATACATATATATTTTTGGGTTTTTTTGATGCACATGTTGCAAAAAATCGATATATATATATATATATATATATATATATATATATATATATATATATATATATATATATATATATATATATATATATATATATATATATATATATATATATATATATACATCTATTTTCTACATGTGTCTATTTACATATGATGATGTTTCATAAATTTCGCAAATGTCTATCTACCACAATGTTAGCTATTGCATTAGTTGATGTATTCATTCGTATTGGTATATGTTGATATGTAATGAAATCAAAATGTCTTTCAAGTAAACGAATACGCAAATACCATCTCAAAATGCATGGGTTTCGAACCGAATAATGACTGTTAAGTTGAAGAACAACAAGCTGTGAATCCATATTCATAAGCAATGCGCGTATGCCGAGGTTAACTGCCTCGGTTAATAGTTCCAAAACATCACTATATTCAGCGACATTGTTTGTAGCTGGTCCTAGAAAAATACCTTGTAGGTTAATCAACTCACCAACAGGATCATAAATTACCCAGGCTGCCGAAGACAAGTTCTTAGTACTATGGGAAGCACCATTCGTGAAACCAACCTAAGGGGATATAGACATCTGCATAAAAAACAACACCCGATAAGCAGAAAAAAGCTCACAAAGCACATCAAACCAAAGCATGCACAAAAATGAAAAAAAATCACCTATGTACACATATCATGCATGAATGACTCAAGCATAATAATTTTTGAGGTACAACCCATTCCTGGGCTGTGCTAAGGGATAACCTTCATAATCAATAAGCTCGTAAGCACCATTTTGTAACACACGTTTGACGATGTAGGGCCCATGCCACATGGGTTGGAATTTACCTTCCCCCAGCTTGTCATGAGCTTGGTCGTATAGGAGAACGAGATCGAATTCGATAAAAGAACGAGGGGAAACTGGTTGGTCAAAATGAGCTTTGAATCGCTTCTTCTGTGCTTCGATGACCAAGGCAGCTAAGCGACGAGTTTCATCCAATATCTCTAAGTAGAGGAGACACTCTTCCTCAGGCAAAGTATTAGGCAGTAATTCCATAGCTAGTTTGAGTGAAGGGATTTCACATTCAATCGGAAGAGTGGCTTCCAGACCGTATACCAACTGAAATGGGGTAAATCCAGTTGCACTCTTAGGACTCGACGTTCGGTAAGCCCAAAGAGCTGAAAACAACATGAGATGCCAATTTGATTTATGGATCCCGATTGTTTGTTGAAGCATTGTAACAAGAAATTTGTTTACGGCTTCAACTTGGCCATTAGCTTGAGGGTAATACGACGTTGATCTGTCGTGATGCAGACGCAACTTAGATGTCAGCTTCGCCATCATATAGTCCCGAAAATGAGAACCATGATCAGTGATGATGGCCTGAGGGACGCCAAACCGAGTAATAACATGATTGAATATGAATTGCGCTGCTGTCTTACCGTCTGCAGCTTGTGTAGGCATTGCCTCGGCCCATTTTGTGAAATAATCGACGACAACGATAATATAGGCATGCCCCCCGACCGAATGAGGGTTACACGTCATACAATTGATGCCCCATTTGGAAAAAGGACCAACAGTAATGACAGGGTGTAAAGGAACAGGTGGCGCATGCATCTTACGCTGATATATCTAGCACACATGACATTTTTATACTGCAACAATGCAATTTTAAAAAATGGATGGCTAGAAATAGCCAACATGAAGGATCTTCTGTGCCACCTATGGAGTCGCCAATTTGTTGGTGAGGTAAATCCCCTCTGTGGAATGCCGCGATCCCACTAGACCTAGAGTGGGTCTAGCCACAAACGAGACAAGCTATAGCATTGATTCCTAGTTAACAAATGGACGAAGATTCGATAGATGACTTACCGGAGGTCCTACGCTGTTGTTGTCGTCGAAAAGAGTGGCTGCCTCTCGCTCCTGGTTTGACAAATCACGATCCGCTTGCCTTCATGCTCAGATACCTGCACACACACAAGAAACAACGATGATATACAACATACTATTTCACATCCGTAACTATCAGTCAGTTGAAGAAGACTAAATCAATTGCATTAAATAAACATAACACAATGATGGAACCAACACCATAGTCGAGTATATTAATGAAAGAAAGGAAGAGTACAACCAAGCTTCAACATTGCGGTCTCCTCCAACAGGGTTCCAGCAAAGCGCGTCTCACAAAGGCTCATCGAGAATTCGGACGGGGCTCTCTCTACATAATTCTCCTTGGTTCTACCTTCTCTATAGCAATTACTCAGCTATAGTATCTCTTCTCCAAGTTCAGCTTCTTGGCTATATGTTCAACTAGCTTTTGTAAAAGGAGAAGGCCTGTTTATATAGAGGAAGAGGGAAAGGTTAAAATCCCTATAATCATGGAGGGGAGTCCTATCTTCAAAGAATGTTCCATGGGAGGTAAAAACCACTACCTAAAGGGAGAGATCCGTGGCTTATCAAGTTTAACCAATTCTAATGAGTCATCCCTGAGGTAGTTAGAAGGAAACTTCCACCTCTATTTGTTAAAAAACATTCCTAAAATAGCTGGCGCGGGAAATACATAGAGACAGGGTGCCAGGTGGTGCGGGTTCTAGTGCAAATCTTCCCTATTGGCGTGAGGGGTGAACTTTCTACCTGCGCCAATGCCAAAACATAGGTTTTTGTGTGCTTTTTGAGGAAATGTTCAATAGGAGAAATGATGTCCTTATGCAGAAGGATGCAAAGAAGGTATTTGCAGAGTATGACATTGCTCACAGGTCATGGGAAAGACCCTCCAATATGCGGGGCGGGGGATTGCAGGGACGGTGACAAAATACTGTGCAACATGTATGAGCACATGCCAAAGCCCTGAAGCCTTTTCCATTCAACCCTTCAACCTTTCCAGGTGCGCCCTTGCACCCATAATCTCTCCTTGTTCTTTTTAGGAATGTTGATAAGGAATGAACATAAACTTTGCATAAAACATGTTAGAATAGAATATTTTTGGGCTGATGGTTGCTTGTCATGAGTGATTGTAGCTACAGGTATTCAAGGATCAGCATGGAAATAACGCATGAAGAAGGTCGACCAATGAAGGCAAATGAAGGAAGCATTGAAGAACAAATAACACATTAAAATATTGATGATCAAAGCACCCTAAAGATCCATAAGCTCAAATACCCTTTGGAGGGTGAAGGCATCAAAAATCAAAGTTGAATGAAGGATGAATACACGAGTGGGAGCCATGTCACCATTGAATAAAGTCCATGCCATCAGTCACTATTAGTCCTAGTCATCAAGGATAATGACATGTCACGTATTCATCACATGATGACGTGGAAGTATGATGTAATGATGTAATCATTGTAAAGAAAAATAAGTGGAAGTCCAAGGGTCATGTATGAAATAAATATCCATGGAAGTCCAAAGGACATGTAATATTGAGAGTCATATGTAATTCCAAAATTCATTTGGAAGTCCAAAGGTGATTAGAATTTGTAAAGTCAAGAGTAATGAGGATGTGAAAGGTGATGCCTCAAGTTATAAAAGGATACTCATTACTCATGTAAAGGAATTTTAACCTTGGCTTCTCCCAAAAGGCATTAGAGAGACAAAGTTATTACTTTGGGGAGCAAGTAGTGGCTCTAATGCTCCACTATTGGAACTAGTGATGTTCATTGTATTTATGCATCTTGGAACTTTTTCTTAAAAGCAAAGCCTCTCATGCCAACACATTTTCACACATGGATTGTAGATGTTTCTAATAGTACTCTTTGGATGTTTATGATTCATGTTTTCTTTCACATGTACTGGGGTAATTGAACTATTTCGGTTACTTTAGTGCTTAACTTATTGGAAATGTGTTGAAATGTTTAAAACAATCATCACATCTATGTGAACTATTTCACTTGATGTTAGATGAGCCTTTCTCATTCATGTGTGTCTCCATTAGTGTAGTATTATTAATTCTATCTTAGAGGCTCACTTTATTCCCCGCGTGTGGTAAAATAACCTTGATACATATGCAATCAAACATTCCCAAGGCACACTCGCTTGCTCATTGAAAAACATGTGCACTTCTCTCTTGTGATAATAGTTAAATCCAAGGTATTTATTTAAGTAAATGACAACTATGACATATTTCGGATGGGACTCCTACACAAAATGGTGCGAGGTCTAATTGAGACCTCATATCGGGGAGATCCCTTGTATGTTGGCGGTATCTGGCACCGTCAATAGTACCACAATACATACATCTCCAAATGTTTGATAAAAGCACTACAACGAAAACATTTTTTTAATTGGAACACTTCTCTCCTAAACATTTAGTAGAGGTAGGTGAAGCTTTTAATGGAGGTTGTATGTTTGGTTAACATAAAACTGGTTTAAAAATTAATTCTCTATGATAACACATGATCCAATGCACTTATATATCTAAAGTCATTGCTAATAAAAATATACAAGTTTCCCCTATCCCATCATTTATCTACTCTCAAATTTTGGTAAAATATACCTTTTTAAAATAAATGCTTGACTTTATGTATTAAACCTATGCAAATCTATAAATTCATACAAATATGACTATATACAAAGTGAACTATGTTAGGGTTAAACAAATAATACCAAAATGTGCTTAAAATGTTGTAAAACAAGTAGGATAGATACGTAGTAGCATAGTCCCTGCCTCTTTTATAGTTATTGGTCCATAGTTATTGGTTCAGTAGAATATATGTTATTCTCTCATGGTTTATGTGGTATTGCTAGATCAATCTGGCACGTGGCCATTTTTATAAATCAACGGTGAATGATGCATATAAGGTGCATAATAAGGGGGGGATTAACTGCGCCAAGTGACCTAATGGGCGGGATGGCCCACATTGATTTTTTGGCGTGGCCTCATCTCATTCGATATTGGATCCCAAAGGAGTTCCGCCAAAACCACTTTGTAGAGGTTATGATATCTGCTTTTGAAAAACTAGGGTTGGATGTTATTTTTTCTCCATTGTATGATGAAACTGAGGGTGGATGTATCAGGTAGCTATGAAAGGAGTTGGAAGCATAGTGCAGGGTGTATGATGATGAATCTCACTTATCCTAATGGCATACCAAGCTATGAGAACTGGTTATGGAAATGACAATGTGCATCATGAAAGGATGTAGTTTAGGCAGGGCCTCATGTTAATCCAACAAAAAATTTTCACCATGATGGAAGGAAGTTTGGTTCATGTAGAAAAGGTGACACTGGTGCTCACAGTTTTAGCAACCATCATTCAAACTTGCCCATAAATTTTTGTCAGATGCTACCTTTGTATCTCATCATTCACTCAGTATGTCTACCCTATTGGTCTTTGAAGAAAGAATATGGATTGGAAAAAAATAGGGTCATGGAAGTAGAGGTAGCCTTGCATCTGGAAGATCAGGCGGAAGAAACACGTTCTCCTTATGTACAACTATCTTCCTTAAACTACAACATGTTCTCACACACACAAGAAGTCATGCAAGAGTCCCTGGGTTTCATTGATGTGTCATTCAAATAAGAAATCCTTCCACTGTTGGACGTAGTTGACAGGTTACGTAATATGGATAGTACCAAGGAAGGCATCCATGTGCCAAGGATAATGGTGGTCAGAGATCAATCCAGTGGAAAATCAAGTGTGTTGGAATCCCTCCCAGTCATAAATATTCCCAAAGGACAAGATATTTCTATGCGATTCCCACTCAATATGCGCATTAAGAGATCCAAAGATAAAGAACAAGAATCAATATCCATTGAGCACATTGGCAAGGAGGAGAGAATAAAAGAATAAGAGATAACAAAAAAAATCAAATGTGCTAAAATTGCCATTGTAGGAGAAGGGTTAGGCATAAAATTTATTTCCATAATGATAGAATTTGTAAGAATGGGAGCTTCATATATATCTAACAAAGGTGGAATTTCCAGGTATAATGCAGGTACATGTTTTGCATAATATCACCCCCCACCCCCACCCCTGTCTCTTTGATAGTTATCATTCCATAGTTATTGGTTCAACAAAATCAATTCTCTTCTCTCATGGTTTACACGGTCTTGTTGGATCAATATGACATGTGGCCAGTTGTACAAATCGATGGTGAACGATGCATATTAGGTGCACAATAAGGGGGGAGATTAACTACGCTAAGTGACCTTATGGGTGGGATGGTTCACACTATTTTTTTAACGTGGAATCACCTCATTCGATATCAATTCCAAAATGAGTTTTTACAAAACCACTTTGCACAGGGTCCAATATCTACTTTTGAAAAACTAGGGTTGAAAGATGTTTTCACTCCATTGTATGATGAAACTAAGGATGAATGTATCAAGTAGCTATGAAGGGAGATGGAAGCATAATGTAGGGTGTTTGATTATGCCTCTGAATTACCCGAATGGTATATCAAGATATGATAATTTGTTATGGTGATGATAATGTGCATCATGAAAGGATGCAATGAGGATGTAGTTCAGGCAGAAATTGATCTTAATCCAACAAAAAATGTTTGCCATGATGGAAGGCAATTTGGTTCATGTAGAAAAGGTGACAATGGTACTAAAATATTGGCCTCCATCATATGAAATTTCATAGAAATTGTTGTCACATGCTACCTTCATATATCATCATTCACTAAGTTTGTATACCCTATTGGTCTTTGAAGAAAAGAGATAGCCAGGGGAAAAAAAGTGTCATGGCCATAGAGGTAGCCTTGCAGTTGGTAGATTAGTGGAAAAAACAAACTATCCTAAGGTATAATTATCCACATCAAAGTAAAACGTGGTCTCATACACACAGGAAGTTGTGCAGGAGAACCCAAGTTACATTGTTATGTCATACAAACAAGAAATTTGTCCACTATTGGACGCAATTGATAGGATATGTAATTTGGACATTACCAAGGAAGGAATCCAACACCTAAGCATAATGGTGGTTGGAGATCAATCTAGTGGCAAGTCAAGTGTGCTTGAATCCCTCGTAGGCATAAATATTCCCAGAGGCCCATAAATTTGTACACTAGTCTTGCTCATTATGTCCCTCAAGATATGCAAAGATGAAGCACAAGCTTCAATATCCATTGGGCACCTTGGCAAGGAGGAGAAAATAAAATAATTTGAGATAAAAAACAAAATCAAATGTTCTATACCGACCATTGCAGGAGAAGGGCCAAGAGTAGGTTTTATTTCCATAATGATAGAATTTTCAAGAATGGGAGCTCCAAATTTGAAAGTGGTGGACTTTACAAGTATTTCTGAAATCACAATGCATTACATAAATCTAATTGAGAGCATTATTTTCAACTTAATATCCACAAATGTGGATTTCTCCACTTGTGAGCCGATCAAGATGTATAATCTTGTTGATGAGCATGGTGAAAGAATTTTGGCTGTGCTGAGGAAATGTGACTGGGTGTTGGAAGGGCTTTTGAAGAAGGTGATCATGAACAATGTCAACATACGCTTGGACTATGTCTGCATTCAAAACTATGCAGACAAGGAAACAACCAAGGAGGTGCGGAAGAAGGAGAAGGCACTGTTGATTTCCCATCCAAAACTCAAAAATATCAACAAATCAGTCTCGACAATCATCAATCCAGAAGCATCAACAAATCAGTCTCGACGATCATCAAGAAAATTTACACCATGCTCTTAGCATTCCAGGAAGAGCTCATCAATCTCCCGAGTGGTTTGATTCGATTGAATTTAGCTGATTTAATTCACTTTTCTGAAACAAAAGTCACTGGTCTAGTTGGTCTATTCACATATTATGTGCATGAAACTAATTCACCCATGAATCTAAAAATAATAAAGGCATCTATATCAAGTCAAGCATATATGAACATGCTAGGAAAGGGAAGGCTCTATTGATTTACAAGCAGCAGAATAAATCAATTAGGCAACACTCTTATTCGGTAGAGGATGTTATGTTTGATTTGACAAACAACTGAACAACATGTATTCAATCTTTATTTCCAACACCATGAGGCTTTGCCTTAATATTGCAGTAGATCAACTTTTGGTGGATCGACTTCACCTGGTTATGAACAATAGTGTTTGTGTGATTCCACGAGTTATACTAGTCGGTTTTATGGTGTATAATAGATGTAGATCAAGTGGAACAAGTTATGTCAACAATGAGAAATGGGAGGTGATGTTCATTATGTGTTTCATAGTTTTGCTCCAATGGTTTTACTAATGGCTCGATGGATCATGCCCTGCTGAGATCAATGGTAGGAAAGGACATCGGGCCACGAAGTAGTGAGGGAATTAATCACCTCAATCCATGCAATAGTTAGTATGAACCACATCGTTCTGAAAAAGAAGAAGAAGAGAACTTCATCAATTGAACCACCCTCGATTACACCATTTCCCTTATTGGACTACTTCCTCGATTGCACCATTGCTTCATCGACTGCACCACTGTTGGAGTCAATCTGATAAGTTTCAACTCGATATAACCAATCAGAAATATAGTTTTTAAAATTATTTTATTATATCTGACAAATACAAAATTAAATGGAACATAAAATCATGATGCTTTTAACCCATAGAGAATTTGATTTATCAGACTCAATAAATGAAAAAATAAATTTAATTTTAAAAATAAATACAATTAAAATTAAATTTCTATAAACCCTGGATATAAGTACATATTTCAAAAAAATTAATATAGGGTCAATGTGGTTTGACCACGAGGCGAAAGCTATAATGCTAACCAAGGCAATGACTAATAAAACATTTAAAAATTTTTCTTAGTGGTGTTCACCAAACATATAATTGCATGACATGTATTAATACAAAGAAAAATATTTTAAAATTATTTAAAAAAAACAAAATTGTTTTTTTTGCGCTTATTAAATAATATAACATTGCATTGATGCATCATGATATATAAACCACATTGTGTTTACAATTTAATTAAAAAAATATTAAATAATGCGTAGATTTTTTAAAACATGTTATTAAAAAAATGCTACGTGGTATAAATTAAACATATAAATATATTAGTGCATTTTGATACAAGGTGTACTGTTTTAAGGCCAAATAAAAAATAAAAAATCCTTCTAAAAAAATTCTTCGTGATGCTTACAAAACCTATCACCATATTGCTGCATCATAATACAAGGTATAATGCAATAAGTTCAGATTTTTTTTTTTTTACCAAGCCATGCTCAAATTTTGTAAAATGGACTATTTGAAAAAAAATTACTTTGTGGTGTGCTCTAAACCTATAATTCCATTAGTGCATCAAGATACAAGGCACACCATAATGGGTTAAGTAAAAGATATTATCAAACTATTTTTTCATTTTCACCATCTGCTAGTGTTTCCAACACCTTCCAGAACTAGTGCTTTATCCACCTATCAATACCTTTTTGTTGTTGCCTACTTTTGAATTCTTGAATTTTGTTAACAATATTAATTTATAACAATTCCATTTCATTTATGGATTTTCCAAAACCCTTGAATTTAGATTATAATTCCTACATCAATAGTGACTCAATGACAAAGATGATACCATATATATTCTTTGCTACATTGGCTTATATTTTGATAGATTTAGTTTTATGTTTTAGTAGATAAATTCTGACTTTTTCACCTTTTTAGTGAAAAGAAGAATCATTATCAAAAGTGATTATTTTTCTGTGTGATGTGTGATGGTACATTTATAGGTCACATAGCTTGTGGGGAGAATTAAAAGCCTGAGCACACTATCTATTTGAAAATGGTTAGTGCATGCATTTGTTATGTTAGTCGATGCACTACGAGATGTTTTGGAGCACTGTTATGAAGGTGACCTATCCATGTATGTACATCAATCCATGCAAGTAAGATATACCTTGTGATGCCAATTTGTGTATAGATGAATCAACAGACCATTAACAATGTTACCTTCTCATGTGAGAGCATATTCTTATAATTTTTTATGTACCTATGTTTTGTGTGCATTAACATAGACTAATAGCACCATTTTTCAGTGCTATTGATTATTCCATGTGTGATTACATGTACCGATGCATTTATTAAAGTTATACATACATTTTGTTTTATTTTTTCAATGTTTTTTCAATTTATTGTGTACATTGATGTGTTTATGGATGACTCAATACATTGTCAAATGTGTTCCTTGACATCCTTAGAGCATTACATTATTGGGGCACTTACTTTTTCTCTCATGATGCACTAAAGTATAGAAAGCATATATTTACAATGCATCATTTCGTACTATAATATGTGTATAAAGTTTAAGATATTGCTTTATTAAAATAGATGTGCACTGAATATAATTCACTATGAAAAATAAGGGTAACATAGGCTTTTAACAAATTTTTTTGTACCAAATTTAAAATTTAATATTGAATGTATATTAAGAATTCTAATATAGTATGTGAGGCAGGTGAGGGGAGGTAGTCTTCCACCCTAAAAGAATAATTAAAGGAGAGTATGCATGCAATTAGGAGTTTTCTCTAACAATCTAGCAGAGGCATATGCTCTTTTATACGACATTATCTAGGAATGTTAATTCTATCCAAGGAATCTCCTTCTTCTAGGAGATTAATTCATCATATTGAGACACATGCAATTTGGATCAAAGGCTAAATATCTCAGGGTGGAAGTCATCCTAGCAAAAGTAGAGCTCTAGTTGAAAAATTGGATTGTAAGGTTGAGTAGTTCCATATGCGAAGGAAAAAAACAAATTTGACTTACTCCTAATCTAATTTGGATAATCATTTGGGAAAAAAGGGGTTGTTTTTATTTAATGGGATACTTGTCAACCAACCAATTCCTTAAGTTTTTTTATCCATCAAATGTCATGTCATCATGGATTAATGATGGTACACCGACAAATTTATTTCCACACAAGGAAGGTATCTATGAGAATAAATATTTTTTTTGTAAGTTGAGTAGGAAATTTCATCCATTAATTAAAAGAGCAGGTTACATCAAGATAGAGCTTTCAATGGCTCAACCTACCCACTGGGAAACCGGGTCTATTGGCCATCGGAAGGCATTATAAGCCAACAAAAAACTGAATGTTTTGAGTCTATCAAATTCGGCTTAATAAGCCTAAATTTTTGTATCCCATAATAAGTTTTTCTTTATAAGTCTAAAGCTTCCTACCGCTATAACCATCATAAAAATTAAACAAAAACTAAGCTATAAAAAAACATAACAAAAAAATAACTAGTCCTTGGAGGACTCTATAGTCATGGGTATTTAGCACTAGACCCTCGTATTTCAGAGTGTTGAGGCCTGCGAAGAAGCCATTCAATTCTTCCCAAGCAGGAATTCTGCTGTTGAACCTGAAACTGAAATAACTGAAAATATTTTTGAATTTCCTGAGACTACCTCTGTGACAGGGGTCAAGACCAGACACAAGAGCGAGGTAACATCAATTTCCATAAATTATGAAACATGTACTTCCTTCTCACACAACGATACTACCTTCGAAACATTAACAACAAAGGAGAGGTTTGAAGCTTGGTTCTACTAGACACCTTAGACATATATCCATAATAATTTTCCATATTCTCACTTCTCACCAAAGAAAGCCGACCATGGCAGGTCAAAACCACACTATTACCCACAAAACTAACACTCGAGCCAAAATTTTTCAATAACCCCTCAATATGGGTGACAAACCTTGCGTATTTAGGATAGATACATACATCACCCTCCCAACCCAAGGCTAGGATTCCCATTTTCTGAAGCATGATGCCAAAGAGAATTGATATCGATGTTGTCAACCCAAAATAAACAAAGAAATAACACCCCCTAGGATTCCATGAAAGCAGGATAACTGACATCCTTGCCGGGTTGTTCCAGTAAATTGTGTAAACGAAAATTCTATTTACTATCTCCATGTTTTTTGAATAGTGAAAGGAGAAGGAGAATATCACATACCCCAGAGTTAGCAAGCTGCGTTTGCCTTCAGAATTCTTCTGCCAAGCGCTCCCATTTGCTACTTGCCAAAAACACATCACCCGTGGAATGTTGCACTAGCTGAGCCACAATGAATTTACCACCTCAAGCAATTCCATACTCCAGATAATTTTCCAGTTTTCTTGATGATGACACACTTCCCACATACATTGCCTCTGTTCACACGCGGCCATCTTCGTCACACCTACCACTCCACCTGTTGTTGGCCTGGTTGGGTTGCTGTCCAACATGCGTTCTCTTAGTTTCCTTCATCATTATCCTCATGGGGATCTTCAAACATGTCGCACCCTGATTGGGGTTTCGTTTTTCCTACTTCCACGTGGTTTCGATTGTCCTGTTGGTCATTCCCAAGAATTCTAAGAAGCAGATATAATTTTTCTGGGTAACCATTTTTCCAATATATATCTTGTGTGAGTCCCATGTGAGAACATACCCAGTTAGCTAGGAAGTCTACCACTTTATTTCCATTACGAAGGACGTGTGTTGGAAGGATGTACTCAAATATTGGAGAAGATTACCAACTTCCTAGACAAGGCAGGATGTTCTACAAATTTTTCTTAGTTTTTTCCACTTTACTCCCTAGTTAAGACTTTTTACAGTGTGAATAACCAATGAAGAGTCACCTTCCACCACTGGTTTTCTATATCCCAGTCTTCGTGCAATGAGGAGGCATTTTTTGATTGCAGTATACTCAGGCTCATTATTACTTGCATACCCACAATCCACGACATATACATATAAAGTCTGACCCATATGGTTTCTAAATATTCCACCAAAAGCAACATCACTATGATTCCCCTTGGAAGCCCCATCAAAATTAATTTAATGAAACCTAGAGTAGGCGCATTATACTTAGTCGATGACACGTTGAGGGGGGGAAATAACTTCCATGAGGTAGGGGTCAACAACTGTGGTGCAAGGTTCAAAGTTGTACAAATACCCGCTTCATGAGGCTCCACTTGCCAATCCTTCGGGAGCCATTTTTCTGAAAGGATTGTTTCACATATGTATTGGATGATTCCTTCCCACACTCGCCTTTGAGAACTATTTTGGTCCTTAAATATTCTTTGGTTCTGTTCCTTCCTGAGATCCAAGAGAAGGGACCCAATACTGATGTGCCAAGATCTATTTCATACTAAGCTCCTAAAGATCCTAATTCTCCATAACTCTAGTGTTGATGGAATACTAGTAATATCCCTGTCTATATGGCCAAATGTAGTTGTGATATTCTTCCACATGTATTCTTTGTAGGAGAATTGATTTAGAAAGTGTTCCTTGTCTTCCCATGTGGCCTCGCACATAAAACATTGGGATGGCCCAAGAAGTCCCCTCTTTAGTATTTGGTTCCATGTTAGGATTCTCTGTTTGCAAACTAACCAGATAAAATGGGCCACTTTAGGCCAATGGTGTCTCGACCATATTTTCCTCCATACGGGGTTGTATTAGTCTTGAGGGGTTTATGTGGAGAGTCTGTAAGATTCTTTAATTGTAAACATACCTCTATGCGTATATTCCCATCTCAGGATGTCATATCCTTCCGTTGCAACCACCTTTCTAGATTGTAGTTCTATGTCAAATATCCTCCATTGCTTTGAGTCTGGTGGGTTAGGCCACTCTTATTTACTTTTCCATATTATCCACCCATTATCCATATCCTGCTTCCAGTATTGATTTATTGTGGCATTGTTCAAGTTGGTTGTATGAAGGAAGATGTCCCGTAGATCAGGACGACTTAAAAACTTTGGACATTGCTGCCACGGGTCCTACCAGAAGTGTACCCTTCTTCCATCCTGCACTTCCTAGAAAGTGCAAGATCATATGAGATCTTTATTGTTTGAGGCCAGGTTCCATATTGAAGAGCCCTTTAGGGTGATGGGGGTCCTTAATATTCCTTCAAGAGTTTTGGGCATCTAGTATTTATGGGTCCATATTTATTTCTAGATATCCTATCCTCCTTGCATCCATCTCCACCAAAATTTTGCACCCAATACCTGGTTAAGGACTAAGGGTTCCCGAAGCCCAAGACCTCCAACCATGTTGGGTATTTTCATTTTCTCCCAGGAGACTAAGGCCCATTTTTTGGCTTCCTGAGCCCCTCTCCATATTTTTTTTTTGAAATTATCTACCATAGCATTGTAGGCCGCTTTGGGAGCAACAATTTGGATAACTGATATATCTACATGGAATGAAGGAATGCTTTAAGGAGGACCACTCTTATGGCAATGTTCAACGACAAAAATGACCAATATCGAAGGCAAATGTGAATGCAGTCTATAAGGTATTTCCAATAGGACATCATGAGGGAATTGATGACAAGAGGAACACCAAGATACTTAGCTGGAAGGGATCCAATCTGGAACCCCAAGGTTCAATCTAGGAAGGATTAGGTAGTAGCCGGGGTATTGAAGAAGTAGATATTAAACTTATCAACATTGATCATCATCCCAGAGACTTGCATGAAGTCAGTCAGGACATTCTTAATGGCTCTTGACTCTTTTAGAGTTACTTGACAAAATAGCATGATATCATCAAAAAATTGCTAATGGGTAAGTGACAGGTCTTCCCCCAAAAGGCAGGTACCTCGTAGGGAAACCAAGCTAACAACATTTTTAATGTATCTGCCTAGACCTTCCACAACAAGGATGAAAAAAAATGAAGATAAGGGGTCACCTTGTCTTAGCCCTCTATAAGGGTTGAAGGTACGGGATGGGGATCCATTCAAAATAATAGAGAGGACATGGGTAAAGATGAGGGAGTAAAACCAATCAATCCATTTGGAATCGAACCCAAAGGCTTGTAACACATCAAGGAGGTAATTCCAACTTAGAAGATCATAGGCTTTCGATAAGTCTAACTTGATAATCATTACTTTGGATTTGAGGATTTTAAGAGAGTGGATGACTTCTTGGGAGGATATAATACCATCCATAATTTGACGACCTTGGACAAAGCCCATTTTCTTGGGAGAGATAAGGGAAGGAAGAAGTGGCTTAAGCCGCTTGACCATAACAATGGAGATGATTTTATAAATAAAATTACTTAAAGAAATCGGGCAGAAGCCTTGTGGCTCCTCTGATTGAGATGTTTTAGGAATTAGAGCAAGAAAAGTGGAGTTAAGGCCATGATTTACCTACTGGGTGCTTACTCCACTATCTCCAAGATGTTATGGCCTAATAAGTGTCAAGTTGCTTGGAAGAATTCTGCTGTAAAACCATCGGGGCCTGGTGATTTATTCCTAGCCATCCCTTTCACAACTTCTTCCACTTCCTCTAGAGATATGGCTCGTATAAGAGCCATATTTTGATCCCTTATGACAAGATGAGGTATGTGTCTGGTTATGCGTTGGATTTATTCCCCTCTGTTATGGTCTGAATCTGAGAACAAGGTATGGAAATGATCCACCAGCAAGTCTTCCATTTCTTCATGTTGAACCGTCCTATTTCCTGATGAATCTTTCAAGGAGAAGACGCGATTATGTTGACGGTGTTGGATCATGGCCTTATGAAAGACTCTGGTGTTTCATTCCCCTTCTCTTAGCCACTGCACCCTCAATTTTTTCTTCCATAGTAGCTCCTCTTATTGTCGTTTTTCCTCCAACTGGGTGAGGGTTCGACCTTCTTCAAGGGCTAGAGGTCCTGTCCTACCTTCTGAAATTATCCTTTGTTGGATTCCTTGCATATGATCCTGAAAGACTTGTTGATCCTTCATGATGTTCAAAAATTCTATTTTATTCCATGTTTTGATCCTTTTTTTCCATCTCTTTTAGCTTGAGTTGAAAGGCGTGCATTATATTCCTACCTTGGGCTATAATATCTGCCCACCAAATTTCGAGCTTGCCCAAAAAGGTTTGATCTCTTAGCTGAAACACCTCAAACCGAAAGGTTCTATTCTTGGGGGCCAAATTTAGATCCATTTCCAAACTAATCAGCCAATGTTTTGAGCCCACACAGGGGCGAATAGAGGCCTCCATAAATATATCTATGTTAATGATACCTTCAGAAACAAGGGATTAGTCTAGTCTTGATGCGATATGGTTCGTCCCTCCTCGCCGATTATTCCATGTGAAAATGCCATTAATGGTGGGGACATCCACCAACTCAAAATCTGAAATGTGATCCCTAAAATCTTCCATATCTTGGTCCATACATATGATCCCTCCTTTTTTATACTCCAGGGAATAGATGAGGTTAAATTATTCTCCAAAAATCCAAAGAGCGACTGGTATAAGCTCCCGAAAATCCCTTAGATTGCGGAGGACAGATGATTTCTCTCATGGAATGTGAGGCCCGTAAACTACAGAGAGCAGTGCCTAGTCTCAGGTTCCAATATGGGGAAAGAGACCTGAGAGGATACATGACAAGCTTATCCAACTGTCAAAAAGAACTTCGTTACGGTTCCAAAGGATTGCTAGACCCCCAACGCTTCCTCTAGCATCTTCTGCCATTACCTCATACCCTAATATTGAATTTTGGAGAAATCTCCTTCAGCTTCGCCTCTGAAAATTTTTGTCTCATGTAGGCACAATATGTTAGGCCTATCCTTCTTCATTATTTCTTTCAAATATCTTTTCTTACCTCTACTGTTGAGGCCTCTAACATTCCAAGAGATAATTATCATTGAGAAGGTTTTCCTAGATGGTGAAATAAAGCCGATAGCGGTACCACCCTACAAAACTTAACTAACATCTTGCCTACCAGTTGTATTGATTCATGTAGGTTCTTGCTTCCTATTTTTTTTCCTCCTTTACCATATCTTCCTTAATCCTGGGTATTCCTAGTTTGCGAGCCTACAGTGCTTTGGGACTCCATTTGTTTTTGGGCCTGATAGGCTTGATATCTTTGAAATGTGTCTCGATACAATTTATTTTGATCTTCTAATATGAATCTTTTGTCTATATTCCTCCATTCATGCAACAATTTTTTGAGGACTTGTTCTTCTATGCTTAGCTCCTCTCTATTTCCATCAATCTCCATGGATTGATCTTGTATTGGTTTTGGGTTTTCTTGGTATGATGGCTCGTCTTATACTTTTCTCTTCTACATTGGGTTTTTCCTTGGTATTTCTCTTTTTTCCCCTTCCCGACCTTTCTTCATTGCCTTCGAGCTCTCTCCCTCTTCCTGAAGGACACCAAAATGATTGTAGTTTCCTCAGGTTTTTTGGGTCGGCTTTGTTTGATTATCCAATCTAGTTTTTAACAGTTGCTTCTTACAAGAGACCTCTTGAAACCCTTCATCCTCCTCTAGTTGTGACAGGGCCGCTTTCATGACGGCCGGTTCCTGCTTTACTGGCTGATTCAAGGGGAATTCCTTGTAGATATGGCCATACTCATGAAATCTCGACATCGAAAGGGAATGTGCTCATAGTCTAGATGCTGTTGGTAGATCGCTCCTTGATACTCCATCTCCACAGAATCTGGCAGTGGTTATGTAATGTTCATGTAGACAAAGATCCATGCATATGAGGTATATCATCCTCTTCGGGTGGAATATGCAACCTTAACAAATATGAAAATGGATTTTCCTATCCCGTCAAGAATTTATAGACCCCATAAGTCAATTGGCAAGGCAAAAAGGTGGACCCAAACTGGTGCTTCCATGAATTTTTCCTGATCCAGATTATAACACTCCTCCCAAGATCACATAAACATGCCAACATTGTAATATTAATACGGTCCAGTCTCGAATATTATCTCCTTGTCCTCCAGGTTTGCAAAGATGACCGTGAAAAGACCTCTTACTCCCAATTTTAGATCTATATGGCCTTTTGGCTACCATTTCAACTAGATCCATTTGAGAAGGTCCTTTTCAAGCAGCCATATTCCAATGAACTTGCAGATCAGGGCGTGATATTTTATGTACTTTATGTAGTTTTCAAGTTTTTTCTTCAGAATAACAAACCGTGGCTTTTTAGAGGCATGAGGGAGGAATTGGTCTTGAACTTGGTTCTGCCATTGGGTGCCCAACACCACTTATCCTTGCAAATCTGCCAATTGAGAGGTCGTGGGAGATGCAGCTTGTTTCCCTTTAGAGTCCTCGACCATTACATTTTTGTAGAGGGGATCTCTTCCCCCCTGCAGGAGAACTCATCACCTACCTCAACCCCATGCTAGCACAAGACAGACTGCAACAATCAATTGTCCAATCTTACTAGCTTTAGCGTTTTCTTCAGAAACCCTAGTTTTACCATGAACTCCAACAAAGACCTAACACATCATTTTATGAGAAAAATATTAAACACCATGTAGTAAGCCAATTATTGGCTTAATAATTTGCATCTTATCCGTTTAATATCATATTTTTCCCATATAATGGAGAGTATTTGATAATTTCCATCTTATCCATTGAATATCACAATCACTGACTTACTGTATGGTGGCTAATATTTACGTAACTATGACATCTCGTATCCACTCGTCATTATGTTTAGTATTATTAGGACCAAGGGAAATAATCTCCAGTATCCCTTCATATGCAGTAGATGTGGGATATATCAACCTCCATCCATGGTGCATTATGTGGTGTTGGATTTAGCTCTGATCTCATCAGTTGATCGTTTGTAGTTGTATGGAAGTAAGGATTTAGTAGGGAATTCTTCCCTTCCTGATGGTATCTGGATGAGCTAGGCACAAGGGTATGGTTTGGTAGTTGTAGGAATGTGGATATCACTTATTAGAAGCAATTGCAAGCAAATCACAATTTTCTACACCAACATGAAATGGAAATCAAATTGTTGCTGGACGATCTATACGTTGTAGAGAAATGATTGATTGTGACTGAAGGTAGCTTGGGCTTTGGAGGGGAGATTCTAATGAGAATACTTTGGCACCTGAAGTGACATGTGGACATAATTGAGTAGGAAGTTCTCAAGCTAATTAACTTAGGACAATATCCTATATGATGCAGGAGTATCCAAATTTAGCCAATAATGTGATTATGTGTTCACATGTTGTGGCTAACAAGAGGTGGATAAAATTTGATTATTAATATTTTATTAAAATTTAATTGTGAAAAGTTAGTTTGTTTTGATTTCCTAAATTAAATAGGAATACAAATATCAAATTGGTTCTCCCTACGAGGATATCAAGTCAAGTAGATTAGGTCATTAAGATCGGATAGAATTAGGTTGTTAGAGTGGTTCAATGGAGAGCTAATAAAAGACAAGAGAATTGCTTCTGGGTATATATAAGCGTGAATAGGTGTGAGGTGTGGAATATGTGTGAGAGAGGTGTGACAGAGGAGTGGACAGAAAGGAGAAGCAATTTAAAATTCCAGCCATCAAGGGCTAGACTCTGTGTATTTTTCACTACTATTAATTCCAAGTGTGTTTGTATTTTAATTCTTCTGTCTGTGTTAAACTGTCATTTTTTTTTCTCTGTTGAAGGATAGATATCGTATTGCACACAATAAGGTTTCCATGTTATAGGTTTATGTGAAATTATATATTAATCAAAACTTTTAGACTCGAGCCAAGTTTTGAAGTTCGTGCATCAACCATTGCACATCACATCCAGAGAAGGGCGAATGGACACGCAAGTAGAGAAGATACAACGTAGATCATTAGAACTGGAATAGATCAACAGTGGAGATAAAAACGCAACCCTAGTGGAATATTGCACATCAACGATTTTTACCTTTACATGTTAATAAATTGCAAGGTAGGTGGTTTAAGTTGCGATGCGATAAATATCACACATTGAATGGATAAGGTATAGCGGGGATCACAAGAATTGACAATTATTAAAGTTGTGAAGCTGCGAGGAGGTAAATTTGTAAAGTTGCGAAGTTGCAATCCACCGCGATTGGTCACCGGTTTGTGTGAGCCATAAAGCACATGTTTGCGCGTGTATTGTGAAGATTTGCAGCCTTGCTGCATCATTTGGTATCAGAGCAGAAACTGAGTTCTGTTCTCAAGGGTTGTAGCAAATATGCCACCCAAGAGAGGAGCTGGCATACGTCGGGGAAGACCTGTAGCCAATGCAGTTTTCCTAGAAGAGATTCAACGCCTTTATACAAGGATGGAGACAATGCAGAGTGCTTAGAGGAGAGAAACTGATGAAGGAGATGTCAGTGCTGCAGAGGAATCTTCTAAGGAAGAAGAAGAGGAAGAAAGCAAGGCAACTAAATTTTTCAAGATATTAGCAAAGGTTAGTGGAAAACCAAGGGTGGAGATTCCTTCATATGAGGAGAAACTTAATGTGGATGAGTTGATGGATTGGATCAGTTCAGTGGATATGTATTTAGACTTGAAAGAGGTCGAATATAAGAAGAAGGTAAAGTTTGTAGCTACTAGGTTGAAGGGTCATGCATATATCTGTTGGGATGAACTACAAACGTCCATGGAGAGAAAGGGAAAGCCTAGGATCAAGCAATGGAAAAAAAATGGTAAGTAAATTGAAGAATAAGTTTATGCCAAAAGACTATCAGTTGAATCTTTTCAGACAGTTGCAGAATTTGAGGCAGAAATGAATGACTGTCAAGGAGTATACATAGGAGTTTTACAAGTTGAGCATTAGAGAAGGGCATGATGAAGATAATATGGAGAAAGTATCCAGATACATCAATGGTTTAAGGTATGACATATAGGATGGAATCAATTTGTTGAGTCTGAAGACAATTGAGGATGCCTACCAAGCAAATTTGAAGGCAGAGGAGAAAATGTTGAGAAAACAAAGTTAGAAGAATAGAGGTAAAAGTATAGCAAGAGGAGGAGGAACTTTTATATCAAGATTTCAGCAATCTCAAAATGAAGTAGGAGGCTCAAGCAGTAAACCATCGCAGAGAGGAGACTTTGGTAGAGGGAGATTTGCACCGAGAGGTAGAGGCCGAGGAAGAGAAATTTTGTGTTACACATGTGGAGAATGGGGACACGGATCATGCGACTGTCCTCATAAAAAACCATCAAATCAACGAAATGTGAATGTAGTTGAGGCAAAGGATGAAATTCCTCAAGTCATGACAAAAGAAGAGCTACCTGAGGCAGGAGAGTCTTTATTTATAAAAATAGTATTGCTTAAGGCAGAGAAGGAAGCAAATGCGCCAATGCAAAGGAAGATATTATTCAAGACTGTGTGCAAATAAAAATAAAAATGCTCCAAAGTTGTGATTGACAGTGGAAACACTGATAATATTGTTTCCACAGAGATGGTTGAGAAATCGGGGCTGATTAAGACGATACACCCTACTCACTACATAGTGTCGTGGCTACAGAAGGGACAACAGGTTTTAGTAACCAAATAGTGCAAAGTAGAGATACAGATCGGTACATATAAGGATGTCATATTATGTGATGTGATTCCAATGGACGTGTGCCATGTATTGCTGGGAAGGCCCTGGCGATTTGACAGAAAATCCATTCATGATGGCAGAAGGAATACCTATACCATAGAGAAGGATGGAAAGAAGCACAAATTACTACCTTTGAAGGATGAAGTAGACAAAGGAGCAAACGAGAATAATGTTATGCTGATTAGTGGAAAGGAATTGCTGCAAGAAGTCAAGAAGGAGAAAGAAATGCATTTTGCTGTTGTGGGTAAACCCAAGGTAATTTTGAATTCTACTAATTTAGACAATTTTCCTATGGAAATTAAAAATATGTTAGATGATTATGCTGACATAATTGTTGATGAATTACCAAGTGAACTACCACCAATCATAAGTATCAGTCATCACATAGATTTAATACCTGGTGCAAGTTTACCAAACAAAGCAGCATATAGAATGATCCCTTGGGAGAATGAAGAAGTTGGAAGATAGGTACATGAGTTGTTAGATAAAGGACTGATCAAAGAAATCCTTAGCTCATGTGTAGTACCATCCGTGCTTAGTCCAAATAAAGGAGGTGAGGGGCGTATGTGTACCGATTATAGAGCCATAAATAAGATCACTATTAGGTATAGATTTCCATTGCCACACATAGATTATTTGATGGATTGTTTGAGTGGGTCAAAGTATTTTACTAAAATAGATCTGAAGAGTGGATACCATCAAATAAGGATTATAGAGGAAGATGAATGGAAGACTGCATTTAAGACCAATAATGGGTTGTATGAGTGGTTAGTGATGCCCTTTGGGCTCACTAATGCAACAAGTACATTTATGAGACTAATTAACGAGGTATTGAAAGAATATGTAGGAAAATTTGTGATAGTCTATCTTGACATTCTGATTTTTAGTCAGAGTAAGGAAGAGCATTTGGAGCATGTCAAGTTGGTGTTAAATACTTTTCAAAAGGAGAAGCTGCTTATAGATTTGAAGAAGTGTAGGTTTATGAATAAGGAGATCATTTACTTGGGATTTATAGCCTCAGAAGAAGGCTTGAATATGGACCTAGAAAATATACAGGTAATACTGGATTGGCCAACTCTGAGAAGTGTATTTGAGGTAAGGAGTTTTCATGGTCTTGAAAGTTTTTATAGAAAGTTTGTAAGAGGTTTTAGTCAGATCTATACACCAATAATTGAAAAAATAAAGGAGAGCAAGCAACCATTTAAGTGGACAGAAGAAACAGATCAAAACTTCAAGTTGTTGAAAAAGAAGGTCACTGAAAAACCTGTTTTGGCCCTACCAAATTTTGATAAAATATTCCAAGTTGAGACTGATGCTAGTGGGATAGCAAGTGGAGCTATCTTGAGTCAAGAGCAGAGACTGATAGCTTATTTCAGTGAAATTTTAAATGGGGCAAAGAGGAAGTATTCATCCTATGATAAGGAGTTCTATGCTATTGTGCAGGCTTTGAAGAAATGGAGGCATTACTTGTTGCCTAAAGAATTTGTGTTGTATTTCGATAACCATGCACTTCAGTTAATAAATAATCAGTCGAAGTTGAACCAAAAGAATGCTAAGTGGGTGGAGTTTTTGCAGAGTTCTACCTTTGTAATTAAACACACAAGTGGTAAGTCAAACAAATTTGTTGATGCTTTGAGTAGAGTAAATCTGGTTATGCAGGAATTGAAGATTGGCATTTTGGGGTTTGAAGAGATGATTGATATGTATAAGGAAGACACAGATTTTAAAGAAATATATGTAGTTGTTAAAAATACCGTGATTCATAATAGAAGCAAGTGGTTGGAATACGTGATTCAAGGAGGATTGTTGTTCAAGAACAATAAAATGTGTATTCCTAAGTGCTCCATGAGGGAAAATCTGATTAAAGAAAAAAAAAAGTGGAGGACTTTCCGGCCACTTTGGACAGGATAAATTTTTTGCTCAAGTAAGTGTTTTTTATTATTGGCCAAAAATGTTGATATCAAAAAGTTTGATGAGAAGTGTAGGATTTTCCAACATGCCAAAGGAAGAAGCCAAAACACTGGGTTATATCAGCCTTTGCCAATACCCAATAGACCTTGGGATGCTGTCAGCATGGAGTTTGTTTTGGGTTTGCCAAAGACTCAAAGAGGACATGATTCTATCTATGTTGTCATAGATAGGTTTTCTAAAATGGATCATTTTATTGCTTGTAAGAAAACTAGTGATGCAACTCACATTGCTAATTTGCTTTTCTCTGAAATTATAAGATTACATGGACTGCCTATGAGTATTGTTTCAGATAGGGATACAAAGTTTGTAGGAAAATTCTGCAGGACTCTATGGAGGAAGCTAGGTACAATCCTCAGTTTCAGTTCAGCCTATCATACTTAGACAGATGGGCAAACTGAAGTGGTGAACAAGAGCTTGGGAAACATATTAAGGAGTTTGGTTTACAAAAACCTAAAGAAATGGGACTTAGCACTTGCTCAAGCTGAATTTTCCTATAATGATACTCTTAACCGGAGTACCAGGATGAGTCCGTTTCAGATTGCTTTTGGGATACATCCAAGAGGTGTGTATGAACTTAGAGATTTGGGAAAACAAGTGACAAGGAGTGAAAAGGCTAAAGAATTTGCAGAATAGATTCAGAAGTTGCAGGAAGATGTCAATAAGAGATTACAGAAAAAAAACCCAAAAGTATAAACAAAGGGCTGATATGAAGAGGATTGAAAGGGAGTTTGAAGTAGATGATTTAGTCATGGGTTATCTGAGGAAGGAAAGGTTTCCATTCGGGACCTATAACAAACTGAAAATGAAAAAGATAGGGCCATGTAGAATTTTGAGGAAGTTTTCCTCAAATGCATATGAGATTGAGATACTAGAAGGCGTTGGGATACCACCCATCTTTAATTTTGCAGATTTGTACCGATACAAAGAAACATAGAAATAACTACAAGAAGAACCTACAGAAGAGGAGTACCAGACTCTGAATTGGAAGGAACAGGTGCCAAAGACAGTAAAGAAAGAAGTGGAAGCCATTCTGGAGAAAAGAGCAACAAAGAATACTAGAGGACAAAGATATTATCAGTATCTAGTCAAATGGAAGGGAGAACTAGTGGAAGATGCCAGTTGGGTGACAACAACCAAGTTACAGAAGTTTAATGCGGATCCTGAAACATTGATGGATCAATCTTTTCTTCCTTGGGAGTTTGATGCAGGAGCATCCAGATTTAGCCAGCAATGCGATTGTGTGTTCACATGTTGTGGCTAACATGTCCTCCTGTCAAGAGCTATCTTTCTTGCACTCACTCAGAACATTTTTGGCGTGAAATTTGCAGAAGGAAACTAAACATCACTGCCTTGATCAATGATCCAAGGTGGCTCAAACATAAGTCATTCAACATGCGACATCAACAACAAGTCGTCATAAAATGTGCTATACAATTGACACAAAATCAATGTAAAAAGTGTGCAACACAATTGACACAAGTCGACAAACATGTGCGACACAATCAACACAAGTCAATAAACAACATGATACATCTTGAAAAACACATGTGCATGTATCAATGTATAATGAGCCTATTTACAGTTCGCTAATTACACATACAACTTCCTTGCACATGTACACCTTCAACTCTTCCTTTCAAGTACCAACAAGTACACAATCCAAAAAACATGTGGGTGACTATAAGAGTTGAACTAAAAGATATTGCTGCAATATAAGTGAGTATCACACTCATCTTTAAAACCTCCACGGAAAAATTAAGAAGTCCATCCACTTCTCACCAAGCCACCTCCATGGCGAATTTTGCTGTTGCAACTCTTCCTCATGTGAATCTTCCATTTTCACATCAATAATGGAATCCTTGGTTCCACTTGGGCCAATATTTCTTTCCTCTTACTGCATGTGCTTTGGACGACTAGTTGGATGCAAAGTCCAACAATGGGAGAAAATATGTCCCCTCTTTTGGAAAAATGTGCAAACTCATGCACCTTCTTTGAAAGTTGTCTTTGCCTCATCTGCTTCCTGTATGATTTCTTCCTCATCCAGCATCTCGAAACAACATGGTTAAATCCACCAAAATATGTACAACAAATCTTTCTTCCATTTAAGCATGTAAAATTATCATGCCTTGCAGAAACACTATCAAATTGATCATGAGAAGATTTATACCTCTTGTACTGCTTTGAATGTTCATCCTTTTTGCCTTCTTGAGGAGATGAACTAATAGAGGCTACAAATTTCATTTGCAGACTAACATCACCGTTCTTGTCTTGAAAACTATTTGAACTTGCATGCTCGCCATAAGCTGCATTTATACCCTCTTCAATAAAGGCTTAAGGCAATGGCAATCATATTTGAAACAAATTTGACATATTTGCATCTTAGAACTTGAAATAAAAGTTCTCTTTGAAATAACCTCACATGCCTTCATGGTTTTGGAGTCTTCACCATTAAATTGCACATAACCAAGACCAAGATTCTTGGGTCGCTTCTCAACCTAAATGGGATCAACCATGCCTTGTGCATGCTTGCCTAATCCCTTGCTTTCATAGCACATTTTAATCATTAATTTGGACCCTATTCCCCTTGTATGTGTTTCGAAAGAACCAACACATATTTCTAATGAGGAAACTGAAGACAATTTAGAATGGATTACCTATCTTCTTGCATTTTCTTGGTCAGTACTTTCTCTTTTGTCCTCAAACAAAATCTGTACCATATCCTTCAATTTAAAAAAGTCACGTTTCATATCATCATCGAAGAATCTTGTGAAGGAGGAAACTTCACTTGTAGAAGTTGTCATTATGATGTCAATGAAAAAATTAACTTCAAAAAAGTTCTCAAAGCTTTTCAAAAAAAATTTCAAAGATTTTTTAACCAAATGGCTATAAAGACAAACTCTTATTCAAGCAGCCAAACAACAAACAAACTCCAAGAGTTTCTTAACAAACAATCGTCAAGAGGGTTTGTGTTCCAATGTTGTCCATAAGGTACTTTAGGGTAGGGAAGAAGCCTTCAACCCTTTCTTCTTTTTTATCCTCTCCAAGACTTAGCTAATCAGTAGCTATCCCCAAAACTCAAGCAAACTCAAACAACAATCAGTTTTCAAACAGTAAAACAATCAATCTTTTACACTTTTTAACACCTTTCAAGCTATACAATCAAGCAAAAAAATGCTCCGTTAGGAAAGAAACTATGCTCTGATACCAACTTGATCTGAAAATGGTCTGGATAACTTGTATGTATTTCAAGAACCTACCACTCATTTTTAAATAAAATTATCTAGCTTGTACTTGACAATTTTGCGGAATTATTTACTTGAAAGTGGTGTATGAATTTTTACTGTTTATGTGTATTAACTTCATTTGTTCTTGCTATAATTTAACATCTATGATAGCAACATAATGCAGAAAATAATCATTCAAACACAACAACAATTTTGATCTAGGAGTTCACCCGAAATCTCGTGGGCTACGTCTCCTTTAAGCTTGGTCATCATGACTCAACTCTTTGGGATTATGGTAAGTTTTTTTTTACAAAGTAAATACTTAATTCCAATGAATACAACAACGATCCAAATGACTGAAAATACCATAAATATCCCTCTAATGGTTGTCCGAACTTTGTAAACAGCTTTAGGCTCTTGTTGACTCGATTCCTTCTGTCGGTGCACTAAGCTACTCTGAGCTTCCAAATGGCACAAAATCCCTCAGAATCCTTTTTCTGTCACTGAAACCACTACTTATGTATCCAACACACATCAGACATCAAATATCAACTGATAAATTGCTCAAATTGAGCACTGCATTCCCAAAATAGGCTATCCTCCACGGTTTGCCTAGGGCTGCCCAAAAATTCACATCAGCTTTTCGATCTCTAGAAGCTCTCAAAATGTTCTGAAACCACTTCCATTGGCTCCAAAATAACTAAAATAGTCAAGATAGAGTTTTGGTTATGTTAGCCACCTATAATATTTTTTCAAGCAAGCAGGTGGCTAAATATGTTTCTGAGCCTTCAAGAGAAACATTTCCTTTGAAAATATATCATTCTTGAAGCCTCCATGATGTCCTTATCCTACAAAGCTACCCTCACTGCTGTTTCCAATAAATAACCCTGCCGTTTTGTGAAAGGAAATGTCTTCAAAAGGCTTCCATTTTCCCTTTTTCACTCCCACATAATTCCTAGTTTCATCCTTGTTTTCTTCAAAGGATCCCTCTGAAAAACCCTCATTTAACCTCTAAACCATCCTAAATCCCCTTTAAACCTCATAATTTCCCTTTATTTGGTTTAAAAATCCCTTTTTCTGCTTATTGGTTCAATCCCTTATTTGGCTTGAAAAACACTAATTTTAGGCCTAAAACAACCATTTTTACCTTAAGGCCTTAAGCCCCTTTCGGCTTAACCCTTAGCCCCTTTTCCGCATGTGACCCGTGCTATGACCAAGTGCTAAGGCCTAATCGAAAATTGCATTCAGAGATTTCCTGTTGGCCTTTTTTCTTTATTCGTCAAATATTTCCGATTGCGATGAGTTTTACTCTGCCGATTGTTGATTCAATTTGGACCGTTGATCTCACCTGATCCAACGTCCAGGATCGCATTGCGCTCCATCGCAAGCCTTCGCCTTTCCCATTCCGACTTAATCCTGACCGTTGATCCTTTCTATATTTGACGACCAACGCTCAATCGCATTGCGCTAACCCATCATTCCCTCTTTTCTGTTTCGCCGATGGCCGATCTTCCGATTTAATCTTGGCCGTTGAATCCAAAAGAACCAACGGCTGGGATTTGATCGTGCTCTGCTTATGAGCCCGTCACCCGCATCCCTCCGATTTAATTCTGATCGTCGATCATCCTACCGATCTGATGGCCAGCGCACAGTTGCACATCGCAGATTTAAAGGTCTTGTTCGCTTGCCTTCTTTGATGTTGATCATGTGATTTAATCTCCACCGTTGAAGCCACAAGAACCAACGGTCAGGATTCAATCGCACCTTGTTCATAGCCCCCCGTCATCGCATTTTCCGATTAGATCTGGACCGTTGAATCCATAAGAACCAACGACCAGGATCGCATCGCGCTACGCTCATGAATTTTCACCATCCCAACCTTCGATTGAATCTCAGCCATTGATCGAGCTTGATCAGACGGTCCACTTTACATCCACTCATCAAACCCCGCCCTTTTCATTTCTTCCCATCGACAGATCGCGACCATCTGTTTCCAAGATCTAACGGTCAGGATTTAACCCGTCATTGATCCTACCCATATGTTCTGCCGTGCATCTTACCTCCTATCGGGCTTCTTCCGCACCATCAGATCTGAGGTCCCAGATCCAACGACCACCATTGCATATCGCGCAATTTTTTCGCCTGAAGGTTAATGTTTCAAATTTACGCAATACAGGCGGTTTTTGAAAGGACACGTGGCAATCAGTGTATGGTATTGCGTTTTTTGGCCAAAATCTTAAAACCACTTGAATGTTGCGCGTAAACCATTCCGGTTTTCTGCCTACTGCCCTCCGCTGTGTATCTCCTCTTTTAATCCCAATTGTTGATCTCTGAGATCGGACGGTCACGACTTAATTTCAACCTTGTCCATTTGTTATTTACCCGATCTTTCATATGATCCCACTGAAAGATCTCCATCGTTGATTATTCTAATCCAACAACCCACATTATATCACATTTCATTTCTTCCTCCATTCATCTAACCTCTCCAAATACTTCATCGGATGATCTCCACCGTAGATCATCCTGATCTAACGGTCCCAGTTCATCCTCGCACCCAAACTTCCAAACAACTGGTTAGCTGCTCTGCCAGTGTTTTTTCCCCATTTTTCCACTGCGCCCACTAGTTTCATTATCGCTCCTCCATCTCCGCGAGCCTCTGAAGAAGTCCTTTCCCACTTCCGTTGGTTTTTATGACATGTTTGTAGTGTTTTGCAGGTTTCAAAGGCGGTGAATTCACTCTGTTTTCACAGTTTGTAGTCATGGTAAAAGACCATCACAGAGCTGAAGATCGCTGAAGGGTTAAAGCATAATATTGAAGATTAAGAGCATAATCCACGGTTTGCATAGATTGAATACAATCATTGATCATAGCAGCGCAGATGACATATTAGCAGGATAGTCCTTTTATTGTAGAAAGGACCAAGATCACTACTGCCCATTCTCTATTCTGCATCAAGCACCAATATAGTTATTATTCTAGCATAAAGTCTTAAATAACTAACAGTGCATTAGTTGCAAATCATGGAAGACCTAAAAGGCCAACCTTCATCCTTTCTTGTCTCACAGTACAAACAGAGTACCTCCAGCCGAAATACTTCATGGAACATACCCCTGGAGTTATTCTCAAACCGACGAAGACCCCAATTCATATGAAAAGTACCTAAAGTCAATGTAAAACATTAAGACAGAATGGGCTTCGAAAGACCTTTCTCCCTCCATTTTAAATGAATCATTTATGTTCTATCCGCCTCTACTATCACTCTTCACCTATAAGAACTCATGAAAAATACATTTTAAATGTTGGTCGATTATTGAAAAAACACTGATTGTAAGCAGTTTCACTGAGATAGAGTTCTCTGTGTAGTAGTTGTGAATAGGCTGGGAGATGATTTCTGAATGATATCAAGCTGTTGGAAAAGGATGTATGTGATTGGTTTTTCTCTTCTAATATGACAAGCATGTTCATCGGATCCTGATCTAAATCAGTGGCGATGTGTTCGTTCTTTGTTATTGTTTTCTTTCTGTTTTACATCTTGTTTCACTTGCTCTGATAGGAAAACAATAAATTTAGCTTAGGACATACTGCTGCAAGTAACCCAATGCTCGCTGTTTTTTATTATCTTTATGTTTTCTGCTGATTGTGGATCTTTAAATGAATCATTTATGTTCTATCCGCCTCTACTATCACTCTTCACCTATAAGAACTCATGAAAAATACATTTTAAATGTTGGTCGATTATTGAAAAAACACTGATTGTAAGCAGTTTCACTGAGATAGAGTTCTGTGTGTAGTAGTTGTGAATAGGCTGGGAGATGATTTCTGAATGATATCAAGCTGTTGGACAAGGATGTATGTGATTGGTTTTTCTCTTCTAATATGACAAGCATGTTCATCGGATCCTGATCTAAATCAGTGGTGATGTGTTCGTTCTTTGTTATTGTTTTCTTTCTGTTTTACATCTTGTTTCACTTGCTCTGATAGGAAAACAATAAATTTAGCTTAGGACATACTGCTGCAAGTAACCCAATGCTCGCTGTTTTTTCTTATCTTTATGTTTTCTGCTGATTGTGGATCTAAAAAACAAATTCAATATAATTTAACCAGTCAAAGACGTTGGTCTGCCCATGCTTACTGATGTATGAATTTAGAGTTTGTTTCTTAGATGTTATAGTCTAGTTTAGCTAAAGGAATTGGGAAACTGGGGATTTAGAGTTAGCCCTGTCCACTAGGTTCCTTTTCCAATAGATAACCTTTCTAAGATCCCTTTGAGTTGAATGCCAAAAGCAGATAAGGTTAAAAGTCTTTCTCTGATCTTAGGTTTCACTCCGTGTTTAAACTTGAATGTTTTCTATTGTTTGAAAGTAGTCAGGAGGACTGTTGGATTGTTGTCTTTTGGAGTTAGCCTCATTAGGAGTTTGGATCATAGAGGTTAAGGCATGACCTGTCCGTAGATTTACTCCGAAGTGGTCACCTTGGAAGGTTTTCCTTGTTATTCCCATTCACTTTCCTATTGTTCCATTCCACACTATCATCTTAATAGATCTTCTGTTTTAGATGACTAGCCCTTTGAACGCCTTGGATATTTGAATTTGCAAGTAAACCCTTTTATGACCCCATTGCCCAATGGACTTGTGTTCTCTTTGAATTGTCTCCCCATTGCCCAAACATCCTTCTCTCCTCATTCCTTTACATTATACTGAACCCTTCTTTCATGTTTTCCCAACCAAACAAACAAAAAAAACAAACCCTTGTGCTCTATGACTAGCCTAATACCTTAAATTGAACTTCAAAGATATACATTTCTTTACCTTTATAGAGAGATCCATCCCTGGATCCAGGAGGGCTAGATCCTGAGATCCAAAAGTGGTTTGATGTTGTATTATCATTTGGTATTGCCAAATCATAGGAACCACAATAGTTTCATCAAAAATAGCTTTCGGCTGCTTCGGTTTCGCCTCAATCACCTATCGGCACCCCCTGGCACTAGGGTCAAGGAAAACTTCTTTGCTGAGTTTTTGAACTCTAAAAGTATTTAAAATTTGCTAAAACCTATGTAAATAGATTCGAAATGATGTTTTCAGCCAATATTGACCACTGGTTCACTGCAAATGGTCTCAAAAAACTCTTTATAAGCCCTTCACTGCTACTGGAAAAAGCTGGCACTAATGACCCCTTGAAATTTACTGAAGCTTTTCGGCCTTCAAATGTTCTCCACAAGCTCTACAAACCATTTCATCAGATTTAGAACATCTAAATTTTCCAATTTAGACTATTGGAACTCTAGAAAATGACTCTAACTCCCTTGGTTAGGCCTCAAAATAAATTTGTCTCATGGTGGCCCTGATGGCTCCTTCATCTTCCTTGAAGCAAAAGCTACTGAAGATCACCTCAAAACGACCTGAAACCTATTCCAAAGTGTTAATAAGGTCTAATAGACCCAAAATTTACTACAATTTCATCCAATTTGTTTCAATAATGAGGGATTTATGACCAAAACAACTTTGCCCCAATTTCCTCCACTAAATGTGGGAGAGCTGCGAGTTAACTCCACTAAAAGTGGAAGTCTGCCTAAATTTGGGAGCGCCTCTAGAATCTCCGCATTATTAAAATCCACTTAACTAAAGCTTAATTAAATATTAAACCTGAGATTAGGCTCCTTAAGTGCTCTTAACATTAAGCTCCCACACTGGTCTTATGATGAGGTTCCATGGGAGGAGGGCTGGCCCCTCCGTGCTTCGCCGGACCCACTCGGCATTCGAAGTGTAATAACTTCTTCATACGGTGTCCGTTTTTCGAACCATTTACGGCGCCGGAATCAGGAAGAAAATATATATGAAACCATCTTTGTTTAAATCAAATCCTGTAACTTTTAATTTTTAGCTAATCCTTAGGTCCTTAATCCAGTTCTGATCACACCTCCCAAATGAGAAGCTTTTGGACCCCAAAAGCTCTCTCGGACTACTGAAACTGATCTGTACAACAAATGAGAGTACTCCACCCTCTTCTCTTCAACCTCCAAACACTTTCCTTGAATGGCTAGTGAATTTCAAGAGCTGTCTTTCTTGCACTCACTCAGAAAATTTCTGGCAAGAAATTTGCAGAAGGAAACTGAACATCGTTTCCTTGATCAATGATCCAAGGTGGCTCAAACATAATTCGTGAAACATGTGACATCAACAACAAGTTGTCATAAAATGTGCTATACAATTGACACGAAATCAATGTAAAAAGTGTGCAACACAATCGACACAAGTTGATAAAAAACATGATACATCTTGAAAAACACATGTGCATGTATCAATGTACAATGAACCTATTTACAGTTCGATATTTACACATACAACTTCCATGCACATGTACACCTTTAACTCTTCCTTTCAAGTACCAACAAGTACATAATTCCAAAAACATGTGGGTGACTATAAGAGCTGAACTAAAAGCTATTTCTACATATAAGTGAGTATCATACTCATCTTTTACACCTCCATGGTGAAATTTTGCAACAACAAAGAAATTCCTTCAACTGAACCGCATTTATATGCAATCTTGCATCAAACTTTTCAACAGAAATACATGCATACAACTAAAATGTGCATATGTACAAAGGAGTATTTCTTACTGTGTTAAGAAGTCCATCCACTTCTCACCAAGCCACCTCCATGGCGACTTTTACTGCTGCAACTCTTCCTCATGTGAATCTTCCATTTTCACATCAATAATGGAATCCTTGTTTCCACTTGCACCAATATTTCTTTCCTCTTGCTGCATGTGCTTTGGACGGCTAGTTGGATGCAAAGTCCAATAATGGGAGACAACATGTCCCCTCTTTTTGCAAAATGTGCAAAAATCATGCACCTTCTTTGAAAGTTGTCTTTGCCTCATCTGCTTCCTGTATGCTTTCTTCCTCATCCAACATCTCGAAACAACATGGTTAAATCCACCACAATATGTACAAAAAATCTTTCTTCCATTTAAGCATGTAAAATTATCATGCCTTGCAGAAACACTATCAAATTGATCATGAGAATATTTATAACTCTTGTACTACTTTGAATGTTCATCCTTTTTTCCTTTTTGAGGAGATGAACTAGTATAGGCTACAACTTTCATTTGCAGACTAACATCACCGTTCTTGTCTTGAAAACTGTTTGAACTTGCATGCTCTCGATAATCGGCATGTCTACCCTCTTCTTGCTGCAACAAAGGCTTAAAGAAATGGTAAGCATCTTTGAAACAAATTTAACATATTTTCATCTTATAACTTGGAATAAAGTTTGCTTTTAAATAGCCTCACAAGCCTTCATGGCTTTGGAGTCTTCACCATTAAATTGCACATAACCAAGACCAATATTCTTGGGTCGCTCCTCAACTGAAATGGGATCAACCATGCCTTGTGCATGCTTGCTTAATCCCTTGCCTTCATAGCCCATTTTAATCATTAATTTGGACCCTATTCCCCTTGTATGTTTTTCGAAAGAACCAACACATCTTTCTAATGAGCAAACTGAAGAGAAGTTAGAATGGATTACCTCTTCCTCATGCATTTTCTTGGCCAAAGCCTCTTGGGGCTTGATGGAGTTGCCTCTCCATATCATGCAATTTTTGAAGAATTCCTTCCTTCTCTTCCTTCATGGCAAACAATTGTTCTCGAAGTTCAGTACTTTCTCTTTTGTCCTCAAACAAAATCTGTACCATATACTTCAATATAAAAAAGTCACGCTTCATATCATCATCGAAGAATCTTGTGAAGGAGGAAACTTCACTTGTAGAAGTTGTCATTATGATGTCAATGAAAAAATTAACTTCAAAAAAGATCTCAAAGCTTTTCAAAGCAAATGACAAAGCTTTTTTAACCAATTGGCTGTAAAGACAAACTCCTATTCAAGCAACCAAACAACAAACAAACTCCAAGAGTTTCTTAACAAACGATCATCAAGAGGGTTTGTGTTCCAATGTTGTCCACAAGTTACTTTGGGGTAAGGAAGAAGCCTTCAACCCTTTCTTCCTTTTTTTCCTCTCCAAGACTTAGCTAATTAGTAGCTATCCTCAAAACTCAAGCAAACTCAAACAAAAATCAGTTTGCAAACAATAAAACAATCAATCTTGTACACTGTTTAAAATCTTTCAAGCTATACAATCAAGCAACCAAATGCTCTGTCAAGAAATAAAATATGCTCTGATACCAACCTAGTCTGAAAATGGTCTAGATAACTTGGATGTATTTCAAGAACCTACCACTCAATTTTAATTAAAATTATCTAGCTTGTACTTGAAAATTTTGCGGAATTATTTACTTGAAAGTGGTGTATGAATTTTTACTGTTTATGTGTCTTAACTTCATTTTTTCTTGCTGTAATTTAACATAATGCAACAAATAATAATTCAAACACAACATCAATTTTAATCTAGGATTTCACCCGAAATCTCATGGGCTACGTCTCCTTTGAGCTTAGTCATCATGACTCAGCTCTTTGGGATTATGGTAAGTTTATTTTACAAAGTAAATACTTAATTTCAATGAATACAAAAATTATCCAAAGGAATGATATACCATAAATATCCCTCTAATGGCTGTCCAAACTTTGTAAACAACTTTAGGCTCTTGTTGACTTGATTCCTTCTATCGGTGCACTAAGCTACTCTGAGCTTCCAAATGGCACAATCTCCCTCATAATTATATTTCTGTCATTGAAACCACTACTTATGTATCCAACACACATCAGAAATCAAATATCAACTGATAAATTACTCAAATTGAGCACTGCATTCCCCAAATAGGCTATCCACCATGGTTTGCCCAAGGTTGCCCAAAACTTCACATCTTCTTTTCGATCTTTAGAAGTTCTAAAAATGTTATGAAACCACTTCCATTGGTTTCAAAATGACTGAAATAGTCAAGATAGAGTTTTGGTTCATCAAAAATAGCCTCCAGTTGCTCCGGTTTCGCCTCAATCACCTATCGGCACCCCTTGGCACTAGGGTCAAGGAAAACTTCTCTGCTGAGTTTTCGACCTCTAAGCATCTTTAAAACTTGCTGAAACCTCTGTAAATAGATTCAAAATGAATTTTTCAGCCAATAATGACCACTTATTCACTGGAAATTGTCTCAAACAACTCTTTCTAAGCCCTGCACTGCTGCTGGAAAAAGCTGACACTAATGAACCCTGGAACATTACTGAAGCTTTTCGGCCTTCAAACGTTATCTATAGGCTCTGAAAACTATTTCATCAGATTCATAACATCTGAATTATCTAATTTATACTATTGGAACTCTGGAAAAAGACTCTAACTCCCCTGGTTAGGCCTTAAACTAAATTTGTCTCATGGTGGCCCGGATGGCTCCTTCATCTTCCCTGAAGCAAAAGCTGCTGAAGATCACCTCCATTCGACCTGAAACCTATTCCAAAGCATTAAGAAGGTCTAAGAGACACAAAATTGACTAACATTCTGTCCAATTTGGTTCAATAATGAGGGATTTATGACCCAAACAACTTTGCCCCAATTTCCTCCACTAAATGTGGGGCAATTGCCAGTTAACTCCACTAAAAGTGGAAGTCCGCCTAAATTTGGGAGCACCTCCAGAAACTCCGCCATATTAAACTCCAATTGACTGAAGCTTAATTAAATATTAAACCTGAGATTAGGATCCTTAATCGCTCTTAACATTAAGCTCCCACACTGGTCATATGATGAGGTTCCATGGGAGGAGGGTTGGCCCCTCTGTGCTTCGCCGAACCCACTCGACATTCAAAGTGCAATAAATTCTTCATATGGTGTCTGTTTTTAAAACTATTTATGGTGCCAGAATGAGGAAGATGATACCTATGCAACCATCTTGGTTTCAACCCAATCCTATAACTTTTAATTTTGAGCTAATCCTTAGGTCCTTGATCTAGTTTTGATCACACCTCCCAAATGAGAAGCTTTTGGACGCCAAAATATTTCTCTGACTACTGAAATTGATCTGTACAAAAAATGAGAGTATTTCACCCTCTTCTCTTTAGCCTCCAAACACTTGCCTTGAATGGCTAGTGACTTTGAACCACAACTAAAAAGCAATTCACACTTCCCTTCCTCAATGCCTGTCCTCATGTCAAGAGCTGTCTTTCTTGCACTCACTCAGAAAATTTATGGCGAGAAATTTGCAGAAGGAAACTGAACATCACTACCTTAATCAATGATCCAAGTTTTCTCAAACATAATTCGTGCAACATGCGACATCAAAAACAAGTCGTCATAAAATGTGGTATACAATTGACACGAAATCAATGTAAAAAGTGTGCAACACAATCGACACAAGTCGACTAACATGTGCGACACAATCAACACAAGTCGAGAAACACCATGATACATCTTGAAAAACACATGTGCATGTATCAATGTACAATGAACCTATTTACACATACAACTTCCATGCACATGTACACCTTCAACTCTTCCTTTCAAGTACCAACAAGTACATAATTCCAAAAACATGTGGGTGACTATAAGAGCTAAAATAAAAGATATTGCTGCAATATAAGTGAGTATCATACTCATCTTTTACACCTCCACGACAAAATTTTGCAACAAAAAAGAAATTCCTTCAACTGAACCGCATTTATATGCAATCTTGCATCAAACTTTTCAACAAAAATACATGCATACAACTGAAATGTGCATATGTACAAAGGAGTATTTCTTACTGTGTTAAGAAGTCCATCCACTTCTCACCAAGCCACCTCCATGGCGAATTTTGCTGCTGCAACTCTTCCTCATGTGAATCTTCCATTTTCACATCAATAATCAAATCCTTGGTTCCACTTGCGCCAATATTTCTGTCCTCTTGCTGCATGTGCTTTGGATGACTAGTTGGATGCAAAGTCCAAAAATGGGAGACAACATGTCCCCTCTTTTTGAAAAATGTTCAAAACTCATGCACCTTCTTTGAAAGTTGTCTTTGCCTCATCTGCTTCCTGTATGCTTTCTTCCTCATCCAGCATCTTGAAATAACATGGTTAAATCCACCACATTATGTACAACAAATCTTTCTTCCATTTAAGCATGTAAAATTATCATGCCTTGCAGTAACACTATCAAATTGATCATGAGAAGATTTATACCTCTTGTATTGCTTTGAATATTCATCCTTTTTGCCTTCTTGAGGAGATGAACTAATAGAGGTTACAACTTTCATTTGTAGACTAACATCACCGTTCTTGTCTTGAAAACTATTTGAACTTGCATGCTCGCCATAAGTTGCATGTCTACCCTCTTCTTGTTGCAACAAAGGCTTAAAGAAACGGAAATACTCTTTGAAACAAATTTGACATATTTGCATCTTAGAACTTGGAATAAAAGTTCTCTTTGAAATAGCCTCACATGCCTTCATGGCTTTGGAGTCTTTGCCATTAAATTGCACATAACCAAGACCAAGATTCTTCGGTCGCTTCTCAACCGAAATGGGATCAACCATGCCTTGTGCATGCTTGCCTTATCCCTTGCCTTCATAGCCCATTTTAATCATTAATTTGGACCCTATTCCCCTTGTATGTTTTTCGAAAGAACCAACACATCTTTCTAATGAGGAAACTGAAGACAAGTTAGAATGGATTATGTCTTCCTCATGCATTTTCTTGGTCAAAGCCTCTTGGGCTTGATGGGGTTGCCTCTCTATATCATGAAATTTTTGAAGAATTTCTTCCTTCTCTTCCTTCATGGCAAACAACTGTTCATGAAGTTCAGTATTTTCTCTTTTGTCCTCAAACAAAATATGTACCATATCCTTCAATATAAAAAAGTCACGTTTCATATCATCATCGAAGAATCTTGTGAAGGAGGAAACTTCACTTGTAGAAGTTGTCATTATGATGTCAATGAAAAAATTAACTTCAAAAAAGTTCTCAAAGCTTTTCAAGACAAATTTCAAAGCTTTTTTAACCAAATGGCTATAAAGACAAACTCTTATTCAAGCAACCAAACAACAAACAAACTCCAAGAGTTTCTTAACAAACAATCGTCAAGAGGGTTTGTGTTCCAATGTTGTCCATAAGGTACTTTGGGGTAAGGAAGAAGCCTTCAGCCCTTTCTTCCTTTTTGTCCTCTCCAAGACTTAGCTAATCAGTAGCTATCCCCAAAACTCAAGAAAACTCAAACAAAAACCAGTTTGCAAACAGTAGAACAATCAATCTTTTACACTGTTTAACACATTTCAAGCTATACAATCAAGCAACCAAATGCTCTTTCTAGAAAACAACTATGCTCTGATACCAACCTGATATAAAAATGGTCTGGATAGCTTGTATGTATTTCAAGAACCTACCACTCAGTTTTAATTAAAATGATCTAGCTTGTACTTGACAATTTTGCGGAATTATTTACTTGAAAATGGTGTATGAATTTTTACGATTTATGTGTCTTAACTTCATTTTTTCTTGCTGTAATTTAAAATGTATGACAACAACATAATTCAGAAAATAATCATTCAAACACAACAACAATTTTAATTTATGATTTCACTCGAAATCTCATGGGATACATCTCCTTTGAGCTTGGTCATCATGACTCAACTCTTTGGGATTATGGTAAGTTTTTTTTACAAAGTAAATACTTAATTCCAATGAATAAAAAAATGATCCAAAGGACTGAAAATACCATAAATATCCCTCTAATGGCTGTTCGAACTTTGTAAACAACTTTAGGCTCTTGTTGACTCGATTCCTTCTGTCGGTGCACTAAACTACTCTGAGCTTCCAAATGGCACAAAATCCCTCAGAATTCTGTTTCTGTCACTGAAACCACTACTGCTGTATCTAAAACACATCAGACATCAAATATCAACTGATAAATTGCTCAAATTGAGCACTGCATTCCCCAAATAGGCTATCCTCCACGGTTTTCCCAAGACTGCCCAGAACTTCACATCAGCTTTTTGATCTCTATACTTTCTCAAAATGTTCTGAAACCACTTCCATTGGTTCCAAAATGACTGAAATAGTCAAGATATATTTTTGGTTCATCAACAATAGCCTCCAGTTGCTCCTGTTTCGCCTCAATCACTTATCGGCACCCCTTGGCACTAGGGTCAAGGAAAACTTCTTTACTGAGTTTTCGACCTCTAAAAGTATTTAAAACTTTTTGAAACCTCTGTAAATAGATTCAAAATGATGGTTTCAGCCAAGAATGACCATTGGTTCACTGCAAATGGTCTCAAACAACTCTTTCTAAGCCCTGCACTGTTGCTGGCAAAAGCTGGCACTAATGACCTCTGGAACTTTATTGAAGCTTTTAGGCCTTCAAATGTTCTCTACAGGCTCTAAAAACCATTTCATCAGATTCAGAATATCAGAATTATCCAATTTAGACTATTGGAACTCTGGAAAAGGACTCTAACTCCCCTAGTTAGGCCTCAAACTAAATTTGTCTCATGGTGGCCCTTATGGCTCCTTCATCTTCCCCGAAGCAAAAACTGTTGAAGATCACCTCCATTCGACCTAAATGTTGTTCCAAAGTGTTCATAAGGTCTAAGAGACCCAAAATTGACTAAAATTCCGTCCAATTTGGTTCAATAATGATGGAGTTATGACCAAAACAATTTTGCCCCAATTTCCTCGACTAAATGTGGGGCAACTGCCAGTTAACTCCACTAAAAGTGGATGTCTGCCTAAATTTGGGAGCGCCTCCAGAATCTCTGCCATATTAAACTCCACTTAAACGAAGTTGAATTAAATATTAAACATGACATTAGGCTCCTTAAACGCTCTTAACATTAAGCTCCCACACTGGTCATATGATGAGGTTCCATGGGAGGAGGGTTGGGCCCTTCGTGCTCCACCGGACCCACTCGAAATTCAAAGTGTAATAACTTCTTCATATGGTGTCCGTTTTTCGAACCGTTTACAGTGCCAGAATCAAGAAGATGAGACCTATGCAACCATCTTAGTTTCAACCCAATCTTATAAATTTGAATTTTGAGCTAATCCTTAGGTCCTTGATTCAGTTCTGATCATGGTATCCCAAAGGGTGAGTATCAATGAGTGATGAGTTGCAGAATTTTCTCACTAGTGTTCTTCAACTTCTACATCTTTAGATGATAGATATATAAATGCAATCCTATACCACCACCTCCTCAACCTAGACCACTAGATAATCTCACTACTCCATCTATATCTCTACCTATTATTCCCTCACTAATCCATCTTCTAATGCACAAGCTAATAACCTAACAATGGTGTTAGAAATTGGAAATTTATATTGATTTTTAATGTATACTTTCTATTTATGTTTGAAATATATGTTACTTTTTATGTTATCATTCATATTACACATTTTCATATCATGTACATGGTTGGTTGATGTTGTTTGGTAATTTGTACTGTATTTTTTAATATTTTGCACATTTGATTTGATAGTTGATGATTTATGAAATGTATTATAAATATGCTAATGATTAACATTATTAATGGTTATCATTATTAATAATTTATATGTTTTAAAGTAAAATTTGAGATATATCAATCATTTAAAATTTATGTTACATTTATAGGAAATACTACATAATATTTAACTCTAATTGTACTAAATCATTTAATTTCATTGAAAGTGCAAAATCATATAATAGTTTAATGCCATATACTATTTGGCTATTTTCCAAGTTGAAATCATTGTTGCACAATAAGATACGACATATTTATTAAAAATGTTTACACATCTAATTAAATTATTCAATAGAAAGAAAAAGAAAAAAATATTATTTTATTAAATTTTTGAAAATATTGAAATTTGAAAAAAACTAATGCTCATGATTATATACTTTATATATCTTTGTAAAATCACTACTAATTATACTTGCATTCTCTATTTATACCCAAAAATTGAACTCTATTTAAATTAGTATTTACCTTAAAACCTTTATTTTATCTTTATTGAGCAAAAAAATTCAACTATTTCATGTACTAGTATAAGAGGAACATCCAACGGATTAGTATTTACCTTAAAACCTTTATTTTATCTTTATTGAGCAAAAAAATTCAACTATTTCATGTACTAGTATAAGAGGAACATCCAACGGCATGAGGATGCCTCAACTAATTGAACCTCATCAAATAAATGAATTAGAATATGGACCTACACGTCTATCAAACATTCTTTCTCAAACATATAAACAATCTTAAGTATCTCTTAATGCCAAAATGGAATGATATCCATGTGAATTTTCTTCGATGTATCTTAACCTACAAACACATATAATTTTAATTTAGTGTATCTTTTGTTTTGGGGAAAGTCGTAGTTCATACAACCATGAATGAACAAATAATAATAACATTCCAAAACAAACACATACGAAATTAAAAAGAGCATAATATTGTGCATGCATACCACTTAACATGCATTGTAGAAAAAGAAGCATACTAGAAGGTTTAGATGGTCATTTGATTTCAACAACCAACCTTGAATGTCCCATATATGGTGAAGCAACATTAGAAAGTCGATACAAATAAAGAATCCACATTCAAACCAAATATAACAACCTTCTCTACAAACAACTCATACTTAATTAATAACCATGGCACATTACCTGCGACCAAAGGCAGCAGTCAATAACGGGTAAAGGACCAGCACCAAACCTTTCATTCTTTACTTTGGGGTTAAGCAGGGTAAGGTTTTCACTTAAATGAAATTGAAGGTTATCACTTAATAAGATAAGCTTCTATCTAGAATCTATAGATTGTAGATACATCCGTATTCAAAAGTATCCGTAGGAAATAGCGATTCGATCCAACAGGAAATTTACTATTGCGCGCTATATAGCCGATAAATCTATAGATCCTTCTTTAGAAGACCGATAGGGATCAACATCTCCTCTCCTAACTATTTTTTTATCAATATTTCATTTTTGTATTCAAAGAAATAATATCTCTCCCGTCACCCAAGGTGTCACTTTTTATATTGATAAGTAAAGTGCCTCAAAGAAGATGGAACATTTTTTAATTTATGCATGCAATCTAGGAAGTGGGGAATCTTAGGATGGTCCCAACACACAATACATACAACATTTTCATCCCAATGGGAGTTTTCTAGTAAGTGGGGAATCTTAGGATGGCTCCCAAAATACATACAACATTTTCATCCCAATGGGAGTTTTTTCAATGTAAGCGTTGAAAATAGTAGGATTGTTAAATAGAGGTTTTTTATTTGAATTAAAAAAAATTGCAATATGCCCTATGCTAGTGCATCATTGTGATTGTTTCAAGTCTTGAGGTTCTCCCTAGTTTATCATTGAAAGTATAATTTTATTTTCTATAAGGGTGGTCTTCTAGAAGGAATACCCTCAAGCAAATGTAAATTGGATTTTGCAGTTCATTGAACCACCTAGCTTTTATAGAGGGCCTAAAACATCTATATCCATAATACCCTTTTATCACTAGTTATATTGTTAATGTAGACATAAAACTTTAGCACCAAAGGATACAAATACAACAAATTTAAGTATGCCAAATAATTTAATAGATATAAACAAATTAATTAAAATTATTACTAGGGAAAACTTATAGCTCTAAGTAATCATACATGGTATACCCACATATACAATACACTATAAAATACCTATTCATATACATGGGTCTTGATACATCATGAATCTATATACCTTCCCATACCTGCTTCAATTCGTCGAGTAAAGTTTAGAGGTAGACATTCATTATCTTTACTTTTCTTACCATGAACTATGGCAACTAACATAAGGTGTTAATTCTTCATGTAAAACATCCATGATACCATTTTGTTATTGTAATGAAGGGAATACAGTTTAACTCCATCCATGGCTATGCTCAACCAAAGCCTTTGTATTTCATCATTGAATTATTGTGCCATGTGTCCTCTATATGCTTCATGGCTATTGAATCCACTAAGATCCACATAACTTCTAATTCACTTCTATGTGAGGCATGGAATTCCTGCAACATAGATGACTATTTACAATGAAAGACCATTTGAATCCTTAGGATTATAGGCATGTTCCTCAATATTTTATGAGGAGGACCATTTTAACACTTCTTTTATTTATTTATTATCCTTGTTATGTCCAAATTTTAGAAATATCAATGTCTATGTATTCAAATTTGTATATTACAATAATTTAGACAAGAATGTTATGCTACATACTCAAGAATCAACCTTTTCAGTAGTTCTTTGCTTCTTCACAACTTCTATGGAGGATATTATCATTTGAAAATACCTTAATTTTTAATAACTTTCAATTAACAAGAAATTTAAATGTACACCATCATTAATCATGTATAACATCACTTTTATTGTTGATTATGTGACAAGGCTTATTGAAATATAGTAGAATTGATGAGTAATTGCCTTGGTAATACCAAGAAATCCATGATTGCTATACCATACATAATTTTCAAGTTGTACAATAACATGGTTGTCCACCTTTGGGTAGAACTTAACCCATGTCCAAATAGAGAGGCCGTGGAAGTAAATTTTAGGATTTTAAAGAATGTATAAATGTATGAGCACTTTCCTTGAGCTCTTCTTGCTAGAATGAAAAAAACAACATTCCCTCCAAGATATGGGTATCCTATAAGAAATCATTTGTATTGACTTTTTATCAACTTTTTTCATCCCCAACATTTGAAGAACTAGTGCTACTATAGATGTTATGAAGAGGTGACTCAGAACATAGTGGCAATTGAATAGGTGGTTGACTCATTCATGCTTGGTATACTTCCTTTTTAAGTAGTGGTCATTTAGAATTTTTTTCTCAAGTTGACATTGTAGTTAAGTGAAACCATATATGATAGAACTATCACTCGTTTTCCAAATCCTAGTTGCAAAAATATTGAACATTTAATTAACAATATTAGTAAATGCAATTCTTTTAATATGTTCACACACTATATCAATGTATATTTTGTATGAAATCCTGCAACTTCTATGATGAACAATATGAAACTAAATTCATTTCACCAGGACACAAAATTTCTCTACTCTAGATAAGAAACAGAATAAAACACAAAGATAAAGATCACAATCACACAATAACACTATAATTTTTCTTGGGAAGCCCAACTAGGAAAACCCACTTCTTTGTTTTAGAATTTATTGATATTTGAGAAATAGATCTCTTACAAGGAAATATTGTTTCACTAGAAAACACACTTGTTATCACTGCTAATAATTAACTTGAAACACCTTGCAAGCAACTTGACCCAACTCCTACTTCCTTGCGCAGTCTCTGCCCCTATTTTCTAGGTCAAGAAATATCCTATTTCCTAGCGTAGTCTCTGCCCCTATTTTCTAGGTCAGGAAATATCTTGTTTCCTAGTGCAGAATGGGCCCCTATTATTTAGGAATTTCTTCCTAAATATTAGCGCAAAAATACAACAAGAATGTCTCTCTATCTTGGCATATGGCTCCTCCAAAGTACGCTCTCTCAACAAGAAGCTCTCCTCACACAAACTTGTGTAAAAAATAATGATACAAACTTGTGCCTTTGTCCTCATTTTATCAATTTAACCCATGCTATATTTGGTGAGTAAAATTTTAGAACACGAGTTGAGTTTGACTCGTTAACTAAGAAAACTGCTAGTGTAACTCGTCCTTGCTTCAATCAAGGCTGAATCTCTCCAACTCGTTCTCTTCTAAATATGAATTACCTGTTAGAAGTCCACTTAACTGTCCCTCCAACTCTACAGAAGAATAAACCATGTCCACGAACTCGTCCTATTCACCACAAACTCATCCATGGTAAAAGAATGACTAATCATGATCCTTGTTGACTAAGGCATGAGGCAAGAAAACCTTCCATGCTCCCATTTTCAACACTCCCTCATAGCAAGGAAGGGATTTTGTACAACTCCAAACTTTCTGAAATAGATAAAATTACTTCTTTCCAATGCCTTGGTTAAGATATCTGCTATGTGCTCCTCTGTTGGAATGTATGGTATCTTCACTATCCCTTTCTGCACACTGTGAAAATTTCAAAACTGAAATCCTATTGCAACAAATGGAATCATTTCTTCTAATTGTTAATTAATTTAACAATTTATTTGCTACAAAAAATACTGAATCAATGACACTACAACCTTCACAAATAAAACTACATAAAATAGTAACACTGGAGAATGCGAAAATTCTAGAACACACACATAAAAATATGACACAATTTGTTTTTGACAAATTTCCCCAGAAAAACCCAATACGGGAAAACCGGTGCACTAGCTGAGGGTTTTTATTATTATAGAGTAGTGAGAAATTCTGAGTATAATCTGGATGCTGAAAATTGGAAATCCCAGAGAGAAAAAATACTGGAAAAAATATGAGGTAAATTACCCTCACTCTGAGCAATCCCGACACTTGTCTGCCACTAAAAATCAAGTCATCCACCTAGCTCTATGCAACATCCGCGTCACCCTGGCGCAATATGCTACACACTCAGCATGAAACAACTAAATATCTAAATATCCTGCCTGGTGCTGAATGGGAAAATGTTTCTTTGACCCTCTTGAACCTTTTCCCAGACTCTGGAACTAAAAACCTCTTTCTTCCTAAACAAATTGAACTACCCAATGAAGCCGCTATGGAGCTTCTTGGAGAAATTTCGGCCTCTCTGCAAATGCACTTCACCAGATCTGGAAAACTTCCTCTAGCTCGCTGTCCCTACCCCTCACTATTTCTACTTCCTTAAAAAGCTTGAACTCTTCCGAAAAATGCTAGATCTCTGGAAAAATTGAAATTTCCAAGGAATTCAAACTCCACAATTATATCTCACTAGTGTGTTCTCCATCTACCCATCGAATTCTTCTTATAATCCTATGTTGGACCTCCAATGAATAATATTAAAACTTAATCAAGGGCCCAGATCAATTTCCTGTCTATCCATGTGAGTTTCTAGATGATTCACACTTTATCTGCATTAATAATGATTAACTAACCAGATTTCCTAAGTTTAGACTAAGGAAATATTAAAAAATAGGTTAGTAATCTGAATGACACACTTCTAGGTGGAATTTCCGGAAACGATTCTTGGGTTATGGAGAACTCATATGTTCTAAAATCTCCAAAATTTTTCAAGAATAGAAAACCTCCAATGCTACAAAAACTAACACTACCTCTTAGAGAGGAAGGTGTTCTCTCTAGTACTGCACACTCTATCACAACACCCTTTCTTTGTACCACCCCTCTGTCACCCTGCTGATGTATGGATACTTCCCACCAACCACTACACAACTCTGATGCTGCATGCTTGCTGCTACTGAAACTACTATATTATTGCCAACTCTACATCTGTACTACAACTCTCTCTCATATGTTGTTGCTGCAACTACAACAACTATAACTAAGAAGCATCCAAAATATTGAATCGATTGTGTTTGTTGCATCTGTGTCCCGAGTCCTGAATGCTACTAGAACATGCAATGTCCACTACATAATATGTGTTGTTGCTGACTCATCATTGTGCCACTCTACATTGCTTCCAACACTGCAGTGCAATCCTCAACACCCGACTGCCACTAGTATACAACTGTCACTCTCGAATCTGACTGCATCACTGGCACTGATCCATCCTACTACTAAATACTTTGGGCTCCTGTAGCAAAGTAATGATCCATGGGGTGGACACCTCAATGGACCCTTCCTAGGTTTGCATTGCTATGGGACTGTAACTCTAGATCGCCCCACCTCTCTCCTAGAGGTATAGCCACAAACATGGAAAAATATTCCTCCAACTTGTAGAAAAGCTTGTATATCTCAACAAACGATGTCGCCTGGTCCTAATTCTCCTGTTTTTCCTTCTTCCTGAGAGGAAAATATGTACTATAGTAGCCGATATCACCACATCTGAAGCACTTGACCTTTGACAAGTCCTTATTCTTCTTCTTCCCCCCTTTCCCTTGAATGGGACCCTTGGAATCTAAGGTCACATTCTCCTCTTCCTTCTCACTCTTCACGCCCTTGGTACTGCCTCGACTGATGGTGCTCTTTAGTAGAGCTCTCCTCAAATCCTCCTACTACAGATTGGACCACTTCCTATCCCAACTAGACAAAGTGTCTTTGTAATAAATACTTTGTGCAAACACATGCCAATCTTCTAGGACACTGTTCAGTGCCAATCGTACAAGCTCTGTGGGTTGGGGTGCCTCCCCAATGGATGCTAGCTAATCTTAGACCTCCTGAATCCTAGTGAGGAAGGAATCTATGACTTAACCCTTATGTATCCTTATTATTCTCAGCTTATCATGGAGAAACATCTTCCGTTTCTTGGAATAAATTTGATATAACATGGAGAGAGAATCTGATATCTCCTTGGTCGTACCTTTTCCAAATACATGTGAGAATATATGATCTCAAACTCTATCCAAGATCATTCGCTTCGCCTTCATCATTTATTTTCTGTACTCCTTTAGCTGATCCACATGTTGGGGTACTTCTACCACATTCTCTGCATGGGTTTTTAGGCCATGCACATAAAGGAGAAATGATAATTTAGACTTCCAAATGACATAGTTGGAGGCACCGTCCAATATATCTTGATCTCTGAGCCCAATAATTGTTATCTTGAATATGGTCGAAATATCTCTCTTTCCCTCTACTTGGCCATTGGATTTTCTACGCGTACAACATTTTGGAGTGAGAAACTTTGCCCACAACTACTGTCAATCCGCAGCTGGAAAATCAGATCTTTAAAACTCAAGATCCCTTGAGAGAAATTTTCCCTCTGTTGTGTGTGATTTTCTCTTCCACCTGTCACAGATTTTGCTCTAGCCAACTGCTGCAAAACCCTTTGTGCCCAGACAAGAAATATGCTCAATGAAAAACTGAGTTTTTGTTGCTCCGTCTGCTTGCTGGAATCACTGAAACTGGCAAGGCGGATTTTTTTTCCCTATCCTGCACTAAAAAATTGAACTTCCCCAAGAAATTGGTCTTCTTGGCTTAGGATCTAGAAACCTCTAGAAATTTTTCCTGCTACCCCCTTTGAGCAGCGAAATTTTGCTTCTGCTTTTGAGCTCTCCCGTATGATCAATTACGCTCTAATACCATGTGAAAATTTCAAAACTATAATATTATTGCAACAACCATAATTAATTCTTCTAATTTTTAATTAATCTAACAATTATTTTCTATGAAAAATACTGAATCAATCACACCACAACCTTCACAAATAAAATTGCAAAAAATAATAGCATCAGAAGCTGAGAAAATTATAGAACTCACACATAAAAATATGATACAGTTATTTTTGGAAAAATGTCCATGGAAAAACCCAATGTGGGAAAACCGGTGCAACAACTAAGGGTTTTTAGTAATATGCAGTAGCGAGAAATTCTAAGTATAATATAGATGCCAAAAATTGGCAATGCTGTAGAGAAAAAATACTGGCAAAACCATCTTGAGGGAAATTACCCTCACTCTAAGAAATCCCGACACTTGACTGCCATTGAAAATGAAGCCATCCACCTAGCTCTGCGCAACTTCTATGTCACCATGGTGCAGTTTGCTACACACTCAACCTGGAACAATTGAAGATCTAGTCATCCTGCCTACTGCTGACTAGAAAAAAGCTTCTCTAACTCTTTGGAATCTCTTCCCGGCCTATGGAATTGAAAACATATTCCTTCCTCATCAAATCAAACTACCTAATGAAGCCTCTGTGTTGCCTCTAAGCAGCTTCCTGGAAATATTTCAGCCTCTCTGCAAATGCAGTCACCAGATCTGGAAAAATTCCTTTGGCTCACTGCCCCTGCCCCTCATTGTTTTTTATTCCTTTTGAAGCTTGAACTTTTCCATAAACTGTTGGATCTTTGGAAAAATTGAACTTTCCAAGGAAATCGAACTACACAAGTGTATCTCACTAGTGTTTTCTCCATCTACCCATCAAATTATTCTTGTAATCCTCTATTATACCTCCAATGACTAATACTAAAACTTAATCAAGGGCCCAGACTGATTCCCTATGGATCCGTGTGAGTTTATAACTGATTCACATCTTATCTCAATTAATACAGATTAATTAACCATATTTCCTAAGTTTAGACTTAGCAAGTGTTAGTGTCAGCCTTTGCAGCCTTCCTCCAGTGATCAAACATGCTCTTACAAAGTGATTTTAAGGTGTCAAGGTCAAATTTTGTCATTTCAGTGAGTCTTCAAGCAAAATTTGGTCACTAGGTATTAGGTCTAGGGTTTTCTTTCATTCCTTTCAGAGTTGTCCAAATGTCGGTCCATGTCACCATTCAGCTAAGTGTACCATCATTCAAAGGGTTGTCATCATCATGTCAAGTTCCAAAGGGTCATTTTACACCTTGTTCATGCTTCAGTTGTGCCTAGGTAAGTTTCATTTCCCTCTCCTAGGGTTTTGAAGGTAATTTCTCTTGGATGGTCAAATCATCAGAAAAACTTGTATCCTGATGTTCATACACCTTCTCCTATCCTTAATGTACCTTATTAAACACTTCCCATCACTAAGATCCCCCAAATTCCTCATTTTTGCACAAACCCTAGTTTCTTGCTACAATTTGGCAATTTTCTAGGCTAGGCCTGTGTTTTGCCCTTTTGTACACTTTCCCCTCACTCAATCTCTGAAATTCCACTTTCCCCTGCTTCCTAACATCCCTCCCTACTTCCAAAAATTTTCTCAAGAATTTATAAGCCCCTTATCTCCTTCATTTCGCTTAATTTCGACAAATCCCTTGTTCCACACATCGGGATAGGTTTCACCAAAATGCTTTTTCTGAGAAATAAAAGATGACTTTTGGAAAAATGAAAGAGGTTTTTGTCTAAAGCTTTCCAAAGAAGAAAAACCTCCTTCACTTTTTACACAGGTATCATGGTTTTAGAGAAATGTCAAAAATACTATTTCCTCAAGAGAATCGATGCACCTATGAAGTGACCTTGGGAAAATCAAGATTTCTCCTAGCTTGGTTGGAAAAATTACTTGCTTGATGAGTCAAATGATAACTAGAAAAAAAATATATTTCCAATGAGCTATCATGACCTCAATTTGGAGTTGAGGAAGACCTTCAAAAGTTGACTGTAACAGCACTCTGCCTTGAGGCAACTTCATTTTTCTCATTTTGACCAGTCTTGGGAGATTTGCTTTTTGACAGGGTAAATGAAATCCAAATTAAAAAATTCCAGTTGGGTTGGAAATTAGACTCAAAGATATTTCTAACGAGCTATCCCACGCCCAATTTGGACACCAGGAAGGCCTCCAAACGCCTCCTGAAAAAAGGCATTACGCATTGAGCTTGGTGTGCGGCGCATTGAGCTGAAACACAAAATTTTTTTCCATTCCTCTCCAACATCAAATTTGCTTGGTTTCTCCATGTTTGAGTAAGTCAAAGTCACTCATCTATTGCTCATAACTTGTGCTTGGTGTTGATTATGAGTTTTATTATGAAGATTTGAGTGCAAAACTAAACCCTACTATCTTGTTGAGAAGTGCCTCCTTGGGGTTTTGCAACTTGTTTTGGTGTCAATCATCCCACCTCCCCACCTTGTTTTTTCCATCTCCCATCATTGTTATCTCATCACTACACCATGCCATCTATCCCTGCAAAAATAGACAAGATTCATCATTCAGCCAAAAATCAAAGTGGAAACGAAAAAACAGAGCTAGAGTGAAGTGTCAAAAGTTTCAAACATTGAAAAAGTGGGTGTGCCCAAATAAAAAATTAAAATCCCTGTCATAAGAGATATGTTTGTGTTCAAATAATCCAATTACATGCCAAGAGACATCAGTGAAACCAAGAAAAATCATGGAGGAGTGAAGAAATCATGTTGAAGGCCGAAAATGTGTTGCAGTTGCAGAGCGTGGCGCGTTGGGCTGTGGCGTAGCGCACATGGCGTGCACGGCGCATTGGGCTGTTTTCCGCAGTGTAAAAATACACTGGCGCGGCGCACATGGCGTGCGCGGCGCGTTGGGCTGCTGCGCGACGCACAGAGCCAGAACTCACATTTTTGTCATTTGTTTCAAAAAACTCCAATTCGCTTGGTTCTTCTCGCTCCAAGAAGTTTATGAAATTGCCATTAACATGTTTGGTGCTCATTGAAGTGGATTGTGAGAGTTTGTGATGTCAAATTTCAAACCCTATTACTTTGTTTAAAGCTGCTCTTTAGGGTTTTGAATTGGAGTTTTAAAATTGGTTTTTGGTGCAAAAATTCTTCAACTTTATTTCCCTATCTGTTGTTCCTTTCCCATCAGTGTTATATTATCATTATAGCCTATTTTTTATTTCCTTTTACATCTCTAAGAGGCATTCACTCCTAAAACCCTATTCCCTCACATCCCAAGTTACTCATTCCTAAGTCCCATTACCCCTATCCCTAAATCCTTTCATTCCCTTTTCTTATCCCTTTCCCTATCATTTACAAAAAGTCCCCAAACCCCACATTCCCAAAACATAATCAAGTGAATGTCTTCACATTATAAACTTCACTTGGTTGGAACATATTTTTCCCACAGTCCACTATACTCACTGTCCCTATTTACCACAGTTCCTTCCTATACAGTCCCTTCCTATTGGGCATATTTTTGAAATTGAAACAAGGCACCAATTTTTCAACAAACCAAACATACACTTGGCATATACCTTGCAACACCATGACGGACACCGACACATCCTATGCACAAGACAGTGATTCCGCCACTGAACTGCATGCACCAGGAGGGCACTGAAACGGCGAAAAAGGGAGGATAGACTCCGAATCTTGGCCGAAGCTTCTTTGGCTGAGCATGATACTTGATGATGGACCTTCAGTCCAAGTTTCAAGGAATTTGGAGAAAATTTTGTCAATTTTGTTTTTTTGGTCACAAAACAGATTTTCCTTCCCGATGCGTCGTGCCACCTTGCGCACGCTTACGTTTGAGAGATCTTCTGGAGGAAAAATTTACTTTTTTGGATTTGTTATGAAAATTTATGCATGATCAGGAATGGCCTAAGGATTTCATCAAGTTCTGGGTGGTTTAAAGGGTCAAAAACACCTTGAAAATGGCCTTTCTGCCACCTTTTGCACACACAGGAACCAGTCTTGGGAGATTGAAGTTTTGGAGGGGCAAATGACATCCAAATCCAGAAATTCCACTTGGGTCAGATAGTAGACAGAGAAGGCTTTCCAATGAACTATAGCTCAATTTGGACTTCGGGAAGTGCCTAAAAAACAGGCTCAAAGTGGCGCGACACATTGAGTTTTTGGGCGCGGCGCATAGAGGACTTTTGCCTATTTTTCACCCTTTAGCTCAGAATTTCGCCCAGTTTTGACTAGTTTCACTTTTTGATGTAATTCTTGATCTACTTGGATGTAATTTGATGACTATGATGTAATTTTGGCACATATTTACTTGTTCTAGAGGATTCATTCACTAAAAAGTGAAAATTAAATGAATGAATCAGTTTCCTTCCATATAGAGGCAAGTTGTTTGATTGCCTAGATTTCAGTTCCTTGTTTAGAATTGGTTGAAACAGCTCCTAGAATGATGAGCTCGACCCCTAGAGGCATGGGAATGGGTTAGGCTGGTCTATATTATGTATTTTATGAGTCATTTTCAGGGTTGGATACTTGGGAATAGTTTGGCACTTCATTGTACATACACTTCTACATTTTTGGCAAAGGAAAGACTAGGGTTTTGCAGCACTTGTCGGGATCCTTGTGGCTCTGAGTTTTGATGATGTTTTTCTCCATGTATCTGTAAGTTTCATTAATGTTTTATGTATGCCATTTCCCTTCTCTTTGCTTCCTAAATTAAACAAATGAGTAACTAAGGTAGAATTCATTAGTTTGCTGGTGCTCTGCCTTAAACTTTTGTTTAGTTTTATGTGTTTTCATCTGTTTGTAGAGGATCCTTGCAACCTCTTGCCCTTTTCAGCTCCTCAGCAGTATTTTCTATCCATTCATTCAATCTAAGACATCAAAGCCATTGCCTTCCCTGCCCCAACTTGAACTCTACAAGAATTTGGCCTCATCCCCAAGCCCAAAATTGCCTTTCCCTTTTTTCCAACAAAAACCCTAAAAATCATTCCAAACTCCTTGATTCATATACCTAGCCTAAAATTAGCACTCATTTCAGTCATCTCAAGCCCTATTGATACATTTTTCCTGAGATTGACTCGGAGAGAGCCCTCTCCTGTTCTGGTAGGGCTAGCTACCAGACTGAGCGTGGTTTGGTGTTACCCTGAATCCCGCCTTCCTTCAGCCTAAAGTGGATTTGGGCAATAACATAGTGGCGACCATACTGGGGAAGAAAATGGTTTGCTTGTTGGTGTTAATTGTTTTATAAGCTACAGAAGAAGCCTGAAGTTATGCCAGGAAGCCTTCGAAACGCTCTTGCTTTGCATTAGCGAAAGTAGATAAACGCTGCTTCAGTCAATCTCCGGTCTAGCTTGTGAACGTGACACTTGACTTGTGGATTGTCTTGCCCCAGTACATGTATCAAGTTCAGATCTGATAGTTGTGGTGGACAACGATCAGACATAAGAAGGCTGAAATCATTCACCTGGTGACTCCAACTCAATGTATAGACTCCACTGGAGGACTAACTCTTTCTCTGCGAAAATGGAAGGATCTTACACAAAGTTCAGGTATCCAAAATGGAATGGTATTCAGGATCTAGTCTGATTTCTTGCAAACTATTTCTTTGCTATTCTTGAAGCTGTCCTGAAAGTTTTTCAGAATTTGTTGTATGAGAAAGGTGATAAAAATCTTCACTCGACCTATTCAAAGAGTGTAAATACTGAGTTTCCCTTTGATCTTGGCCTCCTTACTTTTCCCACATCTTATGATGACTCTCTTCAAAGTGATGAGCCTAAAGGAAACAAAACTGATCTCATAGCTCTTGTATATACTCCTACACCTTTTATAGTCCCAGATAGGTATAAACCTCTTGTTTTACCTTTTGTTCTTCATGCTTTCCCTAAAAATTATGACCTATATCTACCAAGATTTGATGGTGAATGTAACAACGCCAACGCTGAGCAACATGTGCAGAATGTTGAAACTTTTCTAGACCTTTTTGAAGTTGATGACGAAGATGTTAGTATTAGGCTTTTTGCTCTTTCTTTGCAAGCCAAAGTCAAGAGTTGGTTTAAAGCCCTGCCTGATGCGAGCATCTCAGATTTCCAGCAATTCATCGAAGTTTTCCTTGACAGGTGGGTGATCAGACAGAACCTTTTCGTGATTATAGAAGAGTATAACCAGCTGAAAAGACTGCCAGGGGAGACAGTGCAACAATTTTCTGCTAGATTCAATTGAGTCTATTTTTCAATGCCAGATGATATAAGACCTTCTGCTAGATCTGCTCTCTTGCACTACCCGGGTGCCTTTGATCCGGAAATGGAGTTTCAGTTGAGAGAAAGGAATCTTGCAACACTTCACGAGATGCAGAATAGTGCAGTGAATGTAGAGGCTCATTTGCTGATCCGAAGGGCAAGGTTGAAGGAAGAAGAGATGAAAAACATGGATCCGGAGAAATCGATACCTCTAGAGGTAAAGCTTGACATGTTGGTAAGTGCAGTAGAAGAGATGATGCAAAAGAACACCACAAGGAATGAGTATAGCGTTCAAACCCATGACTTGCGGATTGAAGAAGAACAAGTTGCTGATCCAAAACATTTTGTTTCTTATCCCAGTTGTCATAGTGATTTCTTTATAGATCATCTTGAAGAAGAGAGAGCTATTGATATGACATGTATGCTTGATGATGTGTTTTATACTGATGATTTGCCTCATTTTGATCCGTATGATGATGATTATGTTCTCCAGACAGAAGCTAATCTTGCAGACAAATCAACAGCTAGTTTGTGCGAGGAGGAAGTTCACTTTCAGCAGCTTGAGTACAGTGATCAACCGATGCATATCAGCTATGACAATGATGAGGAAAGTGCATCAAATTTTGAAGTAAGTGAAGGATCTTTGCCTTTTTGTTTTGATTCGTTTCAGTTCATTAGAGATAACTTCCATACAATCAGAAATCAACTGTCAAAAAGTCTTGATTTGGATCATCTTGAGGGCAATGAAAACCTTGCTCAAGACTTCTCACATTCAGATTTGCAATCCCTGAGTGCCATTGATTGTCAAGTTGCAGATGAAAACATGGAAGTTGGCACATATGATTTAATGCTACAAGGTGACTTCGTACCTTTATTTTTTGAATCATTTCAGTTTTTGAAGGGTAAATTACATGGTAAATCTTCAAATGAGCAGCCTATATAAAATCAACAATCTCTCAGTTTTAATGTGGAGGATGAGACAGATAGAGAAATTCTTGACCAAATTTTTGATGAGAAATCTTCCCTTGAAATGACTGATGAAATCATTTCTGATACAAAATCCTCCCTAGCACCAGATTTGCAGCCACCAAACGAAATTGAAGGTCAGATTACAAATGAAGGCGTGGAAGATGAAATACATGATTTAATGATGCAAGAGGATTCTGTACCCTTTTGTTTCGAAACATTTCAATTCATAAAGTATAATCTTCGTAATATCTCTCAAGAAAAAGATGAACAGCCAGTAGGATGTCATATAGTTTCAATGGATACATCGCAACAGTCTTCTCAAGTTTTTGATGATCCTATTGCTCGTGTGTTAGATGATGTTTGCTGTAAAAATTCTGCTCCATTAGCTAACCATGTGCCGGAAAAGAATGTTGATGATAATCTTATTCAAAGGTCGCCTTCATTCTCTTGTTTAACAGATTATTCATTACAAAGCCCATTTCAAGGTTTGCAGTCATATGAGGAGATTGGTAAAGGAGACTTTTGTTCTGTTTGGAATCAGCAACAGAGTTTGATTATTCACGAATTTCAGGATCCTTTTGACAGCTTGCTGCAATCACCAAAGAAAGACAACACAGATGTGAGGAAAATCTTAATATCCAGCTATGAAGATTACCTACATCAGAGCAGTAATGTGTTAATGGAAATCAATAGCTATGTTTATGAAGATCCTTTCGCAGTATTCTTGAATTCATCCAGTCAATTCATGCTTTGCAAGTTTATCAGCAGTCAACTTGATTCCAAGTTTCCATGGGAGTTGCCTTTCGATTCTTCCCTTTTCCTGCGCATCAGAAAGCATTTGGGAAGAAATCAAATAGCAGCCAGGATGCTTACATGGTTGCATTGGCTGTTCCATTTCACTTGATCGGGTGGTGAAAAGATTAATTAGAGTAGGTTTGATGAATAAGCTCAATTATGAGCATCTTTCCAGTTTGTTAGTCATGTTTGGTTTTATTTATGGTTTTCAGTTTTAGCCTTGAGTCAGTCTGCATAATGTCGGTTTCCGTGTTTTGACTCCATTGCCCAATGGACAAAGGCACTTGTCTACTTTTCCAAAGATCTGTAGTTCTTGGTACCTCCAGGGAGCTACCATCCCCATTGGAGCCAATGTTAGTGTCAGCCTTTGCAGCCTTCCTCCAGTGATCAAACATGCTCTTACAAAGTGATTTTAAGGTGTCAAGGTCAAATTTTGTCATTTCAGTGAGTCTTCAAGCAAAATTTGGTCACTAGGTATTAGGTCTAGGGTTTTCTTTCATTCCTTTCAGAGTTGTCCAAATGTCGGTCCATGTCACCATTCAGCTGAGTGTACCATCATTCAGAGGGTTTTCATCATCATGTCAAGTTCCAAAGGGTCATTTTACACCTTGTTCATGCTTCAGTTGTGCCTAGGTAAGGTTCATTTCCCTCTCCTAGGGTTTTGAAGGTAATTTCTCTTGGATGGTCAAATCATCAGCAAAACTTGTATCCTGATGTTCATACACATTCCCCTATCCTTAATGTACCTTATTAAACACTTCCCATCACTGATATCCCCCAAATTCCTCATTTTCGCACAAACCCTAGTTTCTTGCTACAACTTGGCAATTTTCTAGGCTAGGCCTGTGTTTTTCCCTTTTGAACCACTTCCCCTCACTCAATCTCTGAAATTCCACTTTCCCCTTCTTTCTAACATCCCTCCCTACTTCCAAAAATTTTCTCAAGAATTTAGAAGCCCCTTATCCCCTTCATTTCGCTTCATTTCGACAAATCCCTTGTTCCACACATCGGGATAGGTTTCACTAAAATGATGTTTCTGAGCAATAAAAGATGAATTTTGGAAAACTGAGAGAGTTTTTTGTCCAAAGCATGCCAAAGAAGAAAAAACGCCTTCACTTTTTACACAGGTATCATGGTTTTAGAGAAATGTCAAAAATACCGTTGCCTCAGGAGAATTGATGCACCTATGAAGTGACCTTGGGAAAATAAAGATTTCTCCTAGCTTGGTTGGCCAAATGACTTGTTTGATGAGTCAAATGATAACTAGACAAAAATATATTTCCAATGCGCTATCATGAGCTCAATTTGGAGTTGAGAAAGACCTTCAAAAGTTGACTGCAACAGCACTCTGCCTTGAGGCAGCCTCATTTTTCTCATTTTGACCAGTCTTGGGAGATTTGATTTTTGACAGGGTAAATGAACTCCAAATTGAAAAATTCCAGTTGGGTTGGAAATTTGACTCCAAGATATTTCCAATGAGCTATCCCGTGCCCAATTTGAACACCGGGAAGGCCTCCAAAAGCCTCCTGAAAAAATGCGCTACACGTTGAGCTTGGTGCGTGGCGCATTGAGCTGAAACACAACAAATTTTTCCATTCCTCTCCAACATCAAATTTGCTTGGTTTCTCCATGTTTGAGTAAGTCAAAGTCACTCCTCTATTTCTCATAACTCATGCTTGGTGTTGATTATGATTTTGATTATGAAGATTTGAGTGCAAAACTAAACCCTACTATCTTGTTGAGAAGTGCCAAGAGTGAAGTGTCAAAAGTTTCAAACATTGCAAAAGTGGGTGTGCCCAAATAAAAAATCAAAATCCCTGTCATAAGAGATATGTTTGTGTTCCAATAATCCAATTACATGCCAAGAGACATCAGTGAAACCAAGACAAATCATGGAGGAGTGAAGAAATCACGTTGAAGGCCGAAAATGTGTTGCATTTGCAGAGCGCGGCGCGTTGGGATGTGGCGCGGCGCACATGGCGTGTGAGACGCATTGGGCAGTTTTCCACAGTGTAAAAATACACTGGTGCGGCGCACATGGCGTGGGCGGCGCGTTGGGCTTCTGCGCGGTGCACAGAGCTAGAACTCACATTTTTGTCATTTGTTTCAAAAAACTCCAATCCGCTTGGTTCTTCTCGCTCCAAGAAGTTTATGAAATTGCCATTAACATGTTTGGTGCTCATTGAAATGTATTATGAGAGTTTGTGATGTCAAATTGCAAACCCTATTACTTTGTTTAAAGCTGCTCTTTAGGGTTTTGAATTGGAGTTTTAAAATTGGTTTTTGGTGCAAAAATTCTTCAACTTTATTTCCCTATCTGTCGTTCCTTTCCCATCAGTGTTATATTATCATTATAGCCTATTTTTTATTTCCTTTTACATCTCTAAGAGGCATTCACTCCTAAAACCCTATTCCCTCATATCCCAAGTTACTCATTCCTAAGTCCCATTACCCCTATCCCTAAATCCTTTCATTCCCTTTTCTTATCCCTTTCCCTATCATTTACAAAAAGTCCCCAAACCCCATATTCCCAAAACATAATCAAGTGAATGTCTTCACATTATAAACTTCACTTGGTTGGAACATATTTTTCCCACAGTCCACTATACTCACTGTCCCTATTTACCACAGTTCCTTCCTATACAGTCCCTCCCTATTGGGCATATTTTGGCAATTGAAACAAGGCACAAATTTGTCAACAAACCAAACATACACTTGGCATATACCTTGCAACACCATGACGGACACCGACACATCCTATGAACAAGACAGTGATTCCGCCACTGAACTGCATGCACCAGGAGGGCACTGAAATGGCGAAAAAGGGAGGATAGACTTTGAATCTTGGCCGAAGCTTCTTTGGCTGAGCATGATACTTGATGATGGACCTTCAGTCCAAGTTTCAAGGAATTTGGAGAACATTTTGTCAATTTTGTTTTTTTGGTCACAAAATAAATTTTCCTGCTCGATGCATCGCGCCACCTTGCACGCGCTTACGTTTGAGAGATCTTCTGGAGGAAAAATTTACATTTTTGGATTTTTTATGAAAATTTATGCATGCTCCAGAATGGCCTAAAGATTTCATCAAGTTCTGGGTGGTTTAAAGGGTCAAAAACACCTTGAAAATGGCCTTTCTGCCACCTTTTGCACACATAGGAAACAGTCTTGGGAGATTGAAGTTTTGGAGGGGAAAATGACATACGAATCTAGAAATTCCACTTGGGTTGGATATTAGACAGAGAGGGCTTTCCAACGAGCTATCATGAGCTCAATTTGGACTTCGGGAAGTGCCTCAAAAACATGCTCAAAGTGGCATGACGCATTGAGTTTTTGGGCGCGACGCATAGAGGACTTTTGCCTATTTTTCACCCTTCAGCTCATAATTTCGCCCAGTTTTGACTAGTTTCACTTTTTGATGTAATTCTTGATCTACCTGGATGTAATTTGATGACTATGATGTAATTTTGGCACATATTTACTTTTTCTAGAGGATTCATTCACTAAAAAGTGAAAATTAAATGAATGAATCAGTTTCCTTCCATATAGAGGCAAGTTGTTTGATTGCCTAGATTTCAGTTCCTTGTTTAGAATTGGTTGAAACAGCTCCTAGAATGATGAGCTCGACCCCTAGAGGCATGGGAATGGGTTAGGCTGGTCTATATTATGTATTTTACTAGTCATTTTCAGGGTTGGATACTTGGGAATAGTTTGGCACTTCATTGTACATACACTTCTGCATTTTTGGCAAAGGAAAGACTAGGGTTTTGCAGCACTTGTCGGGATCCTTGTGGCTCTGAGTTTTGATGATTTTTTTCTCCATGTATCTGTAAGTTTCATTAATGTTTTATGTATTCCATTTCCCTTCTCTTTGCTTCCGAAATTAAACAAATGAGTAACTAAGGTAGAATTCATTAGTTTGCTGGTGCTCTACCTTAAAATTTCGTTTAGTTTTATGTGTTTTCATTTGTTTGAAGAGGATCCTTGCAGCCTCTTGCCCTCTTCAACTCCTCAGAAGTATTTTCTATCCATTCATTCAATCTAAGACATCAAAGCCATTGCCTTCCCTGCCCCAACTTGAACTCTGCAAGAATTTGGCCTCATCCCCAAGCCCAAAATTGCCTTTCCCTTTTTTCCAACAAAAACCATAAAAATCATTCCAAACTCCTTGATTCATATACCTAGCCTAAAATTAGCACTCATTTCAGTCATCTCAAGCCCTATTGATACATTTTTCCTGAGATTGACCCAGAGCGAGCCCTCTCCTGTTCTGGTAGGGCTAGCTACCAGACTGAGCATGGTTTGGTGTTACCCTGAATCCCGCCTTCCTTCAGCCTAAGGTGGATTTGGGCAATAATAGGAAGTATTAAAAAATAGGCTAATAATCTAATTGAGACACTTCTAGGTGGAATTTCCAGAAACAATTTCTGGGTTATGGAGAACTATTGTGTTTTAGTCTCTCCAAAAAGTTTTAAACATAGAAAACCTCCGTTTTTACAAAAAAATAACACACACAATATCTGAGATAATGATACTTGATCTCTAAATGCTTGAAGCGATCATGAAACACTAGGTTCTCAGAGAGCTTAACACAAGTACAATTATCACAGAGTTTCACAATAGGCTGCATCCATTGTCTAAAAATTCCCATAATTAACTCCCTCATCCAAATAACCTTGTACACTACCAAATTGGAAGCCATGTACTCAACCTCTACTAAACTGAGTGCAATTGATATCTGGATCCTGCTATACCAAGAAACAATTATTGACCCAATGCTAAAGATTCCACTTGGATTATTCTTCTAATCTATGGAGTTCCTTTCCCAATATGCATCTATGAAGCCCTCAAGCCTCACTCCATCAAATTGATTTTACCATAATCCATAATCCGATATGCCTCCGAGATACCTCAAAAGATGCTTTGCAACAACCAAATGAACTTTGGTTAGTTCCATCATGAAGTGAATCAGCTGGTTGAATGTAAAATAAATATCAGTTCGTGTGTTGACCAAATGCATCAAAGAACTGGTGATTTGCCTATATACTGTAGCATCTAGTACTTGCTCTGCTTTTCTAGCATCCACCTTCCTCCAGTTGTGACTAGAGGTGTGGCCATGGGCCTGCAATATCGCATATGAAATCTCTAGAGAATCTTTGTAGTGTACTTCCCTTGTCCCACGAAGATCATACTATCAATCCAAACCTCCAATCCAAGGAAATAGTGCATAAACCCCATATCCTTCATCTCAAACTCCCTTGCAAGGTCCTCCTTAAAATCTTGGATCAACCTGTCTGCTCTAGTTAACATAAGGTCATCAAAATAGAGCACTAGAATGAGCAGAAGCCCTTTAACCATGATGTAGTATAAGTTGGCATCCACCTCACTCTTAATGAAGCCCAATACTCGAAGGTATATATAGATACACGTGTACCATTCTCTCAGAGCCTACTTGATAAAGAGCTCTCTTCAGCTTGCACACACGTGTGTCTCTGTTGAGCTTCTCAAACCCCTCTACCTGCTCCACTTTGTTGAGGAATGTTGTCTTCACATCCATCTGGTGGATCTTCCACCCCATTTGTGCTACAAGCACCAAAATAGTCTTGATGGATGAATATGTGCTATTGGGGCAAATGTCTCATCATAGTCTATGCGCTCAATCTATGAGAAGCCCTTGGCCACAAACCTGCCCTACTACTTCTCCACACTCCCATTTGCTACATGCTTCACCTTGTACACCCACTACGAGGCTACCAATAATTTGCCCTCTTTTCGTGGCACAATCTCCCAGACATCGTTCATCATAATGGAAGAATATTCCTTCACCATGGAATATTACCCAACCTACTGAGAATATGCTTCCTTGTAACCCGAAGGCTCAGTGTCCACAAAATCTGTCATTAATTCCGTGTATCCTGTGTACCTCTCTAGCTGCTAGCAATGCCTAAAATGGTTCTAGGAGTCTCAACCTGTTTTTGGGCCTCTTGTATCACCTTCTCGGCCCACTTTTATCTCTTCCTCCGGGAGCTAGGAGTCTCCAACTGAGTAGTTTCCTACTCTCATCCCTCATCAAATTACTCTGAAACTTTTTTTACAACCCTCTTTCCACTTGGCTGAGACTCAACCTGTGATCTTAGATGGGGCTCCCCCTTAGGAGCGAGTAGTTCCTCCTCAAGTACTACAATCTTCTCTCACTATAAAGTCTCTCTTAGAGCTCTGTCCTCTTGGAACCTCACATCCCGCCTGATAACTGTCTTCTTGAGTACTGGTAGATACACCTTGTGTGCCTGAGATGTCTCATTATACCCAATGAAAATACCTTTCTTAGATGTGTGCTCTAAATTCTTCCTAGTATATTTGGACACATGGCAATAGAATTTTGTACCAAAGATATAGAAGTGTGAAACATCAGGCTTCTTGCCTATGAAAGTATCCTCTGGTGTAACTCGTCTAATCACCCCATTTGGACTCATGTTTTGTAGAAATAATGTAGTGTTGCATGCTTCTTGATGAGCTCCATCATTAGAAATATTTGGAGGGGTTAATGGTTACCTTTTTTCCTTCTTAGATCTCTCTTTCTTGAATTTTTATTATTATGTTGTTTTATGATGCTATTATAGGTGGTGATTAAGGCTAACATACTCTTAGCACCTAATATGAGGTTGATTTCAGAAAATCATGAATTATTAGCACTTTTATAAGGATTTTATCATAAAGACTTGGAGGAGACAACAAAGAGAAATTATAGGAGGATTTTCCACCCTCCTTAACTCTCAAAGGAAACCAAAGGATCCCAATGATTCTCTCCAACAATTTAAATTCCAAAGGCAGCCAAAGGACCCCCAGGGATTCCCTCCAGCAATTCGAATTCCAGAGGTAGCCAAGCAACTCAAAGAGGAGTGCACCCAATCTTTGTTTACTTGGAGTAAAGTGGACTCAATCACCATTTTCTAGGGAGCTGTTAGTAGCTACCCTGTAGAATAAATATAACAGAGATAGATCTAGGAAGGGGGATTCTAGTCGGAACTTTGTTGCAAGGTATTGAGCTTTTTATTATCTTACTCAGTGACCAAAATTTCAGAAATGTATGAGGCTATTTTATTTTTTATTTTTTATTTTTAGTATCAGAAATGAGAAAACTGATTTCACTTTACTAATTTAAGTTTCAAAGGGCTAGGCTTGTGGGTTAGGGCCCAATCCATGTGCCTCAACCTCTCTGCTGTATTTTTTCTTTTCTTTCTGTCATTTCATTAGTTCCGCTTCGGATAATTTCGTTCATGTTTCAAATTGCTATTTAGTTTTGCTTCCAGTGTGCTATTGTAGTTCATTTGCTTGTGAGTAATAAAATAGAGGAGAAAAACCAAAAATATGTGGATCAAGACCCCCTTCTCATCTCTGTCAATAGAGCTCGAGGAGGGCAAACATTCCCACAGACCCAAAAACTAATTTATGTTCACTGTTTCTGAGAGTAAAAGTAGAGTTGCATTACCATTTTCCAGTCTTCCTCTGCACTATATTTTTATGCATTTGTCCATTTCGTTGCACATAAGTTAGCAGGTTGATCGCAGGAATTATTGCTAAAACTCCGTAGTAGCTCCATGGTCCCTCCCTGCTTCATTCTCCATCTATGTATCCACAATATGAGCATCGCTGTCATGCCCTCCATTCCCTCTTCTTTTCCGCTTATTATAACTGCTGCACCCACCTTTTATCCCTCAAAACACTTAAAATATCTAGCCCACCTTATTCCTTTGTTCTTATTGGTCACGGTTGTCCTACCCTTTTTAACTCAAAACACTTGAAAACTATTTTTATCCCACTCCACCTTTCCTCCTCAAAATTCCCACTATCGCATCATTTTCCTTTTTTCTTTAAGACTTATCGCTACTTTTTTCCGATTGCGATAAATATCTGCATCGCACATCGTACTTCGCATCATTTTCCATTTTTACTTAAGACTTACCGTTGCTTTTCGATGATTACGATACTATCATCGCACTCCGCTGCCAGTCCCACCACCACGTCACCCATCGCACTTTTCACTTCACAACTTTTCCCGAACAACACTTCCCCTATCCCTCCAACTTTGGGATATTGCGATTGCGATATCACATTTCGCACTTCGTAGTTTTTATCCCGTTGCATTTTTCACTTCACAGTTTTTTCCCATCACACTTTTTTATTTTTTTCCTTTAACACTTACCGCTCCTGTCTACCGATTGCGATATCACCCTGTACTCCACCGCCACGTCGCCCAACACATTTCACACTTCACAAATTTTCCTTGACAACACTTCCGCTACCCCTCAACCTTTGCGATATTGCGAACCGCGATATCGCATTTCACACTTCACATATTTTACCACATCGCAATCGCAAATCGCAACTTTTACCCCATCACACTTTTCAATTTTTACCTCATCGCATTTCGCATTTCGCTACCGCTCCCAAACAACACTTCCGTTATTTCTCTAACTTTGCGATATTGCGATTGTGATATCGCACATCACACATTGCACTTTCGACCTCCAACGCAACTCCGCCATCTCACTTTTCAAATTATTCCACTCCAAAACATTCTTTATGCCCTACTAAAGTTTTAATAAGGTTTAAACCCCCTCTTCCCACTTCTAAACCTGTTTTCATGTGTATAGCCCTCCATTAGCACCTTCATTCCTTTCTTCTCCAAGCTGCAAATAAACACTTTTTCAATTAGAATTAAGTCCTGCATAGCCTAGTTACATGGATAGAAGCATGGTAGATAGAGCATAAGATAAGTAGGGTGTGTTTCACCGGTTGGCCAAGTTTATCGTGGTTTAAATTAGTTTCATTTCACCAATTTAATTTAGTTTATTTCTGTCATTTCCTTTCTGCACATTAAATTAGTTTCATTTCTATCATTTCCTTTCTACAAATTAAGTTAGTTTCTTTTCTGTCATTTCCTTCCAACAATTTACTTTTCAGTTTTTATCATAGTTTAAGAAATGACACCCTTTCGTAAAGCAGAAGAGGATGACATGGAAAAAATGCATATTTTGTGCATATAGCACTGCCACCTCCAAGTTTGTACGAACCCTGGGTTGATAAAGTAAACTAGGGCAGCCCTTGGGAGTTGCAGCACTCTTGGTGCAATACCAGGGCTCACCACTTCTGCCCACAGGAACATAAGCAGTACCTGGTCATGCAACATGGACTTGGCCACTCCAAAAAATTTACAATTATTCCTCTCAGCCACTTCATTTTGTTGAGGGTTATGTAGTGCTATTAACTCTGTACTAATTCCCTCCTTCTCACATGACTCCTTGAAGGAATTGGGTACATATTCTCCCCCATTTTCAATCCTCGGTGCTTTTATCTTCTTCCATGTCTTGTTTTCTACCAAGGCATTATACTCCATGAACTTGGAGAAGACCCCATCCTTCTTCTTCATAAAGAATATCCAAGTTTCACGAGAATAATAATCTATGAAAGTGAAATAATACATGTCTCATAAGAGATAGAGAAGAGAAGGGTCCACATACTTATGAATGCACCAGCTCCAAAATAACTCTGGCTCTACTGTTTGGGCCCTAAAAATAAGTCTTGGAATAATTTCCAAGCGTGAATCCCCTACACACTCCATTTTTGTCAAAGTTGCATGCTAGTACTCCAATGGTCATCTGATAAAGAATCTTCAACGCCCTATGATGTAAGTGTCCCATCCACCTATGCAAAATTTCACCAGCATCTCTACTCTACTCACCACCTACCTTGCTGCTCAAGGCCACACATGTCTCAACCTACAACCTATAAAGGTTCTTCATCCTCACACCTACCTGCTTCATTGATCCAGAAACTAAGTGCTTGAGGTAATCCTTACCTCTGCTGAAGATTACATCATCTCCATTTTCCTTAAGGGTAGCTACTGAGACGAAGTTATTCTTTAGGCTTAGAACATAGAGGACATCTCTGGGATGGAGAGAACTCCAAAAATCCCTCTCAAAACTGATAGTACTAGCTCCCTTGGTTACATACTTTCCATTATCCCCTAGATCAATATGAACCTACATGTCATTCTCATACAACTGGTTGAAATACTCCCTATTCCTAGTCATATGGAAGGATGCTCTAGAATTAATATACCATGTGTTGCCTCCTACTTAGCTCTCCATGAAATATATCAATGAGAAGTATTTCTTAAAATGAGAAGAAAACCCATCTACCTTAGATGATGAAATCACATGATATTTATTGGATCTATTCTTTCAATTAGGACACTTAGTAGCATAATGCCCAAAATTTTGGAAATGGAAGTACTTGACGTTACTCAAATCCTTCTTCTTCTTTTTTCCCCTCTGATTGGACTTGACCTTCCATTTTCCTTTCTTTCCCTTGGATTTTCCTGCTAGCGGAAAGTTCTCCTCATCCTATGTCTTTGTTGATCTACCATATTTTGTTCCTCTCTGGATCTCTTCCTGAACGCAGTCAGTCCATAACCTTTCCCAACGAGGAAAATTTTCTCGGCCACTGACAACATCCTGGAAACTATACCAAGAATTATGAAGTCCTAATAGAGCAAAGCTCATAAGGCCACTCTCTAGTACAGTGACACCCACATCACCTAGCTCATCTTGAAACCAAGTGAACTTTGAAAGATATGTGACGATGGGCTCTCCTTTGCTCATCCTGATGCTCCTTAATTTCTCCTTGACAATTAGCTTCCTAGCATCAGTGGTACCATGAAACATATCCAATATGGATTTGGACATCTCATATGTTGTCTTCTTCTCATAGAGATGATGAATAATATGATCTTCGACCCCCTCTAGAATAATCCTCTTTGTCTAGATATAATTCTTAGTATGTTGGGAAAAATATTGGGGATCTTGAGGTGGTGGCATTTTATTCTCGATAAACTCTCCCACCCCATTATCCTCCAATACTTTTGTGATCCTTTCTTTCCATGAGGAGAAGTTAGAGGCTCCCTCTAAACAATGATCTTCTCTTAGTACTTGGTATGCCATCCTCCTTGTCTAAGATAATTCTCTTCTCAAATTGATCTATTTTATTTAAAAATATGATCTTCTTGGTGTTGGTCTTTATGATACCATGTATATTTTCCACGAAATCCTACAACTTCTATGATGAAAAATCTGAAACTCACTTCGTTTCACCAAGACACAAATTTTTTATACTCTAGATAAACAATGGAATAAAACATAGATATAAAGAACACAGTCACACAATAACACAATATTTTTTCTTAATAAAACTCACTTCTTTCCTATAGAATTTATTGATAGATTTTGAGCAATAGATCTATTACAAGGCAATATTGTTTCACTAGAAAAAAAACTTGTTCTCAATGCAAATACATAGTCTGAAATACCATGCAAGAAACCTGACCCAACTCCTACTTCCTTGCATGGTCTCTACCCATATTTTCTAGTGCATGAAATATCCTATTTCATAGCATATATTGGGCCCATATCATTTAGGAATTTCCTCCTAAATCTTAGTGAAAAATTGCAACAAGAATGTCTCTCTATCTCAGCGCATGGCTCCTCTAAAGTACACTCTCCCTACAAGAATCTCCCCTCACACGAACTCATGCAACAACAATGATAAAAACTTGTCCCTTGGTCCTCCTTTTATGTTGAAGTTGACAACTAGGGATCAATTCCCTCATTTAGCAACTCCTCTTTTGATGGCACTATTCACCCTTTAAGAGCTCTTGGTGACATCATTCATCATTGGGAATTTTATATTTTTTTGTCTTCATCCAAATGCTTCTTTTTCAGGTCAGATTAATTTAACTCCCCTTCATTTCATCTCATGGATGAAAAGACATTTCTTTTCACCCCACGTAAACCATTATAAATATAGCATATGTTCTCCTCATTTTCAACCTCATCACAACAACACATTCTATCTCTTCTGATTGGTTCATTCACATATGTGGCAAAGAATTCTTCTCATACGTATGAAGGGTGGATTAGGCATCTCTATTCTTATGTGTTGACTTTTCTGTAGTGACCTTTGACCAAATTTGACTGAGGAATGTTTGTCACTATTTTGCTGCAATTTTTGTGTAGATATCTCTATTTGGGGAGATAACACATTTTGGCACAAAAACTGAGGCTTTTGGTGAAGTTTGACCTACGTTGACTGTAGGGGTATGATCTCAGGTTAATCGTAGAGTTGAATTTCTAGTTGACTGAGTTTGATTGCTCCTTTGTTTTCTGTTTTTGTTGCTGGTTGACCCCCAAGAAAGGCCGAATTTCCTTGACCTTGACCAAGCTCAAGGAAGACATTTTTACTATTGAGTTTACTATTTTTGACTTTATGGTTAGGGATGTTTGACTGCTATTGACTGAGAGCATAATTGTAAATTTTGATTGGGTCATATATTTAACTAAGGGCAGTGGTATTGGATCATCTAATTGGAAATTCAAGTCACATTGAATTTCACTTCACCATCATTGTACATTATTATAATCTCTCTCTCTCTCTCTGTTGATATTTTGATATTTGATAATAAGAAGAATCAATCAAGGATTTTCTCCATCTTGGGGTTTTTTCCTGGGTTGTGTCAAATTCTTGCGTTCTCTTTTCTTGGCTTGTCTTCTACATTTATTGTTTACGTTCTATCTACAATTACGGTCAATGTGATTAATGGCTAGTTTAATTACTATTGAAAAATAAGTGAAAATCATCATTGGGCTAATAAAAGGATATTGAAGTAATTGTTGCTAGTATAGAACATACCAATGTTATATAAAATTAACATGGAATTAGAGCCCAAGCAAGAGATAAAAATAGCCACTAAGATATTTGTTGGAAAAATATTATAGGACAAGTCTCGGCCATGGCCTCTACATCTTACTTCAAGACTGAGGAAAAGCTCAATGACAAGTTTAACTATCATTCATGGAAGATGACCTTGGATCTGAATTTGGAAGAACATGAAGTATTGGAATATGTGCAAATAAAATTAGTGAATCATTCTTCGAATGCACTTGTTGTAGTTAGAACAAAGTATCGAAAAGGTGAGGTGAAATCTAAGAAAATTATAATTGACTTTATTCAAAAGCATTTGGTTGCCTGTATTTCTGATTTGGGAACTTCTAAGGAAATGTATGATAAGTTGGTTGGGACGTTCAAAGTGAACAATGGAAGTCAAATTCTCTTTCTCAAAAACAAGTTGAAGGATATCAAGATGGATAAAGGGGATTCTATACAATCCTACTTCATGAGAATAACTCAAATAAAGAATGACCTACTATCCATTGGAGAAGTTATTATTGATAGGGAGCACATTCTCATTTCTCTTGGAGTTATTTCAATACCATGGGATATATTTGTCACCGCAATTATCAATAATGAAAATATACTTGGTTTTTAATGAGTTATTGGCTAGATGCACTCAAGAGGAAACACAGATGGAGAGAGACAAATCCAACAATGGAAATGATCCTGCTTCCTTATTTTCACATGCTAAGAGGAATAATGATGTTGGTTCAAGGAGACAGGGTCAAGGATATAAGAAGAGATTAAAAGGAATAGACAAAGGAAGATGCTACAATTTCAATAGGTTTAGCCACTATGCTAGAGAGTTTCTTTACAAGAAAAATCCTTCAAGGGATGAAAATGACAATAATAAAAATTTCAAAGGTAATGGAAATCAAAGGAACAACATGTATAACAAAAACGAAAAGAGAAATGATCCTACTACTCAAGAAGGAAATAATAGACCTATTAAGAGGACAAGAAATGCCAAGTATTATGAAAGCAATGTTTTAGAAAAAAATGATGAGTTCTATCTTATTTATTCTATATCTACTACCTCTCCTCTGGATAATTTAGATCATTGGTTAATTGATAGTGAAGCGTCAAGGCACTTCATTGGATACAAGGATACCCTCTCAAATTTAGCTGAGAATAAAACTAATCTAAATATTATACTTGGAGATAATGCCACATACCCCATGAAAGGGATAGGAACTAGCACTTTTCACTTGAATTATTGTCAAACCATACATCTACAGGAAGTGTTGTATGTGCCCGAATTGAAGAAGAGCCTGGTGTCTATTTTTGTGATGGAAGACAAAGGCTTCAAGGTAGCATTCATTGAAGGAAAGGGACGTATATGACATGAAAACCCTAAATATGCATTTACTCTTGGATTTAGGGTTGATGATCTATATAAAGTTGGTGGAATTCCTTTGGGACATTTATCAAGTGATACATCTCTTCAATGTGAATTATGGCACCAAATATTTTCCCACTTACATTACAAATCCTTACCTGAGGTAAGGAAGATGGTCACAGGGATGCCGAACTTTCATATGAATCATGAAGGAGTCTATAAAGGTTGTGCAACTGGGAAACATACAAAGGGACCATTCCCTTATAGTGATATCAAGACAACTGATATTCCTCAATTGGTCCATTTTTACCTCTCTGGTGCCTTTCCCATAACCTCATTGGGAGGATGCACATATTATGAAATATTTGTGGATGAGTTATCACACAAAACATGGATCTATTTCTTGAAGAGGAAGGATGAAGTGTTCAAGTGGTTTTGTTCTTTCAAAGCATTGGTGGAGAATCAAATATGGAATAAGATCAAGAAATTGAGGACTGATAATGGAACCTAATATGAATCAAAAGAATACAATTACTTTTGTATATAGGTTGGCATGAAGATGGAGACAATTTTTCCATATACTCCAGAGAAAAATGGTATTTCTAAAAGAAATAATCGAACAATCATGGAAGCCACCCATGCCATGATCTATGATCAAGGTCTTCCAAAATTCCTATGGGGAGAAGTTGCCAACACTGCGGTATATGTTCAAAATAGAAGCCCTCATCAAGCCTTGGATTTCAAGGCACTCGAGGAAGTCATCATTGGTAAGAAAACCGATGTTTCTCATTTTAGAATATTTGGTTTTCCTGTGTATTTTCATGTGCCTAAAGAGAAAATGAATAATTTGGAAGCTTCCAAGAAGAAAGGTATATTCGTTGGATACAATGAAAATTAAAATGCATATAGAATTTATGTACTATTGGAGAGGTAAATCCCCTCTGCAGATAAAGGCGATCCCTACTAGCCCAGATCGGGTCTAGCAACAAACGAGTCACACTAAGACGCAGGTTCCTAATTGCAAAAGACCAAGATGCGACAAGAGCCCTACCTTAAGTCCTACGCTGCTGTTGCTTGCAGAGAAGATGGCGCTTCCATCCTTCGCTTTGGCAGATCAAAATTCTCCCGCCTAGCATGTTCGAACACCTGCACGTACATGAAGAAACAACGCACAATGTAAAACCTAATGCATGCAACCATATATCAATCAGAGAAGATATAATTCATAACATAAGACATGAACATATGAATGGAACCATAATCAAAGTCATTTATTATTAATCAGAAAAAAGAAAGATACAACCTGAGCTCTGACGCTGGATCTTCCTTCGGTGGGTCGACAGTGGAGTACGTCTCGATAAAGCTCGTCGGGAATGGGACAAGTCTCTCTCTCTTCGGCTGTTTGACGATAATCTCCTTACTACTGATTTAGCTCTATTCAGGCTAGCTTGCAAAGGGAAAAATGACAAGCTTATATAGATGGTGGAAGGGGAGTTGGGATCCCTACAATGGTGGGATTGGCCCTATCCTCAAGGAAGCTTCCATGATAGGTGGAAAACCACTTCCCCTACATGGAGATTCGGAGCAAAACCTCCCAACTCATTTTAGAGACTCGTTCAGGAGTTGGTTGGAATCAAACTTTCACCATTTATTTAAAAAAAAAAATCCTTATTAAGCTTGGCACGAGTAATACACTGGGACAGAGCACCAGTTGGTGCGCCCCCTTTGGTGGATTTCCCCCATTGGCGCAAGGGCTGAAATAGTTGGTCGCGCCAAAGCCAAAAGGTCTATTTTTAGGGCTTTTCACAAGAAATTGTCTTCAGGGGAATGATTTTCCTTGTCAAGGGGGATGCCATGAAAGTGGTTTCAGGTCATGTCACTGCTCACAGGTCACAGAATAGGCCCTCCAGTGTGTGGGACGGGGGATTGCACGGACTGTGACAAATTATTGTGTAACAGATGCCCCCTAAAGCATGAGGCCTGAGAGAGAGAGAGGGGTGAAATGCTTTACGAGAATGTGTCCAACTGAAAACACTGCCATCGGAAAACCTGCACAGACAAGTACAACTGATATCTCAAATACATGATGTATGTGGTATGGGCGCAGCCATCCATAATAGAGTATACAATAATCAAGATCTGAGGCATGGATGTGGCCATGCAGTGAGGATTGATAAATAGACTCAGGTATGGTCGCAACCATCCAATCAATGAGTCATGTAACCAATAATAATCCACAAAATCCATAGCCTGGATTCTAACAGACAAAATACAGGGTCTTGTACTCCATCTCGACCCGAACAGAGTACAAGTTATAGCATGTGAATAAGTGAGCTGAAGTCGAACATGCAAGAACATCGTCTGATTACCAGCCAATGATGAAAGCTGTTAACAGACGTGAGAGGAACCACCAATAATGACAATGGCCCTTAAGGTACTGTAGGTACAATCCACAGAATGTGAATAGTGAGCTAGCGTCAAACACCCGTAGAATCATCCGATAAAAGGTCAATGATGAAAACCTTACGTCGAATGTGAAGAACCTGCCATTGAAGCATGTAGGCTCCAAGGTACCGGAAGGGAGTCTCTAGATCAACTTCCTGGATAATGAGCTGAAGTCGACAGGAAGTGACCTTGATCGAAGGTGGGCCATAGTGTTTCCCACATCATCGATGCAAGACAGAAGAATATAATGTTTGTGAATCAGGATCAGTAGAGAATCAGAGCAGGGTTGAAAATTGCAGAGATCAACTTCTCTTGAACATATCAGTGGCACGACAATGGATTTGGAAGTATTTGAAATCAAAATTTCTGAGGTCATGATGATGAGGAAAAGAGCATATGATCGGTCAAAAGAGATTACCCAAACCCACGGAGGCAAGCAGATAACGAGATGAGATGTCCCCAACTCGACACGAATGCAGACAAGTGCCATGTTCAAGAGCGACATACTACCGACACGACTATGATACTGGTTCCATTTTTCCCCACCATTTCTGGTGAGTACCTCTTTATTTTTACACAAGCTTGAAGAGGATACCATATGCTTGTGATATAAGTTTGTCCTTCGGACAAATCCAACCTAGTAAATTTGACGAGCCCTAGGAAGGAAGAACTCGAATATCGTCATTATGACTGAATCCGATGTCATCAAGATTTAATGAGTCTAAAAAAGGAAGAACTCGATGTCTTTTCATGTTTAGAGAGTTTGAAAAGACAACGGAAAAGTAATCTCTAACATTCCCTTTTCATAAATAGTTCCTCAGATCCGAAAAGGTAGAAAACTGTGTTTGAGAAAGCCTCCTAGTCGTGATAGGCTAGGGTATTCATTTTTCGTAAATAATCTATCCCAACCCGAAAAAGGGGTAAACGTATACTGGGTAGATGTCATTTCGCAGCCAATTTAACGAGATCAAAACGAAAAGCGACTCGACAATATTTTCATGTTTAGAGAGTCAGAAAAGAACTGAAAGTTGACTCCTCCTGGAGGAACGAGTGGTATAAAGGGTAGCAACTAGTTCCGGTGATGGTGGAACTACTCAGAACAAGTAAAGGTTAAGAGGCTGGCTAACAAGACCACTCATCGTAGCGGTTCCTCAGGAACGGGTAAAAAAACCAAGTGAAGGCATATAATTGGCCAAGCAGATAGTTACGGTGGAATGAGAAAACTAAGACTTATCTAGAAAAAACAGGCTGATAAAATGGCAATCACAAGAGGTAAAATGGGAATGGTTTCATTTTTACACAAGCTTGAAATCAGGAAACTTTTCTTGAAGTTGGTTTCATTTTTACACAAGCTTGAAACAAAGATAAACTATGCTTGAAACCGGTTTCATTTTTACACAAGCTTGAAGCGGAAACAAACTATGCTTGAAAAAGTAAGCATGCTCCCATCATGGTGACTCAATTCGAGGTTCATGCCCCCCAAGCTTCAGTCCATATGAAAGGTAGATGGAGTGAAGGTTCAAATCACGAGATCAAGAGAAAGACTCGACTGGGATTTTATGAGAACTTATCAAAGACTCGAATTAAATGGGAACGTGTTTCATTATTTTAACGAGGTTGACACAGTAAAAGAACTATCCTCAGAAGAGCTTGTTTCATTTTTTAAGGAGCTTGACACAAGGAAATGAACTTTGCTCTGACGACCTTGTTTCATTTTTTAAGGAGCTTGACACAAGAAAACAAACCCTACTCCAATGAGCTTGTTTCATTTTTTAAGGAGCTTGACACAAGAAAATGAACTTTGCTCCGAACGACCTCATCATAATGAACAAGAAGTCACCGTTTCCAAGAGTTCCACTCCTGATGGGAGAAAAACATCTTGGAAATCAGGACCCAATGCCCCCAACACTCGATGCACGATGGCACTATCACTGAGTACAGGCACGGGGTAGGTAGCCACATAGTTGACCTGCGGCGGGGCAGATACAACGAGTGGATAAAAACCAGGAAGGGATGATGGCGGGCCAGTTGCCACATTAGGACCAAAGAACGAAAGATGATCAATGGTCACGATCTGTCCTTCATGTGGAAAACAGACCACACGGAAAAGGGAGGAGACAAGCACTCCCATGGCATAGGTGTAGTTGCGCCCCAAAAGCAGATTGAAATCCAAGGGGCCTGGAAAAACCATCACATCGATATGGACGGTTTTACCTCCCAATGTAACAAGTAACCTTGGGCGGATCCCTAATGGTTGACTAGTTCTTCTGTTAAACGCCAAAAAATTATGCGTAACAGGCACAAGTGGCGGCGAACCGAAAGCTTTCCAAGTAGTTGAGGATAGAACACTAACAGACGCACCTTCATCTATAACAGTGCTAGGTACGACCAGACCAGAGGTTTGTACCGTTATCTCAAAAGGCACATAAGACGGAAGGCGGTATCCTGCAAATCGATTCCAGTCAAAGGAAGCGACCAAACTACTTGGAGGGGCTACCATCAAACTGAGATGGTCTTCCCCTGGTGTTACGGAAGAATAAGGAGCATCCTCCATGACCTCCATCTCGAAGGTGGGAGGAATATCCTCTGGGACCGCCATCATGGGAGGCAGAGGAGAAAATTCTTCAGGTATGGGGACAGGAGAATCTTTCTCCAAGTCCGAGGAATCTGAAGAAACAAGAAGAACCTGAGGGATGCGAGAGCCACTCTCAACAGAAAAGACCTGGTGCATCACAGACGGGGCCGGCTCAACCGATCCCACGATCAATGGTTGGTTGGGAACGGATTCCTGAATTTGAATTTTCGGGGGAGCGGGATTGACCAAGGATGACTCTGGACCAATCGTAGGATCAACTAGTGGAGGACTCAAAGAAAGCTGTTTGTAACCAACCGGAAGGGATGGCGCAGAAACAGCTGAGTTTTCCAAAACTCAGTTGGCTTCATCCATATATGGACAAAGATGAATGGCATGGTGCCCTTCACACAACTTACAGGGATTGTCAAGCTTACCCTGCTTCTTAGGAGCCTTACCAGCAGCAGCTGTAGACGTGCCCCCAACCTGACTCCCAGAAGCCAAAGGCAATGACGAGCGACCGTTGGACCATACTTCGAGCACCTTGGGAATGCCAGGGCAATCTCGAAGAAGATGGTTTCCTGTGCACAACATGCAAGGGAATTTGACTTTCCGCGGAGGGTTGGAAGGTTCATCGAGAAGAGATGTTTTAGGAGCAGTAGCTACAGCCTTAGCCTCTCTCTTATCAGACTTCTTCTTCTTCTTCTTAGCCACCTGGTTACTCAAATCCAGACTTTCACTAAGTGAAGTAGAAGAGGAGGACACAAAAATAGGCAAAGAAGGGGAGAGGTCCACCTTGGAATCAACATGACGTCATTCATCTGGAGGAGACGATTGAACAAAGATCGAGGCATTCGGGACCACCGAGGTCAAAAATAACCAAACAGGCAACCCAACAGTTAACCCAAGAAGGGACAACATTGCCATATAAGGAGAACCAACATTTCCAAAAGGGGGAAAAGGACCAGGATTCCCTTCGGAGGGGATTCCTTGGTTGGTGAACTTCGGAAAATTTTCCATCGAAGACAAATCAAAACAACACCCTAAGGAAACTAACTTTAACCAGGAATATTTCGTGGACAGTTAATTTTAAAACATTGAAACCAAACTCTACTATTTCATATTTTAAGAGTCAAGAAACAAGAAAAATATGACTCTATCACTTTTAGTTTGGAAACAAGCGTGAAAGGACAAGCGCTTGATGATATTTTCAAATTTAGGGAGTCAGTAAAGATCAAACTGACTACTTTGGTAATATAGGTAAGAGGTGTACCAAGTTTCCGTGAACTAAAATATACACCTTGGTGATCAAATGAAAGAGAAATGACCAAGGACTTTCCGTACGTGCAGGTAGTCTCCGCGAATGCCGTGTTCGGTGTATCATGGTTACAAGGCAGAAAACTTGGCTTCCTATGGATAACAGGATTGCAACCTAGTGGGGTCTCCCATTATATACTCGATGGTACGAGGAGAACAAGTCCGTACTAGCGCTATCTAAAGCCAGATAGTGAACGACAGCTACTAGGTTTAACGACGCCGGAACACATCACTAGCCTAGACCACTAAAATGTGAGTGTTAAGTTTCAATGCTTCCTTAGGTTGATTGAATAAATTTTATGGTTGATCTTCAATTATGTCTCGGTTTCAAGGCCCTACCTTATGTCATTTGACAATCTCCTATATGCAGCTATATGAGAATAGAAAACTTTTCAATTCGATGAATGCTATCTAGTTAAGGGAAGAGCTTCAAACAATGATGCAACAAACATCAACACCGAAAACGAAACTTTTTCCAAAATAGATGACTTTCACTATCCAAAAGTGATCTAAAACATTCAACGATGCGAATTATACAATGTAATATATGCAAAATCCTCGTTTTTGAAAACTATGCAATTGTAATCTATGCACAATCCTTGCTTTTGAAAACTATGCAATTGTAATCTATGCATAATTTCCTTTTTTGAAAGAACAAGAATGCACTCAATGCATTTTTCGATGAAATGAGAATATACTTAATGCATGCTTTTAATGAAAGAGAATGCACTCAATGCGATTTTTAGCTTTCAATCGTTAAACAATGTGATCTAAATTCAATGATAAATCTCAAGAATAATTTTCAATGCAATATAATCTAATGCATTTTAACAAAAAGAAAACTTTGAGACTAAAACTAAATGAACGCAAATCTTCTTAATGAAGGATGAAGGCAAAAGGGATGCAAACAAACACTAAGAATGCAATCATTATTTCAAAACACTTTGTAACAAAATTCCTCAAAAGGTGACAAGACATATGAGGTCAAACACAAAGAGGATTTCCAAAGCATGAGATCAAAACAAGGCATTCATTCCCTTTTACATCAGGAAATCATGGAGAGAAGACATTCTAGCTGAACAATGAGCAATGTAATCTATGCTCATATAGAGAAAAGACTGGAAGGGAAAGACACACTGGTGAAGGATTTAGGGAAAAAATCTCAATTTTCACACACCCTGAAATTGGCACGACTTTGGTGGGTGAAACTAGCACCAAATGGCGTGACTTGCTCACTGACAACTAGTGCCAATGGCTAATTGGCATGGGTTTCTAACTGAAAACAAGCGCCAACGCTTGAAAATGAAAAAAAAAAGAATTTCTCCCAACCAAGACCAGACTCACCACTTCAAGAAAAATCTACAAATAACCTAGAAGCAAAAGTACTAACCAAAAAAAATTTTGAACAAGGGAAAACCCTAGCACCTACAAGAAATGGTGCAACTGTCTGGCTGTAATCCGCTCCAGACAGGGGATGGTGCGAGTGATGAACTGGCAACTTGCACCAATGGGCGCGACTGTCAGGGTGGAAACTGCGCCAATCAAGCCAACCATGAAAATATGAAAATTTCAGAAAAGTAGAGGTAAGACCTGATCCTCTAGGGATGAACAGAGGTTTTACACCAAAAGGAGATAGACCAGAAGAGAAAATCAAGCAGACAAAAGCCAAAAGCAACCAAAAGAGACAAGACAAACTCCAATCAATTCCCTAGCGAAGTCGCCAGTTTGTTGGATAAGTAAATCCCCTCTGCAGACAGAGGCGATCCCTACTAGCCCAGATCGGGTCTAGCAACAACTGAGTCACGCTAAGATGTAGGTTCCTAATTGCAAAAGACCAAGATGCGACAAGAGGCCTACCTTAAGTCCTATGCTGATGTTTCTTGCAGAGAAGATGGTGCTTCCGTCCTTCGCTTTGGCAGATCACAATTCTCCCGCCTAGCACGTTCGAACACCTGCACGTACATGAAGAAACAACACACAACGTAAAACCTAATACGTGCAACCATATATCAGTTAGAGAAGATATAATTCATAACATAAGACATGAACATATGAATGGAACCATAATCGAAGTCGTTTATTATTAATCAGAACAAAGAAAGATACAACCTGAGCTTTGACGCTGGATCTTCCTTCGGTAGGTCGACAACGGAGTATGTCTAGATAAAGCTCGTCGGGAATGGGACAAGTCTCTCTCTCTTTGGCTGTCTAACGATAATCTCCTTACTACCGATTCAGCTCTATTCAGGCTAGCTTGCAAAGGGAAAAATGACAAGCTTATTGTTGTGGAGGTAAATCCCCTCTGCAGACAGAGGCGATCCCTACTAGCCCAGATCGGGTCTAGCAACAATCGTTCACGATATAGTGTAGGTTCCTAATTGCAAATAAACCAACTAGTGATGAAGGCTTACCTGGAATCCAACGCTGTCACTTGTAGAGAAAGTAGCACTCCCGTTGCTTAGCTCTGGCAGATCACAATCCTCATGATCTCTGTGATCGGACACCTGCACACATAAGAAACAAAACAAACGCAAGCGTAAAATCCAGTATATGCAACTATATGTCAGTCAGAGAAGACATAACTCATCATCATAATCAACAACAAGAGTGGAACCATAACCAATAGTCACTTATCATTAATCAATCAAAGAAGAATACAACCATAGCCCTGATGCTAAATTCTCCTTCGGAGGGTCGCCAGTGGATCACGTCTCGAAAAAGCCTGTCAGGGATGGGACAAACCTCTCTCTTCGGATGTCTCGAAAATGATCTCCTTGCTTGGATTTGGCCTTAAGGGAATGAATCAAGGCTCTTACAGCATAAGGCTCTGAAGGCTCTTGGGAACTTGGAGACTAGCTTGCAAAGGAGATGAACAAGATTTTATAGTTGGAGGAAGGGGAGTTGGGATCCCTATAATCATGGGATTGGCCCTATCCTCAAGGAAGCTTCCATGAGAGGTGGCAAACCACTTCCTCTACATGGAGATCCGGAGCCAAACCTCCCAACTCAAATTAGATACTAGTTGATGGATTGGTTAGGACGAAACTTCTGCCATTTATTTTTAAGAAACACTCCTTAAAATGGCTGGTGCGAGTGCGACTCTGAGAAAGAGCACCAATTGGCACGCCCTCTTTGAAGGATTTCCCCTATTGGCGCGGGTACTGAATTGGCTGCCCGCGCCAATGCAAAAAGGGGTGTTTTTAGGGTTTTCCACAAGGAGTTGTCTTCAGGGCAATGAAATTACATGTTTAGGGGAATGTCATGAAAGTGTTTTCAAGTTATGTCACTACTCACAGGTCACGGAATGAACCCTCCGATTGTGCGGGATGGGGAATTGCAGGGACGGTGACAAATTGATGTGTAACAGATGCCCCCTAAAGCATGAGGCCTGAGAGAGAGAGAGAGGGGTGAAATGCTTTACGAGAACGTGTCCAACTGAAAACATCGCTGTCAGAAAACCTGCGTAGAGAAGTACAACTGATATCTCAAATACATGATATATATGTGGCATGGGCGCAACCATCCATAACATAGTATATAATAATCTAGATCCGAGGCATGGACACAGCCATCCAGTGAGGATCGATAAATAGACTCAGGTATGGTCGTAGCCATCCAATCAGTGAGTCATGTAACTAATCATAATAATCCACAAAATCGCAGCCTAGATTATAACAGGTAGAATCCAGGGTCTTGCGCTCCATCTCAACCCGAAAAAAGTACAAGTTCAAGCATGCGAATATGTGAGCTGAAGTCGAACATGCATGAACATCGCCTGATTACCAGCCGATGATGAAAGCTGTTAACAGACGCGAGAGGTACCACCATTAATGCCAATGGTCCTTAAGGTACTACAGGTACAATCTACAGCATGTGAAAAAATGAGCTGACATTGAACACTCGCAGAATCACTCGATTAGAGGCCAATGATGAAAACCTCACGTCGAATGCGAAGAACCTGCCATTGAGGCATGCAGGCTCCAAGGTACCAGAAAGGAGTCTCTAGATCAGCTTCCTGGATAATGAACTGAAGTCGACAGGAAGTGACCTTGATCGAAGGTGAGCCATAGTGTTTCCCACATCATCGACGTGAGACAGAGGAACATAATGTCTTTGTGAATCAGGATCATATGAGAATCAGAGGAAGGTTGATACTTGCAGAGGTCAACTTCTCTTGAACACATGGCGGCACGACAGTGAGTTTGGCAATATTTGACATCAACGGATCAGAGGTCATGGTGACGAGGCAAAGAGCAGATGAGAGGTCAAAAAGGATCACCCAAACCCATGGAGGCAAGTGAAAAAACGAGATTGAGATGTCCCCAACCCGACGCGAATGCAGAGAAGTGCCATGTTCAAGAGCGACATACTACCGACACGACAATGATTGTGGTTCCATTTTCCCCCACCATTTCTGGCGAGTACCCAAATTATTTTGATAACAAGCTTGAAGGGGATAACATATGCTTGTAATATAAGTTCTTCCTTCGGACGAATCCATCCTAGTACATTTAACGAGCCCTAGGAAGGAGGAACTCGGATAATGTCATTATGATTGAACCCAATGTCATCAGGGTTTAACGAGTCTGACAGAGGAAGAAATCGACGTCTTTTCATATTTAGAGAGTTTGAAAAGACAACGGAAAAGTAAACTCCAATGGTCCCTTTTCGTAAATAGTTCCTTATATCTGAAAAGGTAGAAAACTATGTCTGAGAAAACCTCCTAGTCACAATAGGCTAGGGTATTCCTTTTTCGTAAATAATCTATCCCAGCCTGAAAAAGGGGTAAACGTATACTGGGTAGATGTCGTTTCGTGGCCTCTTTAACGAGATCGAAACGACAAGGGCCTCGGCAATATTTTCATGTTTAGAGAGTCAGAAAAGAGCTGAAAGATGACTCCAAAATGACTTTTTCGTGTATTTACCGAGTCCGAAAAAGTATAAAATACAACTCGTGTCACCGTTTAAGTTGCGTGAAAACTTGTTGCTACACATAAGGCAAGTGTAAAATCCATTTTCGACAAAATATATCAAAATATTAATAAAAATGACTTTTAAAACCTAATTAGATTTCAAAAGTTATAAATAAGTCTCAAATGGTAAAAACAAAATTACTTTTACTATTTACCTTATTGGAGAGCAGCAGTGGTCCATTTGTGTGCAAAATTCTGACGGCGAATACGACTGATCCGGGACGTTATCCAATTCCGCGTTTGTTCCAGGTAATAGGCGTTTCCTTAAGCTCCATTCCAATCCATTTTTTATATATTTTTATTATGTATTAGACTTCTGGGCGAACCATTTTGAATTTTTAGGGGTCGCTCCATTGGCGCGGGTATCGGGCACGGACCCGCGCCAATGGACATTTCTTCACAAAGAGGACGCGCCAATGGCGCAACGCAATTTTCCGCTCAGAATTTTGAAAATGTGAGCTATCTATGTGGATTTTCAAATGTTCCAGAGATCTAACAATGTATTTTTGATTGTGTTGATGCAGATATAAAGCCAAAAATGGTTATTGTTGAGCTCCAAAGATGTTCTTTCTTCCACCACATTCCACTCCATTTCCTTTGTCCATTATTAATTATAGGCTCAAATGATCAATATAATTAATTAAAATTGCTTTAAGAATGTATATCATGACTAACTTGCTATGTTTTTATGATTTTGTCATTGTAGTACTTTTTGAACTAGATCTAGCTACAGAATGCAGACATTCTGTAGCTAGTTGCCGATTCTGCAGCTGTCTTCATGTCTACGCAGGTTTCAGGTGTCATCTTAGAGAAAAACACATATGGCCATATTCCACATCATTCCCTCATCATTTGTTGCTCTCCATGAAGTTTTAACGGAATTCTGTAGGTGGTTATGCACGTGGGAACTCAAACTAGGAGATAGACTCCTAATAGGACAAGGACAATCCAGATGTCCTTAAACACATTACGAGACCACCATCAGAGTTCTAGTTTGATTTTAATTTGGAAAGACAATTATCCCTAGGTTATCTCAAGAAAGTTATGTAATTTTGTTATAAATATGGCTCGGGAAATTGAGGGACAAGGTTAGATTTTATGTTTGATTGCTAGATTTTAGAAGTCCGAAAACACTCTGTTTTGAAGTAATTTCTCTTTTAATGAAAGAAGCATCACTTCATTGAAAGCGCTGAGTCAATATTGAAGTAGATTTTGCGTGCTACTTCGGTGGTAGAGGGCCCCTGCTACCTGAGCAGCTTTGTTCATACCGTTTAGATAAGTATTTTAGTCTCGTTTTTCATAAGTTATGTTTCATACTTGTTTACATTAATCATCACAGCTAGACTTACTCTTATAAACTCTTCCAAAATATCATCACGATGAATAAGGCATAGCTGTGGTGTTGTAGATTTTAGTTGCATTTCCTTTTGAATTTTATGATTTATGCTTGTTTACACTAAGTGTCATAGCCGGTCTTACTCCTACAAACTCTTCCAAAACATCATTAAAAATGAATAAGAAACATCTGTGGTATCTTAGATCCTAGTTGTAATTGCTTTCAAATCTTATGTTTATGTTCAATTGCATTGAATAATAAATCCAGACTTGTTTTTACAAACTCTTCCAAAATATCATTCATATTAAACGAGATGGGCTGTAGAATTCCATAGACTAGCTGCATGTTAATTTAGTTATAACACTCCGGAGGTTGATTTCATTTAGTTCAGCTCTGTCACTACATTTCAAGTTTGATAATGGAATTCTAGTTTAGTTGTAGTCACTGTATTTTAAGATTGATAGACCGCATTATAGCCTAGTGTTATCCATTGTATTTCAAGTAGTACTAGTTGTCAAAATTAGTCTCTCGGCCTTCATTATTTACAACTTACTTTTGTTCTGAATTTATATTGATACATCATCACATGAACATGGGTCAGTAATATCAGTTTAAGGCTTTGATTATTCTGCAAATCTTTTACAAATTCACCTATAGCCTTTTTCCTAAACATTGTTCTAGAAAATCTCTAAACTTCTGAATAAGGCCTAGTAGTGATAAGTCAAGTTGCAGAATAGGGTAACTTCAGCATCATAGGTTAATCTAGAATAGAAACCTTACTGTGTTACAAATAATCATTTTTTTTTTTGTAATATTGTGAGTTGATTGTTTATTTAGGAGAACTTCATTTACACTTAACTTGTCCATTTCTCAAGCTCTTCCAACACACCTTTAATGAATGAATTGGATAAGTTCAAGCTCATGTTGTGGTTTATTTCCTTGCAATGAAGTCATTATCAAGCTTTGCATTTGTTGTTTTCCATCCATAGTTTAGGCTTTGTTCTGTTTTAATATAACCAATAGCTTCTTTTCACCAACACTTAGTTCTTTCCCTTTTCAAACATAAAACCATAAAACCAAAAACATCATAAAACACTAAACACAACGTAGTGAGAAACAAATACCTAGGCACATATAGTGCACCACACTTCAGCAGTTTACTAGCCCTGGTTGACAATTTAGGAACACTAAATTGAGCACAAACATTTTGGTGCCATTTCCGGGGAAGTGTAACTAGGTAGCCTTGTTTCTTAACTCCCAAAAACAATGATATGCGTAGAGAGAGAGACTCAAGGGGTAGATTCATAAGAAGCAGAAGCAGAAGCTTGATTCCTAGAACACCTCTTGTTTCACCTAGACCAAGAGCCAACACACCTCCAACTCAGACCCACATTCCATCCTTTACTGATCCTAGACTTCCAGAAGACTTAAGATCAGATATTCCATTAGAAAGACCTTCCACTTCATCCACTGAACCTGTCTTAGGAGAAGATTCAAGGACCCTTGCTAGAGATACAAACTTTTCCACTTCCATAGAAGAATCAACTATGGCAGAAGAAGGGGGAGGAGGAGTCTTTAATGGAGAACACACATTATTTGGAGGGGGTAGAGGTAGAGGTAGAGGAGAAGGAGGTAGAGGTGCAGAAGGAGAAGGAGGTAGAGGAAGAGGTAGAAGAAAAATGGGAAGCTCTTTTGGGTTTCCTATAGTAGATGAAGAAACCAATGCAACTATGAAAAACATTTCACCCTCTGTCCTTCCAAACTTCTATGGACTTAAAACTGAAGATCCTGAAACCTTCCTATTTGAATTTGAAGTCCTATGTCGAACTTATGACTACTTACAAGATGCTCAAAAACTTAAACTATTTCCTTCAACATTGAAAGGAGAAGCATTGAAGTGGTTTATGAGTTTGATCAACAGTTCTATTAGGACATGGGAAGACATGAAACAAGCATTTCTAGAGAGGTATTTGGATTATTGTATGCCAGTCAATCATAAGGAGGAAGTGTTCAAGATGATACAAAAAGAAGATGAAAACCTGGAAGATTTGTTGGAGAGATTTCATTACAACATCAAAAGAGAAAAAATGGAGAACTTAGATCAAGACACCTTAAAATATCTCTTGTTGAAGACAATTAGGGATGAATGGTTGGATATCCTTAACATGATGGGAAAAGGGGACATATCTCCGCTCACATTAATTGAAATATCTGAGTTATGTATCAACCTTTCAAGAGGGAAATCCAAAACTGTAAAAGGTCCAAGAGACCCTGCTCTTGCAAGGGAAAGTAAGTCTGATTTTGGGACAGTAAGTAGGGCAGAGATAGGGCATATGCTTGATGAATTCAAATCTGACATCTTAGGGAGTCTTAGTGAACAAATAGACACCCTTAAGTTACAAAACAAGCAAAAAGCTGAATCTGATGCCTTAGCCATCTTTTGTCCCAAATGTAGAAAGAAGCATGCCTTGAGAGAATGTCCTTTGGATGCAAAAGTTGTAGAGACCTGTGTAATTTGTTCAGAAAAACATGAAACCAAGAGATGTCCTTCACTTCTTGGTCTTAAAGCTGTCTTTCAAGAGGAAACTCCTACAAATTCCACAGAATCTCTCAATTTTGTCTCTAGAAGGCCTTGGCAAGGACCTCAAACACAAGGATTCCATGATCAATTGTATAATCAACCTCCACTAAATTGGAATTCTTGGTAGCAACCTTGGCCCCAATTTCAAAATCAATCTCAAGCTTGGGCACAATGAGCACAAAATCCCTATGGAAGATACTCCCGGTACTATCAATATCCACCATCCTATCCACCATACCCACATTTTTCTCCTCAAAATCCTCAACAGAATCCTCAGAACCCACAACATCAAAATCAACCACTTCCATTACCATTTCCTCAGAAATCAAATCAGTTGCCTGCTCAACCCATACCAAACCCCAACAATAAAAATCCTCAGAATACATACATGATAGAAGGCCAAAAGTTTCCAACTTATTTAATTACTCCTCTAGACCTTAGTGATGTTCAACTTAGGTCTGGAAGAATACTTGAAAAGAGGAAACCTTCTGTGATCATACAAGAACAAGACAACTCTGTGGAAGATTCTCTATGGGAAAATAAAAGTCTTGAAGAAGACACATCTTTTCAGGACCCAAACATTGAAAAACCAAAACAAAAAAACCCAATAATTTCAACTCCTGTATTAGAGCAGCCATCAACATCCACTCCTACACCTCCATTTCCAGAAATATTACAAATTGATAAAGGTGTAGAAAAACAAATTATGGTGCCTAATTATGATTTCCTAGATGAGCTGAGAAATGTCTGTATTAAGATTCCATTATTACAAGCTATCAAGGAAATTCCAATTTTAGCAAAGACAATAAAGGAGTTGAGCATGAAGAAAACAAGAAAAAGTATAAGAGAGACAAAGAAAATTCAACTGACAGGAAAAATAGCAGATATCATGATGGGTAAGATTGCTATTCCAAAGTATCTAGACCCAGGAAATCCAGTTGTTAAAATTCACATCAATGGAATTGAGATCCACAACACACTCATTGATTTAGGAGCAACAATCAATATTATGAGTAGACAAATCATGGATAAACTGAAACTTCCTAATCTTCTCTTTCCACCCACATTATTACAATTAGCAGACAGATCTGTGATCAAACCTGATGGGGTAATAGAAGATATTCCAGTGTCCCTAGATTCTTGGGAGTACCCTGTGGATTTCATGATCCTAACTCCTAAGAATAATCTAGGAGGACATCCTATTATATTAGGAAGACCTTGGTTAGCTACAGTTGATGCTTTCATTAGTTGTAGATCCGGTGATATGTATATCTCTGATGGTAGTTCAACTAAGAAATTCATTTTGTATCCTCAAGCAAGGACAATTACAGATTTAGATGATACTCAATGGATAGAGGATGAAGAAGACCTACAACCTCTCTTCACAATTTCAGAAATTAGTGAAGATAGTCAAATTCTGAATACTTTATAAAACTTTGAATCCTCTTAGGAATACAAACATAAACAATTTCAAGAAGAATCCAACATTGAGTTTTTATCATCAAGATAGATGTCTCTTCATTCTATGGATAAATTTGGCAGCTCTACAAGTGAGATATTTCCAGGCAAAACTTTAAACATAAACAAGAACCTAGAAAAATCTCAACAAGAAGAGCTAGTCAAAATTTTACAGAGACATTCTTCTGCATATGCATGGGAGTACAATGATATGAAAGGGATAAGCCCCAAGACTTGCACTCATCACATCTACATAGAGGAAAATTGTAAACCAATTAGACAACCTCAAAGACGGATGAATCCAAATCTTAGGGAGATTGTTAAAGAAGAATTGCAGAAATTGTTGAATTTCAACTTTATCTATCCTATTTCAGATAGTCAGTGGGTTTCTCCTTTGGTAATTGTGCCAAAGAAAAATGGTAAATGGAGGGTATATATTGACTACCGAGAATTAAACAAAGCTACTCTTAAAGATAATTTCCCCCTACCTTTCATAGATCAGGTGTTAGATACCTTAGCTGGCAAAAAGTACTTCTCATTTCTAGATGGGTTTAGTGGTTATAATCAAATTCAAGTAGCACTTGAGGATCAAGACAAAACCACATTTACCTGTCCTTGGGGTACCTATGCTTACCAAGTATTTCCATTTGGATTATGCAATGCACCTGCAACATTTCAAAGGGCAGTATTAGGAATCTTTTCGGATCTAATACATGATTGTGTAGAGGTATATATGGATGATTTCACAGTTTATGGAAACACATTTGAAGAAGCCTTAGCAAACTTGGAAATTTTTTTAAAAAGATGTAAAGAAGCAAATCTTTCACTTAGTCATGAGAAGTGTTTTATGATGTTTACTGAAGGAATTGTTTTAGGACATCACATTTCAGGGGATGGGATTAGAGTTGATGAGTCAAAATTTGAAGTCATCTCTAAATTATCTATTCCAAGTTGTCAAAAATATGTTAGGAGTTTTCTAGGATTTACAGGATATTATCGAAGATTTATAGAAAAATTCACCAAGATAGCATCTCCACTCTTCAAATTACTTACCAAAGACTGTGAATTCAAATGGAATTCTGATTGCAATTAACCTTTGAGACCTTGAAAACAAAAATTTCTAAAGCACCTATTTTAAGGGGACCTAACTGGAAGTTACCTTTTCATATTTCAACAGATGCCTCAGATACAGCTCTAGGAGCAGTATTGGGACAAAAATACCTGATTCCTTATGCCATCTACTATACCAATAAAAATTTGACTCCTGCAAAGTTAAACTATACTGTAACTGAAAAATATTTTTTAGCTGTTGTTCATGCCATAAACAAATTCAGACACTATATAACAGGCTATGAAACTTTTGTTCACAGAGATCATTCTGCAATTAGATACTTAATGAAAAAATCAATTACTAATGGTAGAGTCATAAGATGGTTATTGCTTTTACAAGAATTCAACATTACCATTCTAGATAGGCCTGGAAAACAAAACACAGTAGCTGATTTCCTATCTAGACTCCAAAACATCAAAGATGACACTCCAGTTGAAGATCAATTTCCTGATGAATATCTTTTTGCAATTTCTACTCAGACTCCTTGGTTTGATGACATTGCTAATTATTTAGTTTCAGGGAAATTTCCTTCAATAATGAATGCAAGAGACAAAAGAAAGATCATTTATGACAGTGCAAAATATTCATGGGTTGCTAATGAGTTATACAAAACAGGTCCATATTTTGTCATTAGGAGATGTGTTCGGGAAGATGAGATGCCTGAGATCCTCAAGGCATGTCATGATGAACCTTGTGGCGGACACTTTGCTGATAAAAGGACAACTTATAAGGTCCTTCATTTAGGATACTATTGGCCATCCCTTTTTAAAGATGCTAAAGAGTATGTCAAAAGGTGTGACAGTTGCCAAAGGGTAGGGAAACCTTCTCCTTCAGGTGAGATGCCATTACAACCTCAGGTACATATTGAACCTTTTGAAAAATGGGCTTTGGATTTTGTAGGACCTATTAGTCTTCCATCAAGACAAAAGAAATATATATTAGTTTGCACTGATTATGTTACCAAATGGGTAGAGGCCAAGCCATTACTTTTTGCTACTGAAGCATATGTAGTTAATTTTCTTTTTGAGGATATTTTTACTCATTTTGGTGTCCCAAGGGAAATTGTTACAGATCAAGGAGCTCAATTCACATCAAGGCTAGTGGAAAAAATGATGGAGAGGTACAGAACCAGACACAGAAAATATACTCCCTATCATCCACAAGCAAATGGTCAAGTGGAATCTACTAATAAGGTCATTGAAGGGATCCTAACAAAGACTATTCATTTACATAGAAGAGATTGGGCAAATAGGCTTCCTGAAGCCTTGTCGGCCTATAGAACTACATGGAGAAGCACAACAGGTCATACTCCTTATGAACTTGTTTGTGGAAAGCAAGTTTTTTTTCCATAGAGTTCAAGATTCAAACTTTCAAAATGGCAGTTTAGCTAGGACTTGATCTAATAGAGGCACAAAAGCACAGATTGGAGCAGATTAATGAATTGGATGAGATCAGACAAGATGCAGTTCAAAAAACAAGTATATTCCAACAACAAAGGACTAGATGGTATAATAAGTACATCAAGGAAAAGAAGTTCAAAGAAGGTGACTGGGCTCTCTTGTTTGATTCAAAGTTCAAATATTTTTAAGGTAAATTCCAAACACATTGGCTTGGGCCATATGAAATTGTGAATTTTTTTGACAATGGAGCAATAAAAATCAGGAAAATAGATGAAGAAGAGGTCACTTTTCTTGTGAATGGTCATAGATTGAAGCTGTATCATAAGCCACTTTCAAGAGAAGAATTTGTCAAGAAGTTCCAGAAAAACAGTGATGTGAAGTTAATGAAGAAGAATCTTTCTTCTTCATCAACTTAATTGAATTTTCTGAAGTCACTTTATTGAAAAAAAAAAAAAAAGTATAAACATGAAAACTAATCACTGATTAGCATGTTTATACAGAAAAGGTAGAGTGAAAATCAGAATCTTTCTGACACTTTAGCTTTTCAAATTTGTTCTTGCATGAGTTCCATTTCATTTGGTCCATTTCATTCATTCATCCATACTCCATTTCATTCATTCATCCACACTTCATTCATTTCACCCCATGGTCCACCTCATCTCCATCCCAGATTTTTAAGTTTGATGTTTTTCTGCAATTGAATAATACATATCATGAATTGCAGGCCACTTCTCATACTTCACTCCATTTCATAAGTTGTGATCCATTCCACTCCATTATTCACTTCATTCATATTCCATTACACCATATTTTATTATCCATATTAACTCATTCCATACGACATTCCATTCATGCTCCAAACCATTCCATTTCATGTTTCAAGTCTTCTACAGGTACATTCTGCAATCAGTTAGACATTCTACAGCCAGTCAGACATTCTGCAGCTAGACAAACATTTTGCAGCCAGAGATCTTGAAAGCACTGTCCAGTAATCACCTGATCTGCAATAAAATGATCCTGCATATCCATGACAACAAGAAAAATCAAGGGAGTTATGATGACTCAAAAAGTAATGATTTTCAGGGGAGAACAAAGCATATAAAGATCACAAAAATCAGAGGAAAGGCAAAGGTAAAAGTTCTGATTATAATGACATATCATGAAAATTTTTAGTATAGTTAAGTTATGAATAATTCAAAAAGTTGTTTTAATTAATTTTGTTGATCATGCCTAAAAAAACTCCCGTAGAAACTTTGGATAAAACTCCTTATATTCCACCATTTCAAATTCCATATCCGATCATCATTTAAAAATCTAAACGGTTAAAGTGCTGAAGTGATTGGATTAGTCACGTCACTAGGCCAAAGCATTTAATGATGATTTTGAATTCGTTACAAAATATCTCTGCAGTCTTTTCTTCTGTGATATCTTTCAACTCATATACATCATCCTCACCTCATTATATTCATTCCGTAATCACTCCATATCATTCTTTCCCGTAGCCAACTCTTAACCATTTCAGTCTATAAAATAGAGGAAACATCTGTGGGGCAAAAACATCTCTGTAACATCGATTGTCACCGTGAACAGAGGAGCAACAATTTGAAGGTTGGAAAGAGAAGTTATGGGTCTCATAGTGAGGACCGAATCGGTTAGAACTAAGTACTTGGAAGGTTATCCTCAAATTAGAGAAATGTTACAACAAGTAGGGTGGTTGAAATTCTTTGAAAAATTCAGTGGTTTTCACAAAGAGGTGACTAAAACGTTTGCACGGTCCTTCAATGGAGCTGAGGTCGAGATAGGAGATATTAAATTCACCATTACAGAAGCCTCCATTGCAGAAGCAATCGAATTTCCTAGACAAGGAGAAAGGTGGTTCAAGAATAGAGAATTTCATAACGAGGCATGGAAACAGATACTCAAGTAACCAGGTATGGTTTTTTCCATTTTTAAAAAGGGTATCCCTAGCTCTGCACTAAAGAACGAATGGAGGAACATGTTGCTTATCTTGCAAAAATTCATCACTTGTGAAGGAAGATATGGTACCTTCTATGTTTATCATATTCGGTTGATAATGCATTTCTTAGAAGAAGAACTCAATTTGCCCTTTTTCTTGCTTCATAGTTTAAAGAAAATGGCCTCAAGTGTTTAAAAGAGAGTTCAATTTCTAGAAACAACCTTATACCACCATGGTTTAGTCAAATTTTTGGTTGAACATCATTTGAGAAAAATGGGAGATAATTGGGAAGAGTTCTTAGTGAGAAATCACTTTGAAGAACCCAAGGAACCTCCACCTGAAGACAAACCTACAAAAAGAAGCAGAAGATGGAAATCCTCCAAAACTAAAACTGATAAAACAATACAAGAAGGCAGTGAAGAAATGATTTCTGAGAAATTGGCTCAGATTAGGAAGCAACTTAAGAAAGAGAGGATAATAAGAAAATTTTCCAGAGAGAAAGGAGAAGGACCATCTCAACCAAGACGGAGCCACAGACTTAGAGAGATACTAAAGAAAACAAAGGTTAAAAAAACTGGAGTCATAAAAATAGAGGATGAAGAAACACCTAGTGAGGAGGATTTTGATGAAGGAGCTCCTGAAATAGACCCAACACAGCAAGAAAATTACAACTATGTTGAGACATTAGAGAAAAGAGCTTCAGAAAATAGAGACAGAACTTCTAATCCACCAAAATATGCAGTTGATATCCTACGGAGAGATAAATATGAGTTAGAAATAATCAACAGGCATATCAAGAATGAGAATGAAATTCTGAGAGAGAAGGTTAAACTGAAAACTGATATGAATTCAACTTTGTCTCTACAAATGCAAAAGTTGTACAAGGCTAATGAAAAGTTGAAGAAGAAAAATAAAAAGTTAACCAGGGCACTCACAAATTTTAGATTCAAGTTAGTCATAAGGAATCCTAGAAGGCCTTTGACTTCCAGGCAAAGTAGAAGAAGAGGGTTGGATGTCCTTGCGGAGGTCTCAGAGTTCATGGAATAGTTGCATGAGGACATGCAAGAACCTAGCAGTGGGGGTATGTTGAGCTCCAAAGATGTTCTTTCTTCCACCACATTCCACTCAATTTCCTTTGTCCATTATTAATTACAGGCTCAAATGATCAATAGAATTAATTAAAATTGCTTTAAGAATGTATATCATGACTAACTTGCTATGTTTTTATGATTTTGTCATTGTAGTACTTTTTGAACTAGATCTAGCTACAGAATGTAGACATTTTGTAGCTAGTTGCCAATTCTGCAACTGTCTTCATGTCTACGCAGGTTCCAGGAGTCATCTCAGAGAAAAAAACATATGGTCGTATTCCACATCATTCCCTCATCATTTGTTGCTCTCCACGAAGTTTGAATGAAATTCTGTAGGTGGTTATGCACCTGGGAACTCAAACTAGGAGATAGACTCCTAATAGGACAAGGACAGTCCAGATGTCCTTAATCACATTACGAGACCACCATCAGAGTTCTAGTTTGATTTTAACTTGGAAATAAAATTATCCATAGGTTATCTCAAGACAGTTATGTAATTTTTTTATAAATATGGCTCGGGAAACAGAGGGACAAGGTTAGATTTTGTGTTGATTGCTAGATTTCAGAAGTCCGAAAACACTCTGTTTTGAAGTAATTTCTCTTTTAATGAAAGAAGCATCACTTCATTGAAAACGCTGTGTCAATCTTGAAGTATATTTTGCGTGCTACTCCGGTGGTAGAGGGACCTTGCTACCTGAGCAACTTTGTTCATACGGTTTAGATAAGTATTTTAGTCTCGTTTTTCATAAGTTATGTTTCATACTTGTTTACATTAATCATCACAACTAGAATTAATCTTATAAACTCTTCCAAAATATCATCATGATGAATAAGGCATAGCTGTGGTGTTGTAGATTTTAGTTGCATTTCCTTTCAAATTTTATGATTTATGCTTGTTTACACTAAGTGTCATAGCCGGTCTTACTCCTACAAACTCTTCCAAAACATCATTAACAATGAATAAGAAACAGCTGTGGTATCTTAGATCCTAGTTGTAATTGCTTTCAAATCTTATGTTTATTTTCAATTGCATTGAATAATACAGCCAGACTTGTTTTTACAAACTCTTCCAAAATATCATTCATATTGAACGAGATGGGCTGTAGAATTCCATAGAGTAGCTGCATGTTAATTTAGTTATAACACTCCGTAGGTTGATTGCATTTAGTTCAGCTCTGTCACTACATTTCAAGTTTGATAATGGAATTCTAGTTTAGTTGTAGTCACTGTATTTTAAGATTGATAGACCGCATTCTAGCCTAGTGTTATCCATTGTATTTCAAGTAGTACTAGTTGTCAAAATTAGTCTCTCAGCCTTCATTATTTACAACTTACTTTTGTTCTGAATTTATATTGATACATCATCACATGAACATGGGTCAGTAATATCATTTTAAGGCTTTGATTATTCTGCAAATCTTTTACAAATTCACCTATAGCCTTTTTCCCAAACATTATTCTAGAAAATCTCTAAACTTCTGAATAAGGCCTAGAAGTGATAAGTCAAGTTGCAGAATAGGGTAACTTCAGCATCATAGGTTAATCTAGAATAGAAACCTTACTGTGTTACAAATAATCATTTTGTAATATTGTGAGTTGATTGTTTATTTAGGAGAACTTCATTTACACTTAACTTTTCCATTTATCAAGCTCTTCCAACACACCTTTAATGAATGAATTGGATAAGTTCAAGCTCATATTGTGATTTATTTCCTTGCAATGAAGTCATTATCAAGCTTTGCGTTTGTTGTTTGCCATCCATAGTTTAGGCTTTGTTCTGTTTTAATATAACCAATAGCTTATTTTCACCAGCACTTAGTTCTTTCCCTTTTCAAACATAAAACCATAAAACCAAAAACATCATAAAACACTAAACACAACGTAGTGAGAAACAAATATCTAGGCACATATAGAGCACCACACTTCAGTAGTTTACTAGCCCTGGTTGACAATTAATAAACTCAATTTAGGAACACTAAGTTGAGCACAAACAGTTATTGAATGGAAGGAAAGGGAACATGGAGAGGAGGATGAAATGGCTATAGAGAATGAAGCCTGCATGACTACACTTAAGAATTGTGGACTTAATAAATTCTTCCTCACACCCTGCTTACGAGCTCAGCCAGAGCTACTACAATACTTGGTTAGTATATGGGAAGAAAATGAAGAAGTATTTAAACTTCGGGACCAAGTGCTGGAACTGGAGGTTTCCGACGTATATTTCATATCCGGACTGTCGCGCAGAGGTCCAGTGCCCATCCTGACAGGAAACAGACCATCCGGAGAAAATATGGAGCATGTAATGGTGAGGGTGTGCCCAGGGGAACGAACCGGATCAGGAAGCGGGAAAGTGGACATCCGCACTGTCCAGGATCTAGCACTGAGAGTAGTGCTACACACCATCACACGAGCTGCAGGATCGCAAGCTCCACACGAGGCAACCAAGGCCCAACTCTTGCTAGCCGCTGAGTGTATGAGTCCAACACTGTTTGATTGGGTTACTACAGTGACAACAAATATCAAGAGGCAGCTCACAAAGTGCAAGCAATTCAAATTGAAGTAGTTTGGCTTCGGTTCCATTTTGGTATCGTTCATCCTGGAACGACTACCTATCTTTCAGGGCCAAGGGGCCATAGTTGCTGAGCCGATACCAAGAGAGCCAAGGATGGCTCGCTGGGCAGCACTTATGCCCAGGTTAGGAGGAGGCCAACAGATGTCCTGGAGGCCGGAGTTTTTTGGATGGTTACGTCGTCTGTTGATCGTGGTCAAGGATTGGCCCTATGCCGGGACCGATTTCACTAGAGACCCAGATCTCCCACTTCCAGAGGGGGATGACTAGGACGAGGAGTTGGGTATGACCTCTCTTTTTGATTTTTATGTTTTATGATTTTTTTGGTAATACATGTCCATTCTGACACCAGTTTTATATGTATGCAGATGTCGGCCCAGAGAGACCTACTGGTATGTCTCCCATTGCACGGAGAACTCAGCCCGCAGCTGGCCCTCAGGTGGAGGGTGCCGAGGGAGGAGAGTTGATCCAGAACCTTCAGGGGATTTCCCGAGGGATTCCAGACTACGCCCGGCTGGCAGATGTCCCAATGGCGTATCAGAGACATACGGTGGGAGTGCCTAGTCGCCTCCACCAAATTTTGAGAAGCTTAGTGCGCGCGGTAGCATGTTACCACGAGCACCATGCAGATTAGACACCTAGGGCTTCTTTCATGCATATTTTTTGAGAGACATGTCGTCTCCGGCTGTATTAAGATGAACATGTATATTTTTTGATTTTATGTGATGCACACTATGTAAACATTTCAACACACACACACACACACACACACACATATATATATATAGCTATTTCTGGATGGATCCTTCTACATGTGATGATGTTTTGTTTATAAATTGCGCAAATGTATATCTAAAACCAAATGAGCTACTGCATCTGTTAATGTATTCATATGTCTGGGTATGTGTTGATATGTAATATAGTCAAAATTTCTTTCCAGCAGACGAATACGCAGATACAAATGTAAAATGGATGGATTTCTTACTGAATAATGCCCGTTAAGTTGTAATACTACAAGTTGTGAGTCCAGATACACAAGTAATTCACGAATGCCAAGGTTTATAGCCTTGGTTAATAATTCCAATATGGCACTATATTCCGCGATATTATTTGTAGCAGGATCCAGACATACACCTTGCAGGTTAACCAACTCACCGGTAGGATCATAGATTACCCAGGCTTCCGAAGACAGATTCCTGGTACTGCGAGAGGCACCATCCGCGAAACCTACAAACGGAGTAATGGACATCTGCACAATCAGGAAGACCCGATCAGCAGAAAGATGCTTACATCGCACACCACACCACACATGCACACAAATGAATATACACACCTATGTACAAACACTACACCAAAAATAACTTCAAGCGTAGTATTTCTTAAGGTACAACCCATTCCTAGGCTGCGCCAACGGAACTCCTTCATAATCAATGAGCTCATAAGCCCCATTTTTCAATACTCGTTTTACTATATAGGGCCCATGCCACATGGGTTGGAGCTTTCCTGCCCCGAGTTTGTCGTTCGCTTGGTCATATAGGAGGACAAGGTCCCCTTCGACAAAGGAACGTGGAGAGACAGATTGATCAAAGTGTGCTTTGACCCGCTTTTTCTGTGCTTCAATGACTAAAGCAGCCAAGCGGCGGGTTTCATCCAACCATTCAAAATACAAGAGACGCTCTTCTTCAGGAGAAGTATCAGGCAAAAGTTCCACAACCAACTTTAAGGAAGGAATTTCGCACTCAACCGGAAGAGTTGCTTCCAGACCATACACCAATTGGAATGGTGTGAATCCGGTTGCACTCTTTACTGACGTCTGGTATGCCCATAGAGCTGAGAACAATTGGAGGTGCCAATTGGACTTATGAATTCCAGTTGTTCGTTGAAGCATTGTGACCAAAACTTTGTTCACAGCCTCAACCTGGCCATTTTCCTGGGGGTAATATGGCATTGAGCTATCGTGTTGTAAGCCCAATCTTGATGTCAGCTCGGCCATCATATAATCTCGAAAGTGAGTACCATGATCGGTTACAATGGCTTGAGGGACCTCGAAACGTGCAATGATGTGGTTGAAGATAAATTGGGCAGCTGTCTCACCATCGGCGGCTAGTGTAGGCATCGCTTCAGCCCACTTAGTGAAGTAGTCGACAACGACAATTATATATGCATTCCCCCCGGCCGAATGAGGGTTACACGTCATGAAATCTATGCCCCATTTTGCGAAAGGGCCGACGGTAATGATAGGATGCAGAGGGAGGGGCGGTGCGCGCATCTTGCGCTGGAAAACTTGGCACGCGTGACATTTGCGGACTACAACAATACAGTCTTTGAAGATTGACGGCCAGAAGTAACCCGCACGCAGAATATTCTGGGCAGTGGCATATCCAGACATGTGACCGCCACAGGCACCACTGTGACAGTCATTTAAGACTCTTTAGGCCTCTTCCAAAGTTAAGCACCGACGGAGCACCGAATCTACTCCAACCCGGTATAATGTATCTCCTACAATGCGGTAGGGTTGAGACTGATGCCGAATTCAACGTCGGGCATCTTTGGTCAACTCAGAGCTAAAGGTTGACGTCTGAAGATACAAAATAATATCTCCATACCATGGGTCACGGGTGCTGATAAGGAAGATGGTTTCGTCTGGAATATGTTCTTCAGAATGAGATGGGGGGGAGTCTGTCGGGAGGGAGAAAATAAGATCCGCAAAAACCAGTGATTTGGTCGACTTAGCAGTAGTAAACTCTAGGTCGAACTCCTGAACGATAACAATCCATTTGGAGTATTTTCCCCCCATTAATTGTCGAGAAAGAATATATGTCATGGGGTTGCAATCCGAAACCACGGTGATAGTACGCAGTAGGATGTAGTGGCAGAAACGTTGCACAGCTTGTACAACTACTAAAGCTAGCTTCTTGACGTGAGCGTAACGCGTTTCTGTGTCGAGAAGATTGCATGATAGATATTAAACAACATGTTTGTTGCCATCATTGTCATCCTGCACCAGAACCATAGCTATGGTGCTAAACGCGGCAGCCAAGTATAGAGTGAAATCACGGTGATAGTTTGGAGGCCGAAGCAACGGAGCATTAACAAGTAATGTCTTAAGCTTCTCAAAGGATTGTTGAGCAATGTTGTCCCAATGAAAGGGAACGTTTTGCTTTAAAAGACGTGTGAATCCTTTGGCCACTTTCGCGTAGTTCGGTATAAAGCGTCGTAGGAAGTTAGATTTTCCCTGCAGACTCTGCAATTGATATAACGAAGAGGGTGATGGGAGATTTTCAATGGCCTCAACCTTTAGGGGATCGAGGCGAATCCCGTCCTTGGAGAATATGAACCCCAAAAGACGGCCAGAATCCACGCAAAAGACACATTTATGAGGATTGAGCCGGATATTATAGCGTCAACAGCGAAAGAAAATCTGGCGGAGGTGTTTTGGGTGGTCCTCTAGCCGAGTTGAGTGAGCTGGAAAATCATCCAGATAAGGCTGAATGATATGGCGTATGTCATGGAACGCATAAGACATAGCACGCTGGAAAGTAGCTCCAGTGTTCTTCAAGCCGAACGAGAGCTTTTTATAGGCAAAAGTACCCCACGGACAGATGAATGCAGTCTTGTGTTGATCAACAGGTAGAATATTTATTTGATTATACCCGGAAAAGCCATCCATCAAGGAGTAAATCTCACTCCCAGCACATTCGTCGATGATTTGATCTATGAAAGGAGTGGGGTAATTTTCCTTTGGACATGCCCGATTAATATCTCGGTAATCAACACAAACTCTGATAGTACCCTGTTTCTTATCTACAGGGACAATGTTGGAGACCCATTCTGTGAGGGGAATCGGGTAAATGAAGCCCGCGTTCAGAATTTTTTCAACTTCTGTTTTAATGGCAGTGGCTTTGCGAGGGTGCACCAGGCGTAGGCGTTGGCGCACGGGTTTTGCACTAGGATAGGTAGGAATCTCGTGCAGTACTATGCTGGGATCAATCCCGGGAATTTCCTCATAGGACCAGGCGAACACGTCTCTGAATTCTCGGAAAAGATTAGTATAAACTCGTATCTCATCAGGAGAACAAGTCACTCCTACGTGTATGTTCTCAACTATCCTCGGTTTAACAGAGATGTCGATTGGAATGGTTTGAGTAATGTTGCTCAGGTTTCCCTCTGAAAGCACCTCATGTGTCAATATGGGCGTCTGGAGAGGTGGAGTGGGAACTTGAGATGCAAAACGCTCTAGAAAATCTGACATTGCCCCCAAGCTAGGCATAAATGAGGAACGATGATGTCCATCGCTCCAAGGCAGCTCCTCAAGAGACATTGTTTCAACAATGGCTTCATCAGAAGGGAAAATCTCTTTAAGAGGATCAAGCGAGTCGGCCTTGCCGAGCCAGGGGGATTGAGAATAGATGTCTAAAGCCATGCTTGAAGGAGCATGCTGAGGAGGGGGAGGATTAGATGCGGCGACGATTTCATAGTAGTTAATCTCTACCGGAGTTAAGGGCATCGATTCTCCAAACTCAGCCACCTGCTCAAGCGAAGGGATGAGCCATGGGTTGTCAGACCTAGAGATCATGTTAACTTGAGTGGTGTGCGGTGGTGGTGTGGGAAAAATACCCATGAGGATGGGGTCCTTGAAGAGATCGGGTCCTACACTGTCAGGGGTTTTGGAATCTGATCCATGTAAGGAACGTTGTTCTTGGAGGTGGAGGTGAAGAAAGACAACTGATCCACCATAACGATTTTTCCCTCATGAGGGAACTTAAGAAGTCGAAAGAGGGTGGACGGCACGCATAACATGGCATGAGTCCAACTGCGGCCGAGAAGTATGTTGTAGTTAAGTTTGGTGTCAACTACTTCTACTTCTACGTTGACTATCTTCCCCTGTAAGGTAATCGCTAAAATCTCGAGAACACCCAAGGGTTTTGATTCCCGACCATCAAATGCCTCTAGGGCATTAGGAGACGATGAAAGGGTCAGAGAGCCAATGGCCTTCCAGAAAGCGGACGACCTTACACAAGTAGAAGCACCTTCATCCACAACGACCCTATGGATGTTAAGACCGTTGATCCCGACTTGAATAACAAGAGCGATCTGATGTGGAAGTCAGGGGGTAAAGTTCTTTAAGTCGAAGGTGAGAAGATTAGAATCAGTGGGATCGATCCCACCGATTACAGACAACAAAGCTTTCCGTTGTGACGGGAAACTTTGAAGAACTTCCAATGCAGACATGGCAGAAGGCGCCTGTGCCAGATCCTCAACAATACTGTAGTGCTGAGCGGCACGGGCATTTAGGTTGTAGGAAGATCTTCGTAGAACACCTTTAGAAGGTGGCCTCACAACAGGTTCAGTAGTAGGCTTCTCAATTTCCAACGAACCGGAGATAGGTGGGGGAGGTGGACCATCCACAATTTCCTTCCCAGGTGCCTAACGCGATTCGTTGTAATCCTTCGAACATGTAGCAATAGAGATAGGTGCAACACCATTCATCATAAAGACCTGGGACCCAAATGGTGCAGATGGTGAAGGCTGTTCAACCATTTGGGTCTGCTGAGACGAGAACGATTCTTTAAGAACCACTGGAGTTCCTTTGGAGCCTTTTATAAGTTGACTAACTTCAGATCGTCGTAGAAAATCCTTGGTATAATGATCTCCTTCACAGATGAGGCAGGGGTACTTCGGTTTATGTTGGGAACTGTCCTCAGTATGAGGTTTAGAAGATTCTGGCTTTGGGGCGTCGGATTTGGATTTACCTTTGCTCTTCTTCTTTCCTTTGGAGGCTTTTTCCGTAGGATTAGCCTGAACGGTGTTAACCTCCACAGTGTTTCCAGAATCGGGAGGGGCGGGAGGAGCAGAATTATGGGATGAGTTGGAATTCTGCTTCCCATTCGAAGATTTCTTCGAATTCTGAGACACAGAACCAATAACACCATCCACTGCCGGGGTAGGTGGAGCTTTAGAGGTTCTAGACCGTGGAGCATCAGGAAAAATATCATAAAGCGTGCCAGACTGAGAGTATACCAGATCCAGATATTGGGCACGCGCTATGGCTTGTTCTTCAGTCACACACGCTCCCATAGCAATATCTTGGGCGATTTTGTTAACGAAGGAGGTGGTGAACCAATGAGTTAGTATCTGATCAGGTATATGGAACTTGATCAGTCTACGACGACGTCGCCACTCATGAATGTGATCAGAAATGTGGGTGGCTTTGTCCTACTTCAAAGAAGTCAGGAGGTGTGTCCCAGCTTTGTAGCGAACCGGTAACTGAAAGTGAGTCAGAAAAGCCATGGCTAACGTATTGAAGTTTGAAAGATGCCACGGGATAATTCAATATACCACTTAGTGGCAGCGCCAGTCAAAGTGCGCTGGAAGAGGTGAAGACGAATTGAATCATCCACCCAAGAGTTGGATGAACACCAAAGATGGTAAGTCATCACGTGAGCTTGGGGTCCTCCCCAGCTTTACCCTAAAACTTGGGGCAATCACCAGGTACCTTGGTAGGAACCGGAGGCCAATAAGGATTGTGCAGAATTGGATCATTAGTTAATTTCGAAACATCTGGTAATTCCAAGGTATCCAGAAACGACAATGGCGGATTGGACGACATCCCTGGCCCTAGATAAGGACCAATACCTGTAATCCATGCTGGTTGAGAATATCCTTGCCCCCAAGGGTTCTGTCCAGCAGGATTCTGACCGTAGGGGGTATAGAGTGCATATCCAGTCTGATTCGGTTGCTGGTAACTAGTGTACGAGGCTTGATAACCAGAGTATGTACCTTGATTATATGTTGGCCCCGTGTGAGCAGCATGTGGATTTGGCTGCTGAGCATAGGTGTAGCTGGGTTGTTGAGAGTAATAGTTAGAACCTTGGGGCTGGCTATAATTCTGTCGGTATTGACCATGAGAATAATAACCGCCCTGAGGTCGAGTGGGCTACTGATTGGTGGGACCTTGCTGAGCCTGATAATTAGGGTGCAGCGGTTGATTTGGTTGCGGCATTGAATAAGTTTTCTGTTGGGAAGGGTAAATAGGATGTGTAGGCTGGCCTGGCTGAACAGGCTGACTTGGCTGAGCGGGCTGCCTTGGTTGAACAGGTTGACTTGGAAAAATAGGTTGTGCCGGTTGTGCAGGTTGTCCTGGCTGTTGAGGAGCACCAGGTTGTGCCGGATGGACCGGTTGGCCTGGTGGAGGAGCACCAGGTTGTGCCGGATTGGCCGGTTGGCCTGGTGGCGGGATACCAGGTTGTGCCGGATGGGCCGATTGGCCTGGTAGCGGAATGGAGCCAGGTGGTTGCTGATAACCGGTTTGACCCGCAACAGGACCATAAGATGGTCTTGGCTGATGTGCAACGTTGGGACCAAGAGGATACTGAGGTTGCATGGGTTGAGAAGGTTGGAATTGCCCCCCAGGACCGTATACTGGCCCGGGTTGGTACCTAGGTTGACCTGTGAGTCCTTGAGGTTCCCCAGGTGGGACTCCAGGGAGAGGCTACACGAGTTGACCAGAACGGTTGTAATACTGTCCTTGCGGACCGTATAATGGCCCTTGCTGGCCCGGAGGGTAGCCCTGTACGGGCTGTCCCTGCGGGTCATAAGGATAGCCAGGCTGGCCCGAAGGTTGGCCTTGAAAAGGTTGTCATTGCGGGTTAACAGGTTGTCCAGCTTGGTTATATGATAAACCCTGAGCATGAAGTTGAGCCTCATGAGCAGGTAAACGTAAAGGGTTATCGTGCTCATCGTACTGATATGGAAAAACGTACATGGGTGTACCATCCTATGCATAATGCGAAAAATATGAGCGGTTGGGATCTTGAGAGGACTGTCTGACCTCGGGGTTCGATTGTTGCAAGGATAATCGATACTCCACCGGAGAGATGTTCTCCGGCATAGCAGATGCTATATAGATGTCTTCGGGAAGCGATGTGGTCCTTACGGACTGGGTAGTAACAGTGGGTGCAGATGCGGCCACACAAACAGTGGGCATGGAGGGTACAGAAGTGACCTGAGGGGATGACGTAACGGGTGTACATGGAGACATCCCCAATGAAGGAACAACCGACCTCGTAGAAGGAGCTAATACCCCCATAGAGGTAGCGGCGACGATAATCTGACCCAAAGATCTATACCCGGCTGGCAATGAGGGACCAGGTGATGACATAACAGATGGTTCAGGGTTGCCTTCTGGAAATAACTGTCGAGGGAATAACTGGTAATATTCACCAGACATGGGGATTTCCTCGCTAGCAGAATCACTCATATTTGAACCTGCTGCTAGATCTCGTAACAGACGGCGAGGACTAGGAGGAATAACAACAGCTATAAAAGGTGAACCTGATGTAAGAGGAGGGAAATATTCCCCTACTCCCAATACAAACCAAGGGTCAGAAAAGGGCCAATTGAACTCAACTGGTCCTCCAAAGGGTTGCTCAGACAGAAACGGTCCCTCGTCGGGAAACTCAGAAACGATGGGCTGCTTGGGTTCAGCAGAGGACTGAGAAGCCTCTAATGAATCGTTCGCATATGGACTACCAGTAGACGAAACAGAAGGTTCCGCCACTGTGACAACAATGAAAAAAGATCAAGAAGAACACACACGGGCTGAAAAAGAGTCAAGACACATAATCAAACGGCCAAGAAGCAAAATCTAATAGGGCGTGTGATCGTGGGTGATTTATTTTACCACATTGAAACTTAGAAACTTCACCGTTTCATGTTTTAAGAGTTGAGAAACGGATGAAAGGTGACTCTATCTCTTTCATTTTTGAAGCAAGCATGAAAGGACAAGCGCTTGGTGATCCTTTCAAATTTAAAGAGTCAGAAAAGATCAAATGACTACTCAGGAATACTAGGTAAAGGGTGTACCAAATAACCGTGAACTGCAATATACACCTTGGTTTCAAAATGAAAGAGAAATCAACCAAGGACTTAACGTACGTGCAGGTAATCTCCTCGAATGTTGTGTCTGGTGTATCACGGGTATAGGGCGGCAGACTCGGCTTCCTATGGATAAAGGATAGAAACCTAGTGGGGTCTCCCTTTATATACGCGATGGTACGGGGAGCACAAGTCCGTACTAGTGCTATCTAAAGCCAAGAGGCGAACGACAGCTACTAGTTTTAAAGACATCGAAACACGTCTCTAGCCTAGACCACTAAATGTTGCGTTAATGTTTCAATGCTGCCTTAGTGTAAATTGAATAAATTTTATTGTTTATCTTCAATTACGTTTCAGTTTTCAGGCCCTAGCGAGTGTGATGTCTCAAAATCTCCTAAATGCACACTATATGCTACAGTATATCATTTCATTCGATGAAAGCTAATTATCAGAGAGTTGAGAGCTTTTCAAACAAACAAAATGATCAGAAAACAACCAACAAAGTCTCTAATGCAGCTAATGTAAACCAAAAACTTTTCTCTCAAAGTGACTAATCACTAATAACACGGAAAAGATTTTAATTTGCACTAACTAATCAAAAGAAAAAGAGATTTTTTATATTTTCAATGTTTAATAGCAAAGTGCACTAAACAAAATGAAAACTAATGAAAAGAGAAATTTGAGAAGTGATGAGGAAAGAGAAAAACACACAAATTTCACTCAATGCAAACACACAATCAGATCTCCAAATTGACAAAACAGTCCCTCAAAACCAAGAGAATCCCAAAGTCCCAAATGGACCATGTAATCTAGGCCCAAAACGAGACAAAGAGCAATTCGAATGAAGAAGAGAATAAACACTCAAATAACGCAATAAAATGATGAACAACTGCCAAAAGAATGTAAAGAAGAAATCACAAGGTCAACTGAACAAATAGAAACCAAAAAATCCCAAGGGAGGCTCGACACATAAGAGCACCTAGATGCCCTAGGGCTAGAATGTGAAATCGATGGAAGCGGGCAAACAACCAAAGGACGAAGGTCACAGCCAGTCAAACAAGGCCTCAGAACATTCAAGCAGTCGAAAAAACAAGACCAAACACACTAATCAAGCTCAAGAAGGTCAAAACAGAGCAAACCATAGTACCTCACAGGATTGGCGCGATTGTGAGGCTGAAACTAGTGCCAGAAATGAATTGGCGCGGGTAATAGACTAGCAACCTGCGCCAATGGGCGCGATTGTCAAGCTGTAAAGTGCGCCAGTTGAGTTTTCTATGGAAAAATAAAAATAAAAGCACTCCAACAAGCAGACCAGTGATGATCAAGCTGACCAAAAGCCAAAATCACAAAAATAGCCAGCCAAAAGAGCCGATCAAGCAAGAAGAATCGAGAAACAACCGAAAATATAAGATAATAGTTCAGTTTACAAACTAAACCAGAGTTTGACTTAAGCAGCTTTGATCTACTTCGAAATTGCAGAGCAAGAGCGTTTCTAAGGCAATCTGGCTAACTTCAGGCTCCGTCTATAGCTTACAAAGCAGAAAAACAACAAGCTAGACGTTCCCCAGCGTAGTCGCCAAATTTTTGTGGAGGTAAATCCCCTCTGTGGACAGAGGCGATCCCTACAAGCCCAGACTAGGTCTAGAAAAAATCTTTCATGCTATAGTGCAGGTTCCTAATTGCAAATAAACCAACTAAAAATGAAGGCTTACCTGGAATCCAACACTGTCACTTGTAGAGAAAGTAGTGCTCCTGTTCCTTAGCTCTGGAAGATCACAATCCTCACGATTTCCGTGACCGGACACCTGCACACGCAAGAAACAAAACAAACGCAAGCGTAAAATCCAGTATATGCAACTATATGTCAGTTAGAGAAGACATAACTCATCATCATAATCAACAACAGGAGTGGAACCATAACCAATAGTCGCTTATCATTAATCAATCAAAGAAGAATACAACCATAGCCCTGACGCTGAATTCTCCTTCGGAGGGTCGCCAGCGGAACACGTCTCGAAAAAGCCTGTCGGGGATGGGACAAACCTCTCTCTTCAGATGTCTCGACAATGATCTCCTTGCTTGGATTTGGCCTTAAGGGATTGAATCAAGGCTCTTATAGCATAAGGCTCTGATGGCTCTTTGGAACTTGGAGACTAGCTTGCAAAGGAGATGAGCAAGCTTTTATAGATGGAGGAAGGGGAGTTGGGATCTCTATAATCATGGGATTGGCCCTATCCTCAAGGAAGCTTCCATGAGAGGTGGAAAACCACTTCCTCTACATGGAGATCCGGAGCCAAACCTCCCAACTCAAATTAGATACCAGTTGATGGATTGGTTAGGACGAAACTTCCGCCATTTATTTTTAAAAAACACTCCTTCAAATCGCTGGCGCGAGTGCGACTTTGAGACAGAGTGCCAATTGGCGCGCCCTCTTTGAAGGATTTCCCCCATTGGCGTGGGTACTGAACTGGCTGCTCGCGCCAATGCAAAAAGGGGTTTTTTTAGGGTTTTCCACAAGGAGTTTTCTTCAGGGAAATGAAAGTACATGTTTAGGGGAATGCCATGAAAGTGTTTTCAAGTTATGTCACTACTCACAGGTCACGGAATGAACCCTCCAATTGTGCGGGATGGGGAATTGCAGGGACGGTGAAAAATTGCTGTGTAACACTTATATAGATGGTGGAAGGGGATTTGGGATCCCTACAATGGTGGGATTGGCCCTATCCTCAAGGAAGCTTCCATGATAGGTGGAAAACCACTTCCCCTACATGGAGATCCAGAGCCAAACCTCCCAACTCATTTTAGAGACTGGTTCAGGAGTTGGTTGGAATCAAACTTCCGCCATTTATTTAAAAAAAAAAATCCTTATTAAGCTTGGTGCGAGTAATACATTGGGACAGAGCGCCAGTTGGTGCGCCAAATTTTGTGGATTCCCCCCATTGGTGCGAGGGCTGAACCGGCTGGTCGCGCCAAAGCCAAAAGGTCTATTTTTAGGGCTTTTCATAGGAAATTTTCTTCATAGGAATGCTTTTCCTTGTCAAGGGGGATGCCATGAAAGTGGTTTCAAGTCATGTCACTGCTCACAGGTCACGGAATAGGCCCTCCAATGTGCGGGACGGGGGATTTCAGGGATGGTGACAAATTACTGTGTAAAATGTAACTTGTCAAAGAGATGTGGAAGTAAGTAGAGATGTTACCTTTGGTGAAGACACTATCGTTAGGAAACCCAAATATCTCCCCATCTCATGGAAGGATGATGATGAAGTTGCCTAAAAATAAGAATAACGTCTGATTGATGACCCTATGCCTAATGTTGATGGCCTGATGGATCCTCTTGATCCACCTCCTAGTGATCCATCTACCTCAATGAAAATACCACTATGGCTCAAGGATACACTTAGGGATGTTGAAAAGCATGCTTCTCTAAGAGGGGCATTTCAAAGAAGTAATAATCATGGCCGTAAAACACCAGGTACAGAAATATGCGATGAGTGAGGAGTATGATTCAATCATAAAGAATGACGTATGTGAAGTGGTGCCTAGACCCACAGAAAAGTATATGGTCACTTACAAATGGATATACAAGATAAAACATCAAGGTTTCTCTCAAAAAGAAGGAGTGGACTCTGATGAAATATTTTCACCGGTTGCTCGATATACCACTATCAGATATATAATTACTCTCGTTGCAAATCAAGGGTGGAGCCTTCATCAAATGGACATTAAATCTAATTTCTTACATGGCTCACTTAATGAGGAAGTATATTTGGAACAACCATAGGGGTTTGAAGTACAAGATCAAGGGTTTCATGTATGTAAGTTGAAGAAAGCCCTCTATAGGTTAAAGCAAGCTCCTAGGTCTTGGTATGATAGGATTGATAACTACCTTATGAAGCTGGGATTTATAAGGAGATATGATAATTGATGAGCTCCATCATTAGGTATAATTGGAGGGGTTAATTTTCACCTTTTTACCCTTATTAAGTCTCTCTTTCTCACATTTAAATTATATTATGGTTTTATGTTGCTAGTATAGATGGTGAATAAGGCTTGTCATACTTCGAATGCCTAATATGGGTTAAACGCAGGATAATCACAAAGATATTGCACTTTTGATAAATATTTTTCAATTAAAGCTCAGAGTAGACAACAAGGATAGATTCTAGGGGGATTTTCCACCTCCTTAACTCCCAAAGGCAACCAAGGGATCCTCGAGATTCCCTCCAACAACTTGAAATCAAAGGCAACGAAGCAAGTGGGAGATCAAGTGCACCAAAGCTCCACTTATCTTGTAGTAAAAGAGAAAACATCACCTAATTTTTGGGGAGTTTTTGGTAGCTACCCTTTAGGTTAAATAGGGTTGAGAAAGAGCTCATTAGGATTCGAACTTTGAAGGAAGATAATAGACCCTTAGCTCTTGTAATAGGTTTTTGAGACTTTTATGATTATTTAATGAGACTATTTTCTACAATAAGATGAGTATTTAGATTTTCCTTCACTGATTTAGTTTCAGAGGGCTAGGCTTGTGGGTTACGGCCCAATCCATTGGCCTTAGTCTCTGTTGTGTATTCATGCTTATTTTTATGTCATTGTAGCTAGTTTTCTTTATGAGTTTTAGCTAGTTTGCTTACATTTCATTTCACCATTTCTAGTTTGATTTCATTTGTATTTGCTGTATTTAATCTTGCATAAATGTTCATAGAATATATTATAAACTTAGAAATATGTGTGGCAAGACTCCCTCTCTCATCTCTTTCATTGGAGCTTGAGGAGGGTAGATCTTCACCACATGAAAAATTTTCTCTTTAGTGTACGATTTCTTGGAAATAATAGTTAGGTTGTCGTAGTGTCATGAACATGTCTAGAATATTGAGTTAGTTTTTTGTTTGAATGCTTAAGTAGGTTTTCTTTCCAAATTCAACTCTTATTTTCCATTTTCTTCATCATATATTTGCCAACGTTTGTTTCAAGAATAGGTAGTTTTCTTGCAGGTTAAAGTATCACATCAAAGGAGGACTTCACCAACACCCTTAGCTTCATTTCTCACCCATCATCAACCTTCTTTCTGTTATCACCCAAAAATTTTCAAAACATCATTGTGTCAATTTTGTTTTTGATCATGGGTCAAAATAGGGTCTGAAAGTCATTTTTATTTTGGTTAAGGGTAGGTCATAGTTTTTATAAGTTTAAAGGTCATCATTTAAGTTCAAATAAAGTCCTTCTAAGGTCCATTCCATGATCAAAGATTCATATTTTTCATTTAAGGGTCATTAAATTAAGTTTCGGGCTAAATTTCTGCAATTATACAGGAATCCACCATTTCGTAGAGCCGCTAGTTCAAAAAAGAGGAAATGCATTACTACTTTCGTAGCGCAATAGAAAGCAAAAACTCTGTTTTTTGGTTTTGAGTAGTCAACTTCCAATGCGGTTTCTAAGCAACTAAAAACGAATTTAGGAAAAATGAAAGAGGTTTTCCTTCCTAACAGACCTAAATACAAAAACCTCTCTCAATTTCCTCAAATTAATTAGTAGGTGGGATAAATTGATAAATTAAAATGCGATGTGAAGCTGCTGTTACAAAATGTCCTGTACATGACTGTTTAGCAGTAAACTTAAAATTCATTTTCTAGCCAAATACAAAAGTATTTTGGAAAATTGAAAGAGGTTTTTCTTAATCACAACCCAATATACAACAAAATCTCTCACTTTTATCATATGTGTTATCAGTTGGGAGATACAATGATTTCTTCGAAGCCCTATTTTCAGAAACAAAGTTTTCCTATTTTATACATATTTGTGAAAGGCAGTTTCTGGACAGCAGGAGATGTGTTTCAAAAACCCAAGAGAGGTTTTTATTCAAGACATCATGACCTACAAAAAAAACCTTCAGTTTCTCAAAATAAATCATGGATTAGGAGATATAGGCTTTGTCTCAAGACCTATTTTTCAGGAAAAAAACATGAAAAACCAATAGGTCAACCTATTGCAAATGAAGAAGGGACCTTAAGAGGGCTGGAATAACTCTGTTTTTCAAGTGATATGATGAAATAAGGTTTATTTTCAGTTTTTGGCACATTAATACTTTACATTTTGGAAAAAATTGGACAAAACTTCTCACTCATCAGTTTCGTAGCGCACACAGTGCAAAATTAGTGAAAAGCGCAATGAAACTGCTGTAGCATGCTTTTCAGTCTCTCTCTTAAATTTTGGAAGGGAAAATATGTGTATGAAGACCTAAAATTGATAGGGAAGCTGTGATAAGTGATAATGAAGATAAATCTGAAAAGAAGAAGCCAAATTTTTGAAGATAAATGGTTAAAAAGTATTCACTACAAAAAGCGCTACGAAACTGTGCTGTTTTCGTAGCGCATGTTTGTTTTTGCTATTTTGGGAGTTAGAAGTTGATTTTGCATAGATAGCACTAATGGATGATTTTGGGCATATGCTATTTCATTTCATAATAGTAAATAGCTTCGAATTCATGGGTTCATGGTGGTTAAAGTGTCTCAATAACATAAAAAATCCTAAAGCTAGAAAACAGGGGACAATTTCCTAGTTTGCAGGAGATCAGCATTGCAGACATTAAGTGTTGGAGCTTATCATTTGGAGTCGACCTTATGGAGATATAGGTGAAAAATGATGTAATCTAGCTTAGATAAGGTTGTTATAAGTATATTTAATGAGTTTGTCCTATTTGTATTAGGACTATTCTCTAGGTTTGCAGCTGTCATTTTGTAATAAAGACCATGTTATATGGTTAGGAAAGGTGTCAGTTAGTGTCAGTAGTTTGAAATTCGATGTATCTTGGCTAGAGGCAGATCATCACATGTTGTGATATGTATATTAAAGACTAAGAGGTAGAATTAGCAAAGGGTTGGATATTTGTTAGCAAAAAGACTGTTTTATGTAAGTGACTGTTTTCAGCCTAATACAAAATTTCTACTTAGACAACTCAAGATTCATAAAGAGTTCTTGTATGTTATTGTTCTGATGGAATATTTTCAATATTCTATTGCAGTGGTGTTTTCTTACTTACTCAGAATTCATCAATGATGCTCTGACTTCCTTCATAGACAAACTAACTGTGTGTTTCAATGTTCTACATGTTTATTCCTTGACTTGAACTCTGATATGCCTTGAATTCCATGCTAGGTAGGTTATCTTGGTTTTTCTGAAGTTATCATGAATCCATAAGCCCAATGTACACTTGCTAATGTGATTTACAACCAGTTTAAATCATTTATCTATTTTTATCTCATATAGAGTTAGCCATCTACATATTTAAAAAAAAATCATAAACCTTTGAGAGAGCCCTCTCAGGTTGAGGAGGCTAAGCCTCAACCAAAATATTGGTTTGAAATTGTTGCACAAGATTGGTTTGATGAGCAGCCTATCAGGTCTGATTTTGTGATAACATTTTGATGCGTCTTCCGAGAGTCTAAATATTATACTTTCCAGAGATTTTGAAGCTGAACTTATGAAGGTAGCAGGAGCTCAGAAAGATTTTCGAGGGTGCATCTACCTTGGTGACTCCACACATGAAATAATCAATTGGAAGGTGCCTCCATTGCTTGAAGATCAGTAGCTTGATGAAGTTTCAGAATGAGTTCCATTGCAAAAATAGATGCCAGGTATGGCCCTATGAATTAGTCTCATATCCCTGGTTTTCCAAATCCTATGCCAAAGGTTGAATGGTTAAATGATCTTCCTGTATTCAAATATGAAAATAAAGACAATGCTTCTCTTCATTTGGTTAGATTCCATATGCATGTACACATTCTTAAGGTTTAGTTCCTTGAGGATTGTCTCATGAAGATGTTTATGTTCACTTTGGAAGGAAAAGCACGGTCTTGGTATGAAAGCTTGCCAAATGGTTCATTATATTCTCTTGCTGATTTCCATGTTGCATTTTATGAGATGTATGAAGAGTGCCATCCCTCCTTATTGCTGGTCAAAGACCACTGTAAACATTGTGTGAGTTTTATTGAATATTTTGAGAATTTTTATGAAGATGATGAGTTCATGGATGAGGAAATTTTAGAAGCCCTTCATGACAATCCCTTTCATCACCAAGAAGAAAGGGTAGCCTCTTTCTTAGATGAAAATAAAACCTAGCAGGAGTTTATTTATGAAAATTATGATACATCCTCTGAGTTTGATGAAAGGTTGCAGCAGACTTGTCAGTCTTTTGATCATCAGAAGTATGAGAATCATTTCAAACAACAAGAGGAAATATTGGAAGATGATTGCTACAAACCTCAGGTACATGAATAATTTGATTCTTCATATCATTTCTTGCATCAACCTACATCAAATAATGATCACACTAATGAAAAAATGGGTGAAAATTTCTCTTTATCATTGTCTTCTAATCTGAAATCATTTGAGTGCAAATCCGTAGATAAGATTTAGTTTGTGGATGAAGTTGTAGAGAAAATTGAAAAGGACATTCAAGTTTCAAAAGATAAAATTCAATCTCATAGTATTCATAATCAAGATCAATCTTTTCAAATTATTTTGATTCCAGAACCCAAAGAGGGGGTGTTGCTACCTTTCTTCTTAGAGATTGAGAAAGAATACACTGTTTTTGTAAATCAGTTTGAAAAGCAGTTTGATAGCACACAACTGAAGCCTTATGTGGTTGATGAAAGCATGGATGAGTTTTCCAAATTTGGAGAGTGTCATGAGGAGTATCAAACATATCATGTCTTCTTTGATCCTATAGTTGAATACATGGAAGAGTTCTACAGTCCAAATTTCCAGTTATACTTTCATTTTGAAGATCAGTTACATCTCATGTTGCCTTGGTCATTTCAGTATCATGTTTACTTTTGGTTCAAGCACAGTCAAGAGATTCAAGTGTCAGATCAGATCAATAATTGGCTTCATTGGAAGTTTCATGTTCCTTGAGTTACCAATGGAGATTGCAGCTGATAGGGTAGGTAGGAGTGTGTGAATAAGCTCAAAGTTGATTGAGCATCTTTTCAGTAGGTACAAATTTGGTTCTTCTGCAGTGATCATCAAGCTTGAGCCCGAGATGAAGGCCATTAGAGCTTGAGGAGAAAGCTTGGAAATTTCAAAGTTTTTTTGTTTTGGTCAAGAAAAATGGATAGCAACACTGGAACTACTGGTTCTTAGTGTACCACAGGGGCACACTATCCCAAGTGGAGCCACTGTTATCACCCAAAAATTTTCAAAAAATCATTGTGTCAAGTTTTATTTATTTATTTATTTATTTATCATGGGTCAAAATAGGGTCTGAAAGTCATTTTTAGTTTGGTTAAGGGTAGGTCATAGTTTTTATAAGTTTAAAGGTCATCATTTAAGTTCAAATAAAGTCCTTCTAGGTCCATTCCATGATCAAAGATTCACATTTTTCATTTAAGGGTCATTCAATTAAGTTTTGGGCTAAATTTATGTAATTAGCCAGGAATCCACCGTTTCGTAGCACCACTAGTTCAAAAAAGAGTAAATGCGCTACGAAAGCGCTGCTACTTTCGTAGTGCAATATGAAGCAAAAACTTTGTTTTCTGGTTTTGAGTAGTCAACTTACAATGCGGTTTCCGAGCAACTAAAAATGAATTTAGGAAAACTGAAAGAGTTTTCTCTTCCTAACAGACCTAACTACAAAAAAATATCTCATTTTCCTCAAATTCATTAGGAGGTGGGAGAAATTGATAAATTAAAATGTGCTACGAAACTGCTGTTACAAAATTTCCTATACATCACTGTTTAGCAATCAACTTAAAGTTCATTTTTTGGCCAAATGAAAAAGTATTTCAGAAAAATGAAAGAGGTTTTTCTTCATAACAGCCCCAGATACAATAAATCTCTCACTTTTATCATATTTTTTATCAGTTGGGATATATAAGGATTTATTTGAAGCCCTATTTTCAGAAACACAGTTTTCCTGTTTTATACATTTTTGTCAAAGGCAGGTTCTGGATAGCTCGAGATGTGTTTCAAAAAACCAAGAGAGTTTTATATTCAAGAAATAATGACCCACAAAAACCTCCTTCAGTTTCTCAAAATATATCATGGAGTAGGAGATATAGGCTCTGTCCAAAGACCTATTTTTCAGGAAAAAAACAAGGAAAACCAATATGCCAACTTATTGCAAATGAAGAAGGGACCTCAAGAGGGCTAGAATAACTCTGTTTTTCAAGTGATATGATGAAATAAGGTTTATTTTCAGTTTTTGGCACATTCATACTTTAAATTTTGGAAAAAATTGGACAAAACTATTCACTTAGCAGTTTCGTAGTGCACATAGTGCAAAATCAGTGAAAAGCGCTACGAAACTGCTATAGCATGCTTTTTCAATCTCTCTCTTAAATTTTGGAAGGGAAAATATGTGTATGAAGACCTGAAAATGCTAGGGAATCTATGCTAAGTGATAATGAAGATAAATCTGAAAAGAAGAAGCCAAAATTTTGAAGATAAATGGTTAAAAAGTCTGCGCTACGAAACTGTGATGTTTTCGTAGCGCAGGTTTGTTTTTGCTATTTTGGAAGTTCGAAGTTGATTTTTCATAGATGGCACTCAAGGATGATTTTGGGCATATTTTATTTCATTTATTGATGGAAAATAGCTTCGAATTCATGGGTTCATGGTGGTTAAAGTGTCTCAAGAACACAAAAAATCCTAAACCTAGAAAATAAGGGACAGTTTCCCAGTTTGTAGGAGATCAGCATTGAGGACATTAAGTGCTGGAGCTTATCATTTGGATTCGAACTTATGGAGATATAGGTGGAAAATGATGTAATATAGCTTAGATAAGGTTGTTATAAGTAGAGTTAATTTGTTTGAGTCCTATTTGTATTAGGACTATTCTCTAGGTTTGCAGCTGTCATTTTGTAATAAAGACCATGTTATATGGTTATGAAAGGTGTCAGTTAGTGTTAGTAGTTGGGAATTAAATGTATCTAGCCTAGAGGAAGATCATCACAAGTTTTAATATGTCTATTAAAGACCAAGATGTCGAATTAGAAAATGGTTGGACATTTGTTAGCAAAAAGACTCTGTTTTATGTAAGTGACTGTTTTCAACCTAATACATAGTTTCTACTTAGAAAACTCAAAATTAATAAGGAGTTCTTGTATTTTCTTGTTCTGATGGCATATTTTCAATATTCTATTGCAGTGGTGTTTTCTTATGTTACTCAGGATTCATCAATGATGCTATGACTTCCTTCATAGACAAACTGACTGTGTGTTTCACTATTCTACATGTTTATTCCTTGACTTGAACTCTAATATTCCTTGATTTCCATGCTAGGTAGATTATCTTGGTTTTGTTGAACCTATCATGAATCCATAAGCCCAATGTACACTTGCTAATGTGATTTACAACCAGTTTACATCATTTATCTGTTTTTATCTCATATAGAGTTAGCCATCTTCATATTTATCAAAAAATCATAAACCCTTGAGAGAGCCTTCTCAGGTTGAGGAGGCTAAGCCTCAACCAAAATATTGGTTTGAAAATTTTTCACAAGATTGGTTTGATGAGCAGCCTATCAGGTCTGATTTTTTGATAACACTTTCCATCAAATCACCTTCAACCCCATTTTTAAGATTTTCACCTTCACACCGTGAGAAACCCTAGAAGTGAAAGACAATTTTATCAAGAGGTTCTAAGGTTGAAAAATGGGTTTACCATCTTCCATTAATCCAAATAAACCTTCATTCCACCTCCCCTATGCTTATCTCCAACATTTTTAGCCTCATATTTCCCTCGGACGGTTTCCTGTAGCAATTCAAGACTTTCTTGTAGCAGTACAACAAACCTGTAGAAGTACTTGTAGCAGCACCAATGGTCCTCTTCTTAAGCCCATAAACCATCATCCACATCATCCACACCTACCAAAACCATCAAGACACCTTCAACCCTGCATCCATGGGTTCAAGACCTTCTTAAGCCACCTTAGCGCTTTCTCCTCCTTGCTGCAAAAAAAGGCATTTACAAGCATAATTAGGTCATGATTATATGCATGAGTAAAAGAATGATAGTTAAAGCATGAAGTAGATAGAGTGTGTTTACCTGTTTGGCCCAGCAATGTGTGATTAGATTAGTATTATTTATGCAATTTCAATTCAACAATTTACTTCATGAAGATGCCTAGTTTGCTTCCATTTCTTTCCATAGCTTAATTTGTAGATTTATTTCCTTGCAGATTAGCTAGATGTACTTTCTTGCTGTAGAATATTTATTTGATTGTTGATAGAGTAATGGATTTGAATCGCTTGTAGCTCTAGGTCTAAATTTGAAAGTGTGACAGACTTCACTTAGAAACCCTAGAAATAGCACCCTTTCGTAGGACTCAGAGAGGGCGACATGAGTAGAAGGAATATGACGTGTATATAGAACTATCACCTCCAAGTTTGTACAAACCCTGGTTTGATAAAGTAAAGTAGAGTAGCCTATGGGAGTTGCAACATTCTTGGTGCAATACCAGGGCTCATCACTTTTTGGCGCCGTTGCCGGGGAGGTGTCTAGTAGATGCTTTGATTCTGTTTTAGCATTATTTTCTACTTTAATTTTACATTGTGTTTCAAAAATATTAAAAAAAATACAAAAAAATATGATTTTAATGCCTCTTAGGAGTAGGGATACTTAAGGATTATTTTTACCAAAAACCCCCACATCCCTACATAGTCATCCTTCAACCTTCTTCAGTGACTGTGAGGTTGAACACACCATTGGTGAGCCTTTTGAAAATTTGAAGAACCTATTGGAGAAGAAGAATAACTTGTTTCACCAGAGGAACCTACTTCATCTATTCAAACCATGGCTAAGACTGAAGCCCAGGGAGTATTTCCCATTATAGAGACAGATGGGGAAACTAAAATGAAGAACATCAACCCCTCAACCCTTCCACATTTCCATGGAATTACCTCTGAGGACCCTGACACATTCATGTTTAAATTTTCTATTGTCAGTAGGACCTATGACTATGCCTCAGATGATCAAAAGTTGAAGCGATTCCCATCCACCCTTAAGGATGCAGCCTTGCGCTGGTTCACGGGTGTACCCGAGAATGACATCACTACCTAGGCATAGATGCAAGAGGCCCTCAACAACAAGTATAGGGACTACTATAGGTCCAAGGAAACTAGAGAGGAAATATTCAAGATGGCTCTAGGGCCTGATGAATCCCTAGAGGACTATGACGAGAGGTTCTAGTTAAATTATAAAAGAGCTAACTGCACCCTTGATCCCGTATCACTTAAAATATTACTTATTAGAAGGATCAGGGAGGAGGTGATAGAAACCCTTAATATGTTATCAGGAGGAGATACCTACCAGCTACCTTATGAGACAATCAAAACTGTCCTCAAGAACCATTCTAGGGCAACTAGGAAGAAAGGAAGAGCTAGCCAAAGTATGACCACTATCCCTTCCTCTTCCACCTCCATCAAGCATGAGATTGGAAATATGTTGGAGGAATTAAAGAGTGAGATTCTAAACACCTTTGCATTGAAAATGGACACAATGCAGATCAAGAGGAAGCAATAGGAAGAAAAAACATCCTTGGCTATATTCTTCCCTAGATGTACTAGGAAACACCCTCAGAATGAATGTCCACTAAATTTCATAGAGGTTTGCTTAGTATGTGAGGAGAATCACGCCACAGATAAGTTTCCCTCCTTACTTGGACTCAAATATATATATCAAGGTGGGGAAGTAGGACCAGAGCAACTATGTTTCATCAACCAGAGAAAGCCTCAAGGCCCTCAGTCATATAAGTAGGGTATGCAAGGTGCACCTTATTCCTATTATCACAATAATCTGAATGTGCCTATGCAATATTGGCACACCTCCACTCCTCCATCCTTTCCTACACCTCATACTTGGCCTTACAACCCTCCATATCATCCCCAACCAGTGAACCAACCATTTCAGCAGTATGTTCCTCAACCACCTCAGTGGAAAAACCCATCACAAGGGTGGAGGCCTCAACATAATCAACCACTTTCTCTAATGCCTCCACCCCAACCTCAACCTCAACTCACTCATTCTTCTCCACTCAAGCTTCCCCATATGCCCACACAACCCAATCCAAATCCGATCACCAGGTTTATAGTGGAGAGACATCCTATCCAGCTTATGCTGTGGAGATATAATAGATTAATCTCAAGTCAGGAAGAGTACTCCTAGAAAACCATCCTCCATATCCACTTGTAGAGTTTGAGGAGGAAGAGGAAGAAAGTAACACTCAGATCCAACAACCTCATTTTCCTGAGCGCTTGATCCACTCTAGTCAACACACCCCAGAGGAGACCAAATTTTGGGAGAACTGAAAAATTTATGTGTAAAAAGATCCCTTCTCTAGGCCATTAAGGATGTACTTATTTACAATAGGCTCATCAAGGAAAAGTGCTTCAAGAAACCTGGGAGAAAGAAGAAATATACCCCCACCATCAATGTAGTAGGACAACTGTCCGAATTAATGTTGGGAAGGGTGATCTTCCCAAAGTACCTGGACCATGGTAGTCTAGTTGTATATGTGCACATATATGGTGTCATAGTCCCTAATAATCTGATTGATCTCCGGGCTGCCATCAATGTAATGACTAGGGAAACTATGCTTAAACTCAACCTCCAAGGGACTTTGAGGAAAACCACAACAGTTCTCCAACTTACAGATTAGTCCATAGTAACTCCAGAAGGAATTGTTGAGGATTTTATGGTTTCAATTTAACCTTGGGAGTATCCTACAGATTGCTTGGGTCTCTAGCCAAAAACCAAGTTTAATGGATATCCTCTCATTCTAGGGAGACATTGGTTAGCCACTGCCGATGCTTATATCAATTGCTAGGCCGAAAACATGACTATTAAGAATGGGCCCTTGTCTAAACAACTGGTATTATGTCCTCTAGCCCAGCCTTCCATTGACCATGACCTACCTATATGGTTGGAAGATGAAGAAGAAGAAGATGAAGTATACAAAACTACAACCTACCCAATTTGTACCATAGATATTGTTCTTATAGGGGGCAACTTGATGAAGATGATTCATCAACCAAATCATTCAGAACTAGTACCCCACTGACGGCCTGCTTGAAAAACTAGTCAAATAATCTGAAAGCCACCCTTGGATGGAACTGCACTTAGTTGATTCAACCTCTGAAACCACCGAGGTTGTGGAATTTGGCCCATCCAAATCTCTGAAAATTAACTCAAAACTCTTAGATAGAAAAGGATAGAAGATATGCCAGATTTTGAAAGAAAACCTAGATGCATTTTCTTGGGACTACACGGACATGAAAGGTGTGCATCCCTCGGTGTGAAAACATCATATTTACATTAAAGAAGGATGCAAGCCTGTGCTCCAACCCCAAAGGCAGATGAACCCAACTCTAAAACACATAGTAAAGGAAGAACTTCAGAAAGCACGAGTTAAGAAGACCTTCCACGCTACCATTTTAAAAAATCAAACATTTACTAATTGTTTTGATAACATGCAACCAACCATTTAAAAAAAATGTGAAATTAAGAAAGAAATTTCAAATAGTTAATTATATTTTTCATATGCTCCAATGGGACATATAAAGGTAGTACCAATGCAAGTTACATTTAATAACCAGTTAATGGTCTATGAAAGTTATAATTTATTCATAACTCATCACTAAGAGACATACTACATATTCACAACAACATATCTTGATGCCTTCTTTTACATAAAGAATAATTTTTCATTAGAGTGTTTCTCAAAGAACTTGAATTGAACAACAAGCACCTACAACTATTTTAGAACCTTGCAATGTTTCCTTGTATGAATGGATGAATATTTATATATAATAGGTTCTTATCAAAGTTTTAAAAATAATAATAATTCATGCACATATTATACATGGAAATGCTATGTTTGTACTTAATCAAATTCAAGTAATTAGACCAAATATAAAGAGAGCCAGAAAATGACACAAGTGCTATGATTGTTTGGTAGGAACAAATACATGTGAAAGAATAAACAATCCAAGATTTAGAACATTTATTTAAAATTTCCCAATCATGTAAGTATTACCACAAAAGGTAATTTTGATTCAAGCATTGGGCACATGCAAGGAATATGACCAAGCACCATACAATGTGCAATCATGACACGTTGGTAGTTACTTCACATTTATCCAAGAAGAGACAAGTCCTTGATGCTCTATAAAAATTGAAATGGCCTTGGTGTATGCCTGGATATTGTTTCTCTCACCTTGTATAATTTTTTGGACCTCCTAATAAAGATATTTTGAGTAGTATTTGTGTCATACATTTTCTTACTATAACTCTTAGTTTCCTCAACATGAGGAGAAATTTTTTTTTAGATTCAAACAAAACATGGTTGATTTGGCTACCAATTTTCCAAAAAAGGAGCATATGGAAATGTTCATATGGGTCTTTTCTATACCATTTATCGAATCATTGATAGTGATGGAAGATATTAGAGCCTAAATTTGGAGTAGTTAATCATTAACATAATGGTACCAGATGAAACATCAAGATTTCACTTAAGCCCTTTAAATTTTAAACCATATACCTTTAAGGTGTCATCAAAGAGATTTAATTCATGGTGGGGTACCATTGGCCTGGGATATCTACTAAAGGATGGCATGTAGAATTTGTGGGGTAAAGTGGCTCTCCATTTTCATGTACCGTTTTATTTTAATATCTTTCCTCAAATAAGAGCTTGTGTAATTCTTGTTTATGTTGGATTGGTGGAATTTTCCTTGCATTTAAACTCAATCTCTAGTTAGGATATTGCAAAAATCAATGCACGATTTATTCAAATTCATGTCTAGAGGTGATAGTACTAATCGCAAAATAAAAAATAAATAAAATCTAGACTTGTTACAAAGGGAAAGGGAAAATATGGTGGACTTATAATAATATGGAATGATAATTTTGAAGATTTGTTCATTTGATATTACCACTCCCCCCACCCAACTCCCCCACACCCCCCCTCCCCCTACATGTGTGTCAAAACTATTATTAATAACTATCTTCATTCTTAAAAGAAACTATGGGAATTATGTAACCTTCTAACTTCAAACAACCCAAAGGGGTTGGATTCAATAATGATGAATTTCTCACCAATGAACAAGGTTCAATTCCCATGAGGGCACCTGACCATTGAGGTTTCCATGGGGGTACCTATAAGTAGTGGTCAAAAGTGTGAGGCTTACATTGCACTGCCCACAAATAGATATGTGGAAAAAATCCCACCCTCTTGTCAACCTTAAGACTAGAAAATAATTGTTATGACCATGGCCATAATTACATATATATTTATTAGAAAAAATGGATCGAGAAGAATTAGGTTTGTAGTTAGGGATTAGGCTAACCATTGCATAGCCTACATGTTGTCATTGTTTGAAGGGGGTTTCTAGCAATGCTACGTGCCTATATCTATGCCTTACTTTATTTTTTCCAAATGTTTACTTTTCATTCAAGCTAATCTATTAATGTTTTCAAATTTGCATCTTTTTTCCTCACCAACGTTGAGTAATGGATATCCAATGGAAGACACTTTACATATTGAGATTAATGTAGCACCTCTCCACAAGATTTTGTGAAATAATATTTGTCCATTTAATACATACGCATTAAGAGATTTTTTGTAAACGAAATGTGCTACTCTTTATTAAATGGAATAACATGCAACATAACTATAAATCTTTCCATTTTTTTAAATGATATATCTATGGAATTTAAATGATATTTTTTTTTTTTCAATGATATTTTTAATTGGAAAAATAGTAACATCATATCTTCACTTCAAGATTTAAAAATTTAAGTAGAAACATAATAAAATACAAAAATACCTCTACCTCCATTAAATTTGATCAATTGTAGGGTAGTCTAGTGAGTAGAAGGAAGATGCACTCATATCCTTCTTTCACCACTCTAAATTCGATCAATTATATCGTATTCTAGTAAGTAATAGGAATATGCCTCCAAATCATTCTCTTACGACCTGCCTAGAGTGGAACAAAACTATCCTCCCAACAAACTAGGATCCTAACCAACTTCATAGCTCTAAGAAACATATCAAGATATTGGTCCTCTATGCCTGTGACTCCAAGAACAATAATGCACATATGCTTCGAGAAAATTTTCGCAAGAAAATATTTGTTCCAAGAATTATCCAATATTTCAATAAGCTCCAACCCCTCAACCTTTTTTCTTCTCCATGAACAGCACTTATTCCTCTCTATTTATCAGGTTTCCATACAAATCCTCCAAATCTCATCAACCATTGTCATAAATAACCATCATCCTTTTTCTATAATTTTGTAGAAAAGTTAATTAAAATAAAAATATTAAATGAATTACACAACAATAAAACAAAATGAAAGTCTTTCTTGTCATGCTAGTTTATAAATGCAACTTGACAATTTTCCTCAAAATTTATGACAACTCACCATATCCATTCAATTCATCATATCAACAACCAATCAAAGTGAGTGCTAGACATTTATGTATGTAATAAATTTTAAATAATCATTAAAAAATTAATTAAATAGTTAGAATTAATACAATAATAACTATCCAAGTGTACATATGTAGGGTATGTGACATGCCCCAAATCAATTAAATTAATAAACTGCAAAAAAATAAAGACACAGGGAAAGAAAACTAAATAAAAAGATAATTAGGACAAGTGGAGCCTTCAGATCAAGTCATTTATGATGGAAGGACTCAATATAATAAAGGGGGAAGTAAGAAGAGGGGAACCTTTTTGGCATGAGAGAAAATATTGTGTAAGTCTGGAAATAATAGATTTAGGTTCAAGGGTGGCCGACTGGTGCATGTAATTAACATATTGACACTTTTCCGTGGCCAAAATTCCTTCATATGAGGCCTCAAATTGGGCTTTTAATGTTTTTCGATTTTTTTTCAATATTTTTCCAAAATTGTAATTAGCAGTTATATTTTATTTTATGCTTGTAATTAACATAAAGAGATAACAAATAGTATCACTCAAGTTAGCTTTATATTTTTTGGAAACAACTTCACGAAAAGGGTGATTTTTTTATTGTAGATAAAAGTGTTTATTTTTCATTGTAAAGGGGGATGGAGAAAGGAGAGATCAAAGGGTGAGGATGGATGGGGAAGAAGGGAAGGCCACCATTATATAATTAGGCCAAGGAGAAAGGAGATTAGTGGAATTTATACACAAAAATTTTGATTAATAAATTTGGAAATTTATGCTTCCATTTGTATATGAGAATCATTCTCTGTGCTTGATGTATGTACTATTTCTTGTGTGTGGTTAACTAAAATGAAATCAATGCCTTTTAAGTTTTTAAGGGATTAGATGCATGGGCATTACAATTTCAATAATTTTCAGAGGATAGTAATTTTTTTTTGGTTCTAATACATTTAATCCAATATAAATTGCAGTCCAATTTTTTATTTACATTATCTGGTATCAGAGCAGAAATATGGTTGGGAGAGGAAGAGGAAGAGGAGGTGTTTCTCATATGCGTAGAGATATGTTGAATATCCAACAAAAATGAGTATATCTTACAAACATGTTGGAAAATCAAAGAATGATACCAATAAAAGATACACCAGATGAAGAGACAAACCACAAATATGTAGATCAACATGCAAAACTTCAAGAATAATAATTAGAGCACATACAATTTGAAGAGAGAATTCTCAGGGCTCTATATGGAAAAAATAATGGGATCAAAATGGAAGTTTCAGAGTATGCACATAATCTTAAACTAGATGAGTTAATAGATTGGTTGAACAACATGGTTTGTTTTTTTTGAATGGAAGCCTATGATAAAGGAAAAGAAAATAAAATTTACATGCACCAAGTTGAAGGGTCATGCAATGATTTGGTGGGATCATTTGTAGAAAGAAAGAACAAAAAAGGGAAAAGACAAAATTAGGACATAGAATAGTTTGGAGAAGAATTTCAAAGAGAAATTTCTTCCCATGGACTATGCACAAACCATTTTTTGTAGATTTTAGAACTTGAAGTAAAACCTTTCTACTGTGTAAGATCTTATGAAGGAGTTTTATGAATTGTCCATTTGTGTGGATCACCATGAAACTGAAGAACAACTGTTGCAAGGAATGTGATTTTTTTTTTCTATCCAAGATGAATTGAGCATGCATAAGGTTAACAACATGGAAGAGGCATACCATTTATCCTTAAATGTTGAGGAAAAACAAAACTGACAATACTATCAAAGGAATAAAGGAGAAAGGAGAGCTATGTCATCTCATTGTGAGGTGTTTCTAACTATATTAGAGGAAAATCATCCCAAGGAGTAGAGAAATCAAAATATAATCGAAAAAATAACCCAAATAAACAAAGAGGAAGAGGATTTTAGAGGGGTAGAAATTATAATGGTGGCATAGGATTGTGAAACTAGTGAATACCCTTTATTTGTTTTAGGTGTGGTGAAGAGGGTCATAGAGAATTTGAATGCCCAAATTATAACATGCAAGAGTAGAAAACAGGAGAGCAAACTAAACTAAGCTTGGGCCAAGCTAAGAATGAAGAAGAAGGAGATGGATCTCAAATTCCACCACATGTGGGGGAGAATATCATGATGATGCGAGAAATCATGATTCGAAAAAAGGGGAAAACATAGAGTATAAATAATGAATATTCTTGGTTTCAGATGAATATATTTCAAACCAAGTTCACTTCGGGGGGAGAGGCATGCCAAGTTATTTTTAATAGTGGTAGTTGTAAGAAAATTGTTTCTAGAGAGATGGGAGATAAATTGAACCTACATTGTGATAAAAATCCCTATCCTTACTAAATTACATGGTTTAGAAAGGGTAATGAAGTCACGGTTGAAAAAAGGTGTTGGTTAAGTTTTCTATAGGAAAGACTTACAAAGTTGAAATATGGTGTGATGCCATCCCAATGAATGCATTCCATGTGTTATTAGGGAGGCCAAAAAATATGACATAAATTTCGTGCATGACGACAAGAAAAATACATATATATTTTGGAAGGATATATTTAAAGTCATCTCACTACCCCTTAAGGACGAAGGAAAAGTTGAGAATATGTTGTTTGAAAGACAAGTCGTTAAGGAAATGAAGGTAATATGATTCTGCTATGCGTTAATGATGCAGATAGGAGAAGGAGAAGTAGCAGCTGAAGTAGAATATTTAGATATTTTAGAAGAAAGTACGGATCATGGTGGCAATAAAAAGAAGGCAAAGTTGTGACATGATGTAGAAATGGATGCACTCATTGATGTTTATAGGAAAATTCATATGAAGCTCATGTCCATTGGAAACAAAGGAAGACACATCTTAAAATATGCTAATGAAAAGTGGGAAAAAGTAAAAAACTTGTTACTCATAGTTGGAGTTGATCGTTAGCCAAAATAAATTGAGCGAAAATGGTCCAACTTGATCACCGCTTTCAAAAAAATAACTTATTAGAACATGAAGGTAAGGAAACTGAGTTATTGGGAGTTGGATGAAGCATTGAAGAGGAAGAAAAATGAAGGAAAAATAATTACCTGCAAGATTTCGTATGCAAATGCTTGAATCCATGACTGAGTTCTTGGGTGACATCAGTGGCAAGAAGAGTAGGCAGACTAATCATTCGAATGATCCTCTCAAATTTTATCTATCAACATCTGAAAATTCTGACGGTTGTGTGATTATTGCATCAAATTCAAGTTATATGGATGTTCATTATTCCTTCGCCATTGGAAAACCTTTCTCATCAACTGAATACAAAATGCACAACAACTCCTTTGGAACAAAAACTAATGCAATTGGTTATTATATTACCAGGAAGTTTCAATCCACCAACTTATATGCACTTGAACATGTTTGAAATGGCTTGGGATCAATTTATTTCAGATGGATATGCGGTCCTTGGGGGTTACATGTCCCCTGTCAATGATGTGTATGCCAAAAAGGGTCTGACATCTACAAATCATAGAATTAATTCATGTCAGCTTGCACTGAAGTACAAATTTATAATAGATGTTGGAAGACACCAATTATAAAATTAAGGTGATGGTTTATTTGTAAAAAGAGAGGTTTCCTAAAATAACATACCACAAGTTGAAGTGTTAAGAAAATTGGTCCTTGAAAGGTTCTCGAAAAAAATAAAAAATGATTATGAAATAGATTTGTCAGTTGATCTAGATATTTCCCTTGTGTTTAATGTTTTTGATTTATATACCATTCCATAGTGAAGATTTGGGTGATGACAACAAGGAGGAGGTGGATTGGAAATTGACAATTCCTAGCAAGAAAAGGGAAAATTTTGCCCAAATTTTAGACAAGAAGAGCATTCATACTCAACAAGGAAGATACAATAGATATTTGGTATAGTGGGAAGGATTGACACAACCTGAAAATACATGGATTACATAATGGGATTTGATGAATTTGGATCAATTTAAGTGGCAACATCTTGAGGAAAACAACTTGCAGGAGCTATGTTCTTTTCAAACAGAGGAGAATGATACATGTAATTAACATATTGACACTTTTTCGGGGCCAAATTTCTTTCATATGAGGCCTCAAATTGGGATTTTAGTTTTTTTATTTTCGAGATTTTTTCAAAATTGTAATGAGTAGAACTATATTTTATTTTATTTTATGTAGTAATTAGCATAACGAGTTGAAAAATAGTGTCGCTTGAGTTATATTTATATTTTTTGGAAACAACTCCCCAAAAAGGGTGATTTTTATATTGTAGATACAAGTGTTTATTTTTCATTGTAAAGGGGGGATGGAGAAAGTAGAGGTCAGAGGCTGAATATGGGCAGGGTAGAAGGGAAGGCCATCACTATATAATCAGTCTAAGGAGAAAGAAAAATTACTTAAATGCACACACATAAATTTCGATTAATAGAATTTGGAAATTTATGCTTCCATTTGTATATGAGAAACGTTCTCCGTGCTTGATGGATGGAATGTTTCTTGTGTGTGGTTAACTAAAATGAAATCAATGCCTTTTAAGTTACCAAGGGAGTAGATGTCTGAATGTTTCAATTCCAACCATTGTCAGAGGATAGTAAATTCGTTTTGGTTCTAGTATGTTTAATCCAATAGATATTGTAGGCTAGTTTTTTTGCTACATCACCGGTTTTCAAGATGAACCTATGGTTGGGAGGAGAGCTATTTCTTATACCATTATTGTGGAGTTTTTGAAGTGACAAGAAGGAGTGAGCGAAAATTCCAAGTCTTCAGATAAAAGGTACACACCTTAGATTTTATTTATTTATTTATTTTTTAATTAGTTTTTCCAGGTATTTCATGTGTTATGAGAGATAGGTTGAAACTCTAGGTACCTTTGGGGATTAAACATTTTAGATGTATTATTACTACAAGATCTAGTGCTAAAATTTTGAGATCTATTATTACTATTTTATATCTACTTTGAAAGAATTGTTAACGTTTTAGATGTAATGTTACCATTATAGATGTATCTAAAAGCTATCATTAATATTTTTATTCGTGCCTATTCTCGAAGATATAGATCATATCAAGGAACGAAGTCATCCTTACCACATATTGTTGATTTATTTCTCTGTATAAAATATTTTTCACATACCATGGATTAATTATTATTCTTAGTCGTTTCTCTAGTTATTTTGTTGATGACTATTTTATGGTGAGATTTGATACATACTAGATATGTCAGTATATTTTATGACCATATCAAATTTTCAAAACCCGATTTTTGTATTATTATCGTAAAATATCTACATTATGGATCTTGTGGCCTAGATATATCATTTTAAACATTAAGTGGGAGGTTTTTCTTCTTTTCAAGTTATTAAGATCCCAATATTCCCTCGCATAACCCACATGTATCTTTTTATCTATTTCAATGACGATTTAATAGTTGAAAGTAAGACCCAAATATATTTGGGGAAGCATTAACCAAGCAAGGGGAATATGTTAAACATGGAAACATATATGTAATAGATCAAGTTTTCATTTACTTGTTGAAGCATTGGGAGTTTGAGATCTATAGATACTCACCATGGATCTAATTTTGTTTTTAGTGTGTCTATTGGTTATCCTTGATATAACGAGAAATAAGTTAATGCATTAAGAGATCCAATGATTTCATCGAAAATTTGTTCAACCTAATAGCCTCATTACATGAAAATGGTTCGTTGGCTACACTCTGTTAGCCATGGCTCATAACGAAATTTTAATTAAAAATATTTGAGTAAGGTTTTTGTTTTCATTACAAAAAGTAGAAAATATATGAATAAAATTACAAATATTTACACAAGAAGCATACAAAACAAGCAATCGCTAGTATGAAAAATATTATGGACCCAACTATTTAAATATGTTAGTGTCTAGGGGTTTCAATGATCAAATACACTCTTTCTTGCTTATTTGATAGAGTCCTTGGTCAATTTTTTATAGTTTCAAATGAATTTACAAATAAAATTGATCACTGGTTGTTGTCTAGCTCAGTGATTCTCCCTCCATTCACCCATGGTCGTCATCACTCATCCTGGTCAAGTATTCATTTAAGTGTCTAGGGTCATGAATTAGTGAATATACCATCATCTAGGTCATGGTCTAGGATTACAATTGAGAGTGAGTTTCATCATTTTAGTCACCATCATGGGAGTTAGAAAATTAGAAAATAAAGTAAAGGGCAACATTTCATTTGCAAAGAAGTTATGCCACAAGTCAAATCATTCAAAAGATATTTTCTCAAGTACATATGATGTCATTAAGCCAAAATCAAAGTTTTTGAGCTATTAAGGGAAATGAAGATTTTAGTGAGTTCATTTCATCCTTTAAGGTTTTCAAGAGCCCCTCTCTTATATTCTAAAACTCTCCCCAACCATCCAGAGATCAAAATCCACCAAAATTTTCTCCATTCTGCTGAACGCTGCATTTTTGGAAGCTACGCTACACTTTTCCTCCTACACTATGTTTCTAGTATCCATTGCTAAATTTTTGAATTAGAGGTAAAGAAAACATCCATAAGGTTTCATCTCAGTAATTAAGGGCTTCCAATACTCTTGGAAAAGTAAGTATCAGTTGGCACTCTTCTCTCGCATCTATCTTCTCAAATATTTCAGTGAATTTCCCTCTTCTAGGGTTTTCACTGTGTTTTTAATTTCCATGAGAATTTGTTTGAAATCAGTGGTAAGAACCTAAGTTTATTTCTCCCCTAAACTCACATACACCTTTCACACTTCCCTCTCTCATTCCCCCTCATTTCCTTCATTTCCCTATAAACCCTAGCCTAGGCTGCTCCATGGATAGTTTCCTAGGTTAGGACCGTGTTTTCCACACTTTTACACATTCCCTTTACTTTTTGAAGAGTTTTCACTTCCCTACACTCCCTAACATCTATCCCTATCCCCTATATTTTTATCATAAATTTGCACACTCCCTATCCCCTTCATTCCTTTCCCTCAACACCACAGTCCCTTATCCCCTTTTTTTACAGTCATATCCTATATCTTTCCTTCCCACTCAGCTAGGGTTTTAACCATGGAAACTGGAAACAGTGGCACTGAGAATAAAAAGTATAATAAGGGTGGACATGTAGACAGGTATGAGCCAACACATTTCAAATAAATCATGGCCTCACCTTTCATTAGGAAAGCCTTTGAGGATATGAGCTATCTAGGTTTTTGTGAAAAGATCCAAGAAGCAGGTTTTCATGCCAAATTGACAAGCCTTTTTGCCACCACTTTTAAGAAGGATAAGGAAAAAATTGAAGGGGTAGACTTCACCATTTCAGCAGATTTCATTGCCACAACTACAGGTATTCCAAATAATGGAGAAATCTGGTTTAAAAGGATGGATTTGGACATTGAGAATTACAAAGTTTTCCTAAAGTCACACTATAAAGACACTCCAAAATGCATTTTCCCCTTTGGAAATTTGCTTGACAGGTATTCTCCATTAATGAAAATTATCATGAGGTACTTTTCCTCTGAAGGGAGGTTTTCAAGACTTTATCAGTATCATATAAGGCTCCTCATGCACTTCACAACAATCAAACCTCTAAACCTACCTCATTATTTATATAGAAGCCTTTTCAAGATGACAGAGAAGCTACAAAGCAAAGGGAAGGATCATCAATCCAACCTATTTCACTATGGCTTTGTCAAAGTCATTGTTCTCCATCAACTTTTAGAGATTGACATGCCTTGGGAGGCATTCATCCAATCAGCTTCACTTTTTCCTACTACTAGTCAACCTAATAGTCAAAGTACACCATCACCAAAGCCTCAAGAGGTTGGATATTCTAGTAAACAAGTTGCACAATCACCTAGGGCATCAATGGCAAAGAAACTTAGAGCAGAGGTGACAAAAAAATACAATAGAGGGAAAAGGCTTGTGTTTGCTCCTTTAGAACACCAATATGATGCACCCTTGCATGAGGATGAGCATGCACACTTTGAGGATGACATGGCAGAGCATGAGGTACAAAAATAACCTGAGGAGATTATAAAGTATAAGGAATAATAAATAAGAGATCTCAAGGACAACCTTTCAAAGGAAAATTTCATGATATCATTTCTTCAACATGAGAACATGCAACTTCAAGTAAATCAACTTTTTCTCACTAAATCTAGGGTAGGCCTATAGGTGGTAGATGGAAAAGGTAAGGTTGTCATTGATGTTGAGTAGCTTGAGGATAGAGAGGTTCAAATCAAACCTAGGAGGCCAAGAACAAGAGGTCTCAAGAGGCAGAAAGAGCAGGAAAGTGAACCACCTCCTTCATTAGGTCAAGATGATTTTGATGATATGATTGTAGCTGAGATTGAACAAGAAAATAATTTTTGGCTTGGAAGGGTTAATGAACACTTGGAAATTCTCTTGAAGAAGGCCAATAGAAACACCAACCTACAAAGGCACATGGAAAGACACTACTTCACAAGAAACAATATTTTTAAAATCAGGGTTAGGAATATGAAGAAAAAGCTTAGGAAAACCCTAATGAAGCTAAAAAAGAGGGATAACTTGGATTTGATGGCTGAGGCATCTCTAGCTATATAGGTAATCATTAAAGGATGTTAAGAATGAAGTTTCAACAAAGTTTGAGCAGTTTTGGTACTTTTTGGATATTTGGAAATTTTGGCAATTTTGGATATACAGAAGCGTAGCGTGGCACACGCTACGATTTTTCCCAAGACCTCCAAATGATGACTTTCTTGCATGGTTGGATATATTTTTGTTAATAAATGTCATATATGTACTTGGTTGGCCTTTTCAGTGCACAATATGGAAGGAAAAGTCATAAAACATGCTCAAAAACATGTTTCTGCCACTGTTTCAGATCCCATGCTACGCTTATGGAGCAGTCTTGGGAAAATTGATTTTTAGCAGCCTTGGAGAGGTTTTTTGCATGCTTGAAGGTTCTAAGGATAAGTATAAATCCTAGTCTTTCCAAATCTACTTTTGGTTCAAAAAATGGATGAATAAAAACCACCCAAAAGAACCCTCAAACCTCATGCTACGCTTCTGTTTGAGCACACTACACTTCTGTGTTAAAGTTTTTTTGGATAGGTGTCAGTAAAAAATTCAAAAGGATCGAGGTTAAAACTGTCTCATGAGATGTTTTAATAGTTAATGAGCCTAATTTTGTTCCTCCTTGTTAAATGATCTTGTATTTAATGAAAGAGACAAATAATCCTACTTGTTAGCTAAAATAGGGGGGACTATTTCTAACTTCCCTAAAAACTAGGTAATGATTAATTAGGCACATTAATGAAGTGTTTTGGATCAGGTTTCGACCCATAGTGATAGAATATTCTCTATTTTATATATGTACTCTAATTGAAGTCATTGTAGAGGTTGTATAGTTGATAATTAAAGTGTGGAGCTTATGTACATCTTTTTATAGAGATATCAAAGACATGTTATAGCTATAATTTTGGGACTCTAGTGGTATGCTTATTGGCATTGTTATTCTCAGTTTTACCATTAAATTGAATGTTTATGTTTCCTTGCAATCACATGTATGCTTTCATATGATGATTTCATGAGTTTTAAAAGCAGAATTCATATTTTTTGTGCTCTATTTTAATGAGATTTTCATGTATTTGTTCTATCTCTTATGATGAATGAACACATAGTAATATGCTCATTATAATTCTTCATTTATCAAACCATATACCACAATGAAAATATAAATACGTTTCTAACATACCTATCTAGCCTCATTTTTCATCTCTGAAGCTGGTCATTTGAAACCTGACCTTGAAACCTTGACCTAGTTCCTAGACTGACACTTCCTATCCAACAAATTCAAAAAAAAACTCTAATCAAAATTACCAAGCTTATATCTAGCCTAAGATATTTTCCTTTCCATTCACTTCATTGACTATGGAATTGATACCGAGAGAGCCCTCTCTGGTTTGGTAGGGCTAGCTACCAAATGTAAATATTGGTTTGAGGTTACCTCCTTCAGTCTCCTTTCTCAGCCTTGGCAAACAGAGGGAGTGATAAAATTTTTGGCATCGTTTCCATGGAACGAGTGTCAAATATTCCCTAGGGATATTTATCATAGTTCGTTGAATGCTAGACTTGTGGGTGATAGGTGCTAGCACTCAAAGAAGGCCAATTTAATCATTTGAATCCAAAGTGCAGATTCAAAGAGAAAAATGGACCCCAAAAGGCATATAAGGTACAATCTTGATCCTAATCCTTCACAAATTGTTAATGACCCTGAGAGTATTTTGAGAAAATAAAAATCACAGTCTAAAAAATTTAGAAAAGTTATACCTCCACTTGTGAGATCTACATCTTTGTCGACGAGGTTGGTTTCTCCAGAAGATTTATCTTTTAATTTCGAATTTGAGACATATTTTTTTAAGTCAATGTCAAAATATTTTCTCTCAAAAACAGTTTCTAATCCCATTGATTTTGAAACATATTTTCCATTTTCCGAGTCTTCGTATTTTGAGGTTGATAGTAAGGTTTGGTTAGATTTTTATAAACTTCAAGGTTTGGTTGATAAGTTTCAAATAACCTTTGAAAAATACTATTTCTAGTACCAAAAATAAGCTTTATTTGCTTCTACATCTATTGTCACGCCTCCTCTTACAACTACTCCATCATCCTCCACTTTCATTCCATCACTTCCTCTATAGTTATACACTCCATCAACTCCTCCTGTTGTGACTTCTGCATAACCTCCTCTAGAAGTCATGGAAATATTTTCAGCTTTTATTTTACCACCACAACTCACTTCTTTACCTCAAAATTATGGTCAAATATTTCCTTTGTTTGATGGGACAACATAGGTTCCTTCTCAACAACATGTTGTTAAAGTGATTGATTTTATCCATCTTGAGGAGATTGATAATGATGATGCCAAGATGCACATAATAGCAAAAAATTTTCTTAGGAGAGGTCAAGAAATGGTTCCGTTCCTTAAAAACTGCTTCTGTATCCAATTCACAACAGGGAATTGACCTATTCATAGAAAAATGGGAAGAGAAAAAGAACCCACTCAAAATTCTGGCTGAGTACAATGCCTTGAAGAGAAATCCTAATGAATATGTGAAAGATTTCACAACTAGATTTAATATGATAGATGATTCTATCCCGTAAAACATTAAACCTCCTCCTGTCCTCACACTTCTTAATTATCTGGATTCTTTCGATTTTGATATGCCCTACCAATTGAGGGAAATAAACCCTTCTACCCTTGAAGACATGCAAAGGAATGCAGTAAGTGTTGAGGAAAATCTAATTATCAAGAAGTAAAAAATTAGATCAGAAAGAGGGTTACCATAAAGGAGGAGCCATCCACTTCATCTGAGGGTAAAATTGATACCTTGATCAATACAATGGAGAAGATGATGGACAAGATGACTATCACGAATAGACAACCTGAAACCCAAATTAGAAATCCCAATTGCAGAGGTCAATAAGAACAACCTTAATACAAGATTGAGCAAAGGGATCAGAGGGGTCAAGATAAAAAAGGTAAACATCAAATTTACACTCCTTTTCAGCAAAATTATACATAGAGTCCTCATGAATAAGAAGAAGCAATTTTAGGTGAAAATCATCTTTTTGAGGAAAATCAACAACCCATTTTCTTGAATGAAGAGGATCAGTTTTCTGACGAACTTTATGTACCTAAAGATCGAAAATATGTTCTTTATAACGATGATATGTTGTCAGTACAAACAAAAGATTACCAAAGAGGATATCAAAATTTTCTCACCCAAGTGCAAAGGCAGTATGCCCTGAGAAATAGAAATGTGCCCATAACTTCAAATCAGAAAAGGAAAAATTCTCAAACAAATTTTCATAACAAAGAGATGACTACTTAAAATCAGAAAAGGATACAGGATCTGCTGTTACTAATCATGGAAAAAGCGATGAAGCTTCTACCAACAATCTGAAGAAAGACAAAGAAATTCAAGCTAAAGGACAAAGAAAGGAGATTCAAAACAAATATTAGCCAAAAAGAAGCACATGCCATCTAAAGAGGTAGAAAAGCATTATGCTTTATTTAGTCTTGAGAATGAAATTTCAAAGCTTAAAGTGTCAATTACATTGATTGAAATAATAAAGAATGACAAATATAAGTTCCAAGTATCCAAATTTCTTAAGGTTGACCAAGTGTCTGACATGGTGAATGTTAGTGATGATCACCCTGAGCTTTTGTTTGGCCCTGCTGTAGATGGTGACTTAGAAGACAACGAGGTCCCTCATTTTTAGCTTAGTCTCAAAATTAATGATTTTATCCTCCATAATGTTATGCTAGACTCTAGGGAATCCCATAATCTCATGCCTAAAGCCATCATGGAAAAATTAGGATTGGACATTACCAGGCCCTACCATGACCTCTACTCCTTTGACTCAGGAAGGGTTAAATGTATTGGTATCATTAAAGATCTAGTGGTGTCCTTAGAGAAAATTACAACTAATAATGTTCTTATGGATGTTGTTGTAGCTGACATTCCTCTGAGATATGGTATGCTTCTCTCTTGATCATGGGTAGCCAAACTTAGAGGCACCTTGCAGCTAGAATTTTCCTATGCTACTATACTAGTTTTTGGACAACTCAAAAAATTATACCGGGAAAACAAGATGAAGTACATGATTAGTAGCAAGGAGACCCAATAATCACCCAATTCATGTTTTTCATAAATATTTAGAGTCTTTTATCTTATTCAATGATGATTGTTTGGCATCATTAGAAGTTTTGATGGAAGAAAAAGCAGAAAATTAAGAAATTTCAAATTTTGTTCAAGAAATTCCAAGTGCAGAAAAACAAGAAAAGATTCCAAGTAGCTTGTAGCAAAGTGCATCAGTCAAAAAAATAGTTGAAAGAGTGAAAGAAATAGGGCCTATTGGTAAAACAAACCATTCTAAAATAGTTAATCAATATCAGTCATCCAAAATTGAGCTTCCAAATGAAGAAAATGGCCTATGGACCATGGATTTCAATGGAGCCTTAGGTAATGAAGGAGATGGAATTGGAATTTGGATTCATAGTCCCATGAATCAGTCATATCACCTTCCTCCTAATGTTCGAATTTACTCCTACAAATTTGAATTTGATTGTTGAAACAATGAGGAAGAATATGAGGCTTTGATAACCAGTCTTAAAATTCTCAAAAACTAGGTGCCAAGAAGATTTCTATATATGGCGACTCTGAATTGGTAATAAAGCAAGTCAAAGGGGAATACCAGGCCAAGCATCCTAGAATGTGAGCATACTCCAATGGAGTGTTAGACATCCTCAAGAATTTCACTGCATACACTTTTTCACTGATTCCTAGGAACAACAATGTCATTGCTGATTCTATTGCTACTTCAGCCAACATGTTCAAAATTCCAGTTGATCACAACAAGAAATATGAAAAAAATGTCAAAAATTGCCCCGCTGTTCCAGAAAATGTTTGGTATTGACAAGTATTTCAAGATGATAAACAAATCAAAAAATTCTTGTAGACAGAAGAAGATTTTGTGAGTTCATAAATTGATGATCAATTTTATGAAGATACTCAAGAAATGCATGCAACAGAAGTGAAGTTATTGCAGTTGAAAGATAACTCAATTCCAATAGGTCTAGTACCCTTGGAGGATATTTTTGATCATGATGATGTTGTACGGAAACCAACAATGCTGCCAACTGAAGTAGGAGTGGAAGACCTCAATCTTGGCACTCCTGAGAAGCCCAAAATGCTCAAGATATCAAAATATTTGAGCTTAGAGATGAAATTTAAATATGTAGCACTTATGTCTCAATATGCTAATGTTTTTGAATGGGAATATACTGATTTGAAGGTGTATGATAAGAGAATAATTCAACATACCATTATTCTAAAGCCTAATCAAAAGCCTTTCTATCAGAAAATTAAAAGGATGAATCCAAAGTTGTTACCCTCCATTCAAAAAGAAGTGAACAATTTGTATAATGTTGGTATTATTTTCCCTCTCCATTTTTCAAATTGGATGTCAAACTTAGTTCCAATAAGAAATAAGACAAGTGAGATTCACTTGTGTATTGATTTCTGCAATATGAATAAAGTGTCATTAAAGGACAACTATCCACTTCCAAAGATGGATCATATCTTGCAAAGGGTGGTTGGTTCTTCTAAACTTTCATTGTTGGATTGATATTCCAGGTATAATTAGATCTTGGTTCATGTGGATGACCAAGAGAAGACAACCTTCATGACACCTTGGGGTACTTTTATGTATGCTAATATGCCCTTTGGGTTGAATAACGCATAAGAAAATTTTCAACGAGCGATGTATATCACATTTTCCAATGAGAAGGATGTGTTTTTGATTATTTATCTAGATGAAATCATAGTTGTTTCCAAGATGGATGAAGAGCACTTGTAGCACTTAAAGACATTCTTCCAAAGGTGCAGAAAATTTGGCATATCGCTAAATCCAAAGAAGAGTTTGTTTACTATGGAAGAAGGAAAATTTCTTGGTCATATCATATCTAAGGACGACATATGAATAGATCCTTCAAGGATTGAGGAAATTCCAAATTTGGACTATCCTAGAAGCAAGAAATAAATTCAACCATTCAATGGTAAAATCAATTTCTTGAGAAGGTTTATTCCTAAATTTGCTGAAAATTTAAAGAAAATTACTGATATGTTGAAGAAATAAATGAGGTGAAATGGTCCGATTAGGAAAATAAATCATTTAATACGGCTAAGTTTTCATTGTCTCATGCTCCTATTATTATTAGCTCAGATTATACACTTGATTTTAGAATTTTTTCTTTTGCTTCTGAACATACATTAGCTTGTGTCCTCATGTAAAAGAAATATAAGAAAACATAGCAGCCAATTGCCTTCTTCAGTAAGACCATAAGGGATGCAATCTTGAAATATAATATAATTGAAAAACAAGCCTTGGCGCTAGTTAAAGCTTTGAAGGAATTCTGAGTTTATATCTTTCATTCTCATTCTCTTGCCTATGTCCCAAATGTTGTTGTCAAAGATGTGCTAACACAGAATGATCCGGAAGGTCAGTGTGGAAAGTGGATAGCTTCTATGTTGGAGTATGACTTAGAAATAGGACCTACAAAACTGATCAAAGGAAAAAGCTTAGCTAAGCTCATGGCAGACTCAAACTTACATGCCTTGGACATCAATTTTATTGTTTCACTTTCCGAGGAGCAGGAGGCTGGTTCATTTCCTCAAGTATCTGAAATTTTTACTTCATCATCATGGTATTCTGATATAGTTTATGTGCTGTAACATTTGAATCCCCCCTGGTTTACCCAACATTAAAGGTATATCTCTCAAATTTAAGGCTCTTAAATATTGCATTCTTAACAATGTCTTATATTGGAAATATCCGAGCGGGGTTTTATTAAATTGTTTGGTAGAAGGTGAAGTTGAAAAAGTGATGAATGACTTTCATAAAGGAGATTGTGGTGGTCATCTATACTGGAAAACCACAACAAACAAGATATTGAGGACTGAATTTTATTGGCTAAGTTTGTTTCCGATCTTTACAAAACTATCATGAGTTGTCATGAGTGTTAATTTTTTCAGGGAAAGAGAAATCTCTTACTGCCACCCTTGAAACCAATTGCAGTTCAAGCACCCTTCTAGCAGTGGGGGATTGATTTCATTGGCGAGATTCACCCTCCATCATTAGCTCAACATAAGTGGATACTCACTACCATCGATTACTTCAAAAAGTGGATTGAGGTCACCCCCAGGAGACAAGCTACACACATTGTCGCTATTCAGTTTTTGGAGAGAAATATGCAGTCTCGTTTTGGATGCCCATAGAAAATAATCACTGACAATGCAGCCACCTTCAAATCCAAAAATATGATAGAATTTTTTGGTAAATATCACATAAGACTCAGGCATTCTACAACATATTATCCACAAGGAAATGGGTTGGATGTATCATCAAATAAGTCATTGGTGAACATAATAAAAAATATGCTGCAAGAGAACAAGAGGAATTGACACAAATAGTTAATAAATGCTCCATGGGAAGACAAAGTTAGCACAAAGAGATCTATCAACATGTCACCCTTTCAGTTGGTCTATGGTGTAGATACAGTGTTTCCCACTTGCTTAGTAGTGCCGGTGATGAAAATTCTACAAGAGATCGAAAGTGAACCAAACAACATTCAACGAAGAATCAATCAAATCATTCATTTAAAACAATCCAGGGAAGAAGTTTTCAATCACACTTCAAAGCTTCAGGAGAAGATCTAGAAGATCTATGATAAGAAAATCAAAGCTCATGATTTCAAATTAGGAGATGTTGTTCTTCGATGGGATTCCCAAATAAATACAAAGGAAAACATGGTAAGTTTGATAACCTATGGAAACGACCCTACAAGATTGTAGCACTCAGGGGGAATAAGGATTTATTATTCCAATATCTTAATGGGTAGGAACTTCTAGGAGGACCGGTGAATGGTAGGTTCCTCAAACACTATCTCACCTGATATTGAAGAAAAAGGTTCAATTTCATTGTAAAAAACATGTTATTTTCTGTCAGAGAATAAGGAAAGTTGACACAGAAGTTTAAATCCCGAAGAGAAGGCCATGAGGCTTTTATGATCAGCTACTATTTTTTTAAAGTTCAGTCAATATTCAAGTTTTTTATTTAAAGTCAATTTTTTTTTAGTTAGTCGTTTCAGTTTGTCAAGTTATTTGAGTTTCGAGTCTTTTTATTTATTTTTAATATTTTTGACTCCATCACCCAATGGATGAGGCTACTTGGTCTACGGTGTTCTTGACACCTCCTAAAGGAACTGCCATCTCCAACTGGAGCCAATGTTAGTTTCTAGAGGTTTCAGTGATCAAGTACACCCTTTCATGCTTATTTGATAGAGTCCTTGATCAAATTTTTATAGTTTCAAATGAATTTTCAAATAAATTTGATCATTAGTTATTGTCTAGGTCAGTGATGCTCCCTCCATTCACTCATGGGCATCATCACTCATCCTGATCAAGTCTTAATTTAAGTGTCTAGGGTCATGAATCAATTAATATACCATCATCTAGGTCATGGTCTAGGATTACATTTGAGAGTTAGTTTCGGAATTTGACTCACCATCACTGCAGTTAGAAAATTAGAAAATAAAGTAAAGGGCAACATTTCCTTTCAACACCACAATACTTTATCCCCTGTTCTTATAGTCATATCCTACCCCTTTCCTTCCCACTTAGCTAGGGTTTTAACCATGGAAATTGGAAAAAGTGACACTGAGAAGAAAAGTACAATAAGGGTGGACATGTATCCAGGTATGATCCAACACATGTCAAAGAAATCATGGTCTCACCTTTCATCAAGAAATTCTTTGAGGATACGGGCTATCTAGGTTTTTGTGAAAAGATCCAAGAAGTAGGTTTTCATGCCAAATTGACAAGCCTCTTTGCGACCAATTTTAAGAAGGATACAAAATTTCAGGGGTAGACTTCACCATTTCAGCAGATACCATTGCCACAAATACATGTATTCCAAAGCATGGAGAAATATAGTTCAAAAGGATGGATTTGGACATTGAGAATTACAAAGTTTTCCTAAAGTCACACTACAAAGATGCTCCAAAACACATTTTTCCCTTTGGAAAATTTCTTGATAGGCATGCTCCTGTGAAGGGAGGTTTTCAATACTTTATTAGTATCATATAAGGCTCCTCATGCACTTGACAACAGTCAAACCTCTAAACCCACCTCATTATTTATATAGAATCCTTGTCAATATGACAGAGAAGGTACAAGGAAAAGGCAAGGGTCATCAATCCAACCTATTTCACCATGACTTGGTAAAATTCATTGTTCTCCATAAGCTTTCAGAGATCAACATGCTTTGGGAGGCATTCATCCAATCAACTTCACTTTTTCATGCTACTAGTCAACCTAGTAGTCAAAGTACACCATCACCAAAGCCAGAAGTGGTTGGCTCTTCCAGAAAACATGTTGCACAGTCACCTAGGGCACCAATGGCAATGACACCTATATCAAAGGTGACCAAAACCTACAACAAAGGGAAAAGGCTTGTGTTTTCTCCTTAAGAACACCAATATGATGCACCCTTGCATGAGGATGAGTAGGCACACTTTGAGGATGAAATGGAAGACATGACAGAGCATGAGGCACACATATAACCTGAGGAGATTATAAAGGAGAAATAAGTAGAAATAAGAGAACTCAAGGACAAACATTCAAATGCAAATTTCATGATATCATTTCTTCAGCAGGAGAACAAGCAACTTCAAGTAAATCAACTTTTTCTCACTAAACCTAAGGTAGATTTAGAGGTGGAAGATGGAAAAGGTAAGGATGCCATTGATGTTGAGCAGCTTGAGGATAGAGAGGTGCCAATCAAACCTAGGAGGCCAAGAACAAGAGGTATTAAGAGGTAGAAAGAGGAGGAAAGTGAACCATCTCCTTCATTAGGTCAACATGATTTTGATGATATGATTGCAGTTGAGATTGAACAAGACAAGGAGTTTTGGCTTGGCAGGGTTAATGAAAACTTGGAGATGCTCTTGAAGAAGGCCAACAGAAACACCAACCTCCAGAGGCACATGGCAAGGCACTATTGCACATGAAACAAGATTTCTAAAATTAGGGTTACAAATATGAAGAAAAAGGTTACGAAAACCCTAATGAAGATTAAAAAGAGGGATAACTTGGATTTGCTGGATGAGGCATCTCTACCTATCTAGGTCATCATTCAAAGATGCTAAGAATTAATTTTCAAAATTTTTTGAGAAATTTTGGTATTTTTTGGAAATTTTGGCAATTTTGGATGTACAAAAGCGCAATGTGGCCCACACTATGATTTTTCCCAGGACCTCCAAATGATGAATTTATTGCATGGTTGGATATATTTTGGTGAATACATGTCACATATGTACTTGGTTGGAATTTTCAGTGCATAGGATGGAAGGAAAAGTTAGAAAACATGCTAAAAAGCATGTTTCTTCCACTGTTTCAGATGCCACACTATGATTATGGAGTAGTCTTGGGAAAAGTATATTTTAGCAGCCTCAGAGAGGTGTTTTTGCATACTTGAAGGTTCTAAGGATAAGTAGACATACCATACTTTCCAAATATACTTTCAGTTCAACAAATGGATGAATAAAACCCACTCAAAATAACCCTCAAACCTCACACTACGATTTTTCCTGAACACACTACGCTTCTGCCTGAGCACTCTATGCTTCTGTGTTAAAGGGTTTTTTGGAAAGGTGTCAGTAAAAAAGTAAAAAGGATTGAGGTTCAACTATCTCATGATATTTTTTCATAGTTAGTGAGTCTACTGATGTTCCTCCTTGTTAAAGTATCTTGTATTTAATGAAAGAGACAAAGACTCCTACTTTTTAGCTAAAATAGGGGGGCTGTTTCTAACTTCCCTAAAAACTAGGTAATGACTCATTAGGTGTATTAATGAAGTGTTTTGGATCAGGTTTTGAACCAAAATGTTAGAATATTCTATTTTTTGTATATGTACTCCAATTGAAGTCATTGTAGAGGTTGGATAGTTGATAATTACAGTGTGGAGCTTATGTACATCTTTTTACAGTGATATCAAAGACATGTTGCAACTATAATTTTGGGACTCCAGTGGTATGCTTATTGACATTGTTCTTCTCAAATTTACCATCAAATTGAATTTTTGTGTTTCCTTGCAATCACATGTATGCTTTCATATGATGATTTCATGAGTTTTTAAAGCAGAATTCACAGTTTTTTTGCTATGTTTTAATGAGATTTTCATGCATCTGTTCTATTTCTTTTGATGAATGAACTCATAGTAATATGCTCATTTTGATTCTTCCTTTCTCAATCCCTATACCACAATGAAAATCTAAATATGTTTCTAAGAATACCTGTCTGGCCTCATTTTTTCTGCAGCTGGTCATTTGAAACTTGACCTTGAAACCTTGACCTAGTTCCTAGATTGACACTTCCTATCTAGAAAATTCAAAACAAAACCCTAATCAAAATTACTGAGCTTATATATGGCCTAAGATATTTTCCTTTCGAGTCACTTCATTGACTATGAAATTGACACCGATAGAGCCCTCTATGGTTTGGTATGGCTAGCTACCAAATCTAAATATTGGTTTGAGGTTACCTCCTTCAACCTTGGGAAATGGAGGGAGTGAACAAAATAGAAGACAATTTGCATATTTTTCCCGTAACAATTTGGAACTTTATCATTTAAAATACAAGATTTACCTTATCCAACTGGTCTTTCATACAAAAAAGCGTTATAAGTGGATGAAAATTCACCACTCTAGAATCACAATCGACCCTTGCCATCTTTTAGAATATGCCTAAAGCTATATTGGTGTGATATTTTTTCACATAGAGCTACAATAGGTGAGGGAGGCCAGTAGTTGTGCGACCTCACTACGTGTACCTTATTTGACACATGGCTCGCCAAATCACTCATACGACACATGACCATCTCAATATTCCATCTGTCTATGTCACCGCATGAAATCCACCTCTGTCACATTGTGCAACTTAAGGTTTCCCAGTGATTTCTAGACCATGTTTTCCTCCTCGTTCATTATTTTTTAGGCTTGAAAGTGGTTCATTATGCTCCTCCGGTTCCTTTGTATGTGGTGTCCATTTCTTCCATGCAATGACATGTTTTTCGACAACATAGTTGTGTTGTTCAGCCATAGAGGTGGGGTGTGGGTGCAATGAAAAGTTTCGATTCTTGGGTGGTATGAAATTGTTGTGGGTTTCCATGTCCTGCAATCTAGTTCATAATTGGAGGGAACTTTGTTCCATTTCACTTGCTCACTTGACCCTTTTCGACCTGACATTGGATGCAATGGTCGGCTTGTTGCAACAGACATTTGGAGGTTGGAGGCCATGACGCCATCGCTCTATGGTAGGATTCTTCATATTTCAGGCCATACCTGTAACTATATTTGTCAACACATCAATTTTATCAATGTTCACATCATTCTGCTTCTTTTTTTCATTTCGTCATTCTTCTGGATTCTGTGATGGCTTAGATTTAATACAATTTGGGGGTTTTCCATTAGCTGAAGGGTTTTATGGGATATTTTGGCTTCAAGGTTTTTCTGTGGTTTGTATGGGTTTTTTTTGTGGCTTCTATGGATTTGGGGTTTTTGTGTGGCTGCCTGTGGCTTATGTGGATTTGGGGTTTTCTGTGGCTGCCAGAATTTGTGGCTTATGTGGATTTGGGGTTTTCTGTGGCTGCCAGAATTTTTGGCTTCTGTGGCTTAGGTTGAGATATTATTTAGGGGTTTTCCACTGGTTAAAGGGTTTTATGGGATTATTTCAGGAGTGATTATGAAGATGCATGAATATTGGATACATGGGCTTCTATGGATTTTTTTGTGGATTATGTGGATTTGGGGTTTTTCTGTGGCTGCCATAATTCATAATTTATGTGGATTCTATGTCTTAGGTTGAGATATAATTTTGGGGTTTTGCACTGGTTAAGGGGTTTTATGGGATTATTTCAAGAGTGATTATGAATATTCATGGATATTGGATACAAGGTATTCTGTGAATTTTTCTGTGGCTTCTTGGGGTTTTCAGCTAGTTCTCTGGATTTGGGGTTTTTCTATGGCTGCTCAAATTTATGGCTCAGGTTGAGATAAAATTTCTCTACCAATTTCACTAACAAGTCAACTACTCAATTATAATTCCACATAAATTTACTCACGTTGGTTTGCAAATAATTTATGAATACAAGTTCTTGTTACTTGACCATAAAATTATAGACTTGTGCCAACTTATATTGCTAATGTTGTCACAAATTATCGTTACAGATTTTTGTTGAAATTTGATATTGCTATCTCTTATTATTTTAGTTCAATTTTGTTCATGCAATTTCCAAAGTGGTATTTGAAGAGCAATTCCAGAGTGGTTTTGATGCTTGAATGATTCTTAGTTTGGTGTTACAAGATTGGTAAACAATTTCATAATGGTTTTGGTGTTTGAGTGATTTCATATATGAAAGTGAGGAATTTGTTTATATTGTTATTGTTGTCACATAATATCATTACAGATTTTTGTTATAATTTGATATTACTATCTCTTATTCTTTTAGTTAAATGTTGTTCATGAAATTTCCACAGTGACATTTAATGAGCAATTCTAAAGTGGTTTTGACGCTTGAATGATTCCCAATTTTGTGTTGAAAGATTGGAAAACAATTTCATAATGGTTGTGGTGTTTGAGTGATTTCATTAATGCAAGTGAGGAATTTGATTATATTGTTACTATTTTCACAAACTATTGGTACATATTTTTGTTACAATTTGATATTGCTATCTCTTATTATTTTAGTTCAATGTTATTCATGCAATTTCCACAGTGGCATTTGATGAGAAAATCCAGAGTGATTTTCATGCTTGAATGATTCCCATTTTGGTGTTGCAATATTGGTGAACAATTTCATAATGGTTGTGGTGTTTGAGTGATTTCATTTATGGAAGTGAGGAATTTGGTTATGTAGAGTGTTATCTCTTCTACACGTGTGATTCCAGATGTTTGATATTTATTTTTAGAATTGTGTACTGAGTGCCATTTTTTTCATGTAAGTGTGGTTTCACCAGTGTGGCTTTAATTCTAGAAATGTGTGAAGAGTGTTTCCAATTTCTGCAAGTGTGGATTATTCCACAATGAGCACTAACATTTGATTGCTTGAAGGGTTGTGTTCTTGTTCAAATTGCATATTAGGGAAATGCACATTAGGAGGGGTTCCATTTAAAAATCCTCCATACTCGTTAAAAATGTCTTCTGGAATTGTTGGTTGGGATCATGTAATTTGAATCCACCACGGGGAGGGTTTATACTTCTTGGCTGCCACGTAAGCTCCCACTTTGTGGACTCATCCGAGGGTTCATGTGTCTTGAGAATTTTCAATGGATCATAATTATCATCTAAGACATAAAAATTACATGATGTCACTACTTGTTTTAGACTCTGTTCCGTGTGAATTCTTTTGCTAGTTTCTTCTTATTTTTTAAAATATCTTTCTAAAGTTATTTTTCCTCAACTTATCTTTTGAAAAACTGGTTAATTGTTCTGAAATGTTAGGTCTTCCATTAAAAATCCTTCATACTCATTGAAAATGTATTCTGGAATTGTTGGTTGGGATCATCTAATTTGAATCCACCACAGGGAGGGTTTATACCTCTTGGCTGCTACTTAAGCTCCCACTTTGTGGGCTTGTCAGAGGGTTCATGTGTCATGAGAATTGTCAATGGATCATAATTCTCATGTAATACATTTCTCTCACTTCTGTTAAGCACAAATGTAGTAGTTTTTGGATCCTTTCGTAATAATAAAAGGGTTTAACCTAGATCAGGATGCAAATGGAACTTTGTCTCTTTTATTTGATCATAACCTCATCCACCTGGTGTATCAACTTATGTAGTTGTTGTTGCATTTAATTCCAATATAAGAAGTCAAATATTTTATTGTTCGTACTTTTAAATGTCCTTGTCAACTAGAAGTTGAGGAGGTATATGACGAGTCCTTAGTTGAGGTTCTAGGATCGTGCTCCACATGTGAATCAATACTTGTCTTTTTTTTTTTGATGGTATGTTTTCCAAGTTATTTTATGTGTAATCAACCATGAATGTGAAGGAAAAAATACAACTATATGTGTAATCAACCATGAAAATATCTCTTTGTTTGTGTTTATTGGTATATGTTACCATGAATGCATGTACTCTGTATGTGTTTGTTGGTATATGTATCCATGTATGTATGTATTCAATACTTTTAGTTTGAAACTACAAAACAAGCACATGCAATCGAAGGCCAAGCACAATAAATCATAAGTAAACCATAATTGAAGACATTGTATATTTAACTATTATATTAAACCATATGTTTAACTATTTTTTGAACTGTATCCAAATACATTATGGAATTGTATCCAAAATGGCCATGTAACATGCAAGAAAGTCTGTCCTTACAAAATCCACATTGCAATGTGGTTACAAACAAAAAATTCATTCCACCCCTATTCTTGATGGCCTCCATTTTCAACATTTCCCAAACTTGTTAAGTTTCTTGCCAGAGCCAAGTTGTTGGCATATGATTTAGTCTAGTTTTCTCATTGTATTCATGGAGGGATTTAGTAGTTGCACTGTCCACTTGTGCTACTAACCCCAAAAATAAGTGGAGGTGTCCTATAATACATAGGATTTACACCTGCACTGGTAGGTGTATAGGAGGTGGGTATAACCACTGGCTGATAGCCAGGGACTTGGATGTTAATAAGGTCCTATTATGATGGTGTATGATATTTAATGTGGTCCAAAGTGTTGGACATAGTCTTGTTTGCTTCCAACTGGATTGCACCATAATCTTCCTTGTCTTTCACCCCTCCTTTTTCCAACACTTGTTGAGCCTTTCTTGCCTTGAAAATTATTTTTTATTTTCCTTTTCTTCCCTTGCTTTCTGTCTTTCAAGCCTTTCCTTTGCTTGAGCTTCTAGTGTTGCAATCCTTGCATCTCTCTTTTCCTTTTCCAACTCCCTTCTCTGTTTAGATTCTTGATTTTCAAGTTTTTTATGTCTAGACTAGAAAATTAGGTTCATATATTCTTCAGAGGTGAGTAACTGTGAACTCCTCCCTAAACAAAGATAATCTGTTATTGAGTGCCTTGATGAGGCCTTCACTCTCTCTACTGGCAGCTTTGGGAACCTACCAAGTATTGGTTGCTTCATAATTTTCACATGATTCTTATGGCTTGACACTTTCCTTTCAACCTCAGGGAGACTTGATTGAACCTTACTCTTTTCTTTATCTGGTAATTCATTTTGTACAGACTCTTCTTCCACTGATCCATTGTCCACAAAATAATGAACAAGTTCAGTTTTCAACTCTGCTAGTTGTGAAGGTATGGACATATTTTCCTCATTGGAGGATAACCCATTATGTTTGTTGTTATTCAGTATGTCCTCTTCCAACCATGATGGTGGGGTTACTTGTGTTGGCATGCTCAATTGGTAATTACTGATTCCTATTTTATTATCATTTGAAACCACATTTTTTTTTTGTCATTCGCATGATCAAATGCCTCATATGGAATATCACATGAATAATTGGTAGATGGTTCAGTGAGTGTGGAAACTTCCATGTTATTGAAAATTAGTTCATGATTGAATTGTGCCTCACTTACATGTTCATCATCATCACCATAAAGTTCCCTTGAGAAAGGGATATCATACCTTAAGTAACAAGATCATCTTCCTTCCAATATACATCTTATTGGGCATCAAATTGGTCATGTATTTCCTCTTCTTCTTGAACTTCCACATCAAATTCCTGGCTTCAACTAGTATCATGAATAAGAGAATCAACATTCAATGGACATATTGTAGTCCTTATATAAGCAACATTAATATTATAAGGTGTTAGAGCCCTTTTAAATGAATTAATTGCAAGCTTAGTTAGCTCAAACATTTTTAGCTCCACCCTTGGATTATTTTCCATCCATGCTACTTGCTTTGCCTTGAAATAGTTCTTGAAAGGCCTAAACACATTGACATCAAGGGGTTGCAATCTATGAGTGGTATGAGCAGATAATGTTAATAGGTCAATGCCAAAGTGGTTATCCTCCTCAATTATCTGCAAAACCATGTGACTTCCATGACCATATACAACCCATAGGTGTCTACTTTTAGGTGAGACATGACCTGGTATAGATGCAACGAAGTGACAAAGCCAATTCAAGAAGAGTTCCTTTGTCATTCATGATGGGGATGTGCAACCATGAATGCACTTGGTTCACAATTTTGTATATAGTTTTTAAGTTGAGTTTTAGCTTTGAATAAATAAAAAAATAGGATTGAATAAAAAGTTGCATTTCCAAAACAAAGAATAATGATCCACCCCCTATTCCTAGGATAAAGTTTAGGCACATTTCTGCCCTGTCTCTTGGAAATTACCTGCATGGCACAACTCTTTCCAACCTATAATCTTGTTTCCTCATAGTTCCATATATGGTTTGGGGCATAAGAGTGTTTCTCATATGTAAAGGAAAGAGTGTCATAGAACTTAGACACAATTCCAGGGTGTATATTTAAAGCACTGTCTCTATCAAGGCCCTTAGTTATATGTAACACAAGGTATGGTTGCCTTTTTTAAAACCCACTCCACCAAGATTTTCCAGGAAACCCATATTTGAAGGGGTTTGGCCTCCCCAAACAAATTTGAGCTACTTGGATTTGAGTTGTACCAAATCTAACCCATGTCCCAATTGGGCCTCCTTCTTATGCCATGCAACCACCTTGGCCTCCTCCTCTTCAGTCATAACTTTAACAGAACCTCTACACTTTATATGCGTGAGTCCATTAATCCAATAATGTACATTTGAGGTAGAAATTCTATGTTTTTGCAGATGCACATACAAAATATCCCCTAAAATCTATGTCATCAATTGTAGCTAGCATGTATCTCTTTTTCCACCTTCTTATGACACTTATCTTCTTCGTTGAGCTTGCACCTTGTATTGTGGTTGAGGGTGGCTCTGTGGTTATGGAGGGACAATAAAATATGTGACCACATGGGCATTCTCAAAATCATTGCTAGGAGCATTGGGAGCATTCACATCATCTACCCTTTCCTCATCCAATGAAGTGAATTGCAGTTGGGCATCCTTGTTCCCTTGCCTCCTCCTGTTCCTTATACGACCTGTAATTGAAACTTGTGGCATGGATGCAAAAACCTCCATATTGTTAAAATTTATTTGTGTTAGTGGATGTTGTTTCAACAATAGAAACTAAACCTTATTTTGTATATGAATGAATGTTATTTAAAATGGAAATTTGAATTCCTTCTGGTAGATTCCACGAGTTCATGATGCTTTCGCATTGATAATCTATAACAATGGTAGATTCATTTTGGTTTATTCCCATGCTCAATTTCGAGCTAGAACTAGATAGGAATCAAATAAACAAGGTGCTTGTGCTTACTATTTTAAGTTGCAAAAAGCTATGAATGTTTCATTTCCAAATTTGAATTCACAAAGAGTAGTATGAAGCTACTGTAAATTAGTGGAAGATAGAAATTTCACACATAGTATTATGAAGCAACAACAATATTGATGATGTACGTTAAACTCATCTAGACCTGAGAGCTTCCAATAAAATCAAACTCTATTTGTCATTCTCATTCAAATTAACATAAGAAATTAGAAACTAAAATCATGAGCACATTCCATGCTCTGCATGATGCCCATTAATCACTTTAACAGAAGAGAAACTTCCTGAAGATCTATAAGGTACTTTTTGTAAAACTAAATTGTAGTTTGGGCATGACTAATTGTTTTTCATCCATACATTTTGAACTCTGAGTAAATTTGATACAAGTGTGCTCTAAGGAAATATTTTCAAAGTATTTCAATATGCATCCTCTGAACCAACTATTTATAGTTTTCATTTTTTCCCATAAATATTTCTACACATTTTGTTTTAATAATCTTCTGATTCAAAACTAATAGTAGCTTCACTTTCACTCACTGTAGCTTTCGTATGCAATTTCACACACACAATAACATTATACTGTAAATTAATGAAAGATTGAAACTATAACCCAAGCTTAGTAGGAAATAGAAATACAAACCGTTTTGAATGATTAATTTCTATCTGTAATTTCACATACATTAGATTCATATTGTAAATTAATGGAATATTGAAGAAAATAGAAAGACAAAAGCTGAAGTGTTAAAACTCAATTACACTGTGCACACAATGTTTGATGGTATGTATCCAAATGCAAATGAGTAGAATAAAAGTTTGAAATGCAATTTAGTAAGGGTTGAGGTTGTCTTATAGTTTTTTACTGTTGAATTTGATTGGTAGGGAGGATTGGCATGGATTTCCATTTTGAAAATTAAAATGTGTTGCGGATTGATTTAGATGTGATCCAATAGCTCATAAACTCTTATGGTTGAACCTTGTGCTTTCCTATGTTTAATTCCTCAATTAAATGGGTTGGTTTCATTTATTTCCTTGAGCAGGTTGCATCGATGAAAATATATGCAGTTATTGATGACACATACATTCCCTATTCTTGTGCATGTATTAATACACTTGGTCATAGTTGTTCCAATGGAGATATATTGGGGTTGGTTTGATGTGATAAGTGTACTATTTGATAGGATTTCATGGAGTGTTTGCAAGTTTATTTTGTCTTGTTTTCTAAATCAGACCTGGAGGTTGTGTTAGTGTATTTGGCACAAGGGCATAAAAAATACACTTCTTTAGCAAGCTAGCTACTACCTGCACAAGGTCACAGAGAAAAAATATTTCCTACTATTAGTGGAATAGATTCGACACAATGTAAACTAAGTTTGAGGGAAAACTAAGAATACAACACTAAGAAAAAATGAAAACACAAGACACAAAATACAAATTCTCGATGGAGAAAACAACCTAATAACACAAGTGGATATTTCTCCCTTTATTACGTGCCTGTGGTAAAAAAGATACAATGCTAAACACTTGAAGAGGGTCCTTTGAGATACCGAGCTCACATACACAAAACAAGGAGGTCTCATTCCCTCGAGTTCCTACAAGTGTCTCTTCCCTCTCTCAAAGGATGGTAGATCAAGATCAAGTTGTGAACCTCTCTCTCTTGGACTAAGATGTTGGTTGGCCAACATATGAGTCCTTCCAATCCCTCTGCTACTAGAATATGCAATCTGGTTTGCTATGAAGAAATTTGGCTAGAATAACAATGTGTCTCCAATTCTTCTTCCAAAGGCTAGTTTATATAGACATTTTTTGAATTCCTTCGTCTTCTCTTGGCCCAAGATGGATAGTGACACAAGAGTGGAGGAGGGATTCCTTTGTGGGTTGCATTTAATCCTCAAGGTGGCTCAAATCTAGTAAAGAATCATCTTAACCAAGTGTGCCAAGTGGTCCTGGATGGTGACATTTCACCATCTTCGGGACCACACAGCTATCGAAGGAATAAGCGCACTGTGTGCAAAATTACTTTGATGCAGGTGCACTGTCATTTAATTGTATTCTAAACCTCAGGAAAATTATAAATTTTAGTCTTCTCTAATGTATTTCTTCTTTGAAAATATTCATCTGTACATTATGCTTGAACTTTTTAATGTATTTTTCCTGTACTATTTTCTGGTGTTAATAGTTCCCCCCTAAATGTATGAGGTCTAGGAAGAACTGTATAGCTGAAATACATTATGCTTTATTTTCTGTGTGATCCTTTTAAGAGAGAGAGAGAGGGTAAATTGCTTTGGAGCTAAGTTGGGAGACCCCTTGTCTTAAGTAAAAAAGCCACCATGCTCTGTAGGAAACCTGCAAGAGATAGAGTGAATAAAATATTTCTACGAGGCGGGCATGTCCCATGCTCATGATGTTTGACTAGTTAATCTATCCGACAAATAATGGTGTTGTTTATGTCAATTTTTGGTAGTGACCTGCTGTTGGTTGATGATGATGGTTCCTGACAGCCTTGGGGGAATTTTTTTTATAAATAAGGTTTAATATGGCACCCACATGCATAATCTTGGTATGGAACTTTTTTAGAAAAAGTGCTCATTGTATGCATGGGTCTTTAACTTTGGGGACCTTCCCGTGTAAGAATTTTTGAAAGAGATGCTTATTGAGTCACAGGTCTTCGACGAATTTTGACAAAGTGCAAAAGTTATGAAGTACGATACCATCTTGGAAATGAAAGCTTATGTTGAAGTCGAATGTCAAGAGGATCGATGACATCAATGGGCAATGATGATTCCCATAGTGCCATCTGTGGATGCCCCTATTGGGGTGAGGAGTCATCCAAGGTACTACCTCCTTCTCAGAAAATGGTTGTTGCATTCGACAAGAAGGAAGCATCAACCAATCGAAATGAGTAATGATGCAAAGGACCAGGGTTTCTGATGTAGTAGGGCATGATGTGATGGGTTCACTAGGCATGATGAAAAGAAATGGTTATAACTGATGATGGTAGTTAAGTGGCCCAAGATCGGAGCTATTATGCGAGTGGCGACAGTCATAACAATTTCTGATGAGGAAATCCCTTGAATTGGTAGGACATCTAGGGTGGGTGTATGGTTGTTATGATTGTCATGGTTGGGTGTGGTAAATTGATGTAGGAGCATCAAGGCCAATTTTAATTTTTAATTATGTAATAAAGTGGGGGGTGACATTTTAATTGTTTTATTAATTAATTTGTTATTTTTAAATAAAATAGGAGATAAATTATGAAGGTGAGGATTTTGTATATATTCTTTTAATAATTAAAAGGATATGAGAGAAAATAGAGTTAGGTAGCAAATTTAGGGAGTAGGAATTCTATGTACGGGACTTTGTTGAGTCCACACCTAAAATGAATTTAAATTAGATTTAGTTGAGGATTAGGTGGAGAGATTTTTGGAATGAATTAAATTCATTATTTGTGTATAAATGTGAGTGTTTTTGTGAGGAAAAAAATATAGTTGAAGAGCTGAGATAGTGAAGAGTTGAGTGAGTGAGGAGAGGTTTGAAGGGCCAAGAGCCAGAGGCCGCCCAATGTAATATTTGGCCATAGAAATTTTATATAGTTAATGGAGTTAATTTGCATGGCTCTTTTCGCCTTCATGTAAATTTGAGCTGAATGTTTTTTTTTTTTTATGGTTTTATATTATAGAAAATTTGAAGCATTTTCAATAAAGTGAAGGAGTTGTATTCTTATATGCGGGATATGCTTTCTAACATAATTCTGCATCATTTTGGTATCAGAGCTTGAGCAAGAGTTGATTGAGTTGTGTAAAGTAGAAATTGAAGAGTATCGATTGGGCAAATCGATATCAATTTTAAATGAAATCCATCATACAGAAATTGTTGACCATTGAATATTAAATGCATTTTAGTCTTGTATATGGAGAATCAATGGAGTTTGGCATTTTGTGAAGGGCACAAGTGGTGGTAAAATCTCTGATTTTTGAAAATATTAATTTCTTTAGTGAATTCATGTTACTTGAATCAATAACAAGTGAATCCGAGCAACTGTGCTAAGGCAGAGAAGACGGGATTGAAAGCATCTGTTCGTGGATAAAACCACCACATAGTAATGCCGTCAAAACTTGATCTAACACAATGGAGTTATGAGCCAATTGGAATGTGTAATGGAGAGGGTAAATTGCATTAGAGCGATGAAGCAGAACTATATAACAAATAAATCATCTGCGTAGGGTCAAAGCAAATCAAAGGGTTAGTTAAAGCATGGTATGGATGCAGTGATTGGCTATATCATGGACGCAGAGTGATATCACGGTGTTAAGTTGCAAAGAGCGCGGGCTGATGGTAAGTAAATGAAGCAAAATCTTGGTCTATTAAGATCAACTTTGTTCTTTTGTGAAATCGATTTTAAATTCACAACATTAACCTAGCATTATCAAATCTAATTTGATGAGTTGAGTTCGGAGTTAGCAATGGAATTGTGCGTTAATTACAAAAGGGAGCGATGTTACAATTGCATGGAAAAATCTGTGAAGTGAAGCGATTTTTTTGGAACGCAGTGTTCCAGATGGGTAAGTTCTTGTTTGTTTACATCAGATTGATATATATACTATTGAACGCTGTTTTGGCATGCATTGAGGGTGTAGGGTGTAAGAAGTCATTTGGATATTCGACTGTGATGATGAAGTGGACGCAGAAAATCATAATGGAAAATTGAAGCAGAAGACGCCTGGCGCTGTAGAAGTCGTGAACTAGGTAAATTACTACCACCGTGGAGGTATGGGCAGCGTAATACAAAATGAACGCTGTAGTTGATTGGTAAGTCGTGTCCGCGTCCGTGGTGAGATGAATTGCGTTAAGCAAGTGCAGGATCTGTGTTAAAGCAGTGGAATAGTTTTCCTGAAGCTACGATTGACGAGCTAAGTTGAGAGTCATTGACTCTTAAAGATGAATTCGATCTGGAGTTAACGCAGAGAGCAAACCTCTGCGCCGAATTGATCATGCTTTAAGGTAGCGCAGTCTGGGATCGATTTTTGATTGGTTTGATTGTCAGTTGAATTACAATAGTCATGCAAGGAAAAGAAAAACGATGCAAATGTTGAAACACTGTTGGGTTTGTTCACCATACACGATTTTCTGTGATGGTCGACTATGTATATAATGCAGCGTTTATGGTTATGTATAACGCAAAGTGTGTTGACAGCGATCAACTTTTAATGTCCATTGACTTCATACACGTAACTGCTCTCTCTCTCCAAATTGATCTATTTTGGTGTGAAGTTATATATATGTAGTTGCTTCCTTTAGACGTTCAAATTGATTCTGAATGAAGTGTATGGAACGCTGCTTCAGAAAATCGCATTAAATTAATGGATATGAAGCTGCACATTAAGAGCAAGGTTAAGTTGTTTTGAAGTATGTGCCAGAGAATGCGTTCTGAGTTAATGAATGCATGGTTGTGTTTGCATTAAACATTCAAATGATATGTTGAGGGGACGATGGCGTTCACATAAAGAAAGTGCGTGGAGAGGTGGAATGCGTTGAATCCTGTAAAAGCTTGAACAACGTTGGAAAGTGGAATAATTAAGTCAGAGTTTGGTAAGCTAAAAGTGAGTCTTCAAATTTGAGAATCGTGCTAAGGTGACATTCAGCAAATGCACAAAGAAGTTAAGCTGTAAAAGGTTGTTGAAACGCAACGCTAATTTTAAACGCAGAAAAAAAATTCTAAATTTGTGGTCGAACCTCGTTATCAAGGTTGATCGATCCTTCAGTGGAGGAATTGAATTGGGTTTAAAGGAGCGCAGGTTGAAGAGCTTTTGAACCAATGAGGACAATGCCAGCAGAAGTGGTACGCTGCGTGGGCCAAGTATGAGTTTCGGTTTATATGGTTTTTTATTAAAAAAGTCAACTTTTGAATCAGAAGGCAATTGGCATGTTGAATAAACCATGAAGTTTGGTAGATGTGGGAACGCATAATCCCATATACGCTGGTGTTGATTAGCCAAATTCAAACTTGGTAAGTGTAAAGGAAAGGGCACATATATAATAGAACCAAGGTCGATATATTTAATGTCAATCATTCATAATGAAATTTGGTATGAAATGTATGAGTTGGGTTCTAAACGATATTTGAAGTTTGAGTTTTTAGAAATAAAAAAACAAATGGGTGTTCAACAAGTCTTTTTGTAAGACCTTTTGAAAAACAACTTTGTTTGTGAAGATAACCTAGATATGAAGGTTGGATTGGTTTTATAACCATAGTGAATGATTTTTAAAAGAAGAGCTTCCGCAAAGTTTTTGTAAAATTGACCAGACTTAGAGTCTTATTTGGGGCAAAGAATTGGTCATGTAACACATGCATGCTAAGGTGTTGTTTGCAGCAAATTGTAGCTAGAAGGTTTTCAGGGATTGGTCCCAGGACAAAAGAGAAGCCAAGCACAGGAGGAGAAGTTTCATTTTGATGAATGACAAGTGCGAAGTATTTCAGGGAAGTGGCTTAAATGAAGTCCACACGTGAAAAGATGCAGTTCACAAAGGAGGGGAAGATGATTGTTGATAGTCATTTCCAGAGATCTGATGAAGAGTACGAGCAGGAGAAGGTCATGATAACAATTCACCTTGAATTGTTAATGGAGTTGTTGTAGGATTTGCGAAAGACGGTGAACAGTCTGATGGAACTGTCACAAAGGAGAATGCAACTCTTGAGTTAAAGTCTGGTAGAGAATACCTTTCAGAGAAGGAAAGTGATGATTGTTTACAACAGGGAGAAATCCTAAATGACTTCTTGTCCAGGGTAAGACAACAAGTTGAAGCTGTTATGGAACAGGAACAAAGTGGAAATGCTGAAGAAAAATTCCAAGGAGGTAAACAAGTGTATTTGTTTAATGGGATTACTGACAAAATTTTACAATGTAATGATGTTGAAACCAGGAAAATTTAGGAATATTGCCAGAGGGAGAAGGGACGTAGTGATGAGACAGAAGGGAAATCTATAGAAGAACTGAATCAAATGAAGGATTCAGAACAACAACGAGAGATGTCGACTGAAGCATCCAGTGAGATCACAAGGTCTTGTGTGTTTAAGACTAATGATTGGTGTGTGACTACAAGTACATCACAAAGTGTTAAACAAAATTTGAAGTTTGTTAAAGAGGAAGAGTTGAATCTGAAATCTGTTCAGAATGATGCTGAGATAGCAAGATCTCAGAAAGAAATGAAGATAGAGGGGTCTTATGGAAATATTCAACAGAATATTGAAGCGGGGAAAGAAGGACCATCTGATGATTGGTCAGCAACAAGTGAAGGTATGGAAAGTTGTGTAAAATTTCCGAGTTCTACCCCAGTTGAGATTGTTCAGTTATATCGGAAGTTAGATCTTCAGAGGAGAGAGTTGGAAAAGCAGAGGACCTATTTTTAGGGAAAGTTACTGAAAGACACAGAACAGGGAAACATTTTTCAAACAAATGATGTGGAGGAGGGACTAAATGATAGTCTCACAGAGGAATTAAATCATCATACTGATGTGCTGATAGATGAGGGAATTTCAGAGTGACATACTGAAATGTTGCCAGCAGTGGAAGGGGCACTAAAGCCTCATGTTTTTTATTCCAACAATTGTTTTGTGAGTACAGGTTTTATTGCCAATGCTAGAGGAAATATATTGGATCGAGAAATTGAACTAATAAGGAGGATAATGGTGAAGATATCCCGGAAGAGGCCAGCAACAGTAAAACAAAGAAGAAGCAGCAAGATAAAGACAACAAAAGATTGTAAAAGCATAGCCAGTGGGGCAATGCAGCATAAAATGTGGAGACCTGGAGAAGAACAACAGACAGAAGCAACGAAAAATGGAAAGTTACAACACAACATATGGGATCCAAGCAAACAGAGATCCGAACACATGACCAGGCGATCATGATTAATTTCAACCTTGGGAGTCTGATGCAGGAGCATCAAGGCCAATTTTCATTTTTAATTATGTAATAAAGTGGGGAGTGACATTTTAATTGTTTTATTAATTAATTTGTTATTTTAAAATAAAATAGGAGATAAACTATGAAGGTGAGGATTTTGTATATATTCTTTTAATAATTAAAAGGATATGATAGAAAATAGAGTTAGGTAGCAAATTTAGGGAGTAGGAATTCTATGTACGATACTTTGTTGAGTCCACACCTAAAATGAATTTAAATTAGATTTAGTTGAGGATTAGGTGGAGAGATTTTTGGAATGAATTAAATTAATTATTTGTGTATAAATGTGAGTGTTTTTGTGAGGAAAAAAATATAGTTGAAGAGCTAAGATAGTGAAGAGTTGAGTGAGTGAGGAGAGGTTTGAAGGGCCAAGAGCCAGAGGCCGCCCAATGTAATATTTGGCCACAGAAATTTTATATAGTTAATGGAGTTGATTTTCATGGCTCTTTCTGCCTTCATGTAAATTTGAGCTGATTTTTTTTTTTTATGGTTTTATATTATAGAAAATTTGAAGCATTTTCATTAAAGTTAAGGAGTTGTATTCTTATATGCGGGATCTGCTTTCTAGCAGAATTCTGCATCATAAATGATGTGCTGCTTTGACCAAGGGTGTTTAGGGACTACTTCCAGGTGAGAACTGTAAATGGATGGGTGGGAGTTCTCTGCTTAAAAAAATATTTGTACACTTGCCAAAATAATATCAAAGCAGTTTGCATGTACAAGCACAGAAACGAGTGCCCATAAAAATGGATAATCCTTCACTTATGGTGTGAGGAGTGTGTTTTGTTGTGGGTGGGGGCCCCATTGGTTGGTCCTTGTGCGGGTTTGATGAGGCAAATGAAATTTCATAGATGGGCTATGTTGAGGGGGGTGTGATAGGCCGAATGTGAAAAGTAGTGATGCATTTTTGCTGATCCGCTTGTAGAGAATGGTGGCCCAGGAATGGGGTTTTGACATGCAATGAGTAAAACTTTAATTGATGTTTGATGATGGATGTATGAACATGAAGTGGTCCCTGGGCCGAAGTTTATGGCCATGGTTCCAGATATTGACAGATGGTATGAGTGATGGATTCCATGGAAGGTGAGGCACTCTTGACCTGCAAGGGTGGTTATCATGTGTAAGGTGGGGTGATGATAAACATGGTTAGGTGAATGAAACCTATTGTTTATTCCTTTGGAGAAATGATTTCAAGATATGAAAAGTTATCATGCTGAGGTTAGAATAATACCTTCTCTTATACCTTTGTTGTTTGGGTATATGGTGACTTGGCATTCCTGCAATACCTACAGCCAATACCCCAAGTAAAAGCATATTTTTATACAAATATTTTTGAAATAACTTGAATTTATAAGTAACAAGAGGGGGCATACTTGAAATGAAGTATGGTGGGAATGGTTCCTGAAAATGAATTTGTCTAAAATGTGGATCTATGGGGCCTAGTTTGAACCTGATGAAGGGCGAATCATTGTGTTTCTCACAGTTTTGTGATTAGGTACTCTGAGCTCCAATTATGGTCTATTGAAAAATGAAAAAAGGGTGATATATAGGCTAATATGGTTCATTTTAAAATCATTTGTGTCTTTTGAGGGTCTGAGGTCAGAGCCTAGCTACCATCCCAAGCTTCTCTTACCATTGCAATCACCCTGAGTACGTGAGATTCGTGCTGTCAGTGTCAGGTAGGACCTTAAACATCCATCTTTTTATTTCTGTCATTTTCTTAAGTGGGTGGTCCATACATATGTGGATTTATATAAATTTTATGCCCATTTTTAGGTAGGACTGCATGAGAAACTAAGGATGGCCTGAATGGTCCTCACAAAAAAGGTGTGTTTTGCACGAGGCCCTCGTGGTTTGAGAAAATTATGCGTGCTGATATGTGCACCTATATCTGCTACAAGCACACGACTAGCACACATAGGTTTTTTACAGGTGTGGGGAGACCCAATTTTAAATTTTTTTAATCATTTTTTGATCAAAAATGGATTTTTGGTGTTTTTTCTAATGGCAGGATGTTGTGGTGGGAGAGGGGCTGGCCTGATCTTCGTGCGGAAGTGGCCCAAGACCCCCGTGCTTGGGAGATCATAGCTCGGTATGGTGTGCTGAATTTTTTAGAGAAAAACATACTGAGGTCCCAGGATGGGTTCCTTTGCTACCTGGTTTGATGTTGGAACAAGAGACGACACGTTATGGTCTTGCGCCGCAGAGATGTCGTGATCCAACCAGAGACCACATTTATTTTGTGATAGGTCTATTGCCTTAGGGGGAGGCCCTTCCTTATCCACTCCCCCCTGGGGGAGTGAACATCCATCGTTGGGCCGAGGAGGAGGAGCACTATGGTCCTTACCCAATCACCCAGGGTTATATCCTTGTGATTTCTATCACGGAACTGGCTGAGAGGGATACTTTGGCAATGGTAGTTTTCATATTTGGGTCGATGATGATCCATCAAGTGCTAGGTCTGTAGATTGCAGTTTTGCACTGGCTTCAGGCCAATCACTTTTTTTATTAGGACCGCTACGTCTACTAGGGCATGGTCACTTAGCTGGAAAAGGCCCAAAAGGGTGCCATTAAGAATTTTCTTATAAGAGCATCCTCTGTAGCATTATGTATGAGAGGGTTGTGATGCTATGACCCTTTGTGGCAGTGCCCCTAGGTCCTCCGAGGGATCCTCAAATGTGACAGTTGGCACCTATGATGCCCCGTGGTGGTGGGGAAGAGGCAGGCCATTACTGGGATCCGATGGTCGAGGCGTGGTTCGAGTCAAACCTGTGGGTGTTCCTTGAGTTCCTGTATTCAGGGATAGATTTCCAGGGGGATCCGGATATTGGTCTCCCTGCTAGCTATGTATGGAGTCTGGCAGGTATGACCTTTGTTGTTTTCATCATTTTGAGGATTCTTATTGTGTGTGTGTGTATATATATATATATATATATATATATTGTCTTTGATGGTGACACTGATATTTCTTTTGGTTTCTCTTGTAGATGTGGGTTTGGTAGGGCGTCCTACTTCTCGTTTGGTAGGCCACCGGTTGAGGAGGAGGGACCCGCTTGGGGTAGGTCAGGCCTATATTGGGGGATAGGTTGGTGTATGGGGTCCCTCAGGCGAGGGTAGCAACGCTGAAACTACTAGTGGGATGCTTCTCTCCTTGCACGTGCTGAGTTGGCTAATGCACAGGTGGTGTTGATCAAGGAGTTGTTCGTTTCTGCCAATATTAGAGTGTTGGTAGTAGAGGCTCGAGCTGAGGTGGCTGATGCTTATGCTCCAGGTCTAGCATATTCGTTGAGTTGGTTGGAGAGGTTGACTCGAGGCTTTTTGACCTGGGGTTTTGATGACCTAGATGACATATGGTTGGAGACGGTGATGGCTTGAGAGAGGGCGCATTGCTCGACTTTGCATAGAGCAGCACTTGCTGTTGCAGCTACTGCTCCTATACTAGCACTGGTTACTCACGTGGGTTCGGAGGACCCACTTGGTGGGGCTCATCCCTAGTGATTTTGTATGGTCAGGGAAAACACCCATTATGAGTATGCTTCCTTGCATTGATGATATGTATATTTTTGACTGATCTGAGGGTCAGTGACTTGTTTTGTATACTGGGAGACATATTTTTTGATGTATATATGGGAGATGTATTTTTTGGTGGCTCTTATGATGTGTCTATGGTTATTATTATTTTGTTATGTTTGTATATGTTTATGATGGATGTTATGTACCTATGATGGATGCTATGCTTTATGATTTTGTTTTTCATGGATACTGGTTTATACAAGATGCATTCCAGTCTAGGATATGGTTAGCTATGTGATCAGCTACCTAATTTTTATTTCTTGGTATGTGGTTAAATGTAATGTGATCAAAGTGATGACTTAACCATCGGGCATGTGATTATTTCCTAAATAGGTTCGAATCTTGTACTTGAAAAGCTTGGTTTAACTACGATACCACAAACTGGGAATCAAGAAAGACATCTAGATGACTAATGCCATGGTTAGAGGCATCACTCAATAGCGCGATGACTGCATCATATTTTTCTTGATTATTTACAGCTGATCCGATACTACTCCGTTGGTGAGGAATGGTGATCGGTCAGGAGAGTATATGGCCCAGGCAGCTGCTGCTAGATTTTGTGACCATCGAATGGCTCCATCAACAAATCCAAAATATTGGATGGGAGGATGATACATCTGTGACACAAGAGCATTTTTTCAGAACAAGTCCATGATGATTGTGGTCATCATAAAAAAATGTGTTACATTCACTTTATCTCTAAGGCTGAGACTTCCTGCCCTATCGGTGGAATTTTTTGAGGTAGAGCCCATGGACATGATTAGCTAGGCATGTACCATCAGTCTTAGACATAATGTATTCTCCTTTTAGGAGACAGTTTTTGATGATGTGAGGACCCTCCAATAATGTTTCGAACTTCTCGAGTCCTAATGATTCATTTTCAACGTCGTAGTGGAGGACTAGCTCACCCTCAAAAAATGAGCGAGGGGTTATGTTGCGGTCGAACAATGATTTTAATATTTTATTGTGAGCCTCATTATGTTGGAGAGACTCTCGTCGATGAGGTCTAATTGTACCAACCGTTTCTCTAAAGGATAGGTATCAGTGAGGAGTTCTATAGTTGCGTGTAAGTTGGGGATTTCACATTCAATGGGAAGCACGACCTCCAATCCGTATAACAACTAGAAAGGTGTGAACCCTGCTGAGGATTTTACCACTGTGCGATATGCCCATAAGGCTGAAAATACCTTATGGTGCCAGTTATTTTTATGGTTGTTTACCATACGCTGTAACATCATTTTGAGTACTTTGTTAACAATTTCCACCTGGCCATTCAACTGGGGGTGGTATGGTGATGCAAACTCGTGCGTGAACCCTAGAAGATGGGATAGCTCCTGGAATATTTCATTCCTGAAATTACTTCCATGGTCAGAGACTAACTACTTAGGCACACCAAATCCTGCGATGGCATGGTTGAAGGGAAACCGAGCTACGGTTCTGCCATGTTATCGTATGTGGGAATGGCTTCTGCCCATTTGGTGAAATAGTCGATGGATACTATGATGTATTTGTGGTTGGAAGAAGACGTTAGGTTGCAAGTCATAAAGTCGATGCCCCATTTACAAAAGGTACCTACTATAATGACTGGGTGTAGAGGAGTAGGGGGAATTCTTTCATTGTGGGCGAAGCGTTGGAATCTCTCACACCTTTTGATTGCTTGAATGTAATTGTGGAATAGGGTGGGCCAAAAATAGCTAGCTCATAAGAATTTTTGGGCAATGGCCATCCTTGAGAGGTGGTCAGCATGGGCCCCACTATGGTAGTCATTTAGGGCTTCCTCATATTGGTCATCTGTGGGGCATCGGCGTAAAATAGTGTCAATGCCTCTTCGATAAAGGGCGTCCCCCATGAGAAGGTATCGAGGGCCTGATGGCATATTCGCCTTCAGTTGTCATCGGTGAGCTGAGGTTTGAAATTTTGGTTTCACAAGAATAGAAGGATGTTGCCGTACCAAGGGTCCTCAGTCATCACTAAAAAAAATTTTCATTTGGTAGTGATTCATTAACTGGGGATCCTTGAGTCATACTTGGGAGATCAGTGATGAACTCTGCTAGGATTAATGCTTTCTTGCTCTTGGGGGAGATGAACTGTAGGTAGAATTTCTGCAGTATAACTACCCATCGAGCGTGCTTATGATTTATCATATGGTGGGTTATGTTAGGGTCCTATAATAATAGGGTTCATAATTTTTGAATTGACTTTAATTAGTCTTGTAATATGTACATACCTTGCTTTCTGCAAGTTGTTTTCCCATATTTGAAAAATAAAAAAATGAAAAGAGGGTAAAAGTCCTAAAAGAAAAATCAAAGGACTTGAAAAGAAAAATATCAAAAAGAATAAAAAATGGACCCCAAACACAAAAAAAAGATAATAATAAGACTTGAAAGTGATGCAAGTCAAATTGCCACTGCTAGTTACTTTTTCCTGCAAATAAATGATTATGTGTAGCTTGTTCAAAATGCCATAATCCATGATGAGTTAAATAGTTTAATCTTAAATTTTTCATGTTTTAAATTTCATGTTTATAGATAGAGAATAAAGATCTTGTCAAACCGTTAAAACTTAAAAAATCAATAGATAGTTAGAGAATAAATGAGGAGCTCAATAGTTTAATCTGAGCCCTCGGATGAAATAAGATTAGAATTAGATAGTTTTTTGTTTTTAAAAGGAAAAATGGATTAGGGTTTGCAAACTCAAATGCACCCATGAAAATAAAGGAAAAAATGGTAGAATAAATGATGGGTAGGTAGAAAGAAGTTACACAAATCATGTATAAATATCATCTGGCAAAATTACTAATTCCCTCCCCACAATGTGCTCCAGTACTAAAATCCTTTAGTTATAAAGGCTCAGAGAATTTCTCTGACTTTTGTTGGGACCAGAACCAAGGCTTAATGACTGATTGGAACTAAGTATTGGATTCCCTTCATTAAAAGCCTTTTCCCTTCATAAAAAACTTTTTCCTCAACATCACCCCTTTTCCTAAGATAAAATCCCTTTTCCTAAGTTAAAAACACCTTTTTCACTTAGGAAAAGTAAAAACCCCTTGATTAATTTCCTTTTTTCATATAAAATCCTCAAAAAACCCACAAAATGCTATTTATCCTAAGTATTAAGTGTGAAATGTTAAAATGGGGCCACCATTATAAAAATCCCGGCCAAAGACTTAAAATTACACTTTACTTAGTGTATTTATGTATTCCCGCATACACTTCTTCATTTAACATTTAGCTTATTTATTAATTCCCTATATACCCTTGTCCCGTGTTAATTAATTCCTTTATATTAAATAGCCCAAACCCACATTATATGTTTATCCTATGGTTTATTTAAACCCACGTGACAATTACCCCGCTTCCCATAGGTTTAAACCATATCTTTACATTAACCCACCCAAAGTTTAATTTATACCTAGATATATACTATTTGCTGTGTAAAACATAAACCCTGCCTATCCATTTAGACATTAAAATTTTATGTTAAAATTACGTTTTAACATATAAAATCGAAACCCCGCCGCATATAAAACTTCTCGGGCCCCACTCCCATATATATCATAGCTCCATCAATCAATATTGACCGTTCACACTCCCTTTGCCTAATCCGACAACCCAGAATCCATATCGAAATTTCAATGGCGCACTCATTAAACAAAATAAAATTTGCGATATGGGAGGTTTTAACCTTCCCTCTCTCCTCCACGCATCCATTTCTTATTGGATCACATTCATTCAGGCAATACCGTTTACCACCTTTTAATGGTGCGATAACCGCTCAGCGGTAAATAACCTCCCCACGCCAAACTGCTTGCATTTGAATTGATTGATATTAAATGAAAATACTATTCAAAACCAAAATTTTTCATAAAAACAACATATTTATGCGTTTAAACCTTTTCTGTTGCGTTTTCTGCTCACAAGATGTTTCCAACTGAAGAAAAGACACTGCTGCCCTGTTTTCATGCAAAAATAACAGAAATTTAGTCAAATTCACTGCTGCAGCCAATCAGAGCTTCTAATTTGTGTTTAAAAGCACCTCAACAAGCTTTTGAAAGCTTCCAGACTCCCAAAAAACCCTTTTTCGAGTCAAATTCTTAAATTCGTAGGTATTTTTCAAGAAAAATACCGATTCTTCATCTGAAAAGAAGCGTAACCTTGAAATTTAGCCTTTTGAAAGCCTATTTGCCTAAGAAACACCCTTATTTCCTCATATATACATCTTTTATGCAAAACCCTGATAAATTCACAGTTCTGAAAACTGTATTATTGTTTTTGAAGCAAAATTGAAGATAATATGGCCATCTGTAGATTTTTAGAAGCCCTTTGAGTGATTAGAAATCTTTCTACAGTGTTTAAAATCCCTTTTTGCATGAATTAGACTGTTTTAGGGCTGTTTTCATCAAATAATAATGTAGTAAACCCTTGTTAACCTTTCCTCAAATCTGTTTAAGGTTAAGATTGATTTTAAAGCAGAATTGACAGTTTGAAGTAGAGAAACCATAATTTTATCTGAAAAATCCAAAAGAAACCTTTGTCATACCAAAAGGCCTTTTGTAAATAGTATAATCTTACAAAAGTGTATTAAAAAACCTAAAAAAAGAGTTTTCAAGACCTAGAAAGGTTAAATTGTCAAAAACAAACTCATAAATGGCCTCTAAAAGCACCATTATAGACTATACAAATCACTGATCTAGTAACTAAATTCAATATTCTTGAGCTCCACTATTGGAGCCAAGACAAATATTTGGACCAAGTAGATGAAGTGCAAATTTCGGACTAATTTTCCCAAATATGTAGTTCCCCATAACCATCAGTGCCCTGAGATCATCAGACTATGTCAAGCTCACTATTCCCCAGATCTAAGAGCAATTGTTAATGCTGCGAAAGAAGTATTATTTACTATCACTGCTGAATACATAAACCAAATTATTCATTTACAACCAGAGCCAAATGTAGTCCCTCTGTCTATAGAAGCTCTTACAAAGTTTTATCTAGATTTAAAATTTCCTAAAATATTTCAAATCTTTCAAACATTCATGCCTTCATATGTTTAAATCCCCAAGCTAAATCCTCCATATTCATCCTCCAAATTCCCAAAAGGATCAAGACATGTTATTTCATTGTTGTCTTTTATCCTTGGTTATTTGACTGATGAACACACTGATGAATCTATACTTGGTTTTTTGTCCATCTTTGTGCCTGGTCAGCTCCCTGTAGTCATTTATAATTTTTATGAGTATATAGATGATAGTATCCATGATCAACTTGTAAAACTTCCTATTGCAGGTGTTTTTAGGTATACCTCCTTCCTCTTTCATATTTTCCTCTACTTCCAGTCAGATAAATTCCCAATAGCCCTTTAGAAGATGGATGTAGAGAGTAATGCACAATATATCATTTTCTGGACTTCCTTAATCAGAAAGGAGTCAACTGAGTTCACTTACGCAGATTTCATAGAATGTTTCATTCACCCATTGGTAAATATGATTACAAACTGTGTGCAACCTAGGATAAGTGATGATATTAAGAAGGTTTTGCAGTTATCAGAGAAGAGAAAAACAGGTGATTGGTATTTATACCAAAACCACACTGAGGTTAGAGTTTATGGGTCAAACCTCTTTCCCTATAAATTACCAAAGTATCTACCAATGAGATTGTTTGCCCTAGAATATATAAGACAAATTCTAAACTCAGATTCTGTAAAATTTTTGGTTGCTAAAAAAAAACTCAATTCAAATTGAAAAACCAAGTGGGTCCTTTTATATGCAATATCAGAGAAGCAGGTGCAGAGGCAGCAAAACAGTTGTTAGAATATAATTTAAGTGAAAGTTTCCTTTGGAACTATGATCCATGTGGTATAATCAGTAAGATGAGGGTAAAATGTAAATTAACCCCTTATATCCATGACAAGAAGCCAAACATTGAGAAGTTTTCTAACCAAATAGAGTGGTTAGAAAATACATTGATTGAATTTGTCAAGTAGAGTGATACTAGTCACATTCTACAAACATCAAATCAAGAAGACAAAGGTATAAAAAGGAAAAGGGAAGAAGGCTCATATAATGCTGAAACTACCACATAAACCAAGTTTAAGCTAAGGTACACCAAGAAAACAAAGACAAATACAAAAAACAAAGAAAATGAAACAATTGAGGTTTTAGATGAAGAAAATCCAGAGAAAGACACTGTGACTACTACAGTGATCGAAAATGAGTAGCAACCTGCTACTTCCAACACAAAAATGATTCAGAAACTGTTGGGAAAAAATACTGAGAGGGGGGGGTGAATCAGTATTTACAGCATATTCAAACTTTTTACTTTTTCATGCTCTAAAACCCATACGCTACTTTGCTGAAGCCAACTAGCGTATACACGCGGATATCCTTCATGAAACTCGCGTATACCCAGAGATCTAATTATGCCATTAGTTCTTCACTTACACAATTCCATCATTCACTTATTAGATGTTCTATAAACAGTAAACATGTGTAGTAAGAACAGAATAAACCATCACACAAAGCATCACACATGAACACCAGGATTTTTAGGTGGAAACCCAAGTCGGGAGAAAACCACCGCTGCAGTTGCTCAGCCTTCAATATTTTGTTATAGAGAAAACATCTTACAACATATGTGCTGGCGCAGACTTGACCAGCACGCAGGCACCCACCTGCGCTCGTTTACCAGCCTCTCCTGGAAGGGAGCTCCAACCCCCTGACTCGTTTACCAGCCTCTCCTGGAAGGGAGCTACGACCCCACGATCTCGTTTACCAGCCTCACACGGATCGAGCTCGACCCCACGATCTCGTTTACCCGCCCTCACGGAAGGAGCTACGACCCCACGATCTCGTTTACCGACCTCACACAGGAAGGGGCTATGACCCCCCCCCCCCCCCCCGGCGGGGGCCTCCCGACACCTCATGGACCACTGTCAATTTTCACACTGGATCCAAAGCTTCCTCTAGGACACAACTTGCAGGCCACGTTTCATCATATTTTCAGACTGGACCCTCTTCATACATTTAAGCACAGTCAAACATCAACAACAGATAGCTAAAACAGAGTAGATCATATCAGACATTTCATACCCCATACTTCAGCAAACCCTAGTTTGCATACGCGCTTTCCTTTCTCTGATGTCGCGTATATACGCGCTTCCGTTTACACAAACCAGCGTATACCTCTGTACATATTTCATTGCGCATACGCGCTTTTTATTCGGCGAAGACGCGTATATACGCGCTTCCTCTGCGGCGAAGTAGCGTATAGATCTTCAATCATTATAAAGCAGCATACTTCTTCAGATCAGATATTCAGTTCAGATTTACCCTTTTACTTCAGACAGATGTTCGCCTCATTTCAGATCTAAGCCTTCCATAAGTAGATCTAGTAGATACAAGTACATTTCAGATCTAGATCCCCTTCTTCATCATTGGTGCATCATACATTCAGATTTATCATTCAAGTGTAACCCTTTCCATTCAGATCTACTTCAGAGAGAAGTATTCATTCAAGCTCAGACATCTTGCTCCCACGCTCATGATTTGCATAATGAATTTCATCTCTTTATATAGGTTTATCCTTTTTCAATACCATGAGCCCCTTTTTCAATACCATGAGCCAAAACAATACCATGAGCCCAAAACTACATTACTTCCGATGGTATTCCTGGACGGGGTCAATTAGGCAGATCATTACCCAATACAATGGGTCAATACCATGGTGGTTACCCTTGGTTTTGCACTTTTTGAGCGCTTTTGCCCATACGCGACTTGGCACGTTATTTTCCGTGTGCATACGCGACTTCCCTTAGACAGATCCGCGTATTCATAGAGACATACTCTTTTCATCATACTTTGAGCACATTCTGAATTCCTTTCTTCATTGCCTTCTGTACACACTGTAGATACATCATATTTTCTTCATCAAGAACATATTCTAGCAAGCACAACTTCAACAAGTAAGTTGCCATCATCTTTATCAAGTGGGTTTCCTTTTAGGGACAACACTCAACATCATAATATCAACAAGCATCATATCACATCAGATTTACATCATTTACCAAGCCCATCAAGTCAAGAATAACTTCATCAGGTGGATTGCCATCAAGGACAACACATGTCAACAGTCGCATGTCTTCATCTTCATTCAGTGGGTTGCCATCAAGGACAACACTCTGCATCATATTGCCAACAGAAAAAACATATTATGGAAGCATCTTCATCACAACAGGTAGAGGATAAAGACATGGATATCGAAGAAACGTATAAACGATCAAGGCCAAAAATGAGGAGATAAAAAATGAAATCTATTCACAATACTTGAAGCAGACTCTAGGGATTCAAAATAGGCTACTTTCAGCCTTTGATTATACAAATAAGAAATTGATAATGTCAGTACTTCAACCTACAGTATCAACACCTAAAAAAACATCAGATTATAATAAGGTTCACTTTGAGGTACCAGTCCACGACATTCATCCCTTGGACCAAATTGAATTCAACAAGAAAAGCTCAGAAATGCTATATTCTACCATGACCACAAAATAAATGAGTGTCCAAAAGCTCCAGAACATTTTAAAAAACATGAAATATCAGCTTAAGGTTGAAAAATCTTCTTCATATGCTAAAGACACCAGAATTAAGACTTTAGAGGAATTGGTGATTGAAGTAGGGTATGACCCTTCTAATGTGAAAGTTGCAGAAGAATTGGTAAAGAAGAAAAATGTTGATATTACAACACTCATAAAGCAATTTAAATTACCTTCTACAGAGCATCCACAAGCTAAGGAGATTGTACAGGAAGCAAACTAAAAGGGTGAGATGATGAGTCTCATATTACAGATGACAACACAAATCAAGGAGATGGAAATTGAGATGGACAAGCTATTCCAAGAAAAAGAAGTTGCAAAGACACAAAATGTCCCTCCCACTATTATTCCAATGGTGACAAAGTGCCTTCAACTCTAGTAGAAGAGTTAGCTCCTAAGGTCACATTGGCCACAACTGTGCCAGTTACTTCTTCCACTACTTCTGCTACTGTATCTTCCACTTTAGTAGTTCAACAGTCAGATGAGGCCAGCAAAATCATTAAAGCCATGGAAGACATGTCAATACAGAATAATGAGATAAAAATATTGAAAGAACAAATCAAGAACCTTGAAGATGCCAAGAAATTAGCACAAATAAATGCTAAAACAGAAGAGCAAAAAGCAAAGAGATTGAGTGAACAATTAAAGAAGGTAGAAACAGAGTTGATTTTAAAATATCCCATGGAATACATTAAAAATAAACTATGGTCCAATATCATTGAATCAGTCAATGATACTTGGCCATCCATTCAAGTGATTTATGAGCAGAAGGACTTGCTTAAGGTAACTAAAGAAGAATATTGAAGACCAAAGAAGAGTTAGGTGACAAGCCTGAAGAAGCCATGGAAATCATTAAGTTTCTCAATACTAAAAACAAGCAAGAATTGGATGAAATAGGAATAAATGACAAGACATAGATAATTCTTGAGGTAAGAAAAGTACTTTCAAAGAAAAACTTGATGAAACAGTTGGAAGAAAAGTGTTAAAATATGGACATGGCCATAACTAGATTCATGGTTAATTTTGACACTTTAAGACAACAAGGTCTTCCAAATATTCTTGTTATCAATGATAAAATGATGAAATAAGAAGATTACAGTAAAAAGATAAGGGATTTTGCGAAATAACAGGTGAGTAAATCAGACTGGCAAGGAATTCCAATAGGTAAAGTGTTGCATAAAAGCATTGAAAACTTGTTTTATTTATAACATGAGATAAAACACCTCTTTGTGGTCAAGCCAACTTTTGTAAGGTACACATCAGCAGATGAGAATTTCAGAAAACTTACAAAGATCAAATTACCAGAGGAATATTTTTGGCAGAAGCTCACATATTTGCTATAAAAGACAGTTTGCAGTAAAAAAGGATGAAAACAGAGTGCCGTTTTTTACACGGTAAAAACATAATTTTTGGCAATAAAGTAGTCAAAATCAACATGGTTAAAGTGTATCAGGATAAATAGTATCAGTTGTTAAAGAGTATCAGGTGAAAGATAAAGTTTTAAAACATATTGAAGATCAATTTCCAGCGTGAGGGACACCTCTACTAGCCAGCTACACCCAAATCCAAACAACATTACTATTTAATTTGAATAAATAGGACAACTTACAATTTGTTAAGCAACTGTCACTATCTTTTTGTAATAAGATATTTTATTTTCCAAAAAACATTCCTAGGACTATTCTAGGATATTTTGTATTACTTTTTGTATAAATACTTCATTATTTGAAGTATTAGTGTGGATTAATTGCTGAAGATTTCTATAGCTGGAACATTCTGAACCTAAGGGTTTTTTGTAAGCAAGATCAAGTTAGAAGACTGGATTTCAAGGAATAAAGCATCATATTACTGGATTCATGTGTTGGGCCACTGAAGTGAAGTATTTTATACTATTATCTGTAAATTTCCCTATGTTTTTCATCCATTTATAAATGTGTTCTAAATTTTAATGTGAAATGGAATTGTTATATCAGAATTTGTTAAAAGCACTCTGTTATTGACTGGTTTTCATTTAAATGTTTTCTGCTGATATCCAGAATAGGGAACCCTTAATTTCTCCCTAATTTCGATTGTTTCCTACCTTTTCAATCCTTATCCGGAACAAAGAATTCTTAATTGATTTTTATCCTGATTAAACCCACTTCACCAATCAGTCTTTGAAGATCTTTAGTGACTCTACTATCTTTCCCAGTGAAAATTTGACTTTAGACCTTGATCCTGATCTTTCTGCTTGACACATTGACTCCATCTGCCCAATGGATTGCAGATTCACAGCTATCCATCTCATTAAGTGAATTTCCCAGCAAAACAAATCAAAACCCAAAAACCAATTTTCCATATATAACTATCCTAAAATCAGATATAAAAATAAAGTTAAATCTTATAGAGAGAGCCCTCTCTGAGCCTTAGGAAGGCTAGATCCTAAAGCTTAAAAGTAGGTCTGTGGTTACCTCTAATATTCTTTAAACTATAAATAAAAAATCTCACAACTTTGGGAATTATTAGAGTGATAACAGGTTAGCAGATATCACATGGAGTTGATAGTTGCTATGACTATTGTTGTTAGGTCCATATATTACTAGTGTAGTCCCTTATTATTAGTGTAGCCCCCTTATTATAATTGTTGTACCCTTGTAACCCCCATATTGTTATTATTGTGCCCCATAAAAAGCCACTATTGTTATTCTTGTGCCCTTATATTATTATTTTTAGGTCGACTAGGATTATATTATGACCCTATGGACTCCTATATATAAAAAGGAGGTTTTTTCATTTGAATCATCCAATAATTTTTCATTTATGTAATGTAAAGGGGGTTTACCCCATCGAAGCGGATGATGTAATGCCGAAGACTTTGTACTGCGTGTACTAGGGTTAGGGAAATTTTTTTCTTCTGGCTCGTACCCTAAAGCAGGGCCAACTAGGTTCTTACTTACGTAATAGATTAAATGATCTTTATTATCTGGTCCTTCTTGGACTAAAACCCCAACTATGGACGTGTCTGATGAAAATAGATATAAGGTATATTATTTGTCGTAACTGGGTGGGCTGGTCAAGGGGGTTGAAGACAAGGTGTCCTTTAGTTCCTCAAATTAATTTTGAGCCTATTCATCCCACTTGAATGGAATTTCTTGATGGAGTAAGCGTAGGAAGTGTTGCGCACAAGTGGCATAGTCGGGGACAAAGCGTCATAATAAGTTGGATTTCCCCGACAGGATTTGAAGTTTATTGAGATTTTTAAGTGGTGGTACTTCTTTTATTGCCTTGACCTTGAGGGGGTCAACTCTGATTCCTTTTTGGGATACTATGAATCCTAACAGTCTTCCTGCATTCACGCAGAAGACACACTTGAGGGGGTTCAAGCATAGGTTGTAGTGTCGACACCATTGGAATACCAACTATAAATCCTCTAAATGGTCACATCATTTCTTGGATCGTACTGTGAGGTCATTTAAGTGGGCTAAGATGAGGTGAGCTAGATCATGGAATATATAATTCATGGCCTGCTAAAAGGTGGTTCCAATGTTTTTAAGATCAAAAGGCATAATTTGATAAGCGAACGTGCCCCAGGAGGTCGTGAAAGCAGTCTTATACCAATCCGTATGTTGGATTTGAATTTTATTGTAACCTGAGAATCCATCCATGAAGTACAAGGCCTCATGACCGACACAAGCATCAATGACTTAATTAATGAAAGGGGTAGGGTAGTTGTCTTTGGGACAAGTTTTGTTTAAATATCGTAAATTGGTGCAGACTCAAATGGTGCCCTATTTTTTCATAACGGTTACAGGGTTGGAAACCCACAATGTGTAAGCGATTGGGTAGATGAATCCAACTTTATGAAGGTTGTTTATATCTTTTTTGATTGTTTCTACTTTGGATGGGTGTAATTGACACTGCTTTTGGCAGACTAGTGATACGTCAAGCCAAGTGTCAATGTGGTGTTCTACGATGGTGGGGCTTAGCCCTGACATTTCCGAATAATCCCAGGTGAATGTATCCTTGTACTCTTTTAATAAAAATATATAAGCATCTACCTCATCTAGGGAGCATGCTCCCCCTTGCGAGATTTCATCGGTTTTTCCTATTTTTCTTGAGATATTCACCTTAATGGTTGGCGAAATATTCGTCATATTCCCTTCTTCAAATGCATCGGGCACTGGGATAGGGTTTTTGAACCAATATACATTTTCAGATGGAAGGAAATATTTTAATTCAATGGAATACATATCCTGGGTTTTTGTGCTGCTAGGCACGAACATTTTTTCTAGAAGAAAAAATGAGCGATGATGCATTGCGTCCCATGAACAATATGGTTACGTCATGGTCTCTAAAATATCTTCATCAGAGTGAAACAAGATATCTAAGGGGGAATTTTTTTGTGTGAGGCCATGAGGAATTGGTTCGGGCCTAACAATGCTAGTCGACATACATGAATATGATTTTGTGGTTGATTCTGTGGAACCAAATGAGGTTGACAGGGTGAAGACAGGTTGGGTTTTCACCATTGAAGGTACTACTGTCGTTGTAGTAGTTGCAACAGTCTCGACACCAAGGAAAGATGAGAAGACATTAGGAGTCATGGTTCCCATGCATGATGAGATGAATCGTATATGGTGTCATCAACGTTACATAGTGGAAGAATTTCCGTGATGGTTGTTTGTTTTCGAGAGAAGATTCATGTTCTTTTGATGGTGTATGAAGGGTATAGGTATCTTCTTTTGTGTGAAGATTTTGATGGATGTAGAGGTGCCAAAATGTTTGCAACATAGGGAATTTCTCTATATCATGATCATGGCTCATGCAAATGTTTCATGGAGTAAATGTACTCACTAAGTATATTGTATAGGGTCTAGTACTACTCATCATATTAGAGGATGATGATGGGAGATGATTATGAGAACACATGTTTCTTCGTTTCTGCTGTCTCCTATTCTAAGACGTAGTGTGATTTGGCTCCTATGGTAGTTTTTCTTCTAATGTTTCTCTAGCCGCTCTTAGAATTTGACAGAAATGGCAATTCCTCGTATGGTGGAATTGCCAGAAAATTCAGAAATAACAATGTGTGATTTTCTCTTGATTAGGGAGATGGATGTAAGGTATGGGTGTGACCATGAAAAGAATGTCGGTGAATTTATTGAGTTCCCGAAATTGATTGGCCATGTTGCCCTTTTTATTACATAGGGCATAGGAAATTCTTGGCTGGTGTCGCCCCTTGCTAGGATAATTGGTTGCCTTAACTTTTCTAGGGGTCTGGTGAAAATGGAAGGGAGGTATCACTGCTCTTGGCTGACTAGGTTGTAGAAACTCAAAACTGACTATATCTGTATTATTGGTGGCGAATGAGTACCTTTTGTGAAATTATTCTAACTCAGGGCACTAAGTGATCAAATGATCATGTTTTTCACACAATAAGCATGCTGGGATTGGGCATTGAGGGTGGTTTGGGGTGGGAATTTCCCCCCTTTGTGACTGTTTTTATCTTCATATATGAAGATGATGGACCTGGTTTCCTCATTCTCTTGGGTTGTCGAAATTTCCATTGGCTCCAAGTATGATTCGTCCTCTTCGGGAAGATGGGTTATGGCCCAGCGTAGAAAATATAACACCAAATGGAAACAGGGGATGTAGGGACAGCGACGAATTGGGTGGTTATCTTGACACTCCTGTCAAGAATATTGAACTGCTCATAAGCCGTCGTAGTACACCGAGTTGACTAGGTACCATATTTGAAACAAATCTAGCGCTGCATAGTCAGCGATGAAGTGATGACATTCATCGCAAAGGGCGCAGAGATACACTAGAGCCTTAGGATGGGTATGGGGGATAGGTGGTCGTTTAGGTGACCGTCTCTCCTTTGAAATATAAAATATGGTCCTCGTTGCTTCTGTCCTTTGATTTGTAGTGCTGCTTGTGGATTGTGTGTCTGAGTCGACTAATTCATGGTTTTCAAGGATGAAGCATTGCATGAAATCCAAAACAAACTGAAATCGACAGATGTGGGGACAACGTCACACATGGTGGTTGCTCCAACAGATTTTACATGTATGTCGTCTGTGTTTAACTAAGTTGGTTTGGGAAACATGCGAGATTTGATACCAATGGTTGAATTCCCTTAACTTGGGGCACTGCTTGATTAAGTGATCAACCTCATCACATAATGCGCAAAATGGTACATGTGGCGTGGCCTCTATTTTCCATATTTGGGTCGTTGGGGTGATTGTGTACGAGAAAGATGTAGGTTCCTCTCTTACATACAATTTGGTTTTGGTTTCACCCTTTTCCATTTACATGGATGAATCTGAGGGGTCCTCTTGGTAAGATTGTTCGAAGGCTTGTAAAGTGTCCCTATATCGCGACATCTCCCAGAAGTGATGGGTATAATGCCCATAATGGTTGCATATGGTGCACGCATGACTATTGCGTAATGATTTCCCTTGGTTGTTCGTGACCTATTCCTTTTTATGGGAATTCAAGGTCACAACATTTATTTTGGTGTGTAGAAGGGGTTTTAATTCTTCTAACTCCTGAAAAATATTAGTAGGATGACCCGATGACATCTCATAATGCACAAGGTTGTAATGCCCTAGGTAACTTGCAGTTTTGAATTTTTTCCCTTTTTGGTTATTCCTCTTAGTCATGCCGGTTGGTGCTACTATAGGTGTTTCTTTAACTTCTATGACCTCTTGAGGGGAAATAGGGGTTATTCCTATAGAGGTAATTCTTAGGCTTTCTAGCATAGTTGGAAGGACCAAGTACCACATGGGTATTGAAAAAGACATATTTGGCAATGTCATAGTTTCCATGACCTGTTTTGATACAAAACTAGGTGGGGGATATAAAAATGGGGTCTGTGAAATGGTGTATGGTAGGAATTCCCTACCTATGGCTTCAACGTCTATACTGCTAGTTTCTGCATCTGGGCTAGTTTCATTGTTTGATGAGAGCATCATGCACACTGATGCCCCCGTGCTTTCAGGGAATTCCCCTGGTATAATAGGGGGATCTCCTAGGAATGAGCCTAAGATAGATGGCGGTTTGAATTGGCTTGGGCCGAACTATGTATACTTTGTGAGTGGTTATGTGGTTGTGTCTACGTATGGTAGTATGACATTTAGAGCAGTCATAGGTTTCTTGTCGTAGTATGTGAGTTGGTCAATAGTGATGATTCGATCATCGTGGGGGAACATCATCACCCTAAAGATAGAGGATGTGATTGCAGTAATGCCATACATATAACTCCGCCCAAGGAGTATATTGTAGTCTAGCTGTGCGTCTAAGACCTCAATGTATATAAGAACTGTCTTGTTAGGCAGGTTTATTGGGACATTTTGATAAAACCGACAGGGTTTGATGGGAACCCATCCTATGCTCTAAGCATGATGTCAGATGGTTTTAATTCAGGTGATCCTAAATTTTTCCAAACTGATTTGGACATGATACACGTGGATGGTCCTTCATCCACAATGCATCAATGTATGGTGATATTATGAACCGAAATTGGTATTTGGAAAGCGACTAGAGAAGGAAGCCTAGGGCCTGAATTTCTAGATAGATACCCATTAGGCGCAAATCAGAAGGGTCGATTGCACCTAACGCGGTAAGTAAAGCATTCTGTTGTCTTGGGCATGATTGCAGAATTTCAAAAGCTGACATTGCAGCTGGTGATTGAGCTAAATCATCCACTATAATATAACTATGAGCGACTTTAGAGTGATGTCCTGCATGCCTGGTTGGTCCTTTGACCATTATTAGAAGGGGCTCAATAGGTACTTTGGAGATAGTTAACGACGCAGTAGGTGCGCTCATACTTGTACCTAATGAGTTGGTATCGGGAGGTGTATCATAGTTCCTATTCCTTGTTTGTAAGAACAATTATTTGCCAGCCATGTAGATCTCATGGCTGCCTCCTCTGGTATCATTTTGGGGTGGTTGTTGTTGCTAGGTGTTAACAACTCCTTGGTTGGAAAAAGGTTTCTGCATTATTGCAGGCTTTTGGGTAGATCCCCCTTGTCTTCTGTTACCCTGAATTTTTTCAATTCGGGGAGTTCAGAACAATGGTGAGTGTAATGGCCATATTCACCACATATGGCACATGAGTGATTTTTCCTCAGACTGGGTCTCTTGTTTTGCTCATGGGAGTTATTATTTGGCTCCTAGTTTTGATTTCGGTTGGGGTTGCCCCCAGACTAAGATTGTGGGGGGTGTTGTTGATTACTGTCCCCCTGTCCAGAGTCTCCCTTTTTCTTGTTCCTTGGATTCTTCTTTGCAGTGTTTGGAGGATTATTTTGTTCTCCTGATCATAATATTGTCGTTTCTAAGCCTGGGATGGTTGCACAAGGTTCACTGTTGCATTGTTCTACGTTGGTGGTGGATTTTGTGCAGGAAAATGGGGGTATAGGTTCCCCTGTCCCTAATTGGTATATGATTGTTGGGGAAGCTCTCTTGTATCGACATTCCTAGCTGAGTACTAGTTCCTCTACGAGGGAGGATATGAGCCTCCCTACTGTAGATGGTATGACATTTCCCTATTCATCATATTATGAAAAGGTGTAGACTGTGTTTGATAGTATCCAGGTTGCGATACGTTTTGAGAAGAATCGTATGAGTATCATGGGTACTGGTTACTGCTACTTAGGTGACCTTGAGCTAAGGACTAGATCAAACCATATACAATATTTGAAGCACCTATAATTCCCTACAATTTTGCAGACATGGGGCATTTGGCAGGACATTGTAAATATATCCTGATTGGGTGTATATGAGTTTAAGATTTTTGGCCTTGCTAATGGCATCCTCCTAAGAGGTGGGTTTCTGTGTTGCCACGTCTTTTGAAATTTTTGGGGTAAGAGTTTTCAAAAATAAGTTCAACAACAATCTGTCGTCGATTTTGGATTTACACAAACTACGGTGTCACTGCCATTCATGGAGATGGTTCAATATATGGACGACTGGTGATTGTATGAAATGTGTCATTAGTTCCATTCTCGAATCATGATGGATGGGGCACTGAAAATAGGTGAGGAACACAGTAGCGAGGGCGCTAAAGGTTCCATGAAAAGCAGAAGCATGCTCGACATACCATTCCGCCGCAAGCCCTGTTAGGGCACGTTGAAATATTCTTAGTCTAATGGTATCATCAATGATACTATTGGATGAACACCACAGGTGGAAAGTCATGATATGATTTCCTAGGTCTTCCACTTGCTTCCTTTTGAATTTTGGTATATCTGAAGGGAGCTTTGTGGGCATGGGGGGCCAGTTAGGGCCATGAGAAATGAGGTCAATAGTGTTACACCATTTTTTGGTCATCTAACCTATTATCATTATATGGACCCAAGTACGCCATGTAAGACCAATTTTATCCTAAGTAAAATTGCTTTCACTATGAAAATAACTTAGTAAACCACCTTTATTAAGTTGTTTATGGTCTAAACAAGAAACCCCATGAGGAAATATTAAATAAATCTATATTTTTTTGTTTTTTATCAAGGAATAATTAGTTAAACAACAGTTTAATTAATATTCCTGGTTATATTTAACCCAAAACAAGGAAATTAATTAGATAAATCATTATTTATCTTATTATTTTCTAAGAATAATTATTTATGAAAGTGCAGAAGTGTCATCAGACACACAACTTTATTGATCAAGAAAAAAGATTACATAGCAAATTACAGGAGTTTACACACGTAAAATCACACTCTCACATTCTCTCATTACACACTACAATGAAAATAGGAAACTAGCCTATTTATAAGCTCTATGCTCTAACTTAATCTAGTTATGGATCACTTGGAAAATAAACAAGTGTCCATTTACAATAAATGAGCTTCTAACCAAACTACTAACTTTACTCCTAACTTAGAGCCTAGGAAACGACTCTTTTCTAGAGTCCTAATTTTTAATAACAAATTTCTATTTCTAAGTATCTCACAAATTTATTAAATATTCTAGAATAATAATTATTAATTTAATATCTTAAATTAATAATTATTTTATTCAAATACTATAACCTATGATAAAATTTATTTTTGGATCATCTAACATTCCCCCCTATGATCCAAAGATACATTACAACAGATACCAAGTTCATCCCTGAACTTAGTAAACTTTATTCTACCAAGAGGTTTTGTAAAAATGTCGGAGGTCTGATCTTCTGAAGGGAAAAACACTGGCTTGATGACGTCCTTTGCAATGAGAGATCTGATATGATGATACTTGGTGTCCACATGCTTTGTCTTTGAATGGAAAACTGGATTCTTGGCAAGCTTTATTGCTGATTTATTGTCGATGAATAATGAAGTAGCTTATGCAGGAGGAATCCCCAAGTCCTGTAAAACTCGACGTAACCAAACAATCTCACAAGCTGCTTCCCATGCTAAAATGTACTCTGCTTCTGTTGAAGAAGTGGCCACTGTAGTTTTCTTCTTGCAACTCCAGGAAACTTCAGCTGACCCCATGTTCATTAAGTAACCTAAGGTTGATGCCCTATCATCAATACTGCCAGCAAAGTCGGCATCTGAAAATCCACCAAGTACAAAATTTTTAGTCTTTTTGTAAAGAAGACCAAAATCTTTTGTTACTTGGATATATCAAAGAACTCTTTTGGCTGCATTGCAGTGGTTGTCTAGTGGTTCCTGCATAAAACATGAAAGAATATTGACTGCATAAGATAGATCAGGACGAGTGGTTGTCAAATAAATCAAGCTTCCAATCAACTGTCTGTAAGTCGTGCTGTCCACCTTTTCCCCCCCTTCAAATTTTGAAAGTTTTAAGTTTTGTTCCATAGGGGTACGGATAGACTTACAATCCTGCATTCAAAATCGCTGAAGAATTTCCGCTGCATATTTACTCTGGGAAATGAATATTTGATGTGGACGTTGGAATACTTCAACTCCAAGATAGTAGTGAAGTAGTCCCAAATCTATCATCTTAAAACCTGCATGTAACTCCTTTTTCACCTGTTAAATGTGATCATCATTATTGCCTGTGATGATCAAATCATCGACATACATAATGAGAATGACCAGATATTTTCCCTGTTGGTGCACATACAAAGTATCATCAGATTCACTGCGATGAAAACCAACTTTGCGAAGGTATTCATCCATTTTGGCATACCAATCACGGGGAGCTTGTTTTAATCCATATAAAGCCTTGATTAATTTATAGACTTTATGTTCTTGCCCTTCAACTTCAAACCCTGGTGGTTGTGTCATATATACATATTCCTGTAAGTCCCCGTTGAGAAAAGCGCTTTTGACATCCATTTGATGAAATTTCCACCCTTTCTGAGCTGCTAAGGCAAGTGTGAGGCAGATGGTGTTCCATTTAGCTGTGGGAGCAAAGGTCTCCTCATAATCAATCCCTTCCTACTGTGAAAAACCTTTAGCAACAAGGTGTGCTTTATACTTGTCAATATCACCATTTTGCTTGTACTTAATTCGATAAACCCATTTTCATCCAATAGGTTTAACATGCTGAGGACAATCAACAAGTTTCCAAGTGTTGTTGTCTTGAACTGCTTGATATTCATCAACCATTGCTGGTTGCCATGATTTATGTTTTACTGCCTCTTGAAAAGAAGAAGGTTCAATAAAATCGTTTGCTATCAAAGCAAAATTGCCTTCATTTCATTTTGATGCCCTTGTTCCTGTTTTGTTTTGTTCATTAGGCCTTACATCTTTCAAGAGTTGAACTGCCCATTTTGGAAGTTGTTGCTCACTTGTTTGAGGTGTTGAGAAGTCCCCATCATTGTAAAGGGGATTAATTTAAACTGACGTTCGTCGTTCAGGTGGTGAATCTGGAGAATCACTGTCAGAAGAACTGCTACTGCTTGGAGACGCTGATGAACTGCTAGAAGACCCAGATGACTTTGTTGAAGTAGATGGACTGGATGACTCATCTTCAAAGGAAGGAAAATAAAGTTCATACCAATTTTGTGAAGTTGGTTGACTTTGCATATTTCCTTTCCTTTTACTGCCCTTAGTTTCTAACTTGTGAAAAAGACTTTCGATTTCTTCAGCACTCTTACTTTCTGTTTCATCAAAAATGACATCCCTGCTCACAATAAATTTTCCATTGGTCAAAATATGATACCATTTCTTTTCATCTGAATAGCCAATCATGGTGCATTTCAAACTTCTTGAATCAAGCTTATTTCTCTTTTCTTTGGGAACTAAGGCATAACAGATGGATCCAAAAACTCGAAGATGTTTAACTTTAGGTTTGAAACCAAACCAAGCTTCATAAGGGGTGATTACTTCTAACGAAGCAGTTGGAGATTTGTTTCTTATATAGACAGCTGTATGGATTGCTTCTGCCCAATATGTTGGACTTAACCCTTTGAAAGTTAACATGGATCTCGCCATGCCTAACAATGTGCGATTCATCCTTTCTACGACTCCATTTTGCTGTGGAGTGTAAACATTTGTAAGATGCCTTCTTATGCCATTTTCATTGCAATAAGTTTTGAATTCATTTGAATTGAATTCTCCTCCATTATCTGTCTTGAGAGTACCTATCTTTTCTTTGGCTTCATTTTCAGCAAATTGTCGAAAATTTTTAAACTTCTCAAATGCTTCTGACTTGTTTTTCAAGAAGTAAACCCAAGTCATTCTACTGAAATCATCAATAAAGAGCAAGAAATATTTTCAACCACCTAATGAAATTTGTAGTGGACCACACATATCACTGTGAACTAGTTGCAACATCCTGTTTGCACGCCATGTACTTGTTAGAAAATTTTCTCGACTCTGTTTTCCATAAATGTAGGCTTCACATTTAGCATTTTCTTTGTTGAAAGTTGGAAGTCCTTTAACCATCCCTTCTTTCTGCAATTGAGAAAGACTATCAAAATTCAAATGTCCATATCTTACATGCCATAATTTTATAGGTGAAATTCCTGTAGTAACTGCCCCTGCAAAATCAGAATGCCTTGGAATAACTGTCCCTTTCATCCTTAATAATTTTTCGTCTTCATATCTTGTCATCACTGTTTGGAAGTTATGTTTGAATGAATTAATCTTGACTAAGCCATCTTCCATAATTATTTGATGTCCAACTTGTCGAATCATGACCAAAGACAACAAATTTTTCTTAAAGGTGGGAACATACCACACATTGGAAATCAAATTTTCTCCAATGTCAGGGAGAAAAACTTTGACTGCACCTTTTCCATAAGGCGTATGTTTTGTATCATCTGCTAGAAATATGGAATTAAGATGGCACTCTTGAAAATTCTAAAAGAAATCTCGTCTACAGGTCATGTGCTGAGTTGCTCCTGAATCCAAAATCCAAGCATCTTCATAATCACTCTTAATATAAGAGGAAATTTAGATTGCTAGTGAAGAAGTGAAGACATATTCTGAGTCATTATCATCTTGATCTTGATTATTTGCAAATTGTGCTGAAGGCTGTCGAAACTTAGAAATTTTATTAATAGATGTGCGACAATCTGAAGCATAGTGACCAACTCTGTTACATCGCCTACAAACAATTTGACTCAAATCGGTGCCTCTTCCTTGAGATTGTCCTCTGGCTTGAGACTGTCCTCGATCTCTGCTTTTTCCTCTGTTTTGAGATTGTCCTCTCTCTGGATTCTGTCCTGAGCCTTACTGAGATCCTCTATTTTGATTTTTGCCTCTGCCTTGAGAATTTTTTCTGCCTGGATTGGAGCCTCTGTTTGAGTTTTTTCCTCTGTGTTGACTGCGACCATGACCTTCCACTGCTTGATTTTGATTAAAATTACCTTTTCCTTTGTTTTTTGAATTTTCAGCTGGGGAGTTTCTAGTACTGGCTTTTGTGAGAAAACCATCTTCACCAACTTTCTTTTTCTTCCCAAAAGTTTTATCATGTTGAGTCAACATTTCGCAGAGCTCATCAAACTTTAGATTTTATAACTTTCCAGTGAGCTGTAGAGTTTCTAAAAAATATGTGTAGGAAGAAGGAAGCCCAACAATTAAAATTGTGACCATAAAACTATCATCAACTGCTTGAAAACCAGCATTAATAATTTCCTGCTTAATATTCTTAAGTATGGAGATGTATTCAAGAATATCTCCTTCTTCAATCAGTTTTTGGTGCAACAATTTTAATTGTAAGTAAACTCTTTTTGATTGAGGTTGAGTATCAAAAAACTCTTTAAAATTTCTCAAAGCAGACCATGCATCTTTAGATTTTCGATATGGGCATACAGTTTATCATTGACAGAGGATTTAATGAGAGCTAATGCTTTTGGAACCATAGTTCATTATAAACAAGAGTGCTTTCAATGAGGCGTTGCCATGTTTTGTAAGATTTTGAGCCTTCAAGTTTGTCAGAATCCGAAAATAAATTAATCAACTTAGACATTGTAGTGTTAAGACTTCACACCACAAATCAAGCTCCAAACAAATTATCAAGATGCACAACACAACAAAAACACACGACGCAAAAAAAATGAACTATCAGGGCTTGGCCTTGACCCTCGAATAGTCATTGAAACAGGAGAAAATTGACTGAGCTTTGCACTTGGCTCTAGTCAATTTCACAAATATTTACAAGGCAAATTTCAAAATTTGACTTTTAGAATAGTGCTCTTGCACAATCCTGGTAAAAAAAAAATTAGCCCCCCTCAAAGTAAAATTACTTTGAGTCACACTATCACTCCATAAACAAATTACAAAGCACAAATCTCCTTATTACTCCAAAATATTACAATAACCTTAAAAAATATGCTTTATCACTCCATTACAAAAACATTACTTCACTGACCCTTTACTTTTACATAAAAACATACCTTATAACTCCATTAAAAAAAAATGACTTTGCTCGCAAAAAAAAAAATATTACAAAAACATTACATAAAAAATACGTATAGATAATCACCGACGCCACGCGGATGTTGCAATGGTCGTGATCTCCAGCTCTTCACAGGGAGCATTTGCACTTTGAAGATGTATACAGATCTCAAATTTCCCCTTGTTTATTGGAGTCATTCACTCCTTGTTGACGGTCTCCTTTTCAAACCAAGACGGTTAATTAGAGAAGATCGCCCCAGAATTGAATACGTAACTATGTTGGATTTACAACAAATTTCAGCCTTTTCTTTTCAGTAAATAACACTTCGTTGACTTCAACCAAGGAAAAGTTCACCGTTGATCATTCCAGTGACATGAAAAACACTCACTAACAATTTTTCGATTAAATTAAATTTACTGATGACACTCATGATAAACACAACTCATCTACTGCAATTGATTCAATCGAATGCTGGCTCAGCACTAGTTGAAAATGCTGGCTTCTATTTATTTAAAAACTAATTGCAACACTCTTTCCTGCATGAAATCGAATACATAGCTACAATTGAAGCGCTATTTTGTTTTGCTGGTTGCAAACGCTGGTTCATCACTACAAGGTTCATATACGCTGGTTGAATACGTTGTTGGTTCAATACGCTTTGCTAGTTCTTAATAAATGCAGAATCGATGCCAGAATCGATATAGAATCGATGCCAGAATCGATGCAGAATCGATTCAGAAAACGCTGGTTCTAATATTTTAAAACACTGTTTTAAAGGTTGTTTCAAACGTTGTTTGAATGCTGGAAGTTGAATCGATGCAGAATCGATTGATGTAAATGCATCAATAGATTGCAGAAGCGATGCCACATATAAATCGATGCCAGAATCAGGCTTATGCCAGAATTATACTTCAAATTTCTTGATGTACTATATCAACAGCGCTTTCATGTAAATGCCAGAATTATACAGCGCTTTCACTTTTTTTTAACTCAAACAGTTTGAAATAGAAAAATTCACACAGATTTTGCAGTGGCTTTTTAAAAAAAATGATTTTAGAATTTACAAATCTAAAATCAAATAAAAAATTTGACAAATTTCATACCAATATTTTGCTGATCGATTCAATGGAGTTGAGTTTTCCACGACCTGGTAGAGCTGGAAACTCCTCCTCATAGCATTACCGTGGCTCTGATACCACATGAAAGTGCAGAAGTGTCCTCAGACACACAACTTTATTGATCAAGCAAAAAGATTACATAGCAAATTACAGGAGTTTACACACGTAAACTCACACTCTCACATTCTCTCATTACACACTACAATGAAAATAGGAAACTAACCTATTTATAAGCTCTATGCTCTAACTTAATCTAGTTATGGATCACTTGGAAAATAAACAAGTGTCCATTTACAATAAATGAGCTTCTAACCAAACTACTAACTTTACTCCTAACTTAGAGCCTAGGAAACGACTCTTTTCTAGAGTCCTAATTTTTAATAAAAAATTTCTATTTCTAAATATCTCAAAGATTTATTAAATATTCTAGAATAATAATTATTAATTTAATATCTTAAATTAATAATTATTTTATTCAAACACTATAACCTATGATAAAATTTATTTTTGGATCATCTAACAATTTAAACCTTATTTAAATAATATTCTTTGTTAAATATGACTAAATCACCCTTAAATAATTAAATAAATCATTATTTATTCGATTATTACTCAACCACATCCTTAAAATGATAAATAAATCATTTATTTATTTAGTATTTACAAATACAGGGATTTGACCCAAGTCAAATTCCTTTTCCCTCCAACAAATATAATAGAATATTCCATAAAAGTTGGATCTTGATTTGGTTAATAATATTTTAATTATGCACCAATATCTAGACTAACTCAATATTTTGTTATAAATAGAAGGGGTTTCCCATTCATTTACCACCTTTTATTGCCTAAAGATCACTTTGGATCTATACTTTTGGTCTGACTTTGATCCACCATCATAGTCATATTTTGCTACCATTTTTGTTTGGGTTTTCTACACCATCAAGAGAGAGGAATTTTAGATCTAAAGTGTTGAGGACTTACAAGAACCCATCCCGTTGAGGAGAACTGGTAACACCATTCTGTTTTTTCCTTCCAGGTGCCATTAATACAAAATTCATTCAACATATTCTTGTCTTGTCTATTGGATGCATGGAGTAAATCTTGTTTTTCTACTGCTTTATGTCTTTTGATGCATAGATCTAGATTTTTGCAACATTTATCTTGATCACCTAACTGTAGATCTGAGGATATTAGCAGCCATCTTTGCTGTTAGGGCTATTTTTATGCACAACTAAAGTGGTATTTTTTCGTACACTTGGAATTAAGATTCATACTAACAACTAGCAACTCCACACGGGTTTACGATTATGAATGCTATCGTTTTTCTGATCCTTGCATGTCCAGCTGCTTCAAACCCTTGGATTTCTCTTCAGCCTCTTGTTTTTTCTTTTCTGATGTTTTTTTTAACCTATAAAACCCTAAAAAAATAAAAATTATAACTTCTGTGTGTTTTCAGACCTATTGCACAGGTGACATACATCAGCTACAACTGAGATGGCATTTTTTTTTTTTTTTTTGAAATGTGTCTCTGAAAGTGCTGGAAGTGTAGGTCACACCTTTTGGCCCAAAAAATGCAACCTAGAGCTTTAGGAAGTGGGAATCAGCCCAAAAACTACAACCTCTGTAGAAAACAGGTCAGAAACTGCGACCTGGATTTTTTGTGGGAGTTTTTCTAGAAGTTTTCTTGGTTTGTATGAGCCTCTGTTCAAGGTTGTCTGACCTCCATCTCCACCCATTTTTGACCTATAATTTTTTTGTTTTACTCAACTAAGTGGGAACCTAGCCCCTTAGGGCTTTAGTACCCTCCACACTTTGTGGAAGAGTTTTAGCTACTGCAGGTTGTCTGAAATTTTCAGTGTTCAGTCATTCTTCAGATTTGATACCTCACCTTCAGATCCACTTCATATTGGCTTGTTATCCATCCAAATAACCTCATTTAGCTTTTTTTGGGTTTTCCTCTAGGGTTCACTCTGTTTCCCTCCAGGAGATAGCCTTTCGCCACCTCATTTACAACAATTTTTCCTCTGATTTGTTGTTGTTTTCTGCACCACTTTCCAATAGTTTTTGACCTTTAGATCCGTGTCCCTCCCTGACCTTAGATCTATTGGATATTTTAGTGTGATTTGATTAGTTTTTTTACCTGCCTACAGACTAGTTGTTGAGAGGCCCGCCTCCTTGGGTTTATATTATTGCATTATTAGCTGTTTATTTTTCTGTTATTTTAGTTTCATATATTGTTATCTGCAGGTTTATTTTTCAGTTACAAAACACAATTTTTATTTTTCTCTACAAACGGCTGGGTTTAAAAATTAAAATTTACACACTTTGCACACACACCCTAAGTGAAAAAGGGCTTGGTTAACACCTCCAAGCAAAGAATCTAAAACATTGAAATCAATTGATCCCGCACCTCTCTGCCCTTGTTTCGACATTGTAGTTAGTTGATCCAGCACCTCCTTTCCCTTGTCGGTCTCTTTTTCCTTTGTGCCGTGTTTGTGTCTTCATCATTGCGCCACCAAGGTGTTTATCCCAGAGCCTTCTTGGTCTTCATCATCAGTTTCCGGTAGGAATACTTACTCCTCTGCGTAGGATTTGAGTTAGTCCTCCACCGAGTCTACACTCCGACTCTTCTTATAGTTCATTGGGTTCTCCTTATCGTTCCGCCTTCAATTCTCCCCCTATCATCTTCACCATGTCTGGTGCAGGACCTAATGCTGGTGGTAACCTCGGACCTCATGTTGGGAATACAACTAGTGGGACCACAACAGACACTACCCCGGTTGCGCCCTTGCTCCCCTTCATGGCAGGCCTCATCCTTCCTGACTAAGCTCCCTTTCGACATCCCCAATTTTGAAGGCCTTGCTGGAGAAGATCCTACAAATCATGTTCGATCTTTCCACATGTGGTGTTTGTCTAACTCCATTACCGATGACAATATTCGTCTTCGGTTGTTCTGACGTATGCTTACTGGTGAAGCTTCTAAGTGGTATGTTGATCAGGCCCCTTCCTCTCATACCACCTTTGTGCTCTTGCCCGAGCTTTTCTGTCTTACTTCTAGCTTCCCCTTCATTATGACACTGGTACCAAACTCTTGACTTCTTTCCGTCAATCGTCTACAACCTGCCTATCCGACCATGTCCAGGAATGGTAGAGAAGAAAGAGCCTATGTCAAGCCCCTATCTTCGAAGACTGTGTTTACATGGACTGGTTCCTTAGATCTCTCTTGCCACCTATCAGGAAAGATGTCGCATCGCACTTTCCTCAAACCGAAGAAGCCGCTCTCCAAATTGAGTTAAAATATGACCTGATCTACGCTCAGTCAGGTTATGTTTATACCATTCTACATGATCTTCCCAGACTCGATGGTGCCAACGCATCAGGGGCATCTCACGCTGCCGATGGTATCATTGGAGCTCTCTCTAATCCATACGCTCAACCTCCCATGGGCTATGGATTTCCTCAGGGAGGGGCCAACACTTCCTGCACTTTTCCCCCTCCTGGTAGCACATATCTAGGATACGACGTGCCTCCTATTTTTTCCCAACCTCCTGTTTACCACATTGTTACCCGAAATCCTTATTATCCATATCCACAACCTGGTGCTCCAGCTCCTCTAGCATTGCACCCCCGCCTCCCTTGCCTTGTCAACCCCTACAACAGTAGCCATTGCCCCCTCATGAGCAGGTGTATGCATAGCAGAGCGCGACTAATCCTCCTCCTTCCAAAAAGAAAAGGAAAGGCACTCAAAATCAATCTGCTCCTGATAATCCTGGACCTAATCCTCAGAATAATTCTCCTAACACTACTAACTAGCAACAGGGCACTCAACCCAAGTAGGACAGGCCTGTTCGTATGAACAAGGTCTGTTCTTGTTGTGGTGTTTATGGTCATTACACACATGATTTTCCTCTTTTACCATAGATGCAACATATGTGGGAGTCTCAAGCAACATTGCGAGGACAAAAAGCCTCCCCTTCTGTCCCTCCCAGTGTTGCGCCTAGTCAGCCGATTGTGCTTACTAATCCTTTCCCTCAGCAAGTATTTGTGGCTACCCAACCACCTAAAGGTTAGGTGGCCACTCAACCTCTTCCATCTGGTACCTATGATTACCATATTATCATGATGAACTCTGTTCAACCTCTAACCATAGACATCAATCTTCTGACTCAGTCCCGTCAGTACAACAAACCTCCTGCTACGTCTGTCCCCGATCTGCCTCCTTCGGTCTCTACAGAGCCTCTTTCGACACCTAATGGTCCCTTGTAGATCCCTCAGCCTAAGGTAGAGGTTCATACCAAGATCCCTAAGGGATCACTATGCCGAAACACTGCTTTTGGCAAAGCTGCCCATTCGTATAACATAGTAGATGATTTGGTACAATCTCCTGCTACCATTTTAACGCTGGAAAGACTCTAGTTGTGCCCTTCACAACAAAAATATCTACTATCTGCCATGGGCGCTGTAGATCCTTCCGACGATCGATTGATTGTCTTTGATGTTGACTGGTCAAAACATCCTCCTCTCCCTGCTTCCGTCGCTTTCCAAATCCTAGTCAAGATCCGGAATGCCAATGTTTCCCGATGCATCATTGATGAGGGGGCATCCACCTATGTGATTTTCGCTTTGGTTTGGAAGCAACTCGGATCACCTGAGTTGTCTCCTTCCACGATCATTCTCCGAGCGTGGGATGGCCACACCTCCCAGCCCATTGGCTTATTCCGTAATTGTCCTATTACTCCTGCGGGCAAGACTATTTGCGTTGACGTAGAAGTCATAGATGCCCCCTTAGATTACAACATTCTATTGGGTCATAGCTACACTTATGCGATGTCTGTTGTCCCTTCCGTGGTTCACCGCAATATGTCCTTCCCTCATAACGGAAAGATAGTGACCATTGACTAGTTGACATATTACGAACCAAAGTCTTAGACCTCCCCTGAGTCCACTATCTCTTCGGTGGCCAATAAGAAAACCGTCCATCCTTTAACCAGTGTCTCACCCAGAGTATACAAATATTCCTCATTTCTTGGTACTTTCCCTGGTCTTCCTCCTCCTGTCTTTGATCCCAGCTCATCAAATATTTTCATGATGCAATTGTCTCAGGCTGCCCTCAAGCGGCCCGCCTCAGTTAGTCAGCAGCCTCCTCACCCTTTGCAGCCTACTCCTAACCCTTCGATTCAGCCTTTTGGACCTCCTCCTCTTGGCCCTTCAACTGGTATTCATGAGCCTCTTTACCCTCCTGGAACAGTTCCTCCAGGCCTTAACCATTTAGGAACCGTCTCGCCTAGCCATTACCCCTCAGGTCAGATACCGTTCTTAGCATCCCCACTAGGAGTGTATACGACACCTGTCATGGCCACCCTCTCTCTTCCTAACCTGACCCTTGGGATTTCCGTTTGGTGCCTTGATCCTCCAGCTGCTACCCCGCCTGGTCAACCCAAACCTTATCTTTCTTTGACTCTGGTTCAACTGGTCCCCATGAATTCTCTTGCTGCAACAGTGCCTCAACCACCTCAATAGGAACCACCTCCTGTTGCGACTACTTCGGGTAATAAGGGCAAAGCTCGCAAGAGGGCCTCAAAGGACAAGGATGTCCCGACTGACCCTACACCTCCCCTGCCTGAAAAGCCCTATGTTTTGTGTGATGTCATCAGCCATGCCACCCATAACTGTCCTAAACTGCCCCGTATCAAGCCCATGGTCAAAGTTGCGTTCCCTGAGTCTACGGTCCCTGAAGCCTCTGTTTCTTCCTCGACTGCAACTAAGAATCCTAAAACTATTCACACCTACCAACCCTGTGCTTTTTGTGATCTCCATGGCCATTATTCCCACCATTGTCCCTGCCTTACGCATTACTGTGCCTCTTTAGAGGTAGTTCGAGAGTATGAGGTTGAACAGAACCAATCCGCATCTCCCATACTTGCGCAGTATGCTATAGGCCAGACTAAAGATTTACCCGCTCCCATTGACATTCCCCCTCCTGATGTCAAGATGACAGAGCCTGCGGCCACCATCCTCTACCTATCATCATCCATGAGACCCTCAGTGGAAGTTCCATCTGCATCTTCCCTTATTGTTTCGCTTGACCTCCCTTCAACGATCACCCTGGGCTCAACATCGGTAGATCCCTTATTTGTCTGTTCTTCCGTCATCCCTTGTGACGATGCACATGTGAAACTTTCTTCTCATGATGATGAGTCAGGTAGCTTCACCGCATCATGTGATCTCCCTTCGTCCAGTCACTCCATCTTCTATTCTGATGATGACATCATGGAAGCCATGTCCACCCCTGAATTCATCTTTCCCGCCCATAAACAGGATGGCACCATCCATGCCTATGGTGAATTTCGTGGCCTGAGCACAAGCTAAACCTCTGGTAGCTCTCACACTCCACCTCACTATTGGCGTGTGAGTAGTAGACATCCTACCCAGATCACTTCCTCCCCCGAAGTGCATTTGATTTATACTTTGCGCTCAAGTTGCTAGCATTTTTCATCATCCTCCCATTTATTGTCTTGTGGCACCTTTTAGATGGACCTCCCATCCACACCTTATACCTTTTTCGCCAATGGTGCAAGTCGCTACTCCCAGAATCTAACCTCGGTAGGTTGGGCCATTTTTACCCCCTTGCATTCGCTTGTTCTCTCGAACAATGTATGCAGTGGTACTGCTACCAATAATCAGGCCGAATATTATGCAGTGTGTGGTTTATTAGCCGATGCCATTTCACATCGCATCCTCCACCTTCTTGTTCATTTAGATTCCCTACTTATTGTCATGCAATTGAATGGTGTCTATCGTGTGCACAATCCTATCCTTTTTAGAAGATATTTACGACTGAAGCTTTTGATGCATGGATTTGAAATCATTACATTCAGTCATGTACCTAGAGCACAAAATCACTATGTAGATAGCATTGCAAACCATATTCTAGATTGGAATTTAGCACACACATTTAACACAAGACAATAAAATAAAACTATCAAAATGATGCATATCCATAATATGTGTTGTATAAAATGTTTTAGAGTCCATCAACTCTGATACATATGACATTCCCATAGCATGTTACAAAAACTCAAAACTGGGGGCACCACCTACCCCTACACATTAATCACTATTTGGAGGATCCCAAGCCAATGGCTCTACTCTTGTAGCTCGTAGATCACGGATCCCCTGTCCGGCCATTGCCATGTGCTGCATGACCCCTCGCCACTCCGAGGGTAGACCAATACATGGATCTATGTACTAGTCCTCTAAGTCTTGCCAGTCGCGCTCTGAAACCTCGGTCAGAAGCCTCTCACATCTATGATGGTTTTCCTCCAAGAGGGCTGCTGCATTCTCATTTTGCTGCACCCTCGATCCACTAGGTCCTGCAGCTCCTGATACTATAGGGCGTCCCATATACCAAGCTGGTTTTACCGGTGTTGTATCTGAATACAAAAAGTGGAAGAATCAATACCATATACAAGATTCTGAAACTTTAAAATTCACATAAAAAGATTAGAAATTTTTCCCTTACCATTGGGCCCCCATACTCGACCAGGAGGCAGTTGCAAATCCGGGTCCCCAAAATAACTCATCCCACTATAGGGTTAGTCGTCTATGTAAAATGGCATCTGATCCCAATGCGTAAAAAACTCAGGTCGGAACACCTGTCCGACTGCCCCACCTCCTCCTCTGCACAGCAGTCGTCCCCACTGGCGCATCCTGGGCTCTCTCAGGCCCCCATCCTGGAGTTGTATACAAGGTCGAAGTGTAGAGATCTTCTCAAAGAAGAGCGAGCACAAAACTGTACCATATGCACAGTCATGGTTCACTTGCCACTTGCATAGCGATAACTGTCATTTCAACGAAGAAAACATCATCTAGGCCCACCGATAGTAGGTCCCACTCAACACACTCTCCACAAGCATCATCTGCCCTCCAGTGATGTGGTGGAGTGCTTGGTTTCCCAGGACCCGCAACACCGCTACAGCCACAACATGGTCTCTAACCTCTCTAGATCCTCAAGGGGTATCTGAGTCCCCTTGACTTGGAGACTTGGTCAACAATGGCACTCTACAAACTCCATGATGTTCCTCCCCCATGGTAACACTGGCTGAGTATTCCCGACCATCCCAAGTGGTGGGAGACCAGTCAGGAAATATATATCCTAGACCGTGAAATCAATCCGGTGCCCCTGCACTATAAAGACCTCATGGTCCAAATCCCAATAGTTGACAATCCGGGCCAGTAAGGGCTCTCTAGCTCTCATCAGAGGGTTCTCCACAAACTTCAGAACCCCAAACCTGGCCAATGCACTGCGGACACCCTTATCTTCCCGGATCTCCGACCGTAATGCACCTAGGTCCCGCTCTCTCCAGTTGATCCGTAATTCTGCCATATCTGCACAAAACCATCATATTTTTCAGTATACAGATAGGAAATACTGTATCTCAATATAAAAAACCCAGTGCTTAGCCAACAAACAACACAGAAAAACCCCTCCTTGACAGGTCACACTTTTCAGGCCCAAACCTGGGACAGGTCAGAGTTTTTTGCCCAAACCCTGCTACCCAGGTTGCACTTTTTGCCCCAAAAAGTGCGACCCAGCCGTGAAGAGGAGTAGGGGTCTGTTTTTGAGCCCTGGGGACCTAAACTGAACTTTCAATCCACTGAAATGAAAGAGTGGGGTTAGGTCTCTTACCTGCAACTAACAAATCTCGATTCTAACGGTCGGTTTGTCTGCTACGATCGCCGCAAGATTTAGGGCCTTCTCTCCTCTTTACATTCACCATAGCTTCACATGCAAATGAGTGAATTTGGAGGGAAACCACCTTATTAAAAGAGAAACCCCTGACTTTTATTTTGCCGGCTGTGGCGAAATCGTAGCTCAGTTTGACAAACCGTCTGTACCGTTGGAAAGATCTCATCGAGCCCTAAAATGGGTATCTGTTAGTTTTTAGTGATTTGATACTTCACCAAAACAAATTTTTTCCAAGAAGCGTCACTTCACCCCTCTTAAAAATCAAATTTCTTCACTCACAACACTCATACTGGGGGCACCACTTTTCCTCCATACTTGTCCATGCTCGTGTCGACTTTCGTCATGAGTTACCATCTTGTAATCATGTTTTTATCATCCCCATTGGACCTTTTCTGTGTGGCAAAACCATCAAGTCGCCCTTGTTTAGAACATCCAAGTTGAGTCATCATTGCATTCATGGAGTCTATACCGAGTCCCTTTGCATCTCGCTATAGTCCTCCATCCTTCATTGCTTGGTCCCTCTCTCGTGTCGCACATTATTGCCTTCAGTCCCACTATCCCCTATCCCTCATGATATCATGTCAATCGCTATCAGGTCATCCATGCCCTTTATGCTCTAACAAGGGAAGTCGTCCGTTTGCTACTTAGTACCCCCCATTTCATCATCATCCCTGGTGTCAGTCAGTCAGTCACTCTACTATTTTCTCTCGTGTCTTAGTTGAGGATTCCTTATTGCTTCACCTATGGCAGACCTCCTTCTATCGACATCAGCTCATTCATTCCAGAAGATAGGTCTAGAGGGTGGTGTACCTTGGTTCCAGCTTCCACTCTTGTTCGGTGCCTCAGATCAGGTAAATGGACTCCTTATTTCCCTTTGACTTAACTTGATTGTCATCTAACCTATTATCATTAGATGGACCCAAGTACACCATGTAAGACCAATTTTACGCTAAGTAAAATTGCTTTCACTATGAAAATAACTTAGTAAACCACCTTTATTAAGTTGTTTATGGTCTAAACAGGAAACCCCATGAGGAAATATTAAATAAATCTACATTTGTTTGATTTTCCTCAAGGAATAATTAGTTAAACAACAATTTAATTAATATTCTTGGTTATATTTAACCCAAAACAAGGAAATTAATTAGATAAATCATTATTTATCTTATTATTTTCTAAGAATAATTATTTAAACCTTATTTAAATAATATTTTTTGTTAAATATGACTAAATCACCCTTAAATAATTAAATAAATCATTATTTATTTGATTATTACTCAACCACATCCTTAAAATGATAAATAAATCATTTATTTATTTATTATTTACAAATAAAGGGATATGACCCAAGTCAAATTCCTTTTCCCTCCAACAAATATAATAAAATATTCCATAAAAGTTGGATCTTGATTTGGTTAATAATATTTTAATTATGCACCAATATCTAGACTAACTCAATATTTTGTTATAAATAGAAGGGTTTTCCCATTCATTTACCACCTTTTGTTGCCTAAATATCACTCTAGATCTATACTTTTGGTCTGACTTTGATCCACCATCATAGTCATATTTTGCTACCATTTTTGTATGGGTTTTCTACACCATCAAGAGAGAGGAATTTTAGATCTGAAGTGCTGAGGACTTACAAGAACCCATCCCGTTGAGGAGAACTGGTAACGCCCTTCTGTGTTTTCCTCCCAGGTGCCATTAATACAAAATTCATTCAAGATATTCTTGTCTTGTCTATTGGATGCATGGAGTAAATCTTGTTTTTCTACTGCTTAATGTCTTTTGATGCATAGATCTATATTTTTGCAGCATTTATCTTGATCACCTAACTGCAGATCTGAGGATATTGGCAGCCATCTTTGCTGTTAGGGTTGTTTGTTATGCACAGCTAAAGTGGTCTTTTTTCGTACACTTGGAATTAAGATTCACACTAACAAATAGTTAACTTCATTAGATCTCGAAGATTAAGTGATGCTAAGAAGGGTAATTGCATATTGGCTGCCAATGTATACTGTAGAAAAACAGGTATCTGAGTGTGATGGGTGATGAGATCCATCCTTAGACATATTTGGAGGGGTTAATAGTCACCTTTTTGCCTTCTTAGATCTATTTTTCTTGCATTTTTATTATTATTTGGTTTTATGATGCTAGTTGTTATGTGAAATTATGGATTATGGATAAAACATTCTTCCCTAGATGTAGTGCTTATCTAGAACAACAGGTTAAATACTTTGCAACTACATTTCATAATTGCAAATAAACACACAAAACAGATCAAAGAACTTCGAGTCCAAGCACTTCCTATTCTCCTTCTGTCGCTCTTGCTGTAGCTTCAAATATGAGCTAAGTTGCCAAAATATTCTCTGCAAAGATGAACACCAAACAAAAAAATATAGCAATAATACAGATGTATATTCAAGTTATTCAATTAAATCAATAAAACATGAACCATATGCATCAAATAAGAATTCATAATATGAAATACATGAGCTTATACAGATACATATGTGGGAAAGTAAGCAACAATATTTATTAATGGATAGAAGGGGAGGTTACAACCTAGTGATTGATTTAGTGTCACCATCTCCAGCAACATCCCAACCTCATCACAATGCACATCTCTCCAGCAGCATTTCACTCAAATCAATTCCTCAAATGAAATTCCACCAACATTTCTCTACTCAAATTCTTCCTTCTCAAACACTAAGATTCACTCCCAATGTGACCAACGCACCCTTGGATGTCGGGAAGTTCTTTGCAGAGCACCCTTGAGTGGGGTTACTTGCATATGCAATGCACTTAGTCCCTTTAGAGGCAGCGTTGGTGAGCTCTCACATGATATATTATAAACTTCAAATATTGGAAACCTTTACAGATGAAAGTTATGGATGATTTGTCTTGTTCTTTATCTTAGAGCATATAAAAACTGAAATGATAGGGGATGATAAACCCTATTCATTGGTCTTGGAGATGATGTCCAGGTAACCAGGTCATTGGGAATGGTGCCCAAATTGACCTATAACAACTTCCCCCTAAAGCATGAAGTCAGAATAATAATAACAATATTTTGATTGAGATGCTTTACACTGTGATGGGCTGGAGATGAAGCAGAGTGGCGACCTTCATCAATCTTACGATACATTACATCATGATATATCCTCTTGATCATAATTGCTGAGGGTAGGCATTCCCATGTTCAACACATAAACAATCTAATAACATGTACATAATCTAGAAAGTCATCTACATTGGAATGTTACCCAATACAGACATGCCTACAGATATGGGCCCATGTTTGGATGAAGATATGTATGTAAGGTCACGGTAAAAATGATGTGTACAAAAATTGTGAAATCGCAGCCTGAATGGCTGAATCTAGATCTGGGGTCTTCTTATCTCATTCACTCAATCATTAGGGTACAAGTCTAGCCATGCGAATATATGATTTGTAGTCGAACATGGAAAGACATTGTTTGATTACTAGCCAATGATGTGAGCTCTTAACAAACGCGAGAGAACCACGATTAATTTCAATGACCCTCAAGGTATTGCAGTACATTTCATAAGGCATGAATATATGATTTGATGTCGAACGCTAAACAAAATATTTTGGTCAAAAATCCAAAAGCGAGGATCTTATCGATGCTGTAACAAGCCTCATGGTACTGGAATATAATGTTTCTAAGTGAACTTCCTAGATAATGATTTGTCATTGACAGGAAGCCACCTTATTGCGAAATGGGAGTTATTGATTTCATAGAAAAAGGTATGACTTGATATAGCAATGTTCAAGGATGACTATCATGAGAATGAAGGTTTATGAGTATTTCAGAAGGATGAGTATTCACTGGATGACTTCTCTTGAACATATCGACGACACTGAGATGAGTTGGCAGCATTGACCCAAAACAGAAGTGAAGGTATCATGAACCATAGGTATGAATGAACCGTCAAGAAGATTACCCAACCCAAATAGTCACGGTGATGGAGTGAAGTGTCATGTTCAAGAGCGACCTGCTACCGTAAAAATTTCTATTCACTTTCCCAAATTTTCCCCAGTCATTTGTCAACCAGTACCTCTTTATTTTTTAACAAGCTTGAGGAGAATAACATTTGCTCGATCTATAATTCAACCCATCAGGCGAATAATGTATCGCTATCCAATAATTTAATGAGTCTAGCGATGAATGAAACTCGATTCTTGCCATGATCGACAAGCTCGTCGCTATTTTATGTTTAATGAGCTTAATGTCAGTGATAGCTCGATCCTTTTTCATATTTAGAAAGTTTGAAAAAGAGGACGAAAGAAAACTTGAAAAGTACTTTTTCGTAAATTTGTCGCTCAGATCTGAAAAAAGTGTAAAATAATATCTGAGAGAACCTCTTTAGTCATGTTTGACCAAGGAATTCCTTTTTCGTAAATAATATATCTCAGTTCGGAAAAGTGTTAAACTTATACTGAACAGAATCTATCAATTCATTTACTTTTACGAGCTCAAAAATACAAGTGCTCGACAATATTTTTACATTATCGGAGTTTGAAAAGAGCTGAAAGAAGACTCTAGGAGTTCCTTTTTCGTTGTTATCGAAGCTCGAAAAAGAGATATAAGTGCGCTTCACATCCTTTTTTGTTTTTAACAAAGCTCGAAAAATAAGGAGAAAAAATATGCTTTGTGGTCAAATCATTCTTGAAATAAATCTGCACGAGTAATTTGTTCATCAGTTGTAAGACCTATTCAAAACAACATCAAATGGATTAAAAATACCCGTTTCATGATAAAAGAATAATAAAACCATAGTTGTAGCAATAAATATGATTTGCAAACAATTGAATGACTATTAAAAAGAGTTTTTACTATTCATTTTTACCATTCCATAGTTACCATTTGCATTTTGGAACTCTGAACCTGATTTTGCCCCTGAACTTCAGCTGCTGATTACAATCATTTCTGTGGACGAATTTTGTTTCCGTTTGATCCAGGTTATTGATATGAACCCTCTCTTTCATTCAGTAATCATTTCATTTCCATTAATTGCAAATTTTTAGGGCTTTGGGGACCCTAGTGTAAATTCTGCTCCCAAAGAGAGAAATGCACCTTTGGATATCAAAAAGTGCGTTGCATAGCAGCTAAATTGAAGGCTATTTGCATACAAAATGCACTGTCTCTTGCAAGAGCCTGCATTGGGCGCAATCTACATTTTTGTTTTTTGCATTCTACCCAAAATTTGCCCAATTTTTTTCATTTAATTGAATCTAATGGTTCTTATGGTTACATTTCATGTTTTCATCGGATTAAAATGGCGATTACATGGAGGGAAATAGAGCATGAAGAATAGGATATGATTTCCCTAAATGATTCGAGCACAGTAAGAGCCCCAAGAGTTTGTGGATTGTTAAAGTACTTTCGGTTGTCAGGGATGAGGCAATAAATAGAACTCTTGGAGTTCTTAGTTTGATCATGGGATCCAATTATCGAGGAATTTCATATTAAGAACCAAGTGGTTCCTATAAAAGTTGAGGATGTATACATTCTTACAGGTTTGTCGAGGAGAGGCTTGCCTATTTCGCTCTCAGGGTCTATTGTTGGAGGAGAGACTGTGAGAGATTATATTTTGCAACATTTTTATCCAGGGGTAGAGCTAAGAAAAGATGGAAAGATAAACATCTGGGATGTTAGATATTTTCCTTTGAGAACAATCCTTTTCACGGTCGCAAAACTTGCTGGCATCGTTACACTACATGTAGAAAATAGATCGTATATGCGGTACACGCTAGAGTGTATGGAGCCAACAGTCTTCAACTGGTCTGAAGCTATAATTTCTTAGATAAAGGAACAACTGAACAAAGAAAAGGGAGGAAGGAAAAAGAACTTCAGTTATGGTTCGATCCTCATACATTCGCCTTAGAACGGATTCCACTAATGCAGCCACAACATGTGACACTGGATGTGTCTAATCCTAGAGATACACAGATGCAAAGATGGGTAGAACTAATGGGTAGGCATGTAGGTAAATTGACCATTGTGTTCTCAACTATGTTCTTCATCTGGTTCCGGTGACAGATCGTCGCCATCGATGAGTATGCATACGCAGGCGTTGATTTCCGAGGAGATCCATATTTAGCTTTACCAGAAGGTGCTTAGTGGGGTGCAATGGATAAGAATGTTTTGACCATGTTTTTGATTTTCCTAAGGTTTATACAATGTTTTTTTTTTTTTTTTTGATGTTTTCCCAAGACTAAACTAAATGTTTGATGTAATGCAGATGTTGGTCGAGTTCAACCAATGGAGGAACTAGAGCGTGTAGTAGATGAGCCGACAGAGAGGGTTGTCGAGAGATCAGTCCTTCAGTATCTTGATATGGTTGAGACTCTGGCTGAGCTTCAGCAACACATAGAGGGGTTGACCTTAGGGATTTGAGATTACTGGATCGAAGAGTTACCCATGCGATTGCAGCATCACACTATAGGTGTTCCTAACCGTTGGATGCGGTTACTACGTAGGATAGCTAGATCTATAGCATGTTACCATGAGCACCACTAGTTTACTTTTGAAATTTTGCATAAATTTTGAGGTTAGATGACCAATGTGTCTTGGGCACACATTTTTGTAAAAACATATTACTATCTATCTATTTGATTTCAGTGTTTTTCTTATGTTTATTGTGCAATCCTATTCAATGATGTGAATGTTTTCTTTACATGTGTTGCAAATGTCTGTCTAGAACTTGATTAGATAAAGAATCAGTCAATGTGTTCAAATTTATGGAAATGTGTTGATATTGAATAAAATCAAAGTGTCTTTCCAAAATTTGAACTCTTAGGAACAATCTATGTAGTGTTGGATTTCGAATAGTATAAACACTAGTAAGTTGTAATAGCACAAGTTGTGAGTCTAACCTTATGATAATGCGGTTAATAGCAAATGAAATGGCATCAGAGAGAAGTTAGATCAACGCGCTATACTCAGCAATATTGTTCGTCGATATACCGATACAAATACCTTGAAAACTCACTAACTTGCTGTTTGGAGTGAAAATGTCCCACGCTGTAGAGGATAGATTCTGCGTACTACGACTAGCACCATCAGTATATCCAACAAATGGTTTCAAAGATTCAGACATCTGCGATGAAATGTAAAGTGGATTACTAACGTTAAGAAAAATCTAAAAATAAACTAAGATAATGAATGCAAATCAACAACATATATATACAATATAATACAAAAAATTACTACGCTCATGATTAAGCATATTAACGTTTCAGATACAACCCATTTCTGGGCTGTGCCAATGGAATTCCATCGTAATCAACTAACTCATAGGCACCCTTAGCAAGAAATATTTTTAAAATATAGGGGCCATGCAATAATGGCTCAAATTTTCCTATACCTATTACATCAGCTTCTTGATCATAAAGTAGGACCAAGTCACCCTCTGAGAAAATGTGAGGCTGGACATTTTTGTCGTATTGCACCTTTATACGTCTCTTATGTGCTTCGTTGGCCAATTGGGCTTCACGACGTGTTTCATCAAGATGGACGAGGTTAGAAATATGCGCTTCTTCTTCTTAGGTGTCAGGTAACAAGTCGATTGTGAGTTTTAATGATGGTATTTCACATTGGATTGGCGAGATAGCTTCCAAACCATACACCAATTGAAAGGGAGTAAATCCAGTTGCATTTCTCACCAAAGTTTGGTATGCCCACAAGGCCGAGTACAAGATAAAATGCTAGCTCTTTTACGAACTCCTATCATTCGTTGAAGCATATGTTTAAGAATCTTGTTAATAGCCTCAACTTGTCCATTTGATTGTGGATAATAAGGAGTAGAATTATCATGTGATAATCCTAACTTGGTAGTTAATTCAGTCATCATGTGGTTGCGAAAATGCTTCCCATGATCTGTAACTATAGCCTGTGGTACTCCAAACCGTGCAATAACATGATTAAAGAAAAACAATACAGTTGTTTGTCTTGTGTTGTTGAATGTAGGCATCACTTCGGCCCATTTGGTAAAGTATTTGACTGCGACAATAATATAACCATGCCCCCTAGACAAATGAGGGTTACAGGTCATGAAGTCAATAATCCATTTCGAAAATGGTGCCACAGAGACAACAAGATGCATTGGCACTAGCAGTTTTCGGATTTTACGATAAAAAATCTGGCAAGCATGACAAATTCTGACCGCGAGGATTGAGTCTCGAAATATTGTAGGCCAAAAGTAACTGACATGGAGTATCTTCTGTGCGGTAGCGTATCCAGATAAATTTCCACCACAAGCCCTAGCATGACAATCATTTAAAACATTTTCGACCTCCTCATGAGTGAGGCACCTCCTTAAAATGGTATCGACACCACGATGATAAAGTGTATTGCCAATGATCAAATAATCTTTGGTTTGGTATTGAATACGTCGCTATTTAGAGAGAGAGGTACCGGGCCGAAAAGTTTGAGTTTGGAGATAAATGATGAAATCTCCATATCAAGGATCAGATGATCCAATCAGAAACAAAGACTCATCAAGAATTGATGGTTTTGACGTAGTTGCAGTATTATTAGAGGGAAGGTCACAAAGAATCTCAGCCAAAACTACAGACTTCTTTGACTTGGATATGATGAATTCCGAATCAAATTCCTGCAAAATGACAATCCATTTTGAATATTCCCCCCCCAACAATTTACGTGATAAGATATAAGTCATGGGGTTGTAATTCGAAATGACAATGGTATTTCAGAGCAGGATATAGTGGCGAAATCTTTGGACATATTGAACAGCTTCCAAGGAAAGATTTTCTGCGTATGAATATTTAAGTTCCAAATCATTGAGATTATGACTCAAATAATAGATTGGATGTTCAATTCCATCTTCTACTTAGACTAAAACCATAGAAATGGTCGTTTCAACCGCGACAATATATAGGAAATAATCATTTTGATAATTAGGGGAATACATTAATGAAGTTCGGACAAGAGTATCCTTGACAACTTCAAAATAAGCTTGTGCAACTTGGTCCCAATGGAAAAGAACCCCCTTTTTAAAGAGTTGAGTAAATCCTTTAGCCATTTTGGCGTAGTTTGGAATGAACCTTCTTAGGAAGTTAGCCTTTCCTTGAAGTTTCATAAATTTTATGGTGCAGGTAAATCTAGAATGGCCTAAACCTTTAATGGTTTGATTTGAATTCCTTATTTTGAGATAACGAATCCAAGAAAATGACCAGACCAAAACAAAACACACATTTATGTGGATTGAGGAATATTTTGTAGTGTCGGCAGCGTAAGAAAATCTCTCTCAAATGCATCGGGTGATCAATCTGATTTCGTGAATGCATGGGTAAAGCATTTAAATAAAGTTGAACAATGTGTTTGATGTCATTGAAATCATAATCCATTATACTTTGGAAATTTTCCCCAGTGTTATTTAAACCAAATGGTAGTTTCCTATAAGCGAATGTGCCCCATGGACAGATGAATGTTGTCTTATGTTGATCCTCTAGGTGGATATTTATTTGATTATAGCTAGAAAATCCATCCATGAACGAAAATATTTCACATCTAGAACAATCGTCAATAATCTGGTCGATAAAGGGAGTAGGATAGTTGTCTTTTGGACAAGCAATGTTGACGTCCCGATAAGCAACACATACTCTAATGGTTCCTTGTTTTTTCATGCAGGAATGATATTGGAAACCCACTCAGTTAGCGGAATAGGGTAAATGAAACCAGCACGCAAAAGTTTTCAACTTCTACTTTGATGGCAACGACTTTCTTTGGATGAACATGATGAAGTTGTTGACACACCAGTTTGACATTAGGATACATATTAAGAGTTTGTTCAACAATACTAGTACCTATGTCTGGAATTTCCTCATAAGACCAAGCAAATACATCACGAAATTCATGAAATAGAGAGAAATATGTTTCGAGTTCTAATGGAGAACAAGATACACCGACATGAATATTTTCTACAATGGCAGGTTTGGTCGAAATATTGATAGAAATGGTATCTTCAATATTTGATAGATTTTGCTCGGAATTGATTGCATAAATAGGTAATTAATTCGAAAATAAATTTTTGATTGATGGGTGATATAGTTCACTAAGATTATTTTATTCATAATTAGGAAGATGGGAACGATGATGATAATATTCCCATGGTTTTCCGTCTGACATCATGGCTTCCAAAATATTCTCATCTGTCAAGAAAATTGAGGAAAATGGATCAGATGGAGTACCAAATTCTAAGGAACGATCAACCCAAATAATCGGCGACGTTGATTTCGGATTCGCCGCCCAAGCCAGATAGATTGATTGCTATGCCAGCTCAATAGGGCTGGGTGGTAGAAACTCATCCAATGCAACAATTTTAGAATCATTCGTACTCTCCCTTAAGCCAAATGGAGTGGAAGAGATCATGCAGCAAGTCTCTATACTTGCAATTTCTACTGACGTTGCTGGAGGTGGTAATGCAAAGATTCCCATGAGAGTGGAATCCTTTAAAAGTACTACACCAATGTTCTGAAGTGCTAGTTTGGGTGCGTGAACGAATGTAACACTTCCGGTTACTTGCAAAGTGGATGCAAAGAAGGATAGATGATTAATGACTGTAATAGTACCTTTATATGGAAAGGCAATCATTCTAAAATATGTAGAAAAAATTGCAGTCATTGCATATACCCATGGCCTTCCAAGTAGAATATTATAGTCAAGGGGTTCGTCAACAACCTCGACATCAACATTCACTGTTTTTCCCCCTAGTTCAACATGCAGGATATTAATAATACCATAAAGCTTATATGTACGTCAATCAAAAGCCTTCAATGTCGTTGCTGATTGTGATAAGCGCAGTGAGCCAAGTGACTTCCAACAATTTAGAGACATAATATATGTAGATGCTCCCTCATTAATAATAGTACGATGAACAAGGTGATTGAGAACATTTAATTGTATGGAGAATTCCAATTATGCTGGTAATTGCGGCACATAGCCCGTATGATTAAAGACGACAAGATTAGAATCAGTCGGATCAATTACACCAATAGCCAACAATAAAGCCTGTTTTTAGGAGGGAAAATTTTGTAATACCTCAATAGTAGACATATCTGAAGGGGATTGAGCCAAATATTCAACTATATTATAATTTTGAGCAGCTCTTGCTCGAGGATTATATGTCGATTTGTGAATTACTCCCTTTGGTGGCTTGATTGTCAATTCAGGAATAACAGTAGGCAGTACTGATTCCGTAGATGGATTCGTAGTCAAGGTAGTAGGTTGATCAGTTGCCTAACTACCATAAAATTTATTACACATTGACATCAAAGTATCTGTTGAAGCTTTTGTGATAGATAACATAAGTACTTGGGAACTAGAAGCTGGATCCGTAGCAACCAAATTTGTGTCCGGATTCAGAAACGGATCTGTCAACACAGCTGACGCATTGGAAGTCTTAATTATTTTTGAGACTTCAGTGCAGTGGGGAAAATTCTGAAGAAAGTGTTCCTCATTACATTATGCATGGATAATGAGGTTTCCTAGGTCTAGACGATTGATCAAATGATATTTCCCGTGGGTTAGAAGTTTTCTTTTTCTTATATTTCCCCTTTTTCTTACTTCCGGGTTGCTTGTCACTTTTTCCCTTGTTAAATGACATGAAATTAATTTTGGAAGAAGGTCCAGGATCAAATGTAGTAGTATGATGTGTGCTTGCAGTGCCAATCAAGCCGTCTTCGGCATGAGAGTCCTTTAATTGAGGAGGAATAGTAAAATTAGATCTCGGCGTAATAGGACTTTTTTCATAGAGTGTGCCAGACTGAGTATAAATCAAGTCTAAATATTGGGCACGAGCGATGAATTTCTCTTCTGTGACAATGCCACCCTTAGCCAAATCCTCGGTTATATATGGCAACAGGACTTAATGAACCACTCAACAAGGAGATGATCAGGAACGAATGTCTTAACCATTCTACGACGATGACACCACTCATGAATATGATCAGAAATGTGGGTAGCATTAATCTGTTTAAAATTGGTCAAGAGTTTTGTTCCATTTTCATATCTAATGGGTAACTGGAAGTGAGCCAAAAAGATAGTAGATAGGGCAGTTAAATTATCAAAAGAAGCTCTAGGTAACTTAATATATCATTTTGCAGTTGGACTTGTGAGCGTATGCTGTAAAAGATGTAGTCAAACAAAATCATCATTTAGGGAATTTTATGAACACCATAAATGATAAGTCATAACATTAGTTGACGGGTCTTCCCCAGGGTTTCCATTGAACTTAGGAATATCTGAGGGTAATTTGTGAGGTATCACCTGCCACCAAGGAGCGTAGTTGATTGGATCATTGGTTAGATCATTTAAATTTGGTAACTCTAAATTTGCAACAAAGGGAAATTGTCTCTTAAGGTCAGGTTAAGCATAGCCAGGGTAAGATGGAATTGCTTGAGCAATAGGCCTTTGAGAACCAGCATAAGGAATATGTTGTTGGTAACCTAGATAGGGGTTGTTTTGAAAAGCAAATTCTTGAGGATTCTGTTGACCAAAACTTGGATATGATACTTGCTGAAATGAAGTCTGAGGTATTTGTGCCTCAGGCTGCTAAGGGGTGTGTTCACCAATGTTATAACCCAAATTAGAATAATTTTGATTCGATTGATAGGTATAACCAGGTTGTGGTTGTGACATCCCATAAAATGGTAAACCGGCTTGTGAATAAATGATTCCAGATACAGGTTATTGTAAATTAACTGAAGGATTGGGAGTCTGTGGACCCATTATTTGAGGGTATTGAGTTGAAGGACCCACTTGATAAGGTTGTTATACAACATTTTGATTCTGTAATAGGGATAATGATGTATTAACAAGTGGAAATGATGTGGGTGTAATAGGTTGAACTGGTTGATACGAGTGTACAATTGTTTGTGGTTAGATAGGCAGAGTGGGCTACCATTGACAAAAATTCATTTTGACATTAGGTTGACCAAATGGTGACAGAGTACTGTCATAGTGGGTGACCAAAGGTTTCCCCCCAGCATTAGGAGGATAATAAGACAGAAAATATTACTCTCCAAATGCTGGGAGTCCAGTTGATAATGTACTTGAAAGAATAGACCCAGAAGGACTGGCTTGATATTTCCTTGATGATGTGTATAAAGAATCAATTCGTTCAGTACTCACTATAGGTTTATGAGTTATAATACCAGATGATGACATTGATAAAGTCCATGGATTTGAATAAGCACCAGAGAAAATAATAGATAAATATTTATAACCTGATGGGACCATAGGGCCACCATGAAAATATGACTCTGGCGAAGTTGTAAACATCGACGAGGTAGTGAAGGTAGGTGCTAACGTAATTGGAATAGATGGCCCAACCGAATATGTTGGTTCAGGCATGGTTACTTGACCAAATATATACCCTTTTGGATCGACGAGAGTTTGAATAGGAATAGGATCAACAAAAGCAGATGGTGACGTTTGAGGAAAAGACTCGTATAGGTGAAGGTCCTCTCCAAAATGGGTTGGAGTTAAAGGTGTCTCGTCTTGTGATATTTCTTCAACCGAAATTAAACCATGTGGAAGTATTTCACCTTCAGGCCCAAAGTATATTTTAGGTGGTTGACTGTGTGATATGGGAGACTCAATGGCTACAAAAAATTGTGGGATGACCAAGGCAGGAACATCTTCCGATTGTTCGACTTTGGGATTCAGATGTTCTGGAAAATAAGAGACAAGATCTGGATCAAATTCTGGTTGAACAACGTCGGGTCCAGGAGGTATGGTCTCACTGATTAGATGGATCGTGACCACGGGTAGATGTGAGGACTCCGTTTTGACAACAATAGACAAACTGGGATGTGTAGAAACAACTTGAGCTAACTCTGGTATATGGGAAGATGATGTTTCACTAGAGGTACGAATAGTACTTGATTTGGTAGAGTGTTTTCTCCTTCGTCGACCAGGAGTAACTTCTAGTGGTAAAGGTGGTTTTAATGCTAATCTACGCGAACGACAGGGGAAAGGATTTTGTTCTTCCATGATTACTGATTTATTTTAACCAAAAAAAAATAAGCAAAATAAAAGGGTATTTCTAGGAAAAAAGGTTTACCAAGAAACTGTGAACTACAGAATACCTCCTAGCGAACCAAGAAGTCTAGGCAGGCAATCTCCCTGAATGTTGTGTTCGGTGTATCAAAATTTACAAAGCGGCCGACTGGTTCACTATGGATGGATAGCAACCTAGAGTTGTCCTCCCAAATATACCCGAAGGTACGTGGAGGCCCAAGTACGCATTAGCACTATCTGATGCGAAACTGCACAGTGAGAGCACCCATTTATACTTTTCGTATTGTAACACCACCCGATATACCCAAAATTATGTGGAAGAGCTATGATATACTTATGTACATGGAGTGAGGTATCACACTCGGAATGTATCGTAGATAAGTTAACGAAAAATGCTATGTTTTACGATGTCGGAACACATCTCTAGCCTAGACCTTATAAATGTTATTGTTATGGTTCCAATGCTTTGTTAGGTAAATTGAGATAAATTTTAATTTGATCTTGTTTATCAATTTTCCTTTCAAGGTTCACCACGATGATGTATTGGAAATTCCTAAAATGCAAACTAAAATGATAAGCAATCTTTCACTTTTAGTTTTTCAATGAAAATCCTAGCTACTAGAGGGAAAGAGCAATCAATTTTAGAGCAAACAAATAAAAAACACAAACTAAATGTAGCTTTCCTAATTGTTCCTTTTTCAAAACACACAATCCACTACATGCAAATGCATGTTTTTCTTTTCATTTCCTTTAATGTTATGAATGAATAAAAGAAATTAAGTGCACCAAATAATAAAAACAAATTCATTTTACTTTTGAGGAATGAAGGATGTAAACAACAATTTCTCTTTTGAAGGAAAAATGATGAATTAAACAACAATGTCTCCTATTAGGAAATGAAGAATTTATGACAATTTCCTTTTTCAAAAGAAAATGGATCTAATGCAGCAATTAAAATAATTTGAAATTAATTCGTCAATGATAAAGAAAAACACTTTAAATAAACATTAAACAAACTTTTCTTTCAAAGGAGGAAGCGGTAGGTAAAGTCACTAGTCAATTTGAGGTATTAGGCTCTTTAAAACATAGCAAACACAAACTAAAAAAAAATTGCAATGAAAAATTCAATGAAATTTGGATGGTTTCAGGAGGCAACGCAGTCTCTAAAGAGAGACAGTGCATTGCAACACATGTCTGAAAGGGAGACAGTGCTATGCAAAGCACTGTGTCCTATCCAACAGTGTTTGGGAGTAGTGTATAAGGAAAAATACAATTGTTTAACACAATTCTAGTGGAAATTTGAATTTGAAAAAGCCTAATATTTCTGAGTAAATGCTACTGGGTTAATAAATAGAGAAAATCAGAGGCAAATACACTAAGGATGAAGGGTAAACTCCCCAAAGGAGTCGCCAATTTATTATGCGGAATTATGGATTACGGATTAAATATTCTTCCCCAGATGTAGTGCTCATCTAGAACAACAGGTTAAAGAATTTGAGACTACTTTTCCTAACTGTAAATAAACACACAGAAAAAATCAAAGAACTTACTTGGAGTCCAAGCACTTCCTATTCTCCTTCTATCGCTCTTGCTGTAGCTTCAAATATGAGCTAATTTTCCAAAATATTCTCTGCAAAGATCAACACTAAACAATAAAAGATAGAAATAATACAGATGTCTATTCAAGTTATTCAATTAAATCAATAAAACATGAACCATATGTATCAAATAAGAATTCATAATATGAAATACATGAGTTTATATAGATACATAGTGGGAAAGTAAGCAGTGATATTTATTAATGGATATAAGGGGAGGTGTTGTAGCCTCTACAACACCCTCCAAAAAATTCACCATCTAAGATTTTTTTTGAGCCCCTGAGCATAAAAAATGCTAAGTAAAAATCTAAGGTTCAAGTTTTTTCCAGGAAGATACTTAAGTTGCTAAGTTGCAGTTAGGTATTTTTCTTCAAATTTGCGACCTTGCGACCTATCAGGTCGCTAGGTCGCCAGGTCGCAACTCTCACTCAAGTCTCACAATCACGACCTAGTGACCTTGTGACCCTTCCAAGTTGCAAGGTCGCAAGGTCGCATATCTCACAAGCACAAGATATTTGCGACCCTGCATAGAAGGGTCACTAGGTCGCATTTCACCCACACGGAGGAGAGCAAAAAAATGCTTCTGATAGGCCGACTGGAGTGTGATTTTCTTGGGTAAGTTGCCTATTCCTCCTGATGTTTCCATTTTTTTTTCTTTGTTTCCCTTGTCCTCTAAAAAAATTCCTTTAAAGTCATCAGCATCTCCCATTTTGAGATCATTTTGAAGCCTGAGCCCTTTTAAATGATCCAAACCCTACCACTCCTAAAACAAACTTGTAGATGGAGCCAACCAGCCACACATGTGTTTGTCTTTTTCCCTCATGACCTCTTCATATTCATTTTTGGTTTTCCTCACCTAGTCCTTGTGTTTTTTATGTTAAATTGGAACAAAGGGGTCGCGCCACCGACGAATATTCCGCTCAACCCTAACATGACTTCCAACCCTGCGACCTTGTGACCCCTGGTCACTGAGTCGCTGAGTCGCACCTCATTCAAAACTTGATGTTTGCGACCTTGCGACTCAGAGACCTAGCGACCCGGTCACAAGTCGCTAGGTCATAAGGCCACACTCTTTGAGAAGTTTGAACCTCTGCGACTCACCAACCCAGTGACTCGGTCGCAAGATCGCACCCTTCGAGAAGTTTGAGCCTATGTGACTCAACGACCTAGCGAAATGGTCGCAAGTCGCTAGTTTTCCCTTTCCTGGGTCTCAGTTGGGAAAAGTTAAAAAAGCAGTACCTAGGATTTTATTATTATGGCATCTATCGTATCCTGGGACTATTTTATGAACATGCCAGGTGATTTCGAAGCAGAGTTAGAGTGCGTCTCCATCTCGTCAGAATCAAGCGACATGCGACCTCCAGAAGTTCGCAAGAAAAACAAGAGCCCAGAGATAGAAGACACAGAAATGGAAATACCAATGTCTCCTCCCTCGATCTATGGGGACACCGCATGTACATTTTCCAAAGGAGACAGCATGAGTTGGTATCAAGTATACCAAGAATTTGCATGACCAGAATTTCCAGAGGACCTCCTTGACTGGCAAATATTTGTACAAGTTAAAATGTCGAAGCTTCACCATGCAGGTGCCCACCCTGCTATATTCTCATGTGTAGAAGTCATTGAATGGATCATACAGAATATCGACCCCAAGAAGTGGGTAATTCAAGACTATGAGGGAAAAGCTTTTGCAAATCTAAAGGGCTCAGATGCTGAGTTTTATTACGCGCTGCCGGAATGAGAACATACTTTCACAGAAGAATGGGACACCACCCATGCGGTCGCCATAGCAAACACCTTGAGAGGATGGTGGGAGGAACCTGAAAAGTTCAAGATCAAAAAGGATCAGGAGTATCTAGTGGCGGGCCTCAGAAAGGTATACAAGTTGGTGTTAGCTATGTTTTGTAGGATATATGGTCGTCCCGATGCCACCACTTTCAATGGCACTTGGGTATCCCTGATGAACTATGTCACTGTATATGGCACTCATTTCAATTGGGCCAGTATGCTAGTGGTGTGTCTCAAAACGAAAATATCCATGGCATTGGCACCAGAGGAGGGATACTTGTCTGAATTTTACATGGCCTCCTACCTATTGGATGTAGTTTGTTCCAGTTGCCACTTTGAGGGATGGGCGCACAACTAGGACCCGGAGTAGGCATGCCCAGTTCACATAGAAGTGCAGGTATTCTGGGACTCTAAGTACAAGCAGGATATAGAGTTAATCTCACAACTTTTCATCCCTGCGCTCTACAAGAAATTGTTCGGGTAGGATACCCCATGCATGTCCTGGTGAGCTATGGAAACTTTAGTCAAGGTGGCACATTGGTTTCCACTCGCAGATTATACCTTTATTCGAGTCTTTGGTTCATTCAATACTCCTCATGCTCTGCCCCGATTCGTTACGAAAAAGATGATTCTTCAAGAAGTATGTTATTAGATGACTTCCGGTTTCTCAAAGGTCTTGACTAAAGGGAAGAAAAAGCCGTGGCCTACACTTCCTCTCACCATTGGTGCCTACACGGTCAAGGATTTCAGGGAGGTAGAGGTGGAAGCGGAAAAAATCAAAGGTTTCTACCTGGGGCCTTTGGATCACCAGACATAAGATTTGGAGAGGATAGTCCCTGACCACTACAAACGGGCCAAGTTCAAATGGAGCTACCAGCATACTGAACGCCCATATGCGGACGAGAAAAGAAACTAGTATAACACAGATAGGGAACTTGCCCCGGGAGCATGGTCCGATTAGGAAGATCCAGATAATCATACTTTGGAGGAAAGAATCCGCGAGTTGGGAGGCACTCTTCTTCCCAGGCCAAGAAGCCTCTAACAAACATAGGCCACAAATCCACCGCCCAACAGAAAGAACAAGAAGCGGAAGCTCAGTTAGAAGCTGAAAAGAGGGAAAAAGAAGATGAAGATAAGCATAGAAAAAAATTGAAGGCAGAACAAAGAAAGAAACAGGTGGAGGATTCCTGAAAGAGGAAGAGCAGGAAGCGGAAGCATAAGAAGAACGAAAGCTAAAGAAATAACTGGATTAGGTGGAGGCCGAACGTAGGAGGAAGGAAGAGCAAGAATCGAAAGTAGAAGCGGAACGACTACTCAAGAAAGAATTGGATCAGGTGGAGGTCGAACACAAGAGGAAGGAAGAGCAGGAAGAAAAAGCAAAAGCGGAAGCAGAGCGCAAGCAAAAAGGAGACCAGGACAAGGCAGAGGCAGAGCGGCTTTGGAAAGAGAAAGAAGAACAAAAGAGAAAATAAGAGGAGGATCAAAGGTCAAAAGACACTAAGACACATCCCCCAGTAACAGGAGTACAAACTGAGTTGCAGCCCATCGAAGTACCTGTAATTAATACACGTTTTTCACTCTCCGAGCCAGGCTCCTTTGAAGGATAGGAAGAGGAGGTGTTCAACCTAACAAGACTCACTTATGATCAGTTCACCTTAAAAATACAATAGGAAAAAAGGAGATGTCTAGCATGGAACCCTTCTGCCCCGCTCACAGCCACAATGGAAAAGGATATAGTCCTAGACACTAGGACCAACCTAGTGATGATAGCATCGGCCGGCACTACTTTTTCCGCAACCACAGAAGAAAATGTGAGCCAGATGAGTAGAGAAATCCTTTCCCTACAAAATAGACTACAGGACTCTAAACAAAGGGAAGCAAGGGCAGAGCAAGAAAAGAGAGCATTAAGGGAAGAAATCCAACAACTCTAGGACAAAAATAATCTTATTAACGAAGTACCACTCACCGTCCAAAGAGAGTTGGTGACGCTAGAGGTCACCATGAGGCATGTTTAAGGGGATATTTTCACTATAAAACAAATAGTCACACCCCTACTAAGAGACCAAGTAGAGACAAAACAGAGAAACGAGCAACTGAAAGAGGGCTCCGCCGCTTTGGAAAAAATGATAGAATGGATAGGCAGGCACCCACAGGCTCTGGAAAACTTGCGCAAGAAATACTGGATTCACACCCAGGATGCCAAGGTCCAAATCCGTATCAATATGAAATCCAAGGAGAAGTTATCTAAAGATCTATAAAAGGTAATGACTGCATACGAGCATTTGATCAGTGGCATCGAATCAATGCATGAGCTACACCACATTCAATCTCTGGGTGCACTGAGTGAGGAGAAGACGTGGGGAGAGATAGATCAGGAGACTCAAGAATTTCTACAACCTATCAGATGAGCCGCCGCTACACCCAATCTTGCCGCATCACAAGATAACTTGGTTAAGTTTGTCATAACACCAGTTTGGATCTACACTAAACTGGCTTCTTTAGCCAACCAGGTCACACTCAAGAGAGAAACTTTGATTCCAAATGCCTTAGAATGCCTACATCGGTTAAGGGAAGAAGCTCCTCTAATCTCCACAGTCGCTGTAGATTATCGCGCATGGAAAAATTTCCTCAAGGAGCAACAAGTTGATGTCCTCGACCTGGAAATCACTCACACACTCCCATGATCAGATTTCAAGGCGCAAACCCATAAGAGAGGTTGCAGGTTGCACTACCAAGCCAAGTCACAGGTTGCGCTCTCCAACTAGGTCGCAGGTCGCACTGTCCAACTGGGTCGCAGGTCACATCCTCCATTCAGGTCGCAAGGCAGCCCAACGGTTAGGAAGGCAGAAAGTCGAGAAGCCCAAAGGGAAATTTTTGGCCTATAAGAACTTCCTTCGGGAAAATTGTAAGGACCTTTTTTTTGGGACTCAAAAGAGATATAGAGCATTGTATTGAACGACTACATATTTTCGAGTATGAATACAAGCATTTGCCAAAATCCATTTTTGGATCTGATGTTGGTAAATGTGTGAACACTATGAGTATCCTTTTTTCAGTTTCTAACATCTTCTGATTAATGAAACCGTGTCTCCAATTTCATCATTTATGCATTATAGTTTTCTAAACATGTGTTAATGGTGCTAAGTTGATTTTGCTTTCTCTATGAATGTTAATAAATTTTTTTACTGACATTTATATTATAACCAAAACCATTTAAGGAAGTGAAGGGTGCTCTGCCATAAAGAATTGCTTCTTCTGTGGTTAGAACAACATACAAGCATGACCCTAATGATATGTTGTTGACAAAATTTCCTTTGGCCCCATGCTTTTTTAATTCAGCTTGCTACACATAGTGTTGTATGTTCATTTAATTCATCAATCATGTTACTTGTATCATCCAAATAAGTGTGTGTCCACAGGTTTATAGATTCCTACTGAGACCCAAGGAAAGGAGGATTAAGTGGTAGCCAGACCCACACCCCGGAGTGGTAGTTGGGAGATCCCCTGCTGTTCACTGGTTAGATTTTCCCGTCAACAGGAGGTTACAACCCAGTGATTGATTTAGTGTCACCATCTCCAGCAACATCCCAGCCTCATCACAATGCAAATCTCTCCAACAGCATGTCACTCAAAAAAATACTTTAATTGAAATTCCACCAACATTTCTCTACTCAAATTCTTCCTTCTCAAACACTAAGATCTGTGCTCAATTTATAGAGGAGCTGAAGGTAGTTTTACAATCAATGAATTTCTAATAATAGGAAAGAAATGTTCCCAGTATTAGAGGTATCAAATGGACACATGGATTCGAATTTTGATACATGTGAACTCTTCTAGAAGGCACTGGCCAAGTGGAGATTCCGGAACAATGAGAATTTCGCTCCTAATGTGACCAATGCACCCTACATGAAGTGATTTGCAGAGCACCCTTGAGTGGGGTTACTTTCATATGCAACACACTTAGTCCCTTTAGAGACAATGTTGGTGAGCTCTCACATGATATATTATAAACTTCAAATCTTGGAAACCTTTGCAGATGAAAGTTATGGATGACTTGTCTTGTTCTTTGTCTTAGATCATATAACATATAAAATGATAGGGGATGATATACCCTATTCATTGGTCCTGGAGATGATGTCTAGTTAAACAAGTAATTGGGAATGGTGCCCAAATTGACCTATAACACTAGTATAGGTGGTGATTAAGGCTAACATACTCTGAGTACCTAATATGAGGTTGAATGCAAAAAATCATGATTTACCAAGCATTTTTATAAATATTTTATTGATAAAGACTTGGAGGAGACAACAAGGATAAATTATAGAGGATTTTCCACCCTATATTATCTCTACTAATTCAAACTCCAAAGGTAGCCAAAAGATCCCAAGGATTCTCTCCAGCAATTCGAATTCCATAGGCATCCAAGCAACTCAAAGAGGAGTGTACTCAATCTTTGTTTACTAGGAGTCAATAGGACTCAATCACCATTTTCTACAGAGATGTTGGTAGCTACCCTGTAGAATAAATAGAGCATACCTAGAGCTAGGAAAGGTTAGCCAGTTAGTCGATTCTAGTTGGAAATCTGTTGCAAGTTATTAATTTTTTATTATTTTAGTGATCAAACTCTTAGAGATGTATGAGGTTATTCTTTTAATGAAATGAGCAGACTGATTTCCTGTTTCTAATTTTAAATTTTAGAGATCTAGCCTTGTGGGTTAGGGCCCAATCCACGCGCCTCAACCTCTCTAGTGTACCTATTCTTTGCTTTGTATTATTTCATTAGCTTTGTATTCTGATAATTGCATTTATGTTTCAAGTTGCTGCTTAATGTTGCTTTCAGTAGGCTTTTGTAGTTTTACATTTGTTTATGAGTAATAGAATAGAGGAAAAACTCCAAAATTTGTGGTCAAGCCTCCCCCTCTCATCTCTGTCTATAGAGTTCGAGTAGGGTAGACCTTCCCACAGACCAAAAACATTGATTTATGTTCACTATTTCCATCTCTGTGTTACGCCTCTAAACCTTGTTTCTGCACCTCCATTTCCTCCAGTTTTCCGCTCATTTTCAACTGATGCACCCTCCTTTTCCCCTAACAACATTTAAACCCTTCAGTCGCCTTTTCCTTTATTTTCCTTATCTATGGTTGCCTTTACATTTTTAACGCTAAACTCTTGAAAAAACCATTGAAACCCATTTTTCTCCTTTCCTCCTCGGAATTTCCGCCACCATTCATCACAATCGCACTTCGCAGCTCTTATTTTTTGCCTTCAAGACTTATCGATCTCCTTTGCCGATTGCTTGCCTTATTCCTTCGTTCTATCGGTTACTGTCACTGGACTCATTTTAACACAAAAATGCTTGAAAACGATCGAAAACCCGACCTCTGCCTTCCTCCTCAAAATTCCTTCTACCGTACATCACACATCGCAAATTTAAACTTTTCACTTTTTCCTTTAACTCCTACCGCTTGTTCTTGCCGATTGCGATATTGCGATTGCACTCCACCGCCGGTCCCATCACAACGTTGCCCATCATAAATCACACTTTTCAAAACTTACCTCATCGCACTTCGCATCATTTAGCTTTTTCTGTTTGCACTTACCACTTCGACTATCGATTGCGATATTGCGAAATCACAAATCGCAAATAAAAAATCGCATTGTTTACCATTTTCGCAGAACACTTAGCACTCGTTTCGCCGATGTGATAACTACGCCACGTAACTCGTCACACTTTGCACTTCGCACAACATACCACATTGAAAATCACAAACCGCAACTTTTTCCCCATCGCACTTCACACTTCGCACATTTTAGTTCGTTCTATTAACCTTTACCGCCATCACTTTAAACATACAAAGTTGCGATTTCGACATCGTACATCGCAACTTTTCGCCTCCATCACATCTCCGCCATCACATATTTCCATTCATTTCCACTCCAAAGCCATTTTTGTGATATTATAAGGTTTTAACCCCCACTTTCCATTTCTAAGCCCTGTTTGATGCGTTAAGCCCTCAATTCGCCACTTTAGCCCTTTTTCTTCCTCCAAGCTGCAAATTAGCTCTTTTTAGTTATAATTAAGTCATGGATAGTTTAGTTGCATGGATAAGAGTATGGTATATAGATCATAGGATAATTAGAGTGCATTTAGCCATTTGGCCAAGTTAAGTGTGGTTTAGAATTGGTTTTCTTTTTGCTATTTGTTTTCTGCAAATTCAATTAGATTCATTCTTGTCATTTCTTTCCAGAAATTTAGTTCAGTTTCCTTTATGTCATTTCCTTCCAGCAATTTACTTTCCAGTTGTTCTCATAGTTTAAGAAATAACACCCTTTCGTCAAGTAGAAGAGGATGACATGAACAAAATTCATCTGTTGTGTATATAGCACCGTCACCTCAAAGTTTGTACGAACCCTAGGTTGATAAAGTAAAGTAGGGCAACCCCTGGGAGTTTTAGCACTCTTGGTGCAATAGCATGGCTCACCACTTTTTGGCACCATTTCCTGGGAGGTGTCTAGTAGATGATTTGATTTTTTTTAGCATTATTTTCTTCTTTCCTTTATTTTCATGTCATTTCCAAAATATTAAAAAAAAATAATACAAAATATTTGATTTTCATGCCTTGTAGGACTAGGAATACTCAAAGACAAACCTCACCTAAAACCCCCACGTCACCTCTTGGCCACCCTTCACTCTTTTTCAGTGGTAATGAGATTGAACCCCCTCTAGGAAAGCCTTCTGAATATTTTGAGGATCTTATTGGGGAAGAAGAAGAAGACCTTGTTTCTACTGAGGGACCTACTTCACCTATATTAACCATGGCTGGGACCTAGAGATCCTTTCCCATAAGAGAGGCAGATGGGGAAACTAAGATGAAAAACATTAGCTCCTTAGCTCTTCCACACTTCCATGGAATTACCTTTGAGGACCCTTACACATTCATTTTTGAATTTGCTGTTGTTTGTAGGATTTATGACTACACCTATGATGATTAGAAGTTGAAGCTATTCCTATCCACTCTTAAGGATGCAGCCTTGCGTTGGTTCATGGGTTTGCGTGGGGATAACATCACTACTTGGGCACAGATGGAAGAGACCTTCAACATCAAGTACAAAGAATACTGTAGGTCCAAGGAAAATAAGGATGAGATATTTAGGATTACTCTAGGGCCTGATGAATCCCTAGAGGATTATAAAGAAAGGTTTCAATTGAACTATAAGAGAGCCAAATGTACTCTTGATCCTAACTGAATTAAAATTGTACTTCTTAGAGGGATCAGTGAAGAGATGATAGAAGCCTTGAATATGTTATCAGGAGAAGATATCTACCAAAAACCCTATGAAACAATCAAAACTATCTTCCAGAACCATTCTAGGACATTTAGGAAGAAGGGAAGAGCTAGCCAAAGTACATCAAATACCCCTTCCTCTTCCACCTTCATAAAACATGAGATTGGAAACATCCTAGAGGACTTCAAGAGTGACATGATGCACACCTTTTCTTTGAAAATGGACACAATGTAGGTCAAAAGGAAGAAAGAGGAAGCAGAGAGAGCCCTAGCCATATTTTGTCCTAAATGTACCAGGAAGCACCTGAGAAATGAATGTCCACTAAATGTCATAGAGGTTTTCTTAGTCTGTAAAGAGAATCATACCACAGAAAAGTGTCCCTCCTTACCTTGCCTAAAGATATATATCAAGGTGGGGAAACAATGCTAGAGAAACTATGTTTCATTAACCAGAGAAGGCCTCAAGTCCCTAGGCCATATCAAAAAGGTATGCAAGGTACACCTTACTCTTACTATTACAACAATCAGAGTGCACCCATGCAACCTTGGTACACCCCCACTCCTCCATCCTAGTCTACACCTCTTACTTGGCCTTCCAACCCTTCATATCATCCTTAGCCAGTAAACCAACCATTTTAGTAGTATGTTCCACAACAACCTCAGTGGAACAATTCATCCCAAGGGTGGAGGCCTCAAAAAAATCAACTACCTACTCTAATGTCTCCACCCAAACCTCAACCTCAGCTTACTCATGCTGCTCCACTTAGGCTACCTATACCTGCACAGCCCAATCCGAACCCAAACAACAGACAAACACAATAAGCTCCCAATGGAGAAACATCTCATATAGCTTATGCTATGGAGATACAAGAGGTTAATCTTAGGTTGGGAAGAGTATTCCCAGGCAACCATCCCCATCTCCACCTATAGAGGTTGAGGAGGAAAAGGAAAAAGATAACAGTAAGATCCAACAACCTCCTTTTCCCGAGCACTTGATCCACCCTAGTCAACACATCCTAGAGGAGACTGAACTCTTGGGAGAATTGGAAAATTTGTGTGTAAAGATACCACTTCTCCAGGCCATTAAGGATGTCCTTATATACGATAGGCTCATCAAAGAAAAGTGCTTCAAGAAACTTGGAAGGAGGAAGAGAGATACCCCCACCATCAATGTGGTAGGACAACTGTCTGAACTGATGTTGGGGTAGGTGATATCTCCAAAATACCTGGACCCTGGTAGTCCAGTTGTTGATGTGCATATAGATGGTGTCATAGTCCCCAACACTCTGATTGATCTAGGGTCTGCCATCAATATCATGACCAACTATGTTGAAACTTAATCTCTAAGGGAATTTGAGGAAAACCACAACAGTTATGCAACTTGCAGATCGGTCCACAGTAACTCCGAAAGGAATTTTTGAGGATGTTATGGTTACCATTGACTCTTGGGAGTATCCTACAGATTTCCTGGTCCTGCAGCCAAAAACCAAGTTTAATGGTTATCCTCTCATCTTAGGGAGACCTTGGTTAGCCACTGCAGATGCTTATGTTATTTGTTGGGCCAGAAACATGACTATCAAAAATGGGCCTTTGTCTAAACAACTAGTGTTATATCCTCCCTTCCATTGATCATGATCTTCCTATATGGTTGGAGGATGAAGAAGATGAGTTATATAACACTGCCCTAATGTGTACCATAGATTCTATTCTTAGAGGGGGGGCAGCTTGATGAAGATGAACTCATCGACCATGCCATTCAAAACCAGTTCTCCACTAACACTCATCTTGAAACCTTAGTCAAAGAGTCTAAAAACCAACCTTGGATGGAAGTGCACTTAGTTGATACAACCTCTGAAACCACCAAGGCTATTGAGTTTGGCCCATCCAGATCTCTGAAAATCAAACCAAACCTCTCGAATGAAGAAGAGAAGAAACTATGCCAACTTTTGAAAGAGAATCTTGAAAGATTTGCTTGGGATTACAAGGACATGAGTGGGGTGCATCCTTCAGTATGTAGGAATCACATTTACATCAAAGAAGGATGCAAGCCTAGAGACGACCCCAAAGAAGGATGAACCCTGCTCTGAAGGACATAGTCAAAGAAGATCTGCAGAAACTATTAGATGCAGGGTTCATATATCCTATATTCGACAGTGAGTGGGTATCTCCTCTTGTTAAAGTCCCAAATAATAATGGGAAGTGACGAATTTGTGTTGATTATCAAGAAATTAACAAAACTACCAAGAAATACCATTTCCCTTTGCCCTTTATAGACCAAGTCTTGGATGGCCTTGCAGGGAAGAAGTTCTTTTCCTTCTTATATGGGTTCAGTGGGTACAATCAGATTCAAATCAGCCCTGAAGACCAAGACAAGACCACTTTCACATGCCCTTGGGGTACCTTTGCTTATAAAGTCCCACCCTTTGGGTTATGAAATGCCCCAGCTACCTTCCAAAGAGCTGTCCTTAGAAAATTTTCTCAGTTAGTCCATGACTCTGTCAAAATATACATGGATGATTTCACACCATATGGGGATGACTTCTAGGAAGCTCTCTCCAATTTGGGTAAAGTAATAAGAAGGTGCATTGAGAAGCATCTCTCCTTGAGCCCAGAAAAGTGTGAATTCTTGAAGAAAGCAGGGGTTGTATTAGGACACTCCATATCCCAAGCAGGAATATAGGTAGACCTGAAAAAAATCACTATCATCAAAAGGGTACCTACTCCTCAAAAGCAGAAAGATGTCCATAGTTTCTTAGGATTATCTGGTTAATATAGAAGATTCATCAAATATTTTAGCAAGATGGATTCACCATTATTTGGGTTACTGGCCAAAGATTATGAGTTTATTTGGTCCAGCCCTTGTCAAGAGGATTTCAAGCTCATTAAGGAATAATTGACTACTGCTCCCATCATCCAAGGTCCAAATTGGACTCTGCCTTTCCACATCCACACTGATGCATATGATAAAGTTATAGGGGAAACATTAGGACAATTAGAGGAAAAAATCCCTTATGCCATTTATTTCATCGGCAATAATTTGTCAAAGGCCAAGTTGAATTATACTGTTACTAAGAAGGAGATGTTAGCCATTGTCCATGCATTGAACAAATTCATGCATTATGTAATTGGATATCAGACCTTTTCCCACACTGACCATGTATCCATAAATTATTTAATGAACAAACCATATGTAAATTATAGGATAATTAGATGCTTGTTACTTTTGCAATAATTTCATTTGAATATTGTAATTTCATTTGAATATTGTTGATAAACCTAGAAAGGAAAATGTTGTTGCAGATTTTTTGTCCAGGTTAGTTCTCCCTGTAGGTGAAGAAGGAATGGTGGATGATCAGCTGCCTGATGAACACCTCTTAGCCATATCAACACTCTCACCATGGTTTGCTGATATAGCCAAATAATTGGTCGCTAGAAAACTCTCTCCTAATCTTTCATTTAGGGAGAGGAGAAAAATCATCACAAAAGTTCCCCTTTCACATGGATTGGGGGAAATATTTTCAAGCTAGGCCCTGATAAAATCCTAAGAAGATGTGTGAGGGAGGAAGAAGTTTTTGATATCCTCTCTGAATGTCATGACAACCCATGTGGAGGCCACTTTGCTGCAAAGAGAACTGCTTACAAAGTTTTACAGGTAGGATACTATTTGCCTACCCTTCATCAGGATTCCAGAAGATACTCCAGCAGGTGTGACCAGTGTTACAGGATGGGGAAACCTACACAAAGGGATGAAATGCCTTTACACCCTCAGGTGGCTCTTGAGTCATTTGACAAGTGGGGCATGGAATTTGTTGGACCCATTGATCCACCATCTGGAAAAAAGAAGTATATCATAGTCTGCATTGATTACCTGACAAAGTGGGCTGAAGCAAAAGAAGTGAAGGTAGCAACCGAGGAGAAAGTAGTAGAATTTATGAGGGAGAATGTGTTTTACAAATTTGGATATCCTAGAGAAATAGTCATTGATTAGGGATCATAGTTACCCTCTCACCTCATTGAGAATATTTTGAGGAAGCACAAGATTAAGCATAGAAATTATACTACCTATCACCCTCGGGCGAATGGCCAAGTAGAAGTAACTAACATAGCTTTAGAGAGCATCCTCACCAAGGTTGTGAGCAACAAGATAAAATATTGGGAAAATAGATTGGTAGAATCTACTTGGGCCTACAACACTATTTGGAAGACAACAACATGATTCACTCCTTATGAACTAGTCTATGGTAAGAAAGCTCTACTTTTAGTTAAGTTTGAATTAAATAATTTAAGAATGGAAAATGAATTAAATCTAGATCTATCAAATGCACAAAAAGAGAGGCTGCTGCAACTAAATGGATTGGATGATTTCGTAATACAAGAAATTCTTCGCCGAGAGGTAGTTCAGTTGCAAAGGAAGGTATGGCATGACAAGAACATCAGAGAAAAGACCTTCCAAGAAGGATATTGGGAACTGTTGTATGATTCAAGGTTTAAATATTTTAAAGGCAAGCTGATGAAAAGATGGTTAGGACCTTACACAGTGGAATTTTTTTTTGATAATGGCGCAGTTTAGATCAGAACCATAGATGAGGAAGGAATACCCTTGCTTTTCAATGGCCACATAGTTAAAATTTACAAGAAGCCTTTGTCAAAGGAAAAGTTCATAAATTCAATAAGCAAAGAGGTGTATGTGATGAGAAACTCCCTAGTTTCCCATAACTCCTAAAAAAAGAAAATAAAAGAAAAATAATAAGCTTGTGGGTTGAAAACCTCGATGGAGGCAACTTACTTGCTCAAAAAAAAAAAAAAAAAGAGAAAAAGAGAATAAAGATCCATGGGTGAAAACCTCTTTGAGGCGCCCAAGGCAAGTTTGTGGGTTGAAAAGCCCCATGGAGGTAGCCCACTTTCTTTCAAAAAAAGAAAAAAAAAGAGAAAAAGAACAAAAACAAAAAAAATACATCTGCATCTCTGCTTTTTTGTGTTTGCTATTTTGCAGGTTAATAATAATTTATGGAAACACAAGGAAGTATTCATCTTCTTTTCCCCCTCTTCTATCTTACCATACATCCCATCATTCACTCCATTCATCTTCATAACTTCATCCATCACCTCCATACACCACACTCCTCCATTCATGAGCACAATGTAGCAAGGGAAACAACACACAAACAAACTATTACAAACATTAGGAAATTCCCTAAAAAAACAAAGTTGTTGATGGACTGCCAAGAAGAACAAGAAGGAAAGTTGCATAAAAGACTCCAGGAGAATGAGACCCATGGCTTCTGAAGCACCCCACGTGACATCCATAACAGAGAGAAACAACAAGCAAAAATTAGTAGCTCACTTAGGAAGCTGCTCATTTAGCAAGTTGCTCATTTAGAGTACAGGAATATGGTGAGGAACAAAACATTTAAAATGCTTGTCTCCAACCTCCAATTCCTGCCACCACCTTGGAAACAACAAGTAAACTCAGGTATAGCTTCTCACCCCTTGCTACACATCCATAATAGCCAGAAATAATTAATTTGAAGACTTAGAGTTTAAAGGGCAGAAAGGTGGCCAGTTAGCTCAGCCACTACTGTGATATATGACTGCAATAAAACTGGAAGTACACGCCACTTGGGCATGCAAAAGAAAATAATTTAAATCAAGTGGAGTAGAGGTGAATGAGGGGAGGAAGCATGAAGTCCATCATGAACTAACAAGAGAAGGAAACAACTGTCTACAACAGAACTGGAGTTGAGCCGAGTTACATAAGCACTCCAAAATTAGCTGCGCTATCTAATAAAAGGAGATGTTGTCTCATCCAAACCAGTATATTGAAAATGTTTAAAGGGAGAGAGACCGACGAAAGCACACAACACTTAAAGAAGAAGAGGAAGAACCAGAAGAAACAAGAAGAACTAAAAGAAGAAGAGGAAGAATCAGCAGAAACAAGAAGAACCAGAAGAAGAAGAAGAAGAGACAAGGGGCCAAAGAAAAACAGAAGAGATGGCCATAGAATTCATAGAGATAGCAGAAAGTGGGTGAGAAAGAGACTCAAAACACAACACCACATCCCCTTAATACAAAAAGATAGTTTCCACCATAGCTCCTCTGAGCGCAAAGAGAAAAAGTCAGATGTCTAGGTATTCCAGAGCTGACAAGAATCATAGAGAGCCAAAAAATTCTCCCACAAGCCCGATTATCATTGAAGAATCAGCAAGGGGGGAGGAAAGAATCGAAGAGATAATTCTTAAGGAGCAGCTGCAGAAGGCACATGAAGAGAATGTATCACTGAAGGATCAATTGTAGCAAAAAAGGAGCAATTAGCCTCCATGGTAGACTTATGCATAGAAGCCCTCCAGCATAGATTCCCCTTTGAATCATATGCGGTGTACCTCAAAGAATAATGGCTTATATTTCAAATCAAAACTCTAGCCTCCTATGGATCACTACCTTTCCAAGATTGTAGGCGATTAATGAATTTATACAAGCAAGATAACATGGCTTATCAGGCAAAGATGTCAGAGTTTTATGTGCATAACTTTGTGCTGAAAAATCTAGAGATTTGGGACCCCAATCCTACAATGGGGGATAAGCAGTTAATGGCTCTAGCATCTTGGACTGTAAATGAGGACACTAGAGAAAAAGATATATGGAAGGTCATGGGAAGAAGAAATACAAAACCCTTATATCTCAGACCAGAAGTGTTCAGCCCAAGAGGAGTCATCCTTAACCATCGAGAGATTGAAAGGGACCCTGCATTGGTGGAAAGTTACCTTCAGAATCAAAACCAGGTGATAGGCCACTTTGATGATGTTTCTAGGCAAACAGAAGAGGATTTCATTATGGAAAACCAAAGGAGATGGAACAACCTCTCTCGTAGCCTCAAGAATAGGGAGTACCATACTCTAGAAATACTGAGGGGTGCATTGGAAAGGGCACCATTATACAAGAGGGCCATGCAGGCCAAAAATATCCAATGTTTTGGACTAAAGCTCAGACCACCTTTGTTGCTGGAGCTAACTGATGAAAAGGACACAGATGCACAAGATAGAGAATGGGAGAATGCATAAAAGAATTATGGTTTTTACCCCCTTGGGGAAACTCCCACACTTCTTCCTTAGGAAATCAGGGGGAATGTCAGAGCCTTAAAGGAAATGCAGGAGGAGGATTATTTGCTCAGAGGATGAGAAACCATTTAGTAGGGGGGTGATGATGAGCTCCATCATTAGACATATTTGGAGGGGTTAATAGTCACCTTTTTTCCTTATTAGATATTTTTCTTGCATTTTTATTATTATTTGGTTTTGTGATGCTAGTATAGGTGGTGATTAAGGCTAACATACTCTGGGTACCTAATATGAGGTTGAGTGCAGAAAATCATGATTTATTAAGCATTTTTATAGATATTTTATCATAAAGACTTATAGGAGACATCAAGGAGAAATTATAAGAGGATTTTCCACCATAAATTCTCTCCAACAATTCGAACTCCAAAGGCAGCCAAAGGATCCCAAGGATTCTCTCCAACAATTCGAATTCCAGATGCAGCTGAACAACTCAAAGAGGAGTGTATTCAATCTTTTTTTACTGGGAGTCAAGAGGACTCAATCACCATTTTCTAGGGGGTTGTTGGTAACTACCCTATAGAATAAATAGAGCAGAGCTAGAGCTAGGAAAAGTTAGTCAGTTACTCGATTCTAGTTGGAATTCTGTTGCAAGTTATTAAGTTTTATTTTATTTTATTTCAGTGATCAAACTCTCAGAGATGTATGAGGTTATTATTTTAATGAAATGAGTAGACTAATTTCCTTTTTCTGATTTTAAATTTCAAAGAGCTAGGCTTGTGGGTTAGGGCCCAATCCACGTGCCTCAACCTCTCTGTTGTACCTATTCTTTGCTTTCTATTATTTCTTTAGCTCCGTATTCTGATAATTGCATTTATGTTTGAAGTTGCTTCTTAGTGTTGCTTTCAGTAGGCTGCTGTAGTTTTACATTTTCTTGTGAGTAATATAATAGAGGAAAAACTCCAAAAGCTATGGTCAAACCTCCCCCTCTCATCTATGTAAATATAGTTCGAGTAGGGTAGACCTTACCACAGATCAAAAACATTGATTCATGTTCACTATTTCCATCTCTGCGCTACGCCTCTAAACCTTGCTTCTGCACCTCCATTTCCTCCTCTTTTTTGCTCATTTTCAACTGCTACACCCACATTTTCCCCTAACAACACTTAAACCTTTCAACCTCCTTATTCCTTTGTTTTCCTTATCCACGGTTGCCTTTAACTTTTTAATGCAAAATGCTTGAAAAAACCATTGAAACCTGTCTTTTGCCTTTCCTCCTCATAATTCCCACCACCATACATCGCAATCGCACTTCGCAACTCTTACATTTTTCCTTGAAGACTTACCGCTCTCCTTCACTGATTGCCTGCCTTATTTCTTCGTTCTATCGGTCACCATCGCTGAACTCATTTTAACGCAAAAACGCTTGTAAACCATCAAAAACCTGACCTTCGCTTTCCTCCTCGAAATTCCCGCTACCGTACATCGCATGTCACAAACTGCAGATTTTCCATTTTTCCTTTAACTCCTACCGTTTTTTCTTGCTGATTGCGATATTGGGATTGTGCTCCGCCTTTGGTCCCACCACTACGTGGCCCATCACAAATCGCACTTCACAAAACTTACATCATCGCACTTCACATCATTTAGCTTGTTCCATTCACACTCACTGCTCCAACTACCGATTGTGATATTACGAAATTGCAAATCGCAAATTGCACCATTTACCTTTTTCGCATAACACTTATCGCTCATTCCGTCGATGTGATAACTCCACCACGTCACTCATCGCACTTCGCACTTCTCACAACTTACCACATCGCAAATCGCAACCTGCAAATTTTTCCCCATCGCACTTCACACTTCGCACATTTTAGTTCATTTTGTTAACCTTTACTGCTATCCCTTTAAACTTGCGAAGTTGCGATTGCGACATCGCACATTGCAACTTTTCTCCTCCATCGCATCTCTGCCATCGCATATTTCCATTCATTTCTGCTCCAAAGCCATTTCTTCCATTTTATAAGGTTTTATAAGGTTTTAACCCCTGCATTCCATTTCTAAGCCTTGTTTCATGCACTAAGCCCTCAATTCACCACTTTAGCCCTTTTCCTTCCTCCAAGCTGCAAATTAACTCTTTTTAGTTTGAATTAAGTCATAGATAGTTTAGTTGCATGGATAAGAGCATGGTAGATAGATCATAGGATAATTAGAGTGAATTTAGTCATTTGGCCAAGTTAAGTGTGGTTTATAATTTTTTTCCTTTTTGCTATTTGTTTTTTGTAAATTCAATTAGCTTCATTCTTGTCATTTCTTTCCAACAATTTAGTTCAGTTTCCTTTCTGTCATTTCCTTCCAGCAATTTATTTTCCAGTTGTTCTCATAGTTTAATAAATAGCACCCTTTCGTAAAGAATAAGAGGATGACATGAACAGAATGCATCTGGTGTGTATATATCACTGTCACCTCACAGTTTGTACAAACCCTGGGTTGATAAAATAAAGTAGGGCAGCCCCTGGGAGTTGCAACACTCTTGGTGTGATACCAGGGCTCACCAATGGCTTAGGGTAAGTGCCTGGGGAATATTACCCTATGGCATGCCGTGATGAATGTTTTGATGGCTCCCCAAAGGGGTAGCACTCCTCTGCCCTCTAGGGGTTGTAGAAGGGGTTGACTGTGGTGACCCTGCTGGGGTTTCCACTGGTGTGGTGTTGGGTGACCCATGGGGGTTTCCAATCACATATTCCCCGATAAAGGATGAATTGATAATGGTGGCAGCATGTCATCCTCAATGTCTAAATGGTGGGAGACCTAGAAATCCTCCCTCTAATGGGGGGAGGTCCAAGAAACGTATAGATCTTCGGGGTCCCATTAGGTCGGATATGGTGTCCTCTAGCGTAATATTACTGAATTTTTTGGTTTTTTGGAGAAAGGAGGATTTCCATCAAAGAATATACAATCAAATGCATAAAACAAAGCGAATAAATAAGAGTCAAATTTTCTTTTAATTTAAAGCTATGTGATCAATCAAGAAAAAAATGAGGTTTTATTTGTTTTACATATGATACCCAAAATCCTATATAGACATACTCGTCCTCACACTCTCAATGTAACTGGGCCTTGCGAGGATATCCTCTGATGGGTACTGGGGCTAAATTCATGAAATAACTATCAATTCCTTCTAGTAGCTAAAGAATCGACCAAGGTAATGGTATCACCGTCACCTATAGGGAAGGATGCCATAGTTTTAGCCAATAATGTACCTTCATCCCACGTGAGAATTCGATACTTGAGATTCTTGGTAATCAACTACTGGTACCGAGCACTAGATGGGTCAGGTAGCCCCAAAAATTACCACAGGCACTGGGCATAAGCTTAACCCCCTCTGAAATGGGTCTCTAGTAATGCTCGGATATTTGTTCCGTGGGCGGATAGACAGATTTGAAGCTCTCTAAAAATTCAACATCTATGTTTCAAAATGTATGATGATCATGACAGATTATTGGATGCCTACCCCTGATGGTCCTTACCTGGACTATAATTTCTTCTGTGGCCCGTATAGGGAGAATTTAGTGAGTTTGGTTAATGATTAATTTTAGAGAGTCTCAATTTTGCTTAGGGTGTGTTTTGGTGAAGTAACTGTAAGAAGAGGATAAAGGTCCCAACACACTAGGTGCCTTATGGTCCAATGCTTACCGATGCTTCGTGTGTGCTTTGGAGTGAACAATCACAATTTTTATGAGATGTGGATATGCGTTGATCCTTTACAATCCTTTTCTAATTACCCTATGTGTGATTGTTCCTTGCAAAAATTTAAAATTATGTGCGGAATATAGGCCAATTACACCTTGCCTAGTTAGACTATGTTTTCACTATAGGGAGATGAAAAATTTCCTTAGGAAAAAATTCATATGCATACCTAGTCTCACTGTGAGGTGCAAGGGTGGTAGAGATTACTTGCTTTCTTTTTGACAATTTGGTCCTATTCCCAATTCCTAATGCAAAATTGAACTAACCCGATGAAATTTTTTGACAAAATTGAACTAGAAAGAGATATGTGGATATATGGGCCACTTAATCTTTACTAATTAAGCTATGTGTTTTGTATCTTTTATCAGAAAATTATTTGTTAGACAAACATACGTGGATTTAAGTTCACATACTTGTCCCCTATTTAAACTATGTGTAATTTGCGAAATAAAATACTAAAATTAAAACTACCTATTTGCTAAGATAATTTGAGGTTAAACAGAACACCTGAGTGTCATAATAGTAGTGAAATACAGAGACAGAGTGATGGAAATTCATTATGGGTTGCCAGTCACCTTAAAAATGGGAAAAAGTAGCAAATTTTTTCTTTCTGGTTTGTTGCGCGGGTTATCTTCCCATAGGCGCGGAGCATGCGTCTATCGGAGCACAAGGCACACTGTAAGGCAAAATGAAGAAAAATTGTTTCCTCTATTGTGCAAAACTTTTCACTGAGTGTGATTGGAGATGATGATAGGATGTAAGGGTGGTTTGTAGCAAAATGAGTAGGAAGAAGGACTTGCATTGTTAGGTCCCTATATCACTAGTATAGTCCCTTATTATTGTTAGTGTAACCCCCTTATTGTTATTATTGAACCCTTGTAACCCCCATTTTGTTATTATTGTGCCCTTAAATTAGTATTGTTAGTTCGGCTAGGATTACATTGTGGCCCACTAGATTACATTATGGCCCCATGGACTCCTATATATAGAAAGGAGGTTTTGTTCATTTGTATCATCCAAGCATTGTTCATTTATGTAATGTATTGGAGGTTTCCCCCTCGAAGTGGCTTATTTCTAAGGCGTTGATATATTTTTATTCTATTTTTGGAGCTGGTTACACAACATTTGGTATAAGAGGTTTGGATTCTAGGGTTTCGCTGCTCCAAACAGGTCATCGTGGAATTTTCGCTATAACTTTTTTTCTACGAAGCTTTAGAAGCTGAAATTTTTAGGGTGTGAAGCTGAAATATTGAGGAAGTTTTTTTAAAAATTTCAGAGCTTGGTTCGCAATATTTTTGGAGATATGATCTGTGGAAGTTAGGTTTTTTTTCAGGCTCCTAAACAGGTCATCGTGGAATTTTCGCTATAAAACAATTTCTACGAAGGTTCAGAATCTGAAATTCATATGGTACGAAGCTGAAATCCTGAGGAAATTTTTCAAAACATTTCAGAGCTTGGTTCACAATAAGTTTGGAGATATGATCTGTGGAAGGTAGTGCTTTTTCAGGCTCTTGAATTTCATCTCAAAGAGGTGATCGTGGGAAAAGTTCAATAAATCTCTCTCTGGGCATCAGATTGGAGTGCCGTAAAAAGTTTTCACAAGTACACAGACTTTAGTTTCTTGGCTATCAATTTCAGAGACAAAGGACGAAACAGTGACACGTGGCTAGTCGTACAAGTTCGCTCTACTGAACCAATCCATAATTAGGTCATTGTGGGAGATTGGACACAACTTTGTCTTGGAGAATCCAAATCAGGTCAGACCTGTGGCATTCAAAAGAGAATTTAGAGGGCTACTCCAATGCTGAATTTCAGATATTTAAGAGCTACAATCACAGAAATAATACAATTTCAATATCGAACTCCTCAAAGCAAGTAAAAGGTGTGTATTTGTTTTTCCGAATTGCATAAGTCTTGTTTGAAGAATCAAGTTGAATTGATTGCAAGGGACTATTGTAGAATATATATAAATATTGGAGTCTAAAATGGCCCCTAAAAATAATTCAACACCCATTAAGCCTTTAGAAGGCTCTACTATGACTCATGAAGATGAAGAATGGCAACATGACATATCAAAATTACAAGAGCAAGTGCAACAAATTTCGTTCTTGCAAAGAACAACAAAAAATGAAATGGAAGTTTTGAAGAAGGGCGTGGAAACTAAGATGGATGGTTTGAAGAAAGGCATGGAAGCTAAGATTGATGAAAAAATGAAAGACAACATGGAAAACATGAAGAAAGATCTAAAAGTAGACATCGAAATTTTGGGAAAGTTGATACAAGAAATGTTTCCTAATGGTGAAAAGATAGTAGAGGAAACTCATGATGAGAACAAAATAAATGTTAATCGTGATTTCATAACCTCTAATGTTGGTGGGAAGAACCACCATATTCCAAAAATGGATATGAGGAAGTTTGATGGAAAGGATCCTGTAACATGGATACTACAGATGGAGCAATATTTTGATCTCCATAACGTGCAAAACACACAAAAGGTACGCATTACAACTTTACATTTAGAACAAAATACATTTGTATGGTATCAATGGCTTTGCTCCCGTAAAAAAATTGTCACTTGGTCAATTTTTACGGAGGAAATGATAGCACATTATGAGGATACAAAGAGCAACACCTTATTTACCCAATTGATAAATCTCAAACAAAAGGGTTTAGTGGGGCAACACATTGAGGACTTCCAAAAATTGAATATAAGGGTAACTGATATTCCAGAGGACCACAGGATCGATCTCTTCATAGGCACTTTAAAGGATAACATCCAACATGAAGTTCGTGTTTTGGAACCAGATTCATTGAAGAAGGCATTCAGGTTGGCAAGAAAAGTTGAATGTAAAATAATGGCGACAAGGAAGCCTACCACTCAATTCTATAAAGAAGGAAGTGTTGCTACGCCTAGATTTCCACAACCTACAAAGTTGACACCACAACAATTGGAAGAAAAAAGAGAAAAAGGGCTTTGCTACAGTTGTGATAGAAAATACACTAAAGGTCATAAGTGTGCTGAGAAGAAATTATTTTACATAGATTGTGAAGAGGAAGAAAAAAATGAACAAGAAGAGGATATACACCAGGAACCAACCCTAGAAGAGGAAGAAATGAATCCGACCATATCGTGTAATGCACTGGCAGGAATTACCACTCCTCAAACTCTCAAGATACGAGGACAAATCAAGAAGAAAAAGGTAATAGTGTTGATTGATTCAGGTAGCACCCATAATTTTATTCATTGTAAGGTAGCCAAGGAATTAAATTGTTTCCTATACCTAGCACTAGAATGTCAAGTGATGGTTGCAAATGGAGGAACTATAAATTGCTCTGGAAAATGCCATAACATCAAGCTAACCATGGGGGAATATGTGTTGACTAGTCCGATGCTTTCCATTCCTATGGGAGGTGCTGATGTTGTACTAGGAGTACAATGGTTACAATCTTTGGGGACGGTAGCTTTTAATTTTCAAGAACTTTTCTTGAAATTTTTTTCAGAAGGAAAGGAAGTTGAATTATGGGGTATTGAAGGGAAGCCAGGAAGGATAATAAGCTCTAATGTCATGACAAAGCTTCTAAAGAAAGAACAACGAGGCGTAATTGCACAATTATGCTCACTAAAAGTTCCAACATCAAAATCATCTATTTCTGCAGATCTCCAACAAGTCTTGGACAATCATTCCAAGGTGTTTGAAACTCCCAAAGGACTCCCACCTATTCGTGATCATGATCATGCTATTCATTTGATTCCGGGAAGTGTTCCTCCAAACATCCGGCCTTATAGATATCCTTACTTCCAAAAGAGCGAAATTGAACGCATGATTGCAGAAATGTTAGAGGCGGGTATAATTTAACCTAGTCAAAGTTCTTTCTCTGCTCCTGTAGTATTGGTACACAAGAAGGATGGATCATGGCGAATGTGTCCGGATTATAGGGAGCTCAATAAGCTCACCATTAAAGATAAATTTCCCATTCCTGTGATTGATGAATTATTGGATGAATTACATGGAGCAATTTATTTTACCAAGTTGGATCTTCGTTCGAGGTATCATCAAATTAGAATGAAGACTGAAGATATTCCGAAAACAATATTTCAAACTCATGAGGGTCATTATGAATTTTTGGTCATGCCTTTTGGCCTTACCAATGCACCTTCTACATTTCAAGGGTTGATGAATTCCATTTTCAAACCCTTCCTTAGAAAATTTTTGCTAGTATTTTTTGATGATATACTAATCTACGGTAGGTCTTGGAAGGATCATGTTTAACATGTTGATAGGGTGCTCAAACTATTGCAGGAGAAACAATTATATGCAAAAACATCCAAATGTTTCTTTGGAGTACAAGAGGTGGAATATCTGGGTCATATTGTATCTCACGAGGGTGTTAAGGTAGACCCTAACAAAATTAAAACCATTAAGGAATGGAAAGTCCCCACAACCATAAAGCAGTTGCGAGGATTTCTCGGGTTAACAGGGTATTATCGCAAGTTTGTTAAAAATTATGGGAGAATAGCAGCACCTCTAACAACATTATTGAAGAAAGATGCATTTTCATGGACTCCTGAAGCAACTAAGGCCTTTGAACATCTTAAAGAGGCAATGTGCCTAGCACCGGTCTTAGCTACGCCGGACTTCACAAAAACCTTTATTGTGGAATGTGATGCCTCAGGAAATGGAATTGGTGCAGTTTTAATGCAGGAAGGAAGACCCATTGCTTTTGAAAGTCGTCCAATCAAAGGAAAGTATCTACAGAAACCTATTTATGAGAAGGAAATGTTAGCAATACTACATGCACTAAAGAAATGGCGAACTTACCTAATGGGAAGACACTTCAAGGTAAAAACTGATCATGATAGTCTTAAACACTTTTGGAACAAAGACTATCTTCAGAAGAGCAGCAAAAATGGGTCACAAAGATGTTGGGTTATGACTTTGAAATAATCTACAAAAAAGGAAAGCTTAATGTTGTTGCGGATGCACTCTCAAGAAAGAATGAAGAGGTGGAAGCATTGCTTTGTGCCATTTCTATTATCCAACCAGATTGGATAACCAAAGCAAGAGATGAATGGAAGAAGGAAAAAGATGTATGGACACTCATTCAAAAGTTGCGGCAAGATCCTAGTACATCTGATACATTTAGTTGGAAAAATGATTCCTTATGGTACAAAGATCGCTTATATCTTTGTAAGAATTCCCAACTAAAACAAAAGATTCTTCTAGAATTGCACACTTCTCCTTTAGGAGGACACTCGGGATTTTTAAAAACTTACCAAAGGGTGAAGAAAGAATTTTTTTGGGATGGCCTTAAATCTGATATTCAAAAGTTTGTGGCGGAATGTTTGGTTTGCCAGCAGAATAAAGTGGAAACAATTAAGACTCCGGGACTTCTACAACCTTTATCCATTCCAAGTCAACGTTGGGAGGAGATTTCAATGGATTTTATCACAGGTTTACCTAAGTCCGAAGGAAAGAGTGTCATCATGGTGGTAGTTGATAGACTTGCCAAGTATGCACACTTTTGTGCATTATCTCATCCATTTAAAGAAAGTACAGTTGCTACTACATTTATGGATAGAATTCAAAAACTACATGGAAGCCCAAGGGTTATTGTGAGCGACAGAGATCCCATTTTTACTGGAAATTTTTGGACAGAGTTATTTTCTTGTTTGGGTACTCAATTAGCTCATAGCTCATCTTATCATCCTCAATCTGATGGTCAAACTGAGATCGTAAATAAATGTTTGGAAGGATATCTTCGTTATTTTGTATTTGATAAACAAACACAATGGGTCAAGTGGTTACCTCTTGCTGAATGGTGGTATAACACTTCCTTCCATACTGCAGCAAAAATGACCCCATTTATGGCACTTTATGGATATCATCCACCATCCATCACATCATATTTAAGAAAAAATTCGAAGGTTCAAGCAGTGGAAGATCACATCGAGCATCAGCAAGAAGTTCTCCAACTCTTAAAGGATAACCTGAATTTGGCACAAAATCGAATGAAACAACAGGCAGATCAACATCGTAGCGAGAGAAGTTTTGATGTAGGAGATTGGGTATTTTTATGGCTGCAACCATACAAACAAATGTCCCTCAAGCAAGCTAAGAAGGATAATAAATTATCACCAAAGTACTATGGTCCTTACAAGGTGTTGCAAAAGATTGGTTCTATGGCGTACAAATTGGAGCTTCCTGCTTCTTCGCGAGTACATCCAGTTTTCCATGTTTCATGCTTAAAGAAGGTTATAGGTGAAAATCTTCCAGTTCAAACAATATTGCCAGAACTTGATGAGGAAGGAAAAATCATATTGGAACCTGAAGCAGTCACGGAAACAAGAACTCGACGGCTACGGAATCGATCAATTTCAGAGTATCTCATCAAGTGGAAGAACTTACCCACTGAAGATTCTACATGGGAGGATGAGAATTTTATACAGAAGCACCAGGAGCTACTCAAGCGTTGAGGACAACACTTTTTTGAAGGAGAGGGGCATGTTAGGTCCCTATATCACTAGTATAGTCCCTTATTATTGTTAGTGTAACCCCCTTATTGGTATTATTGTACCCTTGTAACCCCCATTTTGTTATTATTGTGCCCTTAAATTAGTATTGTTAGGTCGGCTAGGATTACATTGTGGCCCACTAGGATTACATTATGGCCCCATGGACTCCTATATATAGAAAGGAGGTTTTGTTCATTTGTATCATCCAAGCATTGTTCATTTATGTAATGTATTGGAGGTTGCCCCCTCGAAGTGGCTTATTTCTAAGGCGTTGATATCTTTTTATTCTATTTTCGGAGCTGGTTACACAACATGCATCAACAACCATTAACTCAAAAGGAAAGAATCAAGTGGAGTTGCGTTTCCTGTGGTAGTGTATTTGGCACAAGGGTGTATGAAATACACTTCTTTAGCAAGCTGGCTACTACCTACACAATGTCATAGAGAAAAATGATTGCCTACAATTAGTGGAACAAATTCAACACAAAGTAAACTAATTTTGAGGGAAAACTAAGCATACAACACTAAGAACAAATAAAAACACAAGAAAAAAAATACAAAGTCTCGATGAGGCAAAACAACCTAACAACACAAGTGGAGAGTTCTCCCTATATTAGGTGTTGCTGGTAAAAACAATACAATGATAAACACTTGAAGAGGGTCCTTTGAGCTATGAGGCTCAAATACCCATAACAAGGAGGTCTCCTTCCCTTGAGTTCCTACAAGCGTCTCTTCCGTCTCTCAAAGGATGGTAGATCGAGATCAAGTGGTGAACCTCTCTCTCTTGGACTAGGATGTTGGTTGAAAAACATATGTGTCCTTCCAATACCTCTGTTGTTGGACTATGCAAGCTGGTTTTATATGAAGAAATTTAGCCATCATAAGAATGTGTCTCCAGTTATTCTTCCAAAGGTTGGCTTATATAGACATTTTTTGAATTCTTTCCTCTTCTCTTGGCCCTAGATGGATAGTGACACAAGAGTGGAGGAGGGATTACTCTGTGGGTTTCATTTACTCCTCAAGGTGGCTTAAATTTGAATGTCCTTGATAATACTAGGTAGAGAATCATTTTAACCAAGCGTGCTAAGTGGTCCCGGATGGTGACATTTCACCATCTTCAGGACCGCTCAACTTTCTAAGGAATAGCCGTGCTGTGTGCAAAATTACTTTGATGCAGGTGCACTATCATTTAATTACCTTCTGCAACATAGGAAAAAATTAAATTTTAGTATGATCGAATGTATTTCTTCTTTGAAAATACTCATCTGTACCTTATGCTTGACCTTTTTAATGTCTTTTTCCTGTACGGTTTTTTGGTGTTAATGAAGGTAGTTGGGACATGATGTCTTATCAAAATTTTATATTAAAGACTAGTGTGTGACAATTGTAAGCCCAATTAATATATAAAACCATTTTGGATATAATTTAATAACTTATATAACTTAGTATTATATATTTATGTTTAAATTATGAATGTTTTTTGTCATGTTTTAATGGGTCTGTGGGACCATTTATATAACAACTACACAACAATAGAGGCCTCTCCCCTCAGAATTTCACAAGGGTTTCTTTTGGGATAAAGTTCCAACTCCTCAATCACTTCATATCTGAATCATCATGTTAGGTGGTCGCAAAATAATTACAACGTGCATATAACAGATCTGCCAGAATCATCTGCAGGGTTTCAAAGTCCTTAGAGAGACCAAGAATATTTACAATCTCATCATAGGTTGAAGTGTCATGCTTGAACCCTGGCTATAGTCTGGCCCATTAAAAAACATTAGGACTAAGTTATCTAGGTGGATAATGGTGGCCACCCACAAATTCCACTTAGGGCGCCACCATTGTTTCTTTCAGTTTTTTAGTTTCCTTAATTGTAGCATAGTTTACTATTTTTAGAATTTTTTCGGGTCTTGAACTTCCGGAGCCGTTTTGAGGCCCTAAACAACGTTTTTTGGGAAAACAGGAGCAACATGGAAGATATTCTAATGTTTTTCACATCAAAAGTTGTAGTCCCCGAATAGATATTTCTAACAAGGTATTTTGCGTGTCAAACAGAGATCGTATGCCAAAGTTACATCCCAAGTAAGTTGATGTACCAATTTACCCAAACAGGGCCCATAGTTTTGGCTCTTCATCTCCTAGGGTTAGATTTTTGGATGTTTAGGGTTTTCCATTGTTTCTCAATAATAAATAGGTCCTCGAGCCTCATTGTAACATATTTCAGAGGTGTGTAGCCAACACATATCTTCTCATAGATAACCTACCAACGCCCTAGCTAGTTTAATTCCATTTTGTCTGTAAACAAATTTCAGTTCTTTGATATTAATGAAATGAAGTGTTATTTCCACTGCATTTTTGTATTTATGGTTATATGTGTATTCTGTTGCATTCTTACATAAATTTGTATCAGTGGTATCAGAGAAGTCTGCTCTTTCTCGATCCTTCTTTGCATGTCCCCATCAAGGTCAGGGTATAAGGAGTTAGGGTTCAATTTGGTTGACACTTTGCAAGATCAACCTTGCAAATCCCGATAGCCAGCCATGGGGGATGAAAATAAAGACGAGGGAGTAGGAGATCTTATAAAAATATTATTCGAGGAGGCCCTCAAAAAACAAAGGAATACGATGATGAATAACTTTGCCTAGATCCTTCAATGATTGCCCACTGGCGACACATCTGCATCCAACAGCCACTCTAGAGGAGCAAATCCTTTTAAGGTACAAGAAAAAATTGACATTCCCATATTTGAGGGCCAAATAGATGCAGACGCCATAGATAGATGGTTGAATCTATTAGAAGGATATTTTTGGGTTCATGACTGTTCCGACCGAGAGAAGATTATTTTTTCACTCCTCAAAGGTGCTACCCATGTCAAGGATTGGTGGGAAACCTACTGTGAAAAAAAGGACGAGGGGGAACCCTCTCTGTTATCCACCGTACCCACTTCGAATTATTTCCAAGATGCCATCAAGGAATAATATTATCCTGTGGGGAGCTATGAGGACAAGTACATACAATGGACTACGTTGTGGCAACAAAGGGCTCAAGATGTGCATGAACTAACGAATATGTTCCATGCCCTACGCACAAAGTTGGGTATCAAATATTTAGAGAAAAATTTGGTACTGAAGTACCGCGGTTGTATGCACAAATAAATTCAGGAGGAAATGGAGTTCCTTGATGTCTCCTCACTTGGTACGACATACTGGTATGCTGCCAAGATTGAGCAGAAATTCAAACAAAAGAAGTGAGACTTTGGATTTGAGAATCAAAATTAAGGGAAAGGTGTCCCCACACTATAGAAGAAAGGAAAAAGGCCAGACATGGCAGCCCAAGATAACCTGCCAAAGTTGCAAGCAAAGAAAAACACTACAAAGCCGAAGAAGGACACGTGAAGTGGTGTGAGTTCCATATGAGCTCCACTCACAACACGAGTGAGTGTCGGGCCAAGTAGTCACTAGTGGCTGAGATGAAGGCTTCTGAATCAAAACCCAAAAAGCAGAATGACAAAGGGAAGAATATTATCGATGCGGAGCCCAATGCCACCATTGCCACCATGAAGATCCAGAAGGAGGAACCAAAATATATAGAGGAGGATGAGTGTCTCTTCCACTCCCAGATGTGGGTAAAGGGTTCCACTCTATAGTTCATTTTCAGCAATGGGAGCCAAAAGAACCTGATTTTAGCAAAGGTTGTGAAGCGGTTGGGATTTCTAACCACAAAAAACCCACAACCGTACACCAACATATGGCTTCACCAAGGACGAGATCTCTGCATCAGCCAGTAGTGCTGCCTTCCCCACAACATCAATCCCTTCACGGATGAGGTATTATGTGACATTTCTCCTCTTGATGTTTGTGATGTATTATTAGGCCAACCATACTTTTGGAAGCGATATGCTGTGTATGAGTCTCGACCTCGCGCTGTTATTTTTACTTTGGGCGATAATTTGTACAGGATACCAGAGGTACCATCGCCTACCGCTATCTCTTTGGTTACTGCAAAACAATGCAGTAAGCTCATTTCCAAAACCGGGAATTTTTTTCTTGATGATTCTCCCTTAGGAAAAGAAGAATACTGTGGCCATGACCTCTAGATAGGGCTCCTCTACACAAAAAAAACAAATGGAAAAGGTTGTGGAGGAGTACGGAGACATCTTCACTTCACATGTAAGGGTGCCTCTACACTGTCAGGTCAAGAACCCCATCGATTTGACCCCAGGTGCACCGCTGCCCATTGGAACAATCTATCGGCACTCTGTTCTAGAGAATGATGAAATCAAGAGGCAGATTCTGAAATTGCTGCATAAAGGTGACATCTGACCGAGTTCATTGCCCCACGGGATCCCAATTGTGTTGGCTTAGAAGAAGTATGGGACTTGGAGACTCTATATTGAATATCGAGCGTTGAACAAGATCACTGTCCGGAATAGGTACCCGATCCCATGGATTGATGACTTCTGGACCAACTCAAAGGGGCGAAATATTTCAGCAAGATCAACTTGAAGTCAGGGTATCACTAGGTACGAATCGAACCCTCTAATGTGTGGAAGACTGCCTTCAAAGCCAAGGAGGGCCATTTTGAATGGCTGGTCATGCCTTTTGGGTTGACGAATGCTCGTGCAACCTTCATGAGGTTGATGGAAGACATCTTGAAACCATTCAACAACTCATTTTTAGTAGTGTACTTGGATGATATCCTAATATTGAGCTAGACTTGAGAATAATACCTCCACCAAATCCGGTAGGTCCTCCAAACACTATGAAAACACAAGTTGTGTGCCAATTTGGAGAAGTGCACATTTGGCATGACCCAGGTTTAGTATCTGGGATACATTATTGATGAGAAAGGGGTGCATGTGGATCCAACAAAGATCCAAGTCATTCGAGATTGGCTAGCCCCAACCACTCTAACAAAGCTTTGCAACTTTTTGGGTCTTGCTAATTTCTACCACAGGTTCATGTTGGGATTCTCTCATATCACTTAGCCCTTGAGTCAAGTCACCAAGGGAGGATCGAAAGAAAAATCATTTTGGTCGGAATCTCAAGAGAAGGCATTCATAGAATTGAAACATCTCCTCTGCTCTGCACTGGTTCTCAGATTACTAGACTTGAAACAACCATTTGAGATCGAAACAGATGCCTTTGACTATGATATTGGGGTAGTTCCGACTCAACAAGGGCATCCATTAGCATATCACAGTGAGACGCTGTCCGACACAGTCCACAAGTATCCCACTTATGACAAAGAAATATATTCCATTGTGTAGGATTGCCGATAATGGAAGCATTACATTTTAGGGAAGGAAACGGTCATCCACACAGACCACCGACCCTTGTAGTTCAGATAGACACAAGGGAAGTTTCATAACGATCACCATTAGAAGTGGTCCACATATCTGCAAAAATTTCATTTGAAAATCAAGTACAAGAAGGGCAACACCAATAATGTTGCAGACTGCCTCAGCCAATCACCGATCGTGGCGCTAACCACCATTCTCAAATCTTGTGGGCACAAGAATTCTGATTGGCTGCTTCTCTACAAGAGCGATCCAGAATTTGGACACACATACAAGACACTCTTGGAGGGTATGCAAGTTCCAAATTTTTACCTCCAGGATGCACTGCTATGTCACTTGGGACACATTTTTGTTCCTTCAAGTGAGCATGCCAAGATGATTTGGGAAGCACACTACAGTCGGGTCGCTGGGAATTTTGGGGTCAAGAAAATAGTGGCATTATTGTAGAAGTATTTCTATTGGTAGAACCTTGGACATGATGTCGTGAAGTACATCAGATCCTGCACTGCTTACGCCATTGCCAAACTGACCATCAAGAAGCAATGCCTCTATACTCCGCTAACTACCCTAGTCGACCTTGGGAATCCATCTCCATGGATTACATGTTGGGACTTCCTTCTACTAAGCATGGAAATGAATGTGTTTTCATGGTAGTCGACAGATTCTTGAAGATGGCCATTATGGCGGTCTGCAAGAAGAATATCACAACATAAGCCACTGCTAAAATATTCCTTGAATAAGTGTGGGTACACTTTGGGATCCCATAGTCTATCATATTAGATCAGGACAAAAGGTTCCTCAACACATTTTGGTCCAATATCTGGTCAATGCTAGACACCAAGCTCACCTATTCCACAACTTTCCTTCCCTAAACTGATGGCGAGACAGAGGTCGTCTACATGATGATCGTACACATTTTGCGCATGTACAATTAAAATCATCCGCGCACATGGGATAAGAGCCTTCCCTGTGTACAACACAGTTATAAATGCGCTCTCTACAAATAAACCGGCCACAGCCCCTTTCAGGTGGGCTTGGTATTCCAACCACTATATCCCATTGACATAGCCATGCCATTTGTGGCTACTCAGGCCAATTAGGCTCATTTCCAGTTTGAAGCTAACAAAGCGAACAACTTCATTGAGCGAATTCAGCAGATATGCCAATAGGTTCATGACATATTGGAAAAATCCAATGCGAAGTAAAAGCACCGACATGATCAACATCAAGTTCCACACAACTTCTAGGTGGGGGACAAAGTGTGGCTACATTTTCATAAGGAGTGCCTCGCTGGACCCCACCGTAAGCTTCACCTACTCCGATATGGGTTGTAAACCATCACAAAGTCTGTAGGGGCCAATGCATTCGAGCTCAGTATTCCACCATTCCTTGGTCGGCACCCAATGCTCAATGTGGACCGCCTTCGGCCCTACTTCCCACCTCTACTGGGCACCTGTGACATTGCAGAATAACTCACACCAACTGAATTAAACCCAGACTACATGGAACAAGCCATATCATGGACATGAAAATCAAGAACACTCACCATCAGAAGATCCAACTATATCGAGTTTTCAAAGCTGGCCAAGTCCCGCACCAAGGCAAGTGGTTCACCAGGGACCAATTTTAATAGAAGTTTCCTCATCTCATGGAGGAACAGTAACGCAAAGGGGACCATTGATTCCTAATGAGGGAGGAATGATCCAAGTATATATTGGTGGCCACCTGCCTATTCCACTTGGGGCCCCACCATTATTTCTTCCAGTTTTTTAGTTTCCTTAATTGTTGCACAATTTACTATTTTTAGTATTTTTTTGGGTCCTGAACTTCCAGAGTTGTTTTGATGCTCTAAACGATGTTTTTTGGGAAAACCGGGAGAAAAATGGAAGTTTATTCAATTTTTTTCACATCAAAAGTTGTATTCCTTGGATAGATCTTTCTAACGAGGTATTGTGCATGTCAAACGAAGATCGTATGCCAAAGTTATGTCCTCAGGAAGTTCATGTACCAATTTACCCAAACAAGGTCCATAGTTTTGGCGCTTCATCTCCTAGGGTTAGGTTTTTGGATCTTTATGATTTTCCATTATTTCTCAATAATGAATAGGCCCTCGGGCCTCATTGTAACACAATTCAGAGGCCTGTAGGCACCATGTCTCTTATCAGAGATAAGCTACCAACGCCATAGCTAGTTTGTTTCCGTTCTGTCTTTAAACAAATTTCAATTCTTTGATATTAATGAAATGAAGTGTTATTTTCGCTACATATTTGTATTCGTAGTAATATGTTTATCATGTTGTGTCAAAATTTTTTTCTAACCATTACCGTCTTTACCAGGTGTTGAGTTATCTAAATATCTAACTGATTTAGGGTTTCTTCCATGTCTTCCTCGCATTATTAAGGACTTTGCATATTTCTATTCTAGGTTCCTTCAAATTCCATTTCTTTTTGTCTAGGATTTTGTTGGTTTTATTCGTTTCACACAAGGCATATTATTCGCTATTTTCATCCTCGTTGGAGGTGACTAGAGTTTCCTCAAGGGTTTAAGACGTGGCTGATGCATCTATTGAGTAAAATAATTATGAGAGAAAATGAGTTCATAAAAAGGAACAAATCACCCACCATTTATTAAGGCTCTGGGAGCAGTGGAATCCATATTTTTGTGCCATTGCAATGTTGTAGAGCTCTAGTGTTGGTGGCATAGCTTGGATGTTGAAACCCTTTCGTGATAGAAGCCAACCCTGCATTCCATAAGGGAGCCATGACCCTCATTTCAGAAGCCATGAGCTGAATGACAACTAGTTTTGATTGAAGGGTTTCAATTTTGGTGTAGAATATAAATGTGAGAAAGGAGTGTTTTTAGGTTGAAGGGAATCAATGCTTTGATGATGTGGATTTCCAAATTGACATTTCAAATTGGTTACCCTCTTAAATATTTTCTATGCTATAGATTGGTAATTGGTTTTTTTTTTTTCATATTAACTTTCATGTTAATAGATTGAAAATATGAAAATTGCATAACGTATTAAAAATAAAAATAAAAACAATAAGATAATAATAATAATCATTTTAGAGGAGTCGATCGTTGGGCTGGTCTCGTACTCATGTGACACGAGGTTGATTTCAACTACTATAAATTTTAGGTGCCTATGCATACCCCTTTCACACGCACAAGTGATTCGAAGGGATTTTAACCTCGAACCTCATTGTACATAAAATTTCATTTTCATGGCCATCGCAAATTGAGTTGCCCCTCGGGGGCTTACAAAGTCATTATTTTTATTAAATTACTTCCTATATTTTTATTTTTTTATTTTCTTTGTTTGTTTTTATAAATTGAACTTATGGCATAACAATTATTAATATATGTAACTCAACATGTGAATAAAATTGGGCATATTCCACATCCTTAGCCATGCTCCATATATGATTGGCACCATTATACCATCATTAAACTATATTCATATATATGTTGAAGATGTTCTACTATCTATGGTTCTCCTTGAGTTATAATATGTATGCTTGATGCCAACATGAAGATTATAAGTGGTTATTTTTATACTCCTCATCCTTTAGCCATTGAACCATATGGGCACACTCATTTTTTCTCATCTAGCTAAAAGAACATGGTTCGTTCCTTGATTTTGGGCCTACATGAAGCCAATGGAAACTCACTATGATGATGAGTTGTGTTGAAAATAAAAATCATCCTTAGCACAAAGAATCACATTGAAGTTGGAAGAATTCAATGGATTCATCTTGGATTTATTGATGCCCACTACAACTTCATATGGGATTTGTTGCTTTATTGATGCTCACTACAAAAACATACCATTTCATAGATGGTTATTTGAAGCTAGAGCAATTTACCAAGGTTCAACCATTGATCAAAGAGAAATCCGTTGGAGAGGGATCACAACTATGGACATAGTAAGCCTTAATACCTTGCATTTGAAGGATACATAAGTCAAAATTCTATTGAATCATCTTGCTTTGAGGGCATGGATTTTTTTGTTGAGGGGAAGAGTTGTCCTAATTTAAGTTTATGTTCAAGTGTTAAACCTTGAAAACAAATTGTTATCTCAAATCCAGAGAATTAATCATGGATCCTAAGCATCAAAGACAATCTCAGGCAACTCCTGAAGTTGACTCAGGGTTTGGAACCCCAAATTAGAAAAAAAATACTACAATCTCTAGGAGAAATGAAAAACAAATTTAAAAATAAGATTACTAACCAAGGTCAAAGTCTAGGACAATCAGGAAAGGGAACCATAACATAAACAAAGGCTAGACCAAGACCTTTTTATCAATGTAGAGAGAAGTGGAGACAAAATTGATATTATGAAGGAAGTTAAAAAATCCACTTTAATTCATAGGTCAATGTGAGGGTTCATTAGCAGAGGCTTGGATTGTAGGGGTTAAGAGGGATATATCCTTTAAGGAATAATCCACAATGGAAAATGCACATATAGCAATGAGCCTTTTCAAGGGAGAAGCTCTTTTTTGGTGGGTAAATGAAGAAACTAAATTACATGTCACTCCTTTGCAAGTTACATGGGAAATGTTTGAGGAATATTTTAGAACTAGGCTCTTGTCAGAAGAATACAAACACCAAAATCTGGGAGTCATCCACATAGTGAGACAAAATGGAAGATAAATAGATGCCTATGAAGCAAAATTCTATGCATTAGTCCATCACATGGAATGTATGGCTAATGATAAATGATAATTGAAAGATTTATTCATGGGATTGATATTTTATTTTGAGCTAAATTTTCCATGTGGAAACCCACCACCATGGAAACAAAAATAATTTTGGCTAGACAAGTTTGAAATATGATGCATATGAAGATTCAAGTAAAGAAACTCGAAAAAATGATAAAATAAAACTCTAACGAGAAGACTACAAGATTTGGAAGGTGATAATATGGTTCCTACATAACATATAACAATCTATTGAGGATGGGTAATGTAACTCATGGGGCACCTCCAAGAATATTGAAATTACATAAGCCTCAAATATATTTTAGAGGAATAGGAGGAAGAGGAATTGAAATGGATGGTTAATGTCATGATCATACAAAGAATCAAGGCCCATTGAAGTGTTGGGAATTTGGTGGCCCACATTATAGAAAAAATTGTACAAGGCTTCAGGTGGGATTAACAAGCATGTGCAACAAGAAAATAACAACCTCAGAAATAACACTAGATTCATGTTGCCATAAACCACCACCAAGCGAAGCATCAAGCCATAATAGTGGAATATGATCGTATGATAAAACACATTTCCCTCTCTGTCTTAATTGATCCAGGTGCCACTAATAGTTTTATATCTCCTTCTGCTTTAATTATATGTGGGTTGGAAGCTCATTACCAAAGTAATTTTAATTTCATAAAAATGACATCAAGGGTTAAGCAAGCAGTAGGATTACTAGTTAAATATTATGTTGTTAACATTGAGGGTTATATCACAAAAATGAGCCTATATAACACAAATTTGGGGACTTCTGATTTAATTGTAGGAATGGAATTGCTTGAACTTCATCAAGCCTTAATATAATTCTATAATAAAGTGTTTCTTTTCCAAAATGACCAAGGGGATATTATAAAAATTAAGGGGCTTAAGTGATAAGTTACCTTACATCTCATTTCAACCAAGAAGGTAAGGAAATGTATGAGAAAGGGGGGAAAAATTTATGCAGTTGAGATGATGAATGAAGATAAAAATCCTTTTGATATGCTTCATCCAATGTTTTCCAAATTTTCATATGTATTTCCTCTATATATGCTTGGTCTACCCCCTATAAAAGAAATTGATTTGTCAATTTCCTTGAAACTAGGGATAAAACCCATATCTAAAACTCCTTATTGAATGATTGTTTTATAATTTCATGAGTTATGTGTACAATTTAGGGAAATTATTGATCAAAGGATGATTAGACCCAATGTGTCACCTTGGGGATTTTTTAGTCAATTTAATGTCTTAAATTGCTATCATAAATTATCGACCAAGGTTAGTAATTTGAGGAAGTGTGGTGCACTATATATGATTAGATGCCCTTCTTTCTTACTTCGTTGTACATTTTTATATTTTGTTTTGGGGGTTTGTATTTTATGCCTAATGTTAAAAACTAAAATTGATCTAAGGAATGAAATCTAAGCTTTTAAATGAAATCTTGAATGTTAGGAAATAACTAAATTTGAGAGAAATTTAATGTTGAAAAACTTAATCTTAAGAAGGAAGAAAAGGAAAAGTTATTTTTACTCTAAGAAAATAAATTGATTTACAAACTAATCTTAATAAAATGAATGAAATATAAAATATAAAATAAGGAAGAAAAGGAAATGTTAATTAACTAATATATTTTGCATAAAAATAAATCAAACTTTGGTTGGTTATATTTGAGTTATGTTAAACTATTCCATGCTGGAAAAAAATCTATGGAAAATATCTAATTAAACTAATTCTACATTTAAACAAAGCATTATCTAAATTCTATTAAATTCTATTGATCTCTGAATTATGTTCTATCTATCAACATAACAAAAGTAAAACCATATTCTACCTTATCAATTGGGAACATTAATTCTATGAAAACAGGGCATATGATATCATTTTAAATCTAACTAAAATGATCAAAATATAATTATAATCTAAATCTGTCCTAGTTTTAAATCTATCTAAGAATGATCAAAATGTAACTCTAATCTAACTCTGTTCTACATTCCATGGAAATGAAAGAATCAAATCTATTACTATGAAATTGAACTAATTGTACTAATCAAATTTAACTAAGGTAAGCAGAGAATGACAAAGTATCTATTGCACAAAACGAAATGGCTAATATAAATCCTATGGTTGCTATGTAATCGTATGTGAGAACGATTTCAATTGGAAGATGACAGAGTCATGATAATGAAACAATTCATGAGAGCATAATATATAACAATCAACTGTGCGAAAATGTAAACAAATGATTCAAAAAAAATTTAGAAAATAATTGACATGGAATTGAACTGTGAAATGACAAGAAATTAAACTAGGAATCGATGATAATTTAACTACGAAAGGATGAGAATTTAAGCTATGAAATGACAATAAATTGAACTACGAATGACTATAAAAACCTCATTTCCATGCAGGGGCCCTCTGCAACAGAACACGTGTAAATCTAATTAGGATATCTATGCATAAATGGTCTGGAACTGGTCTTCTTCATTAAAAAAACACAGTTTTAAAATGTATCACAATATTATCACAAAATCAAGCCTATTCCCAATTTTGACAGATCAATATTTATACAAGGTTTTCAATTAACTGTCTGAGACAATTTTGCCTATGGAAAGAAAAATAAATCTAATACTAGAAGTCTAATCACAAGCGAAGTCTTCATGGCTCTTTCTTGATTTGGTACGTAAGAGAAAATCGAGAATCTTCGTTCGTTGGTCTCGTCCCTTATCTTGACTGATATTTGACCGCAAGTGTAGGTATAATCCTTCTCAAAATTGAATAGGTAAGTAGGATACAATCCATATATGGACCATTTCAAAGCTACTCATATGATTGGCTTCTTCATTTTCTTCTCGAAACCTGTCAAACAATAACGATGGTTGCATAAACAAAGGTTAGCTACAGAATTGCATGAATTCTGTAGCTAATTACAAAAATTCATATAAATAGTAAGAAACATTATAATATAAAATAGAGATAATCTAAATGCTTTCTCATATGTAAAATATGTCAATTATAACTGAGTGAGTTTATGGATTTTGCGAAAAGGAAGGAAATACGGTGGAAAAAGATGTCAAAATAGGAACAATTTTGAGTTTCAACATACCCCCACTAAGAGACCATTGCATGTCCTCATGCAATTTCCAAAATTGTGAGCCTTAACCTTTTACTGCATTTGTTCTGATATCTCTTCCATTACATCCAACTTCCTCTTCTTTCCTTTCCTTGAGGTGATTGACGTTCTTGGTTTCCTCATGAGGAGTTTGTAACTCAAATTGATGATTTTTGTGTTAAGATAGCCATTCCTTTTCTTCAGTTTCTTGTTCTTTTTATACCATAGCCCCAAATGTAAAATAGTATTGTCACTGATGAAATTTTCTAAGTGGTTTTTTTCCTTCAGAGATTCATTTTCTTGCTTGATGTGCCTATTCAATATCTCTAGTTCATATATTTCTTTCTTCAAAGTGTTCACTAGAGGTTCTTGTGGACTGGTAGGCTGATCTTCAACACTTGGATTTCCCTCTGCATGTCTCTTTTCTATGGACTCAATGTAGTCATAAATTTCTTGCTGTGTTGGGTCAATTTTTGGGGTCCTTCTACTTGGACTGTGTATAGGAGAGGCAATAATCGACGATGGTACTTGGGGATCTTCATCTAAATCAACAAGCTTTGCTTCCTGTGGGGATGTCTTCTTCAAGGGTTTACGAATTATAGAACTTATCCTTTGCTGTGGATAACTTAAATGTATAAATTATACAACATGCATGTATATCTTGGATTCAACCGATCTAACAATGTACTAAATTTAAATACCAAGCCGCTTCTACAAATATTTTGCGGAATTAAAAACACAATTGCTAATCACATGAACATGAAGAAGAATCAAATCAACCATGACACAAATAATTTCCCGGGGAAATATTATAGCTAAAAACCCCACTATCTTCTATTGTATATTAAGCATGGATCATGAAACAATTACATACAAAAATTTTATCACAAGAGCCCTTTAGTACTCAGATAATTGCCTCACACTTTCATATGCAAAAATGACCAACACATGGACAATTCTTAGCCTCTAGAAAACCTGCCATGCTTGTGCAATCCTTGGCGGATGCAATCCCTAAAAGATAGGAATTTTGTCCTTCCTTGACTGCGCAAGTATCATGGGAACTCCAATGGGTGTTTGGTTGCATGCATGCAATCCAATAATCCTAAAACTGATAGTCAACTTCCCTTTGACCTGGAACTCAACTGGGTCTCCACTGGATCTGACATGCATGCAGCTAATGTTAGTAAATCCTTAGTTGCACGTGGAATCACTAATTGTGAATTGATTAATATTTAATTCACTTGATCTCTCACTAGTGTATCTTTAGTTACTGTATAAATTTGCTGAATAATGATTAATTATCCACTGAGACTATCCTGATCACATACAATTCGAATTTATATGCAACACGTAATCTCTTCCACTCAGATCATCACACATGCAGAAATAAAACAAGAGATAACACATCAAATCATCATACACATTAACACAGTATGTATGGGGAAAGCTTATAGCTAAAAACCCCGCAGCTATTGTGTATATTATAATGGAGAAATCATGTAACAACTCAGTACAATACTCCTCACAAGTACTCAGTACTTTCTCATGAAGTTACACACAAACTAGCTTGGTTTTGAACGGTTACTGGTTCAAAACTCACCGCCAATTGCCTTGCCTCTATTGCGCAATCATGGCATGTCTAAATAGAGATCCAAGGTTAAAATCTCCTTGGCTTGACAGCGCAATCATCATGGGAAATTCCTCCAAGTGTGGTGCAAATCTCATGCACAACTGATGTCGCCACTGATAGCTAACTCCACCCTTTCATCTACCTCTTTCCCTGGTCTCCACTGAACTGATCATGCACTGTAGTGAACTGATGTGTTCTTGAGTTGAATAATGAGTTACTAATTAATGAATTAAATAATATTTAATTCACTCCACTCATAACTAATTGATTAGCTAGTTAAACTAATCTCAACTAGTTAAACTAAAATAAACAGAACACAACTCCACTAGCTGTCTCATTAACTCCACCAAACTTCTGCCACTGAAGTCCTAACTGAATTCAACCATGCATGATGCCATCAAACCCTTGGGAATAGTGTAATTCCTCTGTCAGATGCATGAGCCACTTCCAAGGCTCGAACTGAAGTGCTCCAAGAGAGTAAACTGAAGTTTATAGTCTAAATATTATTAAGGGTAAATAATATTTGACTTCCCTATTTTAAGGAGAGGCAGTCTAAAAATAGACTTTGACCTATAGGTCCAAAAAATAGAGTCCCATCTATTTTTACCAACATGACCAATAATCCAAGAATAACATACTGCAATCCTCGGACCATGCTCCATATGTCTAAAAATAGACATAGTCTAAAAATAGATTTTGCGCCAGAATTTGCCTGCGGGCCCACTTAGTGAAGGCGACTTCATTTCACTAAGCTCCATCATCTTGCTGCATTTTCAACACTCCTTCTCAGCAAGATATGGATTATCTGCAACCCCTATCCTGCCTCTATGGAATTCAAACTTGCTCCTGGTGAGCGCCTTCGTCAGGATGTCAGCGTCCTGATCCTCCGTGGGAACATATGAAAGCATCATGATTCTCCGCTGAACACAATCTCTGATATGATGGTACCTGATGTCGATGTTTTTGGACCTATCATGAAATACTGGATTAGCCGAGAGTTTAATGAAACTCTGGTTATCACAGTAGATCACTGTAGGCTCCAAATGCAACCTGAACAAACCTGCGAGGATCTTCCTCATCCAAATAGCCTCGCATGTAGCCAAACTTGCTGCCATGTACTCGGCCTCTGCTGAACTGAGTGCCACGGATCTCTGCTTCCTGCTGTACCAGGAAACTGTTGTCGACCCAATGCTGAAAACTCCTCCAGAAGTGCTCTTTCGGTCCGTTGGACTCCCTGCCCAATCTGCATCAGTGAAGCCAGAAAGCTTCGCTCCATCCTCTTGTCTGTACCATAGACCATATCCCGATGTGCCTCTAATATAGCGCAATACATGCTTGCCTGCCTTCCAAAAGAGCTTGGTAGGCTTAACCATAGCTTGCGAAAGCTGGTTAACTGCATAGCATATATCGGGTCGTGTATTGACCGGATACATAAGCGACCCCACCAACTGTCGATAGACAGTGGCATCCACTACCTCCGCTGAAGTAGCATCCTCCTTCCTCCAACCACCAGGAAGAGGAGTGTCAACAGGCTTGCAGCCTTGCATGTTGAACCTCTCCAGAATCTCCCGGGCATACTTGCCCTGAGAAACAAACAGTCCTCCACTGCGCTGCCAAATCTCCAATCCCAGGAAATAATGAAGGATGCCCAGGTCCTTCATCTCAAACTCTCATGCAAGATCCTCCTTGCATGAAAGTATCAACTGCTCATCGCCAGTCAAAATCAGATCATCTACATACAGTATGATGATCAACAGCTTCCCCTCCACCACAATCTAGTACAGGTTTGGATCCGCCTCACTCTTGGAGAATCCAAGCCCGGTGAAGTAGCTGTCTATCCGAGTGTACCAAGCACGAGGTGCTTGCTTCAGCCCATACAGTGCTCTCTTGAGTCGGCACACATGCGACTCACTGCTGAAGATCTCAAAACCTTCAGGCTGCTCTATGTACACCTCTTCCTCAATAACTCCATTGAGGAACGCAGCCTTCACATCCATCTGATGAATGTGCCACCCCATCTGCGCTGAGAGAGCAAGGATCGTCCGTATGGAAGAGTACCTTGCGACAGGTGCAAAGTTCTCCTCATAGTCAATCCCCTCGATCTGTGAAAAGCCACGGGCGACAAATCTCGCCTTGTACTTCTCCACACTCCCGTCAGCCGCCTGCTTCACTTTGTAGATCCATCGCGAACCCACCACTGATTTCCCAACTAGTCTTGGGACAATCTCCCATGCACTGTTCCTGACGATCGAATCATATTCTTCGATCATGGAATCAACCCATGCGGGTTCCTCCACAGCTTCCTCAAAATAGGATGGCTCCGTCACAACACATTGACTCACAAGAGCCATGTATCCAGTGTACCGATCCGGTGACTGCCTCTGTCTGCGCTGTGCTGTAGGTGGTCCTACAACCTTCTCTGCATCTCGAGCCAGTCGCTCAGCTTCTGTAGTGCGCATGCGCCCTCTGATGGTTGGCGCTGCATAGGTGGTTTCTTCCACCTCCTGAACCTCCTCTTGTGGCTGATCCACATCCGGAAGCTCCTCCTTAGGAACTAACAGCTCCTCATCTGCATGCAAGTGTAGCTCCCTCTCAAGCGAACACTGCATGGCTTTCTCCTCCTGGAATTTTATATCCCGTCGCACAACAGTCTTGCGACTGTCTGGCACATACAACCGATAGTTGTGAGGTGTATCAGTGTACCCCACAAATATTCCAACTTCAGCAGTTGGATCCAGCTTCCTTCTTGCATCCTTCGTCACATGCATGTAGACAGGAGATCCGAAAATCCGCAAATGGGAAATATCAGGCCTCTTGCCCGAATAAGCCTCCTCTGGTGTACTCATGCCAAGAACCTTGTGAGGACAACGGTTCTGCACATACACTGCTGTATTGCATGCCTCAGCCCACAAGTGAAGGGGTAGGCTTTGATCATGCAACATCGCCCGTGCAGCACCCACGATCGTTCTGTTCTTCCGCTCAGCCACCCCGTTCTGCTGTGGGTTATGGGGTGCGATGAGCTCTCTCCGAATCCCTTCTGTGCTACAAAACTCCTTGAATTCAGCCGAGATGAATTCACCACCGTTATCACTCCTTAGAGCAATCACCTTCTTCCCCAACTCCTTCTCGACCAGTGCTTTAAACTCACAGAACTTCGCGAATGTATCGCTCTTCTTCTGCATGAAGAAGATCCAGCACTTTCGAGAGAAATCATCAACAAAGATCACATAATACTTGTGCTTTGTTGTCGAAGCAAATGAGAAAGGACCACACACGTCTGTGTGAACTCTCTCAAGGATCGTCGTGGCGCGACTATCCTTCTCGTGAAAGGTGGCTTTCACATACTTCCCTAAAGTACACCCCTTGCACTGATCTGACTGCGCAAGAGTGCCCTTAGGAAGCCCAGTAGAAATCTGCTGGAGGATCTTCAAAGCTCCATGGTGAAGGTGGCCCAATCTCCTGTGCCACAGTTCGCCCTCATCATCCCGGCTCACCACTTCTCCCGCCTTGCATGCCATAGCTGCGCAGCCATCTACCTGCAACTGATAAAGGTTCTTGGTCCAAACCCCTATCTTCTGGGTCTCTCCAGTAGTCTTACTGCGCAGGAAGGATTTTCCTTCGCTGAAGACCACATCATACCCCTTATCCTCCAACATCGCCACAGAGATCAAGTTCTTCTTCAATCCAGGTACATGCATGACATCCCTCAATACAAAGGGTTTACCAAACTCCCTCTGAAAGGATATGGTACCGATACCAGTCGCACTATATCTACCATCATCGCCCATCTCGATGTGCACACCCAAATATTTTTCCTCCAGATCTGAGAACAAATCCCGATCTCCCATCATATGAAATGATGCACCGCTGTCCAAGAACCATACCAATCCCATCACACTTGAAACCAAGCATGCGATCAGTGAAAAGTCAAGCTCGAACTATGAAGCCAAAGCTTCTCCATCTGCAGATCTTCCTGATTGCTTGTTCTTCTTCTTCTTTGGACAATTGGTAGCATAATGTCCGTGATCATGGCAGTGAAAACACTTCACTTTCGCCATATCCTGCTTCTTTCCCTTTGCACCGGAATGAAAAGTTTTCTTACCCTTCCCCTTCTTTTCTTTGGCAACCAAAGCACAATTTTCTTCATGAGCTCCCTTTGATGAAGATCCATCTCGAGTAGTCCTCCTTATCTCCTCCTGCATGAGATCCGCCCAAAGGCGCTCCCATCCCGTCAGCTTCTCCTGACCATTGACACTCTCTTGATATGAGTGCCAAGCCTTCAGAAGACCAAGGAGAGCCAGGTCGACCATGTCCTCGTCTTCGACAGTCACCCCCACACTTCCCAGCTCATCTCTGCATTGAGTGAACTTCGTGAGGTATTTGGCGATACTGTCGCCTTTCTCCATCTTGATGTTCCCGAGCTTATCTTTGAGCGCCAGCTTCCTTTGGTCGCTCTTACTCTGGAATAGATCCGTCAAAGCTTTCCACATTAAATATGGAGAAGCCTTTCCATGCAGGCTGGATACAATATGATCCTTGACGCCCTCCAACAGGATCCTTTGACATTTCGCCATCTTCTTTTGCCATGTTTCGACTTCAGCAGGATCAGTGGGCCTTTGGAAATCCGTATCCACGAACTCCTTCAGTCCATTATCTTCTAATACTGCCTCCATGCGATCCTTCCATGCAACATAATTCGAACTGCCTTCAAGAGCATATTCGAGTCGCAAACCGTTGAAAGACATTTTCAACACTGGCACCAAGAAAAAAAAACTGCTGCAAAATTCGAATTCCACCTCAAGGCTCAACCGCTCTAGACCTGTGAGAACAAATTATTTCTAGCACAAAGATCGACTGCAGGGGCATTTACTAGATATATCACCTTTCAAAGAAAGGATGGATCCAGAGGCTACCTGGCCCGCATGCAGACTCTGTCTACCGAAATAAGTTTGTAATCACTGTGATGATCAATCTCTGCTTCAATAGCTCTGATACCATGTAGAAATTTGCTGAATAATGATTAATTATCCACCAAGACTATCCTGGTCACATACTATTTGAACTTCATACACAACACATAATCTCTTCCACTCAGATCAACTCAGATCATCACACATGCGGAAATAAAAACAAGCGATAACACATCAAATCATCATACACATTAACACAGTATGTATGGGGAAAGCTTATAGCTGAAAACCCCGCAGCTATTGTGTATATTATAATGGAGAAATCATGTAACAACTCAGTACAATACTCCTCACAAGTACTCAGTACTTTCTCATGAAGTTACACACAAACTAGCTTGGTTTTGAATGGTTACTGGTTCAAAACTCACCGCCAATTGCCTTGCCTCTATTGCGCAATCATGGCCTGTCTAAATAGAGATCCAAGGTTCGAATCTCCTTGGCTTGAAAGTGCAATCATCATGGGCAATTCCTCCAAGTGTGGTGCAAATATCATGCACAACTGATGTCGCCACTGATAGCTAACTCCACCCTTTCATCTACCTCTTTCACTGGTCTCCACTAAAATGATCATGCACTGTAGTGAACTGATGTGTTCTTGAGTTGAATAATGAGTTACTAATTAATGAATTAAATAATATTTAATTCACTCCACTCATAACTAGTTGATTAGCTAGTTAAACTAATCTCAACTAGTTCAACTAAGTTAAATCGAACACAACTCCACTAGCTGTCTCATTAACTCCACCAAACTTCTGCCACTGAAGTCCTAACTGAAGTCAACCATGCATGTGCTCACCAAACCTTTGGGAATAGCGTAATTCCTCTGTCAAATGCATGAGCCACTTCCAAGGCTCGAACTGAAGTGCTCCAAGAGAGTAAACTGAAGTTTATAGTCTAAATATTATTAAGGGTAAATAATATTTGACTTCCCTATCTTAAGGAGAGGCAATCTAAAATAGACTTCGACCTATAGGTCCTGTTGGTCCTAAACTAACATTAGTCACCCTTATGGTGGTTTTAAGAAAGTCTTGCATCAAAAGCTATGGTGGATAGTGAAGTATTCAAACAGATGGCTGAGAAGCGAAAGACGAGGGACTAAACATAAAGCAATAAGGCAAGAGAAATACGAAAAATGAAGGCATAGAGCAAAAGGGGACTATGGTATCACGGAGGACGCAAATTGCATCCATCGCAGATCCGCCCCATCACAAAAGCGCATTTCTGTTGGTGCCACTTTCATCCATCACACTTGGAATTTTTGCGATTTGCGCATCTGTCGCACTTGGCATTTTTGCAATTTGCACATCCATCGCAGATCCTCCCCATCGCAAAAGCGCAAAAGCGCATTTCTGCTGGTGCCACTTTCATCCATCGCACTTTGCATCCATCGCAGATCCGCCCCATCGCAAAAGCGCAGTTTTGCTGGTGCCATTTTCATCCATCGCACTTCCCGCCTTTTGCGATCTGCGCTCTCCATATCAGGACCCGAAGTAATGAGGATGACGTGGCAAAGCTGACGCGTGGGACCTGAGTATCAATACGTTATGTCTAGAATCTGCCTTATGGGAAATATATTCAAGAATCGTCAGATTCTTATGATAAAAAGGTAAGGTAAAGTCCATTAGGTAACTGGTACTAAGGCCCGTACCAATATTAAACCCGGCACGAGGCGCCCACCCGTACTTTCGCACACCCAATCCTCATGCGCCGCGTGCCTCACTGTCAGTGTCCTTAGGACACTTGCCTCCCATCGTATTACCCATCCGTCTTTTAGCTCGAATTACCCATTCAGAGATAACATCTCCTCCGTATTTCTCTCCAGTAAAAAGTTGCAGGTTCCCGTCTACAACATATACCGAGTAGGAAAGGGCGCCTAGTCTACCCAATCATTGTCAGAAGTTCCCTGCGTCGCTTTCCCAAGTAGATTTACCTTCTGTTCCAGTACTCTGCCATTAATTCTCCCTCTGTTTTCCTTTTGCTTTTCAAATTCTTGAATGTCATCCATGGGAAGGGAACACCAAAGAAGAGTGAACCAGAGACCCCCCAAGTCCGTGAATCTAAGAATCCCCCTGAAGTTCAACCCATTCTCTCTCTGATTGTTGGCCTTTTAGGGGTAAGGAGTCCGGAAGACGTTTCCATGCTAGCACGCCAGATCATATGCAAACGTGCCCCCCACCAGAATCAGAAACTGCCTCCACTCCGCCTCGCCCGTGATAATTTGTAAACTCATGATTTGGCCTTAACAGCCTGTTTGACTTTTACTCAGCTAGTCTCTTTTTAAGTTTTCGAGTGGACGGTTCTTTCCACTCCTGCACTTTACATTTTCACTGAACTGTTATTTAAATTTCTGTTTTAAAGAAGAAAACGACTGAGGGCCTGATTATACATGATGGGAGGCCTGATTCCCCATCATGAGTTTTGTGGTTTTGAAAATGACATGTAACAAATTTTGTTATGCGAAGAAGATATTTTCCCAGAAAATATCTTCTCGCTAAGAGGAAAAGAAGCCTATATAAGATAGAAAAAAGGAGAAAACAAGGTTCCAAACTTTTTGAAGAATTGACTGTGTAAGAGCTTCTTGTTTGTAAATTTTGTGAAAGTTTTGATATGAATGCAAAGAGCCCGTAGGGCCTCAATGAAAAGGAGTTTTGTTTCAGATAAGGATTCTGGTCTCGATCCTTCACAGTGTGTTATTCTCCCTTGTGTGTTATAGTGTAGTTATTCATTTCGCTTATATCCATATATCTGGTATTGCATTCTGGAATGCGAGTTGCTGGCTGCTTCTGTTATGAATTTATCCCTGTGGATACTTATTTCATTAGATTCTTGGTACTTTAAATATGGCTAAGGTGTAATATGTTGTTCCATTTTCACTCCATTCACCTTTCTGCTATATTGAATGTTATGAAGTATTATTTACGAACGTGGTTATCATGTATGGATTCTTAATATTTAAGCCCACCACATGTTAACGTGTGTTTCTGAATGCTGTCTTTATAGGAATTAATATATTCTTCCTTCTACATTCTCAGTAGATACCCTTATATCATCCTGCTCTGTGAAGTATTTGGGAATTCAGCCCTTATTACAGGGAATTGTCTTGGAATTGTCTTATGCATTTATATTGGAGTTTAACATCTTATTCATTCATTACTGTTCATTCAGCGTTGAGATTCTGAAGTGTTTTGTACCATTTAAATCTAATTTTTCCACCTACAAAGAAATAGTATGAGAGCCTGATTCTGCTGAGATTATCCTTATTACATGGTCTTGACTCTCTGCTACATAAGATGTCCTAGGCATTGGTCTATGACAACTCTAGACTGTCTCTAGGAATTACAACATCTTTTTGGCGCCGTTGTCGGGGAACGAAGTTGAAGAATCTTAAGATCCTTGGGCCTCGAAAAAATCCATTCACTCTTCAGGTAGGTGAGCACGAAGAGTTGAGAGTTGTGCACCCCTCACCTTGGCGACTCCACAGTCATTTTACAGTTAAACCTTTTTGCAGTCCTGGTTCCCCGTAAGCCACACTTAAGGTCAGATACATCTCAGTCAAGGACACCTTCTGTGTCTGACCCAGAAAGAATCCTACATAAAGGAGGCTGGAGGGAAAGGCAGTCAGTTCATATCGAGATTCCTGAATTCTCCCTAGAAAAATTTCCATATCTCCCGTCCTCTTCTTCTCAAAACACCCAAATACAAGGCTCTAACCCTATTATAAGAGATACTGGTTACTTTTCAGAGAGCCCACCTCGGGGAGGCACCCATATCAAAGACGAAGCCGAGTCTAGCTATACTCCGCATTACTCTTTCCACCCTACCCCTGAAGTTGAGGAAATTAAGGAAGTTACTGAAGTATCTGTTGTTCACAGCCCAACATTCTCGTCAACCCCTCAAACCGCTGTTCATTACATCCCCATCATTATCCACACCTCACTTCCACCTTCTCCTCCTCCTCTTACACCTCAGCCTCTTGTATTACCTCCACCTCCCCCAATGGCGAATGTCCCTGGCTTCCTGCAAAACATATACGCTCCTTTGCAACTACCTGCAGTACTAAATGACATGCCGCAGGATTATTTAAATATTCTGCCCAGATTTAGCGGTGAGAATGACATTGAAGCACAGAAGCATGTCGAAATTTTCTGCTCTTTCACAGAGAATTTTAATGTGGAGCATCTAGACGTAGTTCTAAGGTTGTTCGTGCAATCCTTGGTTGGGGAAGCCAGAAAATGGTTCAAAACCCTTGGAGCTAATTCCATTAACACTTGGGAAGCAATGGAGGACGCTTTCATCAAAAAGTGGGGGGAAAGGAAAGATCACGGTGATGTCCTTACCAAGTATAACACTCTGAAAAAGAAGCACAATGAAGGGGTATCAGAGTTTATCAGAAGATTTAACAAATTGTACCTGAGTCTCCCCGCTGAGATGAAGCCTCATCAGACCGCTGCCAAGGTCGTTTTTGTGGTAGCATTTGATTCTGAATTTGGTTTCTCACTGAGAGAGAGAAAGCCAGCCACCCTGGATGATGCACAGACAGACGCGTTGGAGATAGAAGCAAATTTTTTCTCAACTGGCAAGTCCAAAGGGAAACAAGATCATGATACTAGAAGAAGGGGCAAAGAAGAAGTATCCACTTCAAGTCAAGATAGAGATTCGGCAAATGACAAGATTGAAGAGATGAATAGAATGATCAAGAATCTCTTAAATAAGCTGGTCAAGATGGAGATGGAGGCCAAGAATTCACCCCCAATTTTTTTTTAGAATGCTCCAAAAAGAGGATTCAATCCTCAATACAGGAAACCACCCTTGCAGATACTGCAGAGGGGACAGAAGGAGCAACAAGATCAGGTACCGCATCCTTTATACTTGGAGGGACAAGTGGAGGGTTCTCCTGAAGATTCTGCCTATGAACAAGAGGAGGCATGCCCCGTCTTCTCAGACAGTGATGACATAGAATGTCCTGTACAAGAAAGTGAGGAAGGGGAGCTACAAGCTCACCCAGAAATGAGGAACAACGAGGATACTGAAGAGCCCGAGATTGATGATTACTGTAAGCAGTTCGTTGACTTCATGCAAGCCCAGTTTAATAGAAGATATGACCTCAGGTCATCCAGAAAGAGGACCCGCACTCAATATGAAGAGGAGGACACACCCCAAAAGTCAACATCTGCACAGAAAGAGGTCAATACTCAAAAACCCCCAGAAAAAGGTAAGAGGCCCCTTTACCAATCTCTGCAATCTGATATTCAAATGCCTTCGTCTTCACAAGTAGCTGTGTCCCCTGATAATAAGCCCACAGTAAAAGAAGTTAAGCCTCCCCCACAAAGTAAGGAGTCAAAAGAAAAGGATGTGTCAATAGATAAGCCTTCATCTATCTTCTGTTTACAAAAAGAGCTTGAAAAAGTAAAAATACCAGTCCCTCTGTCTGAGTTATTGAAAAAACCTGCCTATCAGTCACAGGTCACTTCCTTCATCTCTCCTCCTGACGTACCACCCATTCCAGACAGTCTTAACCTGCAAGAAGAAAGACCTATGGTAGTGTTCGGTCCACACGTTGAAGAATTAGATCCCTCCACCCCTCCCTTTTATGTATCTTTAGTGATCCATGATCTATTATTGCATGATTGTATGTTAGACTCAGGAGCGTCTCACAACCTCATGCCCCTATCTGTCATGGAGCAATTGGGACTCAAAATCACTCGCCCGTATAAAGACCTCTATTCTTTTGATTCCAAAAGAGTGAAATGTTTGGGCATGATTAAAGATCTAGCAGTAAATCTAGCTCAGATCCCTGCCAAAAGTGTGGTGATGGATATTGTAGTGGCTGACATCCCAGCTCGCTTCGGTATGCTACTGTCAAGGTCTTGGGGAACCAGAATTGGAGGATCAATTAAGCTGGCCCTGTCCTATGCCACTATCCCTGTCTTTGGTGGCCAAGAGAGGAGATTGTACCGAGAAACCAGATTTGTTAAAACAATCACCAAGGTAGGGGACTCGATTAATTCTCCAGTCTACAGCCGCGATGGGGATTTCTCCTGTTTGATGTTAGAAGAGGATCAGGAATATGCCCATGAGCCCTCATTCTGCCAGATAAAGGTTGAATCATCAGTGCAAGACTGTGGATCTGAAATCTGGACACTCCACTTTGATGGGGCAAATTCCAGGGAAGGAAATGGAGCTGGAGTGTTGCTAATTTCACCTATGGGTCAATGGGTCCCCTTGTCCTTCAAATTGGAATATGAGGCCACAAACAATGTGGCTGAATATGAAACACTCATATTGGGGCTACAGACAGCAAGGAGTATGAAAATACAGAATCTAAAGGTGATGGGAGACTCTGAGTTGGTGGTTAGACAAGTGAAAAATCAGTGTCAAGCCAAACATCCTAGGCTAAAGGCCTATAGAAATGAAGTTTGGGATCTGGTAGAGAACTCTTTCTTGGCATTTAACATTCAATTCATGCCCCGAGAGCAGAACAGAATGGCAGAATCCTTGGCCGTGGCTGCTAGTACCTTCCAGCCACCTCAGAACCCTCTTCTGAGATATGAAATCGAAGTAAGGTACCGGCCTTCAATCCCTGATAACGTCAAGCACTGGCAGGTGTTTGAAGATGAGGAGCAGGTGAAAATGTTCCTAGAAACTGTTGGGGAGTTTTCCAACATGGAGATTGACAGTAGTGAGGAAGAGATTGGAGACATTCCAGAAGATAAGTTGGAAGAGAAGATAGCCAGTCACAAATTACTGCAGTTGAAAGGGAATGTCATTCCCCGAGGGATGGTGCCTTTGGAGAGGCTGTTTAACAAAAATTATGTTCCTTTACAGCCAAACAAAGTGGTGGCAGAAAACCAGGTCGAAGACCTCAATTTGGGCACTGAAGAGGATCCAAAAATTGTGAAGTTGTCCAGGAAGGTCCCGGATGAATACAAACAATTGTATCAAAATTTGTTCCAGGCCTACAGAGACGTGTTTGCCTGGTCATATCAAGACCTGAAAACTTTTTATGTCAGTATTATGCAACATAAGATTCCACTGAAGGGAGATGCAAAACCCCATAAGCAAAAACTCAGACAGATTAACCCCCTGTTGCTGCCCTCATTTGAGCAAGAAATAAAGAAATTGCTGAAGGCTAAAATTATAGTGCCACTAAGATATTCTGAGTGGGTGGCCAATTTAGTCCCAGTGTGAAAGAAGAATGGTGAAATAAGGTTATGTGTCGATTTCAGAAACTTGAACAAGGCATCCCTAAAAGATAATTACCCGCTGCCTAAAATGGACCATATCTTGCAGAAAGTAGTTGGAGCTGCCCAGATGTCCATGATGGATGGGTTCTCGGGCTACAATCAGGTGGCAGTATTACCAGAAGATCAAAATAAGACGGCCTTCACCACGCCATGGGGAACGTTCATGTACGCCAGAATGCCTTTCGGGCTGATCAACGCAGGAGCCACTTTTCAGAGGGCCATGGATATTGCTTTCATTGGAGAGCAGGACCAGTTTGTGGTGGTGTACCTGGATGAAATTACTGTATTCTCAAAGAATGATGTGGAACATATAGAACACCTGTGTAGGACCTTTGAGAAGTGTAGAAGGTATGGCCTCTCCCTTAACCCACAGAAGTCCCTGTTTGCACTAGAAGAGGGCAAGCTCTTGGGGCACATTGTAACCAGAGATGGAGTGAAGATAGACCCTAAAAGAGTTGAAGTTATAAATGGCATCGCCCTGCCCAGAAACAAAAAGGAAATTCAAGTATTTCTATGCCGAATAAATTTTCTGAGGAGGTTCATCCCTAACTATGCTGAGATAGTTAGGCACATCACCGACATGTTAAAGAATAACAATGAAGTGAAGTGGTCATCTGAATCGAGGGAGGCCTTTACTAGAATCAAAAATGCATTTTCTGAAGCCCCAGTATTGGCTGGGCCTGATTACTCCAAACCTTTTATGATTTTTTATTTTGCTTCACCCCACACAGTGGCCGGAGTTCTGTTGCAGAAGAACGAGGAAGGCTATGAGCAGCCAATTGCATTCTTCAACGAAGTACTGCATGATGCCGAGCTCAAATATAACATTTTGGAGAAGCAAGCCTATGCTCTGGTGAAATCCCTCAAGGCCTTCAGAATGTACGTTTTACAGTCCCATATCACTGCATTTGTTCCCACAACAGCCGTTAAGGACATTCTCATCCAAGGGGACAGTGAGGGAAAATGAGGAAAATGGATAGCCAAGATACAGGAGTATGAGTTGGATATTCGTCCTACCAAATTAATCAAGGGCCAAGGTCTAGCCAAGATCCTTTCTGAGTCAAATTGCTAGGCCTTGGGTATCAATCTGTCGATGACTGCAAACGAAGATTCTGAGGAAAATGAAAAACCACAGGGAGTGGAGATAGCCTCCCAGAAGATACAGATGAAATACCTCACTAGCCAATGGTACAAGGAAATAGTGGAGTACCTCCTAACGCTGAGCTGTCCACCTAGCTGTGAGACGGCTAAATACAGGACACTCAGGTTGAAGTCGCAGAAATATATGGTTGCAAATGGCTGGCTGTACTGGAGGGATCCCTCAGGTATCCTGCTTTTATGTCTGACCGAGGAAGAGGTGGGAAGTATTATAGCAGAGTTCCACGAAGGTATATGCGGGGGCCATTACAGTTGGAGGGCTACCGCTCACAAGACCCTGAAGGTTGGTTTCTACTGGCCAAAATTATTTGGAGAAGTTTTCACCTGGGTCAGGGCATGCGACAAATGCCAGAAATTTGCAGAAAAATAGAAACTCGCAGCTCTGCCTCTGATTCCTGTGCATGTCGATGAACCTTTCAAACAGTGGGGAATTGACTTCATAGGTGAGATTCACCCACCCTCCAGTGGGCAGCACAAATGGATCCTAACTGCTATAGATTACTTTACGAAGTGGGTGGAAGCCATACTTGCACAAAATGCTATAGACACAGTGATAATTAAATTCGTGGAGGAAAACATTATATCCAGGTTTGGATGTCCTGCTAGGATAGTAACCAACAGTGCCCAAGCCTTCAAATCTACAAAATTCATGAATTTTTGTCAGCAATATAACATCACTCTGGGCCACTCTATAGCTTACTATCCATAGGGAAATGGTTTGGCGGAATCGTCAAACAAAACGCTGGTCAGAGCTCTGAAGAAGACAATAAATGAAAACCAGAGGAACTGGGATTCTCGACTGAAGTTCGCTCTGTGGGAAAACAGGATAACTAGTAAAAGGGCAACTGGAAAATCCCCCTATGAGTTAGTATATGGGCGAGCAACTGTTTTCCCTATACAGCTGGCCTTGCCAGTGGCTCGATTTATGGAGGAAAGCCAGGAGGAACCTGATGATGTCATCAGGAGAATTAATCAACTGGTAGAGCTTGAAGAAACTCGCAGTCAGGTGAACCAACGGCTTGTAGAATACCAGGAGAAGATGAAAGAGTTGTTTGACCAGCATACCAAGGATAGAAAGCTACAGGTGGGAGACCTAGTTCTCAGGTGGGATGTACGAAGGGCTGATAAAGGTAAGCATGGTAAATTTGATCCCCTTTGGTTCGGCCCTTTCAGGATTACAAAACAGGGAGGAAATAATACCTTTAAGCTGGAGAATTTGCAGGGAGATCTGTTGGACGCCCCTATAAATGGGCAGTTCCTCAAACCGTACTTTCAGTTCTGAAGCAGGCTGAAAAAGCCTGATTGTATTATATTGTACATTAGCTGCTGTTTCCGCTTTTGAATTGAATAATGCATGAGTTATGTTGATTGATGAAGGAGGAAGAAGGCGTTCAGAGAAGACAACAGGTGGTCTGCGTAGTTCTCAAAACGCTCAAGGATGAACGTGCCGTCCCCAAATGGAGCCAATGTTGGTCCTAAACTAACATTAGTCACCCTTATGGTGGTTTTAAGAAAGCCTTGCATCAAAAGCTATGGTGGATAGTGAAGTATTCAAAAATATGGCTGAGAAGCGAAAGACGAGGGACTAAACATAAAGCAATAAGGCAAGAGAAATACGAAAAACGAAGGCATAGAGCAAAAGGGGACTATGGTATCATGGAGGACGCAAATTTCATCCATCGCAGATCCGCCCCATCGCAAAAGCAAAAAAGCGCATTTCTGCTGGTGCCACTTTCATCCATCGCACTTGGCATTTTTGCGATTTGCGCATCCGTTGCACTTGGCATTTTTGTGATTTGCGCATCCATCGCAGATCCGCCCCATCGCAAAAGCGCAAAAGTGCATTTCTACTGGTGCCACTTTCATCCATCGCACTTGGCATTTTTGCGATTTGCGCATCCGTCGCACTTGGCATTTTTGCGATTTGCGCATCCATCACACTTTGCATCCATCGCAGATCCGCCCCATCGCAAAAGTGCAGTTTTGTTGGTGCCACTTTCATCCATCGCACTTCCCGCCTTTTGCGATCTGCGCTCTCCATATCAGGACCCGAAGTAATGAGGATGACGTGGCAAAGCTGACACGTGGGACCTGAGTATCAATACGTTATGTCTAGAATTTGCCTTATGGGAAATATATTCAAGAATCGTCGAATTCTTATGATAAAAAGGTAAGGTAAAGTCCATTAGGTAACTGGTACTAAGGCCCGTACCAATATTAAACCCGGCACGAGGTGCCCACCTGTACTTTCGCACACCCAATCCTCATGCGCCGCGTGCCTCACTGTCAGTGTCCTTAGGACACTTGCCTCCCATCGTATTACCCATTCGTCTTTTAGCTTGAATTACCCATTCAGAGATAACATCTCCTCCGTATTTCTCTCCAGTAAAAAGTCGCAGGTTCCCGTCTACAACATATACCGAGTAGGAAAGGGTGCTTGGTCTATCCAATCATTGTCAGAAGTTCCCTGCGTCGCTTTCCCGAGCAGATTTACCTTCTGTTCCAGTACTCCGCCATTCATTCTCCCTCTATTTTCCTTTCGCTTTTCAAATTATTGAATGTCAGCCATGGGAAGGGGAACACCAAAGAACAGTGAACCAGAGACCCCCCAAGTCCGTGAATCTAAGAATACCCCTGAAGTTCAACCCATTCTCTCTCTGATTGCTGGCCTTTTAGGGGTAAGGAGTCCGGAAGACGTTTCCATGCCAGCACGCCAGATCATTTGCAAATGTGCCCCCCACCAGAATCAGCAACTGCCTCCACTCCGCCTCGCCTGTGATAATTTGTAAACTCATGATTTGGCCTTAACGGCCTGTTTTACTTTTACTCAGATAGTTTCTTTTTAAGTTTTCGAGTGGACGGTTCTTTCCACTCCTGCACTTTACATTTTCACTGAACTGTTATTTAAATTTATGTTTTAAAGAAGAAAACGGCCGAGGGCCTGATTATACATGATGGGAGGCCTAATTCCCCATCATGAGTTTTGTGGTTTTGAAAATGACATGTAACAAATTTTGTTATGCGAAGAAGATATTTTCCCAGAAAATATCTTCTCACTAAGAGGAAAAGAAGCCTATATAAGGTAGAAAAAAGGAGAAAACAAGGTTCCAAACTTTTTGAAGAATTGATTGTGTAAGAGATTCTTGTTTGTAAATTTTGTGAAAGTTCTGATATGAATGCAAAGAGCCCGTAGGGCCTCAATGAAAAGGAGTTTTGTTTCAGATAAGGATTCTGGTCTCGATCCTTCACAGTGTGTTATTCTCCCTTGTGTGTTATAGTATAGTTATTCATTTCGCTTATATCCATATATCTGGTATTGCATTCTGGAATGCGAGTTGCTGGCTGCTTCTGTTATGAATTTATCCCTGTGGATACTTATTTCATTAGATTCTTGGTACTTTAAATATGGCTCAGGTGTAATATGTTGTTCCATTTTCACTCCATTCACCTTTCTGCTATATTGAATGTTATGAAGTATTATTTACGAACGTGGTTATCATGTATGGATTCTTAATATTTAAGCCCACCACATGTTAACCTGTGTTTTGGAATACTGTCTTTATAGCAATTAATATCTTCTTCCTTCTACATTCTCAGTAGATACCCTTATATCATCCTGCTCTGTGAAGTATTTGGGAATTCATCCCTTATTATAGTGAACTGTCTTGGAATTGTCTTATGCATTTATATTGGAGTTTAACATCTTATTCATTCATTACTGTTCATTCAGCGTTGAGCTTCTGAAGTGTTTGGTACCATTTAAATCTAATTTTTCCACCTACAAAGAAATAGTATGAGAGCCTGATTCTGCTGAGATTATCCTTATTACATGGTCTTGACTCTCTGCTACATAAGATGTCCTAGGCACTGGTCTATGACAACTCTAGACTATCTCTAGGAATTACAACAGGTCCAAAAAATAGAGTCCCATCTATTTTTACCAACATGACCAATACTCCAAGAATAACATACTGCAATCCCTGGACCATGCTCCATATGTCTAAAAATAGATTTTGCGCCAGAATTTGCCTGCGGGCCCACTTAGTGAAGGCGACTTCATTTCACTAAGCTCCATCATCTTGCTGCATTTTCAATAGTTACAACTATCACAAAAAAGTTTAACTCACTTAAATGAGTTAAACTGATTACAACCTGCATTAACTAATGCACCACTGCACTTCAAACTTTGTTACAACTAGAATTACTCTGCATGCCTCACCAACTACCCCTAACTTGAAATCCACTAGCTAATTGAGTTTATCACTCTCATTTAACTATTTCAAATTTACATTGAGAATAAATGACAATTTATTATCCATCTTAATTAAGGGATAACTAAAATATACATGCACCCAAAAATAGCACAGTGGGCCCCACCCTAGTCTGGATGCTTAATGAAACTAGGCGTGGGTGCTGAAATTTTCTTGTTGAATCTCAACACTCCCTCTCAACAAGAAATGGATTATCCTTCACCCTGATCTTGTCTCTATGGTATTCGAATTTTCTCTTGGTGAGCACCTTCATCATAATATGTACATCCTGATCTTCCGTGGGAATGTACCGAAGAAAAATTATCCTTCTCTGCACACAATCTCTGTCATGAGATGGTACTGGATAACTATATACTTGGACCTATCCTGAAACACAAATTGAGAGTTTAATGCAACTCTGAGTATCACAATGAATCATTATCAGATCCATCTGAGAACCAAACAAACCAACCAAGATCTTTTTCATCCAGATATCATCTTTACTTGCTGCCATGTATTCCACTTCCACTGAGCAGAGTGCCACAGATCTTTGTTTCCTGCTATACTAGGAAACTATTGTCGATCCTATGTTAAAGATCCCACCTGATGTGCTCTTTCTTTCTGATGGAATTTCCGCCCAATTTGCATCCATGAAGCCTTGAAGCTTCACTCCCTCTTTCTGTCTATACCATAGACCATACTATGATGTTCCCCTTAGGTATCTCAGGACATGCTTCCCCACCTTCCAAAATATCTTGGTAGGCTTAACCATAGCTTGACTCAGCTGGTTAACTGCGTAGAAAATGTATGATCTCGTGTTCACCAAATACATTAGTGAACCCACTAACTGCCTGTAGACAGTAGCATCCACTACCTCTCCAGAAGTAGCATCCTCTTTCCTCCATTTTCTTGGAAGAGGAGTATCCATGGGTTTGCAGCTCCTCATGTTAAACTTACCTAGTATATCCTTTGCATACTTGCCTCGAGACACAAAAATTTCACCATCCCGCTGCGATATTTCCAATCCAAGGAAATAATTAAGGAGTCCCATGTCCTTCATTTCGAACTCCCTTGCACGATCCTCCTTGCATGAGTATATCAGCTTCTCATCACCAGTCAAAATTAGATCATCAACATATAGAACAATAATCAATAGCTTACCCTCAACCACAATCTGGTACATGTTTTTCATCTGCTTCACTTTTGGTGAAGCCCAATCCAGTGAAATAGTTGTCTATTCGAGTCTACCAAGCACGAGGTGCTTGCTTCAAACCATACAATGCTCTTTTGAGTCTACACACATGAGAATCACTGTTGAAGATCTTGAAAACTTTAGGCTACTCTATGTACACCTCTTCCTTAATGATCCCATCGAGAAACACAGTTTTCAGATCCATTTGATGAATGCGCCAACCCATCTGCGCTGAGAGTGAAAGGATGGATCTTATGGAAGAGTACCTTGCAACAGGTGCAAAAGTCTCATCATAATCTATCCCCTCGATCTGTGAGAATCCCTGGGACACAAATATGGCCTTGTATTTCTCCAAACTCCCATCAGCATCTTGCTTTACCTTGTATATCCCTCTCAATCCAACCATTGATTTGTCGACTGGTCTTGGGACTATCTCCCATGCACTGTTCTTGATAATGGAGTCATACTCCTCCACCATTGCATCAACCCAAGTTGGTTGTTGCAATGCTTCCTGAAAGGAATATGGTTCAGTCATAATACATTTTCTCATAAGAGCCATGTATCCAGTAAATCGGTCAGGAGACAGTCTCTGTCTGCGCTATTAATTAGGGGCTCCTACATTCTCTGCAGCATCAAGTCTCAATCTATCAGCTTCCGTGGTGCGCCTTCTGCTATTTATGATGGATGGATCTGCATAAGTGTTTTCATCCACTCCATGAACCTCCTCAGATGGATGATCCACATCTTGAGACTCATCCTTGGGAACTGACAATTCCTCCTCTGCATGCAAGTCTAGCTCCCTCTCAAGGGATAACCACATGGCTTTCTCCTCATCAAATTTTATATCCCCTTGCGCACATTAGGGGAATTTTGAGGTCTAAAATGGGCCTCCTAAGAAAAATGTACAACCAAAATAAAATTTATAAGAACCAATAGGATTCAATATGATGATTTCAACCATGGGGGATGATTCACCATTTTTTAAATAAAAGGGTAAAAATATTAAAAAATAATAAAATAATAAAACTACTTTTTTTAACTTAGCTCCCAAATTGTTTACTCAAATTTCGAGCGAGAGTACTTGTTGAATGAAAAATTTAATTCCTCATCCAAGGAGTACCCATGTTGCATACTTTCGATGGACCCTGCTACGCAAAAAATGAGAAATACATGAAAAACATGATTGCAATCACGTTTTTCATGTATTTCTCATTTTCCGTGTAGAAAGGTCCATCGAAAGTATGCAACATGGGTACTCCTTGGATGAGGAATTAAATTTTTCATCCAACGAGTACTCCCACTCAAAATGTTAGTAAAAAATTTGGGAGATAAGTTGAAAATATGAGTTGAAAAAGTAGTTTTTTCTTATTTATGTAGAGTTTGTTTGCAAATCTTGGTGTTAGAGGGAGAAAACTCATCAAGGGTTGCATTAAGCTCGATGAGTGTTGTGTTGTGTTTGATGTTCAATGCTTGCAGATCTCTTGATGCTCAGGGTTTGTGGCCTACCATGCTTAAGCATGCTTACCCATCCAAGCTTGCAGACTTATTAGAAAGGTGTTGGTAGCAAGAGCCTACACTGAAGCCATTTATAAAATTCTCAATTAGATAAAGACTTGTAGCATGTTGACAAGAAGTTGCTATTGATTTGTTAGGTGCTTCATGATCATTTATGTTTTTTCAGGCTAGAGATGAGGGTGAGAATGAGCGAAGGGAGGATTAATCATCGAGTGGTTTCTTTTCTACTTGCAGGTGAACAACTTGTTCTCAGTGAAACAAAATAGATGATTCAATTTTTAGATAGTAGTCCAATATATCACAATTTTTATTTTGATTATGCTATTGTAAACAACTCGGAATTGGTTATATTATGTTTTAATTTTGAATACATATTGTGAATGAGGTCTACTCTTGGGGTCTCGCACCCAATAAATTGTTTGGATTTGTATCCTTATATGGTCTAGGCTACTTCCCTTTCGCTAATGATCCTAACTATATTTCCTTTCCTGTCATGTGCTTGGGTTGGTAAAAGGACTAGACCCAACACTCATCTCTACAAATTTATATGACCATGACTAGCCTGAACTTTAGATGGCTTTGATCAAGTCATCTTCGGTTGATTCATAGGTTTGTAAAGGATGGACTCGCCTTACCTCACAAATAAATCACTGACGCATTGGAAATTCCATTTCTAGTGGGTTATTCCGTAGGTAATATATAACTATAGCCATTTAGTTAGACCCTAAATCAAGTGAAGTGGGTAAGATAGAGCAATAGTGAAAGTGTAATATTCCTACATTAGCATGCAGCTAATAGGAATATTGAATTTTTATTTTTGCACCTAGTAGATGAATAAATGGGGGACGAGACCCATAATTAACTTAAATCAGTTAAAAAACCCTCTTGGTATGAAAGGGGATCATTCTAGTAGCTGTATTTCACACCCTCATGTGTGAAAATGGAATTTTTCTTATGGACAAAGTCAAGTTTGACCAAGTCAACAACATGCATGAAGAGGAGTGGATTATCAATGCAAAATAGCTCAATGTGAACAAGGATCAGCCTAAACAAACATATGAGAGCTATCTTGAAGACACTTGAGTGTGAAAGGGGATGAAGCAGGTTGAAGAGGTCAACCTTGACCAAATCAAATAGCGTGATTTTGGAGGAGTGGCCTTCATGGAGACAACGCAGTTTTGGAGGGAGATTGATCATGTGCATGTGGAAACCCTAATGGGTGGGACCCAAGGTGAGGAGCCTCACAAAGCTTATAAGGAAGGGGATGGCATCCATTTGAGGTTAGCTTGATGATTATTGATTTTGGTCTGCATGACTATTTGGCATCCTCTTTCTATTTAGCAGAGTTGTAGTGCTGTTTAGCATAAGGAATTCTTGTTTAGGAATTCCTTCTCCACTCAAGAGAGGCCTCTTGAGGGAGATTGCGCTTTAGTTTTCCACATTCAGGCTTGAGGCCAAGCATCCTCCTTCATCTACAGTGTATTTTCTGTTGAGAGTTGGGTTGTGTTGCAGGGTGTTGTAGTGGAAGCACCACAATACCACTTCCAGAGCTTGTATTTCAGAGGAGGAAGCCTTTCTTTCTCTGGGAGATCAGTGAGTGAGTCTCTGAGCTTCAATTCAGATCTTGGAATGTGGCCAATGTACTTCTCATCCTCTACAATGCAGTCCCTTGTAGGAACTGCGTCATTTTTATAAGCATTGCAGATTCAGGGTCAAGACCCTTGATCTTGAGCTTGTCCTTTGGGGAAAGGGCCAACTCTTCTCCTAGGAAGATTGTATAAAGCTTATTCTTCTATTTTCTATAAATTTTAGCTACATATATATATATATATATATATATATATATATAGCTACAGTATAACTGTGTTTTCCAGATCTAGATCTGTAGATCTGCCATTTTTGTACTTGTACTTTCATGCAGCCCTTACCGGGTGGTTCTTATTTTGTATAAAAAGGGAAGATATCTCAATTTTCTTAGCCATTGATGATTTTAAACTCAAGATATATTATTTATCATCATTTTCTACATAAAACCTCATAAAAATAATGCTGTTATATGCTTTAGTCTTTTATGTTAGAAAAATTCATGGGGTTTGGGCTTATTTGAGTTGTATTGGGTTGGGGATATCTGTTTAACTTGACTAGAGTGATTTGTTTTTGCTCCAATTATAGATGTGAGCTTTATATTGAATATTAAAAGGGATCCAAGTCCCATTTCTCATAGTTATAACATAATGTTCTGAAGACAACCTTTTTATGGCCCTATTTGCTGCATTTCCCCAACGTTTGGGATCATAAGTTGTAACAAGTTGCTGCTGTAACATTAGATGATGGCTATGTGTTTCTTAACACATATCATGAGTTAATAGATTTATTATACTCCATAATTGTGTTTACATATTGCTACATTCCCATTCTTGGGCAATTTCTAGCCTTACTAGGTGTGAGAGGTCTTTTACCTCACCTAGTCTAATTCGTTTCTGATTTCCTCTTGGATTTGGGTCTTATATTATAAAATATAGGGGATCTAAGGGCTGATCTTGTTTTCTGTAGCACACATTCCTGAAAAATGCATTTTTTAGGCATGTCTTGCTAGCAATCCAAATTTGGGAATATTACAGTGGTATCGAAGCATGATCTTTAGCTCAACTTGTGAGTTCCAACTATCAGAAGGAGCAAGATTAGAATGATGGAGAGGATGAATTTACTCTCATCACTTTTCAGATCCAAAAAGAATCTCTCCCAGGAGGTTAAGCTGATGAGGGAGAAGAGATGCCAAGAAACTCCTAAAGGGTTTCAAGAAGAGGAAGAATCATGCACTTCCTATTCTCATGACAAATAAGACAAGGAGCATGGAAGACACTTAGATCACCAGATTCTAAGTGAATACCTTGTTGAGTACAAGTCTCAACCTAGAGCCTTCAAGGAGACTCTAGCCTTCCCACAGTTCATTCAGCTGGAGGAAGAGAGGAGACCCTACAACAAGGGAGAAATCAAGGGAAATAGGTTTCTATTGTCCAATTTTGATGGGACATCAGCAAAAAAGGCTTGGACAAGAAGACTTGAAGCATTCTTATTACTACATACAATGGTAGAAAGAGAAGTAGTAGAGATTGTAGCACTGCACATGAAGGGCAAAGCAAGCACATGGTGGTTTAGTCACATAAGTCATACAAAAATATCTACTTTTGTAGATTTCACTCAGAGTATGATCAGGAGATTTGATGAAGGAAAATCAGGGAGGGAGGAGCCCTCATCACCTCTTGAGGAGACTTGTATCAGTGTTATCACAACCTTGGAGGAGCAGCCTTCAATATCAGTAGTTGAGGAAGCCAACACAATAGAAGAAGGAACTCTTGCAGCCATGCAAGGATCATCACTTACTGCTAATCTAGAGTAGCAAGGTTGCATTGCGCTGTCCAAGAGCAACAGTGAAGAAAGAAGGACACATTCCTCATGGGAGAATTCAGATGTCAGCTTCATTCAGGAAGCAATGGAGGAAGAGATGACAAAGGGTATACATCTTGAGATGAGAAACATTTTCTCCTCTCTAGATGACACTTTCTCAATGAGCATGCCACAACTCAAAGAGAGACTTCTACTTGAAGCAGATCCAAGACCTCATTGGTTTTGGAAGGCCATGCATGAGGAGGAGGTCTCATCAAGAGATCCCATTAGAGGTGCACTTCAATATTTCATGAAGTGAAACGTTCTTCAAAGATTTGAGGAGGTTGGTGTCCTACCATGGGAGGATATCAAGTATTTGCAGAATGAGATCCATCACCCACATTGGGATGAGTGGATGGCAGGATGGAGCAAGAGGTTTCCAAACCCCTTGCATATATATGATACAGGCCAGTAAGAATCATGGTTGCGCTAGTTGCTTTTGGGTGAGTATGGTTACTACCCAAAAATTTCTATTTCCCTATCTCGTGCCTTAAGTCTCAATGATAGGATGCATAAGAAGAAGGCATGGTTGTTGTGGTTGTTAAGAAGAGAGTTTGTAAATCATATGTCGAATCTTATGTCTATGTATTTACCCTTGTTTGAGGTATGTCTCATGTATCCACATGTATTTATGTTTGAGATGTATCTCATGTATGTACCTTGGGTTGGAAGGGAGGATAACTCCCACATAATGTATAATGGAACTTGTTTGTACTGTGTTGATGAGACATCTCACATGCTCATCATTGTATTATTTCGGCATGATTTGCATTTTGATAATGCAAGAGGGCAGCAAGAATCCTTGTTGTTATGGTTACTATTGGGAGAGTATGGGCTAAAATTTCTCCATACTCATCATGATATTTCCAGAGAGGGGAATGGCACATTCAAAGTGCAAAGAGGCTACCCTTCAGCATTGGAGGAAAAGGAGAGGCTTCCACATAAGGGGAAGAGCTTCTCACATATCAGAATATTAGTGGATGGCTTTGGCATGTGGAATTTCAAAGAGAGAAGTCATGAAGTGACAAGAACCTTAACACTAAGGCCAACAACACTATCACTAGAGAGTATGTTCTTATTGATGGAGTGTCCCAAGGGGAGTATGCATCCTTCCTTATTGCATATTTTTAAGAGGAGATTCTCATGGGAGGAATCATCCATGGACCTGACTTTCAGCCTACTCATTATGCATGGTAAGAGATACATTTTTGTACTTGTTGATTGTTCCATTGAGTGTCTGTATCTTCTCACTTTCTATGGATAGTGCATTGCTCCACATAAGAGCAAGATTATTCTTGGGTTACATGGTCACTTTAGGGCTAATATTTATAATGTTAATAACCCATCTCTACATAACTTTGGGCAAGTGTATAATTGTTTTGATTGTGCTCAGCTGATATATATTGCTGATTACTACCCTATAGTAGATGAGCAAACTTGTGCAGCTAGTAATTCATTGAGAAACAACTTGCCACATGATGTTCTCAAGTAGCAGTTGGGAAAAATGCGCTGTATCCACTTGATAAAACATTGGTATCATTTAACCTTCAACATTTTTCTGATTTGGATGCCAAATGGTGATGATTTTCCATTCATTTTGAATGGGATGAATTGGGCCAGGATGATTCATGACATGGGAGAAAGGATCCTTGGATACCTAATCTTATTCTTGCCACTTGAGGGAAACCTTATTGTAGCCCAAGGAAAACATATAATCTACACTTGTCATAAGTGGAGAGGAAGACAACGTGGGGTAGGCCATATTGTCTACCATGTTCAGTTATTCAGCCCACCTACATTACAGGAGCTAAAGATGGAGGATATTTTTTATGAGTTGCCATGTGGGAGGGTGACTCATCTTGTATGGATGATAGCATGGAGGTGGGGTTTTTACATGAGAATGATAGTTCCCAAACATATTTCAGACTCCATGCTTTGGGAGGAAACTCTCCAGTTCTATCCTTGTAGTTGCTTGAGGACAAGCAACATTTGGGAGGGGAGGACTGTAATATTCCTACAATAGCATGCAGCTAATAGGAATATTGATTTTTGATTTTTGCACCTAGTAGATGAATAAATGGGGGAGGATACCCATAATTAACTTAAATCAGTTAAAAACCCTCTTGTTATGAAAGGGGATCATTATATTAGTTGGATTTCACACCCTCATGTGTGAAAATGGACTTTTTCTTGTGGACAAAGTCAAGTTTGACCAAGTCAACAACATGCATGAAGAGGAGTGGATTATCAATGCAAAATAGCTCAATGTGAACAAGGATCAGCCTAAACAAACATATGAGAGCTAGCTTGAAGACACTTTAGTGTGAAAGGGGATGAAGCAGGTTGAAGAGGTCAACCTTGACCAAATCAAACAATGTGATTTTGGAGGAGTGGCCTTCATGGAGACACAGCGCATTTTTGGAGGGAGATTGATCATGTGCATGTGGAAACCCTAATGGGTGGGACCCAAGGTGAGGATCCTCACAAACCTTGTAAGGAAGGGGATGGAAGCCATTTGAGGTTAGCTTGATGATTATTGATTTTGGTCTGCATGACTATTTGGCATCCTCTTGTTGTTTAGCAGAGTTGTAGTGCTGTTTAGTACAAGGCATTCCTGTTTAGGAATTACTTCTCCACTCAAGAGAGGCCTCTTGAGGGAGATTTCACTTCAATTTTACACATTCAAGCTTGAGGCCAAGCATGCTCCTTCAACTTCAACGTAGTTTCTGTAGAGATCTGGGTTGTGTTGCAGGGTGTTGTAGTGGAAGTACCACAACACCACTTCCAGAACTTGTATTTCAGAGGAGGAAGCCTTTCTGTATCTGGGATACCAGTGAGGGAGTATCTGAGCTTAAATTTAGATCTTGGCATGTGGCCAATGTACTTCTCATCCTCTACAATGTAGCCCCTTATAGGAACTATGTCATTTTTCTGAGCATTTCATTTTCAGGGTCAAGACCCTTGATCTTGAGCTTGTCCTTTGGGGAAAGGGCCAACCCTTCTCCTAAGAAAGATTGTATAAAGCTTCTTCTTCTATTTTCTGTACATTTCAGCTACATATATACAGAGCTGCAATATAACTACGTTTTCCAGATCTAGATCTGCAGATCTACCATTTTTGTAATTGTACTTTCATGCAGCCCTTGCCGGGTCGTTCTTATTTTATATAAAAAGGGAAGAGATCTCCATTTTCTCAGCCATTGATGATTGTAAACTAAAGATCTATTATTTTTTATTATTTTTTGCATAAACCATTATAAAAATAATGCTATTATATGCTTCAATATTTTTTGTTAGCAAAATTCATGGGGTTTGGGCTTATTTGAGTTGTATTGGGTTGGGGAGATCTATTTAACTTCGCTAGAGTGATTTTTTTTTTGCTCCAATTCTGGATGTGAGTTGTATATTGCATATTCAAAGGGATCCAAGTCCCATTTCTCATAGTTATAGCATAATATTCTAAATACAACCTTTTTATGGCCCTATTTACTGCATTTCCCCAAGTTTTGGGATCATAAAAGGTGTAACAAGTTGCTGATGTAACATTAGATGATGGATATGTGTTTCTTAACACATATAATGAGTTAATAGCTTGCTGCTGCTCCAAAATTGTGTTTACATATTGCTACAGTCCCATTCTTGGGCAATTTCCAACCTTACTAGGTGTGAGAGGTCTATTTACCTCACCGAGTATGATTGGTTTTTGATTTCCTCTTGGATTTGGGTCTTAGATTATCATATCTAAGGGATACAAGGGCTGATATTTTTTTCTGAAGCACACATTCCTGAAAAATGCTTTTTTCAGGCATGTCTTGCTAGTAATCCCAATTTGGTAATATTACAGAAAGAATAGGTATAAATGGAAGCTACATCTTAAGCGAGTGGACCATTCAGGAAACCAACAATGTAAGGACACCCTATTATGTCAGGCTTGTTGCTTTCGTAGCTCTATCTCTATCTAAGATATTGAACCTTGTCCACACTCATCTTTCCACCAAGGTATAAATCATCCCCGAGCACAATACTCAAATAATGGAAAACCACCTTGTATGTAGTACATTCACAAAGCTGTTGAATTTTCTCCTTACTATGAGCACTTAGATAACTTGAAAGTGAATCCCATCAGATCTGAAGTTGGCAACGAGTGGGAAATGTAAATGGTGTAAATTTTTCTAATTGAAAAGTAAAAAAGTTTCCAAAGTTTGTCTCTATGACTATAAAATAATAGAGAAATATCAAATAATAGAGAAACTTCGATCTTGATCTAGTCATGTAGATTCTGAGAATAAATTTCATCAGCTATTTGGTTATAATTATTATTATTGCACTTCTGTGTATGGAAGAAACTGAGCCCCACTTGGTAGTCGTCCCATATATGGCACAAGGCCATCTCATTCTATTTCTAGGATAATCCAAGCTACTAGTGCCGCAGGGTCTGGAATTTCCTATGTTGCGACCCCGAGGAACACCAATAGGTTCAATCCTTAGGTTGAATGCTCAAATCTGGACACATGAATAGTGTCTCTATATGGGTGTGGCATTCAAAGATTGGTCGGATCAATAGATGAGTAGTCATAATGAGGAAGTCGCTCAGAATTTCTCTCCTTTGACTCCTTTATAGTCTCATGCATCATCGCCGACATGAGTACGGGAGGCCTAGCATTTCTTCCAGTTCTAGCTTCCCTACCATTACTATGATTAGATTATTTAATTATAGTCACAGTGTTTGATCTAGAAAAATTATTGTTCATATTTTTTTGAAAATGGATAATAATTTTAAAATTTATCATAAAATAATCGCAATATACTTTAGTCGCGTTCTTATCCAAAGAACTTTGTGATGGTGTTATTTAAAAGAACTTGAATAGTACAATCTAAAACATTATAAAATAATTCCTTCAAACATATTTTGGAAAAATAAAATGCAAGAGAATATTTCCATTCGTTGTAAATACCTAACTACTATTGCACACTATTGCAATTTGTACGAAGAGTTATTCAAACTAGAATAAAATAACTATCAAGTTATTCGAGAGGATGGTGGATTATTCTAATATTGTTGTTTTAAAATTTCCAATTGAGAATAGCCTTTTCTCTTCCTGTTTTTGGTTTTTGATATGCCATGTTTTGATTGGAGATTAAGCTACGACTACCTTATAAGGAATTGGTTCAACTGAATAGAATAGTAACTCTACAAACTTTTCTAATATGGATTGGTCACAACTACATTATTCCATAGTGTACGATATTTTTTTTTGAAGTTGTATCGACTCAAACTTGGATTTTCACTATTTCCTACTTGCTTACTTTTGATGCTATGAGTGTTTAATTTCTCTAATTTTCGAAGACTTATTTTGTTTTTAAGAAGTTTTTTAGAGTTTCTCCTTCATATACCGCTTAATTGACATTTGTTGACTAGATGCCCTAAATTAATAATGGAAGTATGAGATATGAGGAAACAGGAAGACGTTTGTGGCACTTTAATCGGTCATCTACTACTAATATTCAAGTTTATTTTTGTTCTCCTTTGTGACAGCCAAGTGAAGTTTTTCTCAGACTTGCACCCAAAATGGAGGAGAGTGGAAGTCTCTTGTGAAGATTCAAAAGGTGAGGATAGCTGCCTCTTATATTGGATTTTATTGCTTCTTCACTGGCCTAGTGTATGCCTACAAAAACAACACGTTTGGCTTGCATTTCTATTTTTGAAAATCCTCTTGCTTATGTATGGATGTTGTGGGTTCATGTTCAATTTATTGTTGCTTGGTTGGGTGGGGTTATGGTGTCAATATTGAAGTCAAAACATATTCTTTGTTTCCAAATCTTGATATTGCTTATTCCAAACTTTTGTGGTTCTGAAATGGTCAAGAGAGAAGATATTACATTAACCTAAGTATTCACTGTGCAACACACAGACAAGAATTTCTAGGGAATATCAATTCTACAGGTATTTTCCCACTGGAATTGGGCTCTTCTTTGATTCCACAAAGGTTTACAATAGTTTATCTAAAACAATTTCTTCTCTATGTGTAGTCAGGGAATTGTTTGAAATTTGAACTTATTTTTTTGTTTCAAGTATTTTTCTGACACTGATATTTGTTTATATTGACTAGCAGGTGTTGGTTATAGAAATTGGGTAAGTCTAATTTTTCTGTAATGATGTAATTAGACAAAAAAATCTTCGATCTGAATTCTTGTCTTTATGTCAGCAGACAATATACATTGACTCCTCTGGGTTTGAGTTATTGTACAATTTTTTCCAGATATTTTTGTCAGCAATATTTCAAATCTAAAAAATTAATTTATTGGATAGGTTATTCTTTTGATGTCAATTTTGATGTTAGTGGGATGCCAAATAAAACTTCAACACATAAGAAATTGTTCAGACTCTTGGTGATTTTATTATGGGTAACATGATAACTTCTTGTGAACTACACATAATTTCATGATAATTTCATTCACATTTTCCCACTAAAGCTTCAACTTCTTGAATAAGTAATCAACAAGGGTTTTTTTCATAGGTTTTGTTTCGAAATATGTGTGTATATTTTTAGTTTTCTTAATCGATAGCTTATGAGAAATGTAATTTCCTAAGCTTCTTTGAGAGGTTGATGATGTGATATTCTCATTTCACTTCCAAAGCAACCTACAAGGTAGGTCATTAAGATGAATTATGCAATCTAGGGAATTAAATTAGCTTGTCTTACAAACTACATCTACTTATCATTTTGCTGCTATTTTTCTTTCTCTTCCACTCTTGAGTTAGTCCCTCTAGTGCCTGTGTAGCCTGCCCAATGTTTCAATATTCAGACAAGTTATTTTTCTTACATTCATGAACTGAATGTGTTAATTATTGAAAATTGTGTTCAGGGTTTTATTTATGAATGGGCTTAATGTGACATTGGAGTTTGAGGAAGCTGACAGCAAGATGTATTATTATTGCACCATGTATTATTTATTTTGTTAATAATTTCTTGTGTTTTAGGTTTGGTCCCCCAATGTGAGTGAGAAAGTGATTAGCAAGCCACTTTAGAGAAAAAACTATTCATTGTATGGGTTTACCTGTTCTTTGTTGTCCTAGGTCCACATGCTTAAAATTTTCCATTTTCATATGATCATTGACATTAGGAAAACACTGATCTTGCTGGACTTTTTCCCAGGAATTGCAATCATTAAGGCTGATATGAAATAAGTGATCTTCCAATCATAATTTCTTTTGTCACCTGATACGTTACTAGCATGAGATTCACCACTATTAGCATTTTCGTTAAGATTATATTCCCCTAGCTCATCTATCCTAGGGCTTACTTGGGAGTACTGAGGAACATGTTCTGATAAGAAATTAAAAGTAAAATTACTTATCATTTCCTTTCTTGGTTGGGTTGTTGCAGAGACAATAAGTTTTTTCATTGTTATAAAAAGAAAGCTACTCAAAAGAAGCATATAATATAATACTTATATATATGTAATAAGAGTAATTTCAAAATAATAACAAAAATAAGGCTCCTTTCTAAGGTATAATATTTGTGCGCTTCATTCACTATTTTCATTTAGATAAACCTTAGTTTTTGCAGGTCCAAGGCATTATTCCCTCTCATTAGGGGTACTCAACATTCTCTTTTATTAATGAATATTGGAATTTCCATAAGTTTTTCTCTAATTTCTAAAGTACGAAGGCCATTTTCCAACTCTATTCATGCCTCTCTCGCATGAACATAGGCCAACTTTCACTGTTCCCCTTGTGAGTGCAGGGGTTCCACCAATCTTTGAGAAATTCCCATTTATGCTAGAGCTTAAAATTGCCTACATAATAGTGGCGTTAACACATGATCTTAGAGTGTGAGATTTAAGGATTGAGTTACAAATTCTATTGATCTAGGAAAAAAAGAAAAGGTAGCATAGCCTACAACATAAAAGTGAGTCCCTTCTCAACCTATCTAATACGAAGTAGGATCTAGTCATGAGGCCAGGGAAAGAAGTATACTTCGTGATCCCACACACGATACAAAGGTTTGAACTGCGAATTAAAGCCAACCATAGTCAAACGGGACACCCTCTTTGCTTTCCCTTGGCAGAGTTAAATTAAAATATTTAAACGTATACTAACTCAAAGTCTCCATGAATCTTGGAAAGAAACATGAAATATTAGTATTAGCTTCTTGTTCCACCAACTTTACCACAGTTTGAGCTAAGCCTTTGACCATTCTTAAAAGTTTATCTCAATGGTTATTTGTACTCACACTCTCATTAGGTATATGATTTAATAATAAATGGAAATTTACAACCAATTCTTCCCCAGGTTGAATTATGTGCACCTTGTCTTTTTCCTTTAGAGTTTCTACAATGACAACATTTTTAACCAATACCCAAATTTGAAATAAGGGAGAATTATATAGAAAATTTTCATGCATGACAAGAGTTCGACACTGGTAGGCTCCTTACATTTCAAGGTTTTGTAAATACTTCCTTTTGATAACTGTAACATTTCTACAAGACCTTCTACCATATATGCACCTAATCTTTGCATTGGGTACCGAACTATAGACATAGATTGTCTCAACTTTGCAATCAACTTATCTGCATTATCAAGGGTATCTACAATAGCTTTTTCACATTTAATGTGCAACCCTTTTTATCACCTCGGGGATTTCCGACTCTAGACTCTAGTCTGAGTTAGATGGAAAGTTATGATCCCCATAAGCTTCTGCCATATGTTTTGATTTTCTAGAGCAATAATAACACTACTTGGTAGTATTACCATCATTTTCTTACTTTCTCATACAAAATATGAGTCAGTGCCCTCCATTTGTCTGGGACCCCTTCCTAACAAACTTCCAATCTATATCTAAATCACTTCCCTCCATTTGTTTGGGACCCCTGTAGGAAAAAATTCCAATCTGTATCTGAATGATTATCTTTTATCCTTTAACATTTTATTTATGTTTATGATTATGTTTTTTTTATGTTTTCTACATCCTAATCTTTGGTGACATTGTTTTAATGAAAAATATGTCTATGAATGTTATTAAGTTCAAACAAAACTTGGAATTGACCTTTACATCTTACTTGAAAGTTTTTAAACAAGAATCTAATACAAATTTGGAACATGTGACATTGTGTCTAATGTGACATCGTGTCTAAACCATTATAGCAACCATAATAGAAATTATCATACCTTTCCACTATTTCTGACAAAATCCGGAGAATGTTTCCTCGAAAACATTACGACTGAATTGAAAAAGAAATTGTTGAAACTCAAGTTTAACTTCAGAATTTTGTCATCTTAGCACGAGTCAACCTTTTCACAGAAAAAATATAATTCTTTCCTAGAAGTTGCACAATTCCCTTAGTGCAGAACTCATGTCTTTTGATGGAAGAGGAATAATTCTTTAGTGTAATGTCCATATGCAACACTCATGGCTTTTTACGGAAAAGACATAATTTTTTAGTGCAACATCCCTACTCTTGGGAAGGGACTTGTTGCTTCGCAACCTACCTTTTTAATGTTGAAATATCCCCAAGTTCGCATACACATTTGACAATACCATTACCTCAACTTAGCATTCATTTGGAACTTACACATTTGACGCAGTGGGATGATGTTTGATTATAATTTAAATTATTTATGAATCTTCAACATATCTCATTATGTAACATTATTTTCCACTACTTCACTCCAAATTAAATAATGCACATAATTATTGTACTATTTACAAATGATAATTATTAATATGTGTATAAATGTTGTGTTTTGTTATAAAATATAATATATAAATAAAAAGTGCATGTAACTTCATTTTATATCTCTATGTATATTCTTACTACTACATCGTGGTCCGAAACGAATGAGTCTATGGACAGGAACGAGTAGATTTTTTCATAACTCATAAAACTAAATGAAATTACTCCAAAGTTATTCTCCTTATATATGTGTGATTAATTTTCCTTACACTACATTATATAATATATAACAAAAATATATTTACATTGCATATAAAATAAAGTGTTTTGTATTAATTATATATACCATACATATATCGGTATATAATATATAGTATAATACAAGCTATTTTATATTTTATGAATTTCTATTATACTCAATATACACATTGTAATATTTAATATGTCTATTCACATATTTGTTACAAATAATAATTAGCTTGGTGTAATCATATTACAAAATGTAAAATGTTAGTATTTATATACATATAGGAGCATGTGAAGGATGTCACAATGAGGCTATGTTGATCCAAGCCTAGGAAATCCAAGAAATTATTAAGGTCAATAAATCCAACCGTAAATCAAAATGAGTGAAATCTATGACGTTGAAAAGCTAGCTAGGAGGTGAAAGCGATGGCGTGACAAGAAAAAAACGAAGACACTCAAAGCAAAGGAAAGCATGGTACAAATGAGATTAACCAAATTAACTAGAGGGTCCCCATATTTTGTGTGAAAAAATTATGGGGGGGAGGGCGAGGGGGAGGGGGGGTTGTGGCCACAACAAGTTCTTGTTTTGAGGTTATAGTTCTAGTTAAGTTGGTAACATTGTTCTAGCTATTGTTGTTTATTTTTCCCAAGTAGTGAGTCATATTTTGAAATGAACTATAATGAGATTATGTAGCATTTAAACTATAAAATTTAGTTTCTTTAGTTAGTTAAGGTTAATTTGAAGTTGTTGTAAGTATTTGTCAGTTTTAATTTCTATTTTCTTGTTAATTAGTTAAAATAGAATTATAATATGCCATCTAATATTTCCAATAAGTGTAATTTTTTTTTTGTAGATATTGTATAAAAAAATTGTAATTAAATAGGCTAGTGACTTAGGACCCCCAAAAAGCATATATAATGCATAATGTTTTTAAATTTTATGATCTTGGATTGATATTAATGTTAGAAAATTATATATTATGGAGCAATGCAACATATAAAATATGCGGAAAATACAAGCACACAAAACACATAAAACCAGAGAGACACAGATATACGTGGTTCACCCAGTTTGGGCTACATCCACCCCGAACAGCCAGTCCTTCCTTTTTATTATCCAACAAAAATGAAGAGACAAAACCTACAGCAGATCCACTGTAATATCCTATGTTCTCTCTCACAGTCTTCCTCTCTGTTTCTTGCTCCGGGAATACACATAGAATGCACAGCTGCAATACAATGCCCTCATAAAAGCGAGGGGTTGCCTTCTAGGGAAAAAAAACCCTAATCTAAACACAACTTCTACCGTCAGATCATTTGCCTAATGAACGGCCTAGATTGACTAGAAATTACTATACTTTTACAAGGCAATTTTACATCTATTTTTAGCTTTGGGGGCGCTACCCCCGAAAACCCCCGCCAGGGGGGGCCTCCGAAAAGCGTTGCCGCCCCCCCTGGACCCCCCACGGCAGCGATTAATTACGGGCAGCGTTGCCACACCTTTTTAAGGTACAGGGGTCCAATGCCGTGATACAAAGTAAACAAGATAATCAGGCTCCACACCCAACAATCTCCCACTTGGAGACTGATTGTAGCAACTCCACCGCTGCTTCATTTGCTGGACAATGACTCCTCTTTGGACCTGGCTATTCCTCATCTTCATCGTCATTCTTGAAGACCAATTGAAACTGAGCATGTTCTCAGTTTCTCCCTGGTTACAACTTTTGTTAGCATATCTGCAGGATTCTGGCTAGTGTGTATCTTTTCCAGCTTCAACTCTCCATCTTCCAATACTGACCGTATGAAATGGTACTTGAGATGTATGTGTTTAGTCCTGGAATGAAATGCTGAGTTCTTTGCAAGATGAATAGCACTTTCGCTATCACTGTATAGTGTGCCCATATCATGCTTCTTACCCAATTCATCCATAAACCTTTGTAACCAAATCATTTATTTACTAGCCTCTGTAGCAGCAACATACTCGGCTTCTGTTGTTGAAAGTGAAACAACACTTTGGATTTTTGAAACCCAACTGACAGTTGTTCCACCTACAATAAATACATATCCTGTAGTGCTCCTCCTATTATCTCTGTCACCTGCCATATCTGCATCAACATATCCCTGTAGAGCAATGTTTGAACCACCAAAGCATAATGCTTGATTTGTGGTACCTCTCAAATATCTGAGAATCCATTTTACCGCCATCCAATGTTCTTTTCCTGGATTATTCATGTACCTTCTTACAACTCCCACTGCATGTGCAATATCAGGCCTTGTGCAGACCATTGCATACATTAAGCTTCCAACTGCAGATGCATATGGAACTTTAGACATATAATCCATGTCTTCTTGGGTCTTTGGGAACATCTCCTTACTAAGTTTGAAATGGCTAGAAAAAGGTGTACTAACAGGTTTTTCATTCTGCATATTAAATCTTTTCAACACCTTCTCTATGTACACATTCTGAGACAGTGTTAATTTGCGATTTTTCCTGTCTCTAGTTATCCTCATACCAAGGATTTGTTTTGAAGCTCCCAAATCCTTCATTGCAAATGAATTTGCCAATTTTCTTTTGAGCACATTTATTTCCTGCATGTTATACCCTGCAACAAGCATGTCATCTACATACAATAACAATATAATATAGCTGCCATCATTTTTCCTTTTCAGATAAACACAATGATCAGAGTGACATCTAGTATAACCTTGTTCAGACATAAACTTGTCAAATTTTAGATACCACTGCCTTGGAGCCTGTTTTAAGCCATACAAGCTCTTCTTTAACTTGCACACCAATTTTTCTTTCCCTTTTACCTCATATCCTTCTGGTTGCTGCATGTATATCTCTTCCTCCAAATCTCCATGGAGAAATGTTGTCTTTACATCTAACTGTTGAAGATGTAAATCTTCCGCTGCTACAAGACTTAAGATAGTTCTGATTGAATTCATCTTAACAACAGGAGAAAATATTTCATCAAAATCAATACCTTTCTTCTATGCAAACCCCTTCACCACAAGTCTAGCTTTGTACCTCTGTTTTCCTCCATCTTCTTCCTTCAGCCTGTAAACCCATTTATTCTGCAATGCAGTTTTACCTGCAGGAAACTTGACTAAGTCCCAAGTCTGGTTATGAAAAATGAAGGAGTCCATCTCTTCTTCCATGGCTCGCTCCCACTTCTTCCTACTTTCAACCTGCATTGCTTCTTCATAACATTCAGGTTCACCAGAATCAGTCAACAATAAATAATATAGTGAAGGAGAGTATCGTTCAGGGGGTCTACTTATCTTGGTAGATCTTCTAACACCACTTTCAGGTGTTTGAGGTGCTTGTTGCTGTTGTGGTAGTTGTTGTTGCTGTGGTTGTTGATTATTATTATTTTCAGGCACCTTTACTTTTTCAGATATCTCATCAGGAACCGCATATTCCTTGCTTTCTTTTTCCTGTTTCTTTTCCTGCAACTGATTCTTATACAAGACCTTTTCATTGAATATTACATCTCTGATCCTAATGATTTTTTGATTTTCATAATCATATAAGCGATAACCAAAAACATTAGCACCATATCCAATAAAGGTACATTTCTTTGATTTTGCCTCAAGCTTTGTTCTGTTTTCTTTATTAATATGGACAAAGGCCTCACAACCAAAAGGCTTTAAAAAAGAGTAGTTTACCTTTTTACTTGTCCATGCTTCCTCTGGAATACCACCATCCAAGGAAATTGAAGGCCCTTTGTTTATTAGATAAACAACAGTATCTACAGCATCTGCCCAAAATTGTAAAGGCAATCCTGCATGCAATCTCATGCACCTTGCACGCTCCATGATTGTTCTGTTCATCCTTTCTGACACACCATTTTCTTGTGGTGTTCTTGGAACTATCTTCTCTCTACGAATTCCATGCTCTGAACAATACCTATCAAACTCTTTGCTGCAATATTCACCTCCATTGTCTGATCTGAGACACTTTAACTTCTTTCCTGTCTCAATCTCAACCAAATATTTCCATTTCTTGAAAGTATCAAATACATCAGATTTATTCTGAATACAATAAATCCATGTTTTTCTAGTTGCATCATCAATAAAAGTAACATAATAACGAGAGCCAATGAGAGATGATACTTGAGCAGGTCCCCATACATATGTATGCACAAGCTCCAATTTTTCGCTCTTCTTTTCTTTCCCAACTCTGAGAAATCTGACTCTCTTTTGTTTTCCATAAATGCAATTTTCACAGAAATCCAAATCAACATTCTTCAAACCTGGCAACAAATTTCTTGAGTGAAGAATCTTCATTCCCTTCTCACTCATGTGTCCGAGCTTATGATGCCATAATGCTGCATCTGCTCCTTTGGAAGTTAAAGCATTAACAAAGTTAGAAATACCATTGCATAAATACAATGTACCAACCTTTGCGTCTTTTGCTATTACCATGGCTCCTTTGGTGACCTTCCAAGTTTTATATATGAAAGTTGTCACACAACCTTCACTGCCTAACTGCCCTGTTGAACTCAAATTTTTCTTCAGATCTGGAACATGCCTTAGCTCCTTTAGTAGCCATTGGTTTCCATTCTGTTGTTTTAGAAGAACTTTACCCATTCCAACAATTTTACAGGGTTTATCATCACCCAAACGAACTTGTCCAAAATCTCCTTGAACATATTCATGAAAATATTTCTTATCAGATGTGGCATGGAATGAAGCCCCTGAATCTACAACCCAAGAATCAGTAACATTTTCGAAAGAAAGAATCAAAGCATCTTGTAACACATCACCTGTCACATTTGCTTCATGATTGTTTTCTTGCTGTGTGTCTCCTTCTTTTCCCTTCCGAGATCTATAGTCTTTCTTTAGGTGTCCTTTCTTTCCGCAATTCCAGCACAGTATCCCCGATTTGGACTTGGATCTGCCTTTCCTTGATATACTGCGATATCCCAAGATCTTTCCTCTTTCCATTCTTCTTCCCTTAGACTTTGCACTCAAAGCATTACCCGATGTTTCACCAGAGCTTTTCCATCGCATTTCCTCGCTAAGGATAGCACCAACAACATCATCAAACTTTAAAGTACTAGATCCAGAGACAGAGTTACTAATGGCCATAACTAAACCATTTCAGCTTTCTGGTAATGAGCACAGGAATAACAGAGCTCTAACTTCATCATCAAAGTTTACCCCTACAGAACTTAACTGACTGGTAACTGTATTAAATTCATTTAAATGATCTGCAACAGATCCACCTTCTGACATCTTCATATTAAATAGTCGTTTCATAAGAAATACCTTGTTTGAGGCAGAGGGTTTTTCATATAGTTTCACCAACGTCTGCATCAAACCCTATGTTTTTGTTTCCTTCGAAATATTGAAGGTGACTGATGCCGCAAGACACAACCGTACTGTTCCGAGAGCCTTTCTATCGAGAATGTTCTATTCCGCGTCAGTCATGGCCGCCGGCTTCTTTGTTTTTCCGCTCAATGGTAGGTACAGATCTTTCTGATACATATAATATTCCATCTGCATCTTCCACAATGGGAAGCTTTGGCTGTTAAATTTCTCGACCCTAAACTTACCATCGTGCGCCATTGCTCCCACTTGAACCAGAAACCCTTCTATCCTGCGAGTTTATCAGCCAAATATACCTTCGGCTCTGATACCAGTTGTTAGAAAATTATATATTATGGAGCAATGCAACATATAAAATATGCGGAAAATACAAGCACATAAAACACATAAAACCAGAGAGACACAGATATACGTGGTTCACCCAGTTTGGGCTACGTCCACCCCGAATAGCCAGTCCTTCCTTTCTATTATCCAGCAAAAATGAAGAGACAAAACCTACAGCAGATCCACTGTAATATCCTCTATTCTCTCTCACAGTCTCCCTCTCTGTTTCTCGCTTCGAGAATACACATACCATGCACAGCCACAATACAATGCCCTCATAAAAGCGAGGGGTTGCCTTCTAGGGCAAAAAACCCTAATCTAAACATAACTTCTACCGTTAGATCATTTGCCTAATGAACGAACCAGATTGACTAGAAATTACTATACTTTTACAAGGAAATTTTACATCTGTTTTTAGCTTCGAGGGCGTTGCCCCCAAAAGCCCCCGCCAGGGGGGGGCTTCGAAAAGCGTTTCTGCCCCCCCCTGGACCCCCCACGGTAGCGATTAATTACGGGCGGCGTTGCCGCCCCTTTTTAAGGTATAGGAGTCCAATGCTGTGATACAAAGTAAACAAGATAATAAGGCTCCACACCCAACAATTAAAGTAGGATTTTGACTATATATTGTTAGAGCATATCACTTCATTGGCTTGGTGGTGATCAAAAAATAAAATCAGCTAGAATGGGTGAGAAAGATAAAAAAATGCATTAATTTTTAATGATTTATGGGATGACATATGTGAAAGAGAAGCCACATAAATAGTTAAAGGGGAAGGAAAATAAAATCCTGGTGGACCTACATTAACTATAGTGCTTTCCATTCAAAGACAAAAAATCATATGCATCGATTTATATGACATAAATGAATAGTTGAACCATTATATTTTTCACATTAATGATTCATATGGAACCTGAAAATATTTCAGGATTAATATTAATCTCACTCATAACTAGAACTTGTACATTGTTGTTGAAACTCTTTAACCTAGAGTTGAAGGATGATGATCCCATGGCCTTATCCTTTAAGATCAAATCCATTATGCATAATATAGAATCCACTAGGGTGAAGATATACCTTCCTCTCACAACCTTCATCAAGGCACTTTACCCTACATATTCTCACTATCTTGAATCCTTGCAAACTAGTGACCAACTAAAGTCTATCACATTTGAATTTCTAGTGGAAAAATTTGTAGAACATGAGAAATCCTTAAGAAAGAATAAAAAAATAGTTTATCCCATTAGAGAGACCATATGCATTTCAGAGAAATGGAAATGATTCTTCTAGATGAAATATCAATAAATGAGGACATGGAGGAAAGAAATCTAGAGGTAAAGGGAAAGACACAATAAAAGGGAGAGACTAACTTTCATTATAGTGATTGTGGCAAAAGTGGGCATAATACAATGACATGCATAATTCACTAAGAGAAGATCAAAGATAACAATATCATAAAGAAGACAAAGGTAAAACACCAGATCCAATGAAAGGTAGAGCACCTAAATATTATCATTACAATGTGTCCCATTTCATATTGGAATAATTGAAGATTTATTTCATACTTTATTTTCTTCTTGTAAAGATGAATTGCTACTTTACATAGGTGAAACATGCCACATGATGTTATATAGATATTTATTTGAAGGTTTTAGTAAAAATGTAGATATTTTGTAGATAAATGAAGTCTTAAATCTTCAAGAATTAGCACCATCATGCTTAATTTTCCTCGACTCCCAAATTTTTCGTCTACATGATGTGCTTTATCTTCCAAAGCTACAAACAAAATTGTTGTCTCTTGTACAAATTTTAAAATAAGGCCACTTTTTTCATATATTTAATGGAAAATATGAAATAAGTAAGGCTTTTAACAACATTATTGTCATGCCTAGAGTGTATGTTGAAATATTGTTGAAATTGAAAGGGACTTCTGCTCATGCATAGAATTATCCATATCTCTTTCATCACAATGAAGGTACGTTCTCACCTAGTCTTCTGTGGCATGCTATATTTCTAGGTGTCAATTATGAAATCCTTAATTTATTGAAATAGAATGTTATTTTTGAGTTTTCATACTATTCCTAGGAAGCTAAAGTAAATGGTGCTTTGTATCCTTGAAAAACATGGCAAGCAAACCTTCCATGATTCCACTTCTGAAGCATATAGAAAACTTGGATTGATGCATTTGGAATTGTGTGGTCCCATTCTTGTTCCACTTTCCAATGGAAAATAATATGTCAAAACTTTTATTAATTATTACACTAGGATGTTTTGGTTTACTTGTTGAAAGATAAATTATTACAAGCTTTTGAGACTTTTTAAAATTTTCATGTATGGATTCAAAATGTAGAACAATCACATACTGAATCTCTTCATCCTAATAATGGAGGAGAATATACATCTAATTAATTTGAAAACTATCTTTTCCAACATGGAATTTAACATCAAACCATAGTTGCATACAATCCTCATTAGAATGGTGTAGATGAAAGAATGAACAGGAATATCCTAAATATGTCTTGTTTCATGATGTTTTAAAAAAAAATTAAAGTTTATGTTTTGGGATGTTGTGGTTCTATGTGTAGTATATGTCAAAAATTGGTGTCCATCTCATGCTCTTATAAATATGACTCATTATGAAATTAGGTATGGGTGCAACCTCTAGTGAGGAATCTTTGGGTCTTTGGTTCCTCATGTTATGCCTTGATTCCTAAGGATAAAAGAAATAAGCTTGATGTAAGGATTTGGAAGTGCATCTTCTTGGGGCATTCAAATATCGCCAAGGCATAACATATTTATGATGAGGTAAAAAGTGTTGGAAATACTGAGAGTGGGGGGGGGGGGGTGAATCAGTATTCCTTTCAATTAGTATTATTATTAATCTTTTAGAGCATTATTTAATCTTCAATTATTATCAGTGTTTGTACAATGATAACAACAAACAAAAGGAACACAAATGCACACAGTTTTTAAGGTGGAAACCCCCTCCGGGACAAAAACCACCTAAATGTTTTTCTAATAATTATTTAATCTTTAAATCCAATTGAAAAGAAAGATCCAACTTCCTATAATCTATAAAATAATTCTTCTCCAGCTCCCACTGGATGGACGCTACAATGCTCGAGATTCTCCAGTAGTCAACTGAATGGATGCCCCAACACCCAATGAGCTAAAACTCACCCTAGCACCACCCTACCACCCTAAAATTTTCACATGCTTGAACCTATTGGTGATTTCATGCACCAGCCTAACACCACCCTACCACCCTATAGAAGAATAAAATAAGAATGGAATCCCGTACCAGGGAAAATGGTCCACTTTACAATGAGATAGAATGATGTAGAAGAAGAAGACACACTAGATCATAACCCTACGACACAACCACCTAATGATGATCCTAGACCTCCTGACACTGCCTCCTCAAATCTTGGCAGATAAAAAATTGTACAACTTTCACAATGATTATTTTACAGTGACTCAGTACAATGATACCTTTACAATGACTGTATGCAGTGCTTCCCACTTGAAGACTTCATGTGGTGAACTTCTTGCTGTTATTATGCACCTTGATTATTGCTTTGTCATGCTACCATTTCTCACTCTTCAAAACATTAGATCATGCATTGAGAATTATATTTATGAATATATAATACCTGCAAAAATTCTTCAAGGAAAAACCCATGACATGATAATAGCAAAACCTACCTCACCCCGTAGAGCATATGTCAGTGCTAAACAAAAACATCAAATTAGCATAAAAAGAACCTAATACAATTAAGAGATGAACATGCATATACAGAAGATACTTACCTGGAGATTACCTCTACTGCATCATTTTTATGCACCTTTCTTTTCTTTGCTTCCCTAGAAAGTCTGGTCCTTTGTAGCCCTTGACAACACATGATCTAGCTTTTTCTTGCCTTCTAGGAGCTCGATATTGAATCTGATGTATCTCTGTGATTTCAGATCCCAAATATGTGATCTTTGGTCCTACAGTATCCCTCTGAGTCTTCTTTCCAATGCCATAGTTTTGACCTGATTTAGATTCTTCAAGACAAAGTTATGCTTAATCCCTCACAATGACCTAATTATGGACTGGTTCAGTAGAGTGGACTTGTACGGAGTGCCACATGTCACTGTTTCCTCCTTTGGCTCTAAAATTGATATACAGAAAACTATAGTCCATGCACTATCTACCAATTTTTACAAAATTCCAATCCTCTTCTCAGAGAGAGAGTTATGACGATTTTCCCAAGGTCACCTCTTTGAGATGGAATTCAGAAGCCTGCAAAAACGCTATCTTCCACAGATCATATCTCCAAAAATATAGCGAACCAAGATCTGAAATTCAGACACGTGCTCATAAGTATTTTTCCCAAGTGGGTTTTTTGTTTCAGAATTTGAAGCTTTGCAGAAAAAACGTTATAACAAAAATTCCATGATGACCTGTTTTTAGTAGTGAAATCCTCACATGAGGAGGATATGAGGGTAAAAATTTATATAAATGCTTAGGTTGAGAGGGTCTTCAACAAGTGAATGCTGGAGGGATTTTAGGAGCTTAAATTGTTTTATTAATTATTGACTACTCAATGACCACAACCAATGATTAGTGTCATGCCACAACCCCATGGGGTTTTAGCCCACTAACTTCAAACACCAATATCTCTTAAACCGTGAGGAATTACGTGGCATTATATATATCAACGAAAACATCACGACAAGTAGAAACCATCCCAAATATCCTTGACTCAGAATAGAGTAATTTTCAAATCAAAATTCCCATGCAAGATTGGGGTAGCCCTTGGTGTTGCTTGGTTTGACATCATTAATAACCACTGATCAACAACTTCTCCCTTTGGCATTGATGGCAACAAAAGTACTCCCCCTAAAATCATGACATCTCTTCCTACAAAATTATCTCCCCCTTTAACATCAATGGAAAAGGGTAACTCCCCTTGACACACAACCATCGTGTGGACCTGTACACACTTCCACTCCCCCTTTATTTTATGAATAAGGAAAATCTAATGAGAACTTGGGAGAATCCCAAGCTTTCGACGAAGATATTCAAATGATTCACAAGGTACAGGTTTAGTGAAGATATCAACGATTTGTTTTTTTTACCAACATATTCAAGTTTGATATTCTTTTCAGTGACTTATTCTCTAACAAAATGATATTTGATTATAATGTTTTTTGTTTTTGAATGCATGATATGATCCTTGGAGATGCTGATGGCACTGGTGTTATCACAAAATATGGGAATAGGCTCACTGAATTGTACTTGAAGATCTTGTAAAGTTTGTTTCATACAAAGGACTTGAGTACAACAAGATGTTGCTGCAATGTATTCTTCTTCCAATGTAGATAACAAGAATGAGGTTTGTTTTTTGCTCAACCATGATACGAGACAACCACCTAGATAGAATGTTGCTCCACTAGTACTCTTACGATCATCAACACTTCCTACTCAACATGAATTTGTAAAGGCTTGAATAATGAGATTTTTACCCTTGGGATACCACAAGCCATATTCTGATGTGCCCTTTATATATCGAAGAATTGTTTTGACGACAATTATATGTGATTCTTTTGGTGCTTCTTGGAATATTGTTACTTGTCCAACTGCTTGCATAACATCTGGTTGGGAGGCTATTACATATATAAGACTACCAATAATAGGTATGTACAACCTCTTATCCATAACCTTAGATGGGTTGTCTATGCTCAATTTGCAGCCTGTTATCATCGGAGTAAGGACGGGTTTTCAATATTCCATTTGGAATTTCTTGCGCATTTCCTTGATGTACTTGGCCTGACATACAAATATACCTTTCTCTTGCTGAAATATTTGAAGCCCTAAGAAGTATGTCAACTCACCAAGTAAAGGCATCTCAAAATCAATTAGTTGATCATCATTGCTACCAAATATATTATCATCCACATATACCTCAACGATTGTTAAATTACTTTATCTTTTTGTACATAAATATTTCTATCAGCAATACCTTTCTTGAACCCTTGTTGATGTAGATATCCATCAAGACGAGCATACCATGCTCTGGGAGCTTGCTTGAGACCATATAGAGCCTTCTTTAACCTGCAAACGTAGTCTTATTTATCTGATAGTAGAAAACCTTCAGGTTGTTCAATGTAAACTTATTCTTCTAATTTGCCATTCAGAAATGTTGAGTTAACATCCATTTGGTAGACTTTGATTTTTATTGAACATGATGCATAGGCGAGAAACATCAGGATGGCTTCCATTCTGGAAACTGGTGCAAATGTTTCGTCGAAATCAATTCCTTCCCCTTGTGCATAGACTTTGAAAACCAATCTTGCTTTGTTTCTGGTAATATGTCGATCTTCATTCAGTTTTTTCCTGAACACCCATTTAGTCCCAATGACTTTTTTATCTTTTGGTCGTGGAACTAATTCCCATGTGTTATTTTTCTCGATTTGATCTAATTATTCATTCATAAATGCTACCTAATGTTCATTCTAGATGGCTTCCTCAAAACTACTAGGCTCAAAGTTTGCTAGAACATCAATGTGAGCTTGTTTTGATGAATGAAGTTGTCGACCTTCATTTATGTCACCAATTATTTCATTTGATGGATGATTCTTTTCAATCCATTCTTTTGTTCTCTTTGGAGGAGCTTTTTGTTGTTTTTCATGTATATCTTGATGATCATTATTTACTTCCTCCTGGTTGATAGTTGCTTCTTGTTCTAGAATTTTCTCTGTGTCTTTTTCAACCTTTGTCTCAAGTTTCAAAGATTCTAGATCCTCATCATTATTCGTTAGAACACCATCTTCATCAAATGTAACATTTATGCTCTCTAGTATCTATTTTTGTCTTAGATTATAGCATTTATAGGCCTTTCTTTTGCATGAGTAACCAAAAAATATACCTTTGTCAACACATGATTCAAACTTACCCAAATTTTGATCTTCTCTTTTGATATAACATTTGCTTCCGAAGATTCCAAAATATTTAACATTCCAATTTTCCTTTCCATAATTCATATGGTTCTTGTTGCAATTATTTCTGAGAAGACTTCAGTTGATAATGAAGACTGTTGTATCAATTTCTTGAACCCATAATTTTTCATCCAATTTTGAGTCCTTCAGCATTGTTCTACCCATTTCCTGTACTGTTTTGTTCTTTCTTTCAACAACTCCATTTTGCTGAGGTGTTTGTGTTGTTGAAAATTGTATTTTTATTCCATTTTCTTCACAATATTACTGAAATAATTTGGAAGTGAATTCTTTGCCATTATATACTCTTAGAAACTTTATTTTAAAATTAGTTTCATTTTCGACCAAATCCTTGTAGATCTTAAAGCACTCAAATGCTCCAGATATTTTCGTTAGGAAACTGACAGATGCCATCCTGGTATAATCATCTATCATTAACATGAAATATAATTATCCATCTAAGCCTTTTGTTCTCATAGGACCACATAGATCAGTATGTGTCAATTCCAATGGATGTGATGTAAAGTGTTTTTTTTTTAAATTCAACTTTTGTTTGATTTTCATGTTGAGAGGCCTCATATAGTGTGTTGGAAGGTTTTGAGATTTTAAAAATTTCTCGTATTCCTTCCTTTTCTCTTATCCTGACAAGATTTTCAAAGTTTATGTGACCCATTCATTTGTGTCATAACCAACTTTCATCTTATTTTCTAGTAGACATGCTTTAGTTGCTTCATCTAGAAAATATATGTTGTTTGGAGCTTGACTTGCTTTAGTCAAAATTTTACCATACCTTCCTTTCCTAATTTCACATTTTGTGGAGTTGAATATCATTGTGTATCCTTGATCACACATTTTTCCAACACTGAGAATATTGTGATTCATGTTTTCAACCAATAGAACATTCTTGGCTAGAGCATCTTTGCTTCCGAGAGTGACGGTACATGATCCTATAACATTTGAAGATCCATCATTTCCAAAGGACATGGTTCCATTCTTATTCTCTTTCAGAGATAAAAATGGCTTTCTAATTCCAGTCATATGTGTCGAGAAACTGCTATCAACATACCACACATCTTTGTTTTTTTTAGCCTTGAGAGCGAGAGCACAATTATCAGTTTTCTTCTTCTTCCATGTTCGTTCGTTCTATGGCTTCAAAGATTCTTCTGGAGGATTTTCAAGTCTGCACTCTTTGGCTATGAGTCCAAATTTTTGACATTTTTAACATTCAATATTATTTCTTAAATTTTCAAATCTATTGATGTTTCGTGGAGCCCTGGGAGGTTCATATTTGACATATCTCCTGGAATTGTATTGGTTCTTAGGGTACATGCAACATTCTACATCTTTATGACCAAATTTTCCACATGAATAACAATAGCCATGAAAAATATGTTGGTTATCAAAAAATTGTACTTGATTGGCTGCTTATCAAACAACTCAGTGTAACTATTTCAAAACACTTTTAACAAAAGCTTAGCATATTCAGTTTGAGAGGGCTCTCTCAAGGGGGTTTTATGATATTGAATAATGATAGTATTAGATGGCTAACTCTATGGGAAACGTAATTTTTTTTTTATGTTTGCAGGTTGAAAAGAATGTAGGTTTTCTACCATTGGGCTTATGGAGTAAAAAATCAGTAATTTCAGTGACAATGTTTCTTAACATGGAAGCTAAGGCAGATAGAGGTCTTTAATAGAGGCAACTCACACATAAAACATAGGAAAACACAGTCATTTGATCACTACAGGAATCCAGAGTATAAGATTATGAATTTTGAGTAATATAGATGAAATCTACTGCAAGTAATAAAACATGAAGATATAGATCAATAAGACATCAAGTCCTCATGAGAATCTCAAGTCTGTCAACAAGAGTGTCACTTTGTATTACTGATATAGGTCAAATACCTAAAAGCAATAGTTTGGTGAAAATGTTATCCAACCGTTTACTACTTCGATGCTTTGTCTTTAAATAGACATTATTTAAAAAAAGGATGATCTGATTGGTGGATAGATCATCAAATTCTCCTATCACACCTTTAATAACTGAAATACATCACTTCTAACAGAAAACTGACAGATACACCTTAAAGAAAACATCTCCTAATATGATTCTAACTCCTATTTATTACATAGCTCTACCTTATCTATGAAACAGTTACATGATGGTTAAAAATAAGTATCACATGCTCAAAAAACACATGGTAGAGTTCATTACCACTTTACATATTTAAAACCCTCCTAGACTTGTGGAGCATAACCCTGTTTTTTAGGAATATATGACCCTTATCTTCAAAAATGCTTTGGCTGATGACCTGTCTTCATTTCAATTCCTTTGAGTCATAAATATTTGATACTAAGATCCATTGACATGTTGGAGGTCTCCATATATCCAAAACTTCCATTAAGATTCTCCAAAACCTTTAAAAAATGCTCGCTACGAAAACAAGACAGTTTTGTAGTGAGTTTTGGTAGCGTTGGAAAAGTAGATTTTGCACCCATTTACTTCGCTCCTTTGCTGTTCCATGATGTCAATCAAGTCATGTCACATCACCACTATTGTCGCTCCTAGAGACAGCCTAGAGTTGTGATAGACCAGTGCCTAGGACATCTTAGCATAGCAAGGAGCGTATAATATAATGTATGAAGTTTTCAACTTCAGCTCACATGCTATCTCCTGTAAACAGGGAAAATTAATCTAAATGGGACCAGGACCTTCATAAACTAACACAGAGGAAGGAATACAGCAGAGGCAATATGAAAAAATCCAATATAAAAGCAACAGACAATTCAGAGACAGTTTACTGCAAATCGGGCCGATTCAGAAATACTTCACAGACATAAGTTATCAGAAGGTGTTTGTAGTGAAAGAAACATTTAGAAGATATTAGTTAACATTGAGCTGATACCCAGATATACAATACCACCATGCATGGGCTTACCAATCTAAGAATCCATACATGATAATAGCATTTTAAAAGCACCCTCCCAAAGAAACTAATATAGTAGAAGTATGGTTAGCTGATTAATGGAACATAATATCATGCATGAGCCATATTTAAAGCGCTTGACTGATTTGAGCATGGACATCAACTAGGATGAATCCATACCAAAAATCAGTGAGCCACTCACATTCCAAAACATGATACAAGGAAGATGGATGAAATGAAATGTTTTATTAATATAACACATAAGAGAAAAGGTTACACATTGTGAAATACCAAAGACCATAATCCCCTTTAACAGATAGAACTCCTCCTCACTGAGACCCTATGGGCTCTGAGCCTTCATACAAGAGCTTCACAAAATGTATACAAAAAGCCTTTCACTGCATAGTTTTCTGATAAAATCTTGAACCTTTAATAATCTGTTCTTTGGGGTTTTTATAGGAAACAAAGAAGATGCATAAAGAAAGTCAGTGATGAAAATGTAATTGTATCATTAAAACAAAATGGTGGAGAAGTGCATGCCCATACTGCTGAATGGTTATGAAGTGCTGCATGTATTTTGAGGACGATTTTCTAAAATAAATGCACTGGATGAAGATCTCTTCAGGAACACGGTAAAGGAGTAAAATCATATAAACAATCTGTCCTTTCCTGAAAGAAAATGGTGCTGAAAAGAAAGCCTTGAGATATTTTATATGTGAATGGTCTCCTTTGCCTTTTAAGTCCTAGACTATGGCTGAACATCATTCAATGCTGAACGTTGAATTCCTCGATCATTCGCTGATATTTTTCTGCTACTCCATTAATGTTTTCATCTGTGAAATCGACGCCTTGAATGTCCCTGCAGTGTTTGACAGATTTGAACCCTGCTTCTTTAATTGAAGTCTTGTTGATTTACCTTCTTAGGCCTCTCTTCATAATTCTGCTCTGAAAAATGGTCCTTTGACGTGTCCTCTGCTACTGAAATCAAGACTGTGAATCACAACAATATTTTGTCGCTGAAACCCTGCAAAAACCCACAAACTTGTTAAGAAAAACCGTGCGTGGAGATGGAGGCGCAGTGGGGATGACTGTGTAGCAGCGCGGCATGACGAGAAGGAAAAAGGAGGAGAGGTGATAATGAATAATGCAGTGGAACAATGGCGGAAGGGCTGGCCAGAGTTTATAATGCGAAACATTAAAATATAACATATGAATGTAATGTATAAATGGCAGAGGGAAAAATGCGATAAACACATGGGATGATGAAGTGGAGGAATACCGGGTCAACAGTGGGGCGTGAAAATGATATAGACTATCCGATCTCAAGATGAGATCGACAGTTGAAACATCGTCAGGGGAAATTGCCAGTGGGCCAGGGGTGCATTTGCCGTGGATTAAAACTCGTGCAGCTTCGATGCGCGATGACCGTTCAACAAAGGTCTCCAGATCAGACGGCTGATAGCGATATCACTGCATGAATTTTGCCGATCAATAACGTGTGATGAATGGCGGTTTTGGAGCCGTACGCGGAGACACGTGGTGAGCGTTGTATGGAATCGCTCGGATTTGAGGAATACCGCCCGCCTGCGAAAGGCGGTGCGATGAATACCGGGCAGTTTTGAACAGTGTTTTTGGGCGCGGGGACCACCACGGTAGGAGAGCCACAATACGTTGATCTATGGTTGGATCGAATGACTTAGAATGCGCCTGATATACTTTGATAAGCGCCTAGTGCTTTTTCCCTCGGTCCTAACACTGGATCACATGGAGGAAAAGGGTGCGGGGGTTTGGCCAAAAAGTGCTAGGCTTTTCAAATTTTCGAATATGGGTTTTGCGGCCTTTTTAAATGTAATTTGGGGGTAGGTAAGGTAACGGTAGGCCGAAAACGGATTACTTAGGCCACGAGAGGGGATTTTTAGGATTGAAAGGAGGTTTCTTGCGAAAATTTGATAGGGAGCTGATTATGATCAACATTTGGCTCCACCTGGGGACGACACGTTCATGCCTGAACGTGTCGAGAACTTCGCAGACCTTCCTGATCATCATGTATGCAGACTCTGCTCTCCAGCACCTCCATTTTTCACTTTATAATTCATCACAACACCCACATTATTTGAACAAAGATAAAGAAAAAACTAGAATACAGTATAGTACATCAGGCTGTCCCTGCCTGGATTAGAACTGGAAATAGGGTTTAAGGAATTGACCATTTCCAGGGGCATCCAGCAAGTCGCCCTGTAAATTCTCCAACCTGAAAGTGTTTTTGCCCCCCTGTTCCACAATTTTGAAAGGAACGAACCAGAGGGGGTCGAATTTACCATGTTTTCCTTTTTCGGCTCTTCGTACATCCCATCTTAGCAATAGGTCGTCAACCTGCAATTTCCTGTATTTTGCATGCTGATAAAAAATGTGTTTCATTTTCTCTTGATATTCTATTAACCTCTAAGTCACCTGGCCCTGTGTTTCTTCTAATTCCACCAATTGATTGATTCTCCTGATCATATCATCAGGTTCCTCCTGGATTTCTTGCATGAAATCATCAAATTGTTTACAATAATGATCAAATTCTACTTCATCTATGTCTCTGGTCTTTTCTTCTTCTTGCAATGAGCATCCATCTTCATCATTCCCTTGCAAAGGGCATTCTTCTCCATCACTATTTGAAAAGGCAAGATTTACATCCTCCAGTCCATAGGCAGTGTCCTCAGTAGAATCATCTACTGGACCTTCCAGGTACAAAGGGTATGGCACTTGATCCTGTTGCTCCTTTTCTTCCCTTGGCAATATTTGCAAGGGTGGTTTCCTATACTGAGGATTGTAACCTCTGTTTGGAGCATTATGGAAATTCCTGAAAGCTGAATTCTTGCCCTCCAATTCAAGCTTACCCAGCTTATTAGTAAGGTTGCTGATCTTTTTGTTCATTTCTTCGATTATGCTAGTACTGGAGTCTCTGTCTTGGCTAGAAGTAGACACCTCTTCTTTGCCCCTTCTTCTAGCATCTTGTTCAGATTTTCCTTTTGATTTACCAGTGGAGGAAAAGTTTGCTTCCAACTCTAGTGTGTCTGCCTGAGCATCATCCAGAGTAGCAGGCTTTCTTTCTCTGAGAGAGAAACCAAATTCTGAATCAAAGGCTGCTACAAAAACAACTTTAGCAGCAATTTGATGGGGTTTCATATCAGCAGGGAGACTCAGATACAATTTATTAAATCTCTTGATAAATTCTGACACTCCTTCATTGTGTCTTTTCTTTAGTGTATTGAACTCAATGAGACAATTTCCATGATCTTTCTTCTCTCCCCATTTCCTGAGAAAAGTGTCTTCCATGTTATACCAAGTAGTAATAGAACGGCCAGCCAATGTCTTAAACCATTTTCGAGCTTCACCATCTAGAGATTGCACAAACAGTCTTAAGACCACATCTAAATGTTCAACATTAAAGTTCTCTGCAAAGGAGCAGAAAGTCTCAAGGTGTTTTTGAGCATCAATCTTGTTTTCCCCATTGAATCTAGGTAATATCTTCAGATAATCCTGGGGCATATCATTCAACACTTGGGGTAATGCCAGGGGAGCATATTTATTCATCAAGAAGGCTGAAACATTAGCCATTGGAGGAGGTGGAGGTAGTGCAATAGTTTGATGAGTAAGAGGAGGAGGGGGAGGTGGAAGTGGAGTATGAATAATAATAGGAATATACTCAACTGCAGCTTGAGGGGTTGAGGGGAACAAAGGTCTATTAACAGCAGATACTTCAGTTACTTCCTTGACCTCTTCAAACTCAGGACTAGGATGAAGATTGTTTTTATTTCTGATACCCTCCCGGGGTGGACTATCTGAGTAATATTTGGGATTTTCCTCAGTGTTGAAGGGATTTTCTACTTGGAATTCTTGAGAAGAAGAGGATGGATAGTCTTCTTGAGAGAATTCGAGAACCTTAGAATGGACTGATTTTCTTTCCCTCCAATTTCTTCTATGTATGATCTTTTCAGGGTCAGACACTGAAGTTGTCTTTGGCTTAGACGTATCTGACCTTAGGTGTGGCTTACGAGGAGCTAGGACTGCAAATAGATTTATCAAATAACAAATGTGGAGTTGCCAAGGTGAGGGATCTACAACTCTCAACTCTCCATAATCACCTACTTGAAGAGTGAATTAGATTTTGTTGAGGCCCAGGGATTTTAATTTTCTCAACTTCGATCCCCGGCAACGGCGCCAGAAATATGTTGTCGCTCCTAGAGACAGCCTAGAGTTGTGATAGACCAGTGCCTAGGACATCTTAGCATAGCAAAGAGCGTATAATATATTGTATGAATTTGTCAACTTCAGCTCACATGCTATCTCTTGTAAAGAGGGAAAATTAATCTAAATGGGACCAGGACCTTCAGAAACTGACACAAAGGAAGGACTACAGCAGAGGCAATATCCAAAACTCCAATATAAAAGTAACAGACAATTCAGAGACAATTTACTGCAAAGTGGGCCGATTCAGAAATACTTCACAGACATAAGTTATCAGAAGGTGTATGTAGTGAAAGAAAAATTTAGAAGATATTAGTTAACATTGAGCTGATACCCAGATATACAATACCACCATGCATGGGCTTACCAATCTAAGAATCCATACATGATAATAGCATTTTAAAAGCACCCTCCCAAAGAAACTAATATAGTAGAAGTATGGTTAGCTGATTAATGGAACAGAATATCATGCATGAGTCATATTTAAAGTGCTTGACTGATCTGAGCATGGGCATCAACTAGGATGAATCCATACCAAAAATTAGTGAGCCACTCACATTCCAAAACATGATACAAGGAAGATGGATGAAATGAAATGTTCTATTAATATAACACATAAGAGAAAAGGTTACACACTGTGAAATACCAAAGACCAGAATCCCCTTTAACAGATAGAACTCCTCCTCACTTAGACCCTATGGGCTCTGAGCCTTCATACAAGAGCTTCAAAAAATGTATACAAAAAGCCTTTCACTGCATAGTTTTCTGATAAAATCTGGAACCTTTGATAATCTGTTCTTTGGGGTTTTTATAGGAAAAAAAGAAGATGCATAAAGAAAGTCAGTGATGAACATTTAATTGTATCATTAAAACAAAATGGTGGAGACATGCACGCCCATATTGCTGAATGGTTCTGAAGTGCTGCATGTATTTTGAGGCCGATGTTTTGAAATAAATGCACTGGATGAAGATCTCTTCAGGAACACGGTAAAGGAGTAAAATCATATAAACAATCTGTCCTTTCCTGAAAGAAAATGGTGTTGAAAAGAAAGCCTTGAGATATTTTATATGTGAATGGTATCCTCTTCTTTTAAGTCCTGGACTACGACTGAACATCATTCAATGCTGAACGTTGAATTCCTTGATCATTCGTTGATATTTTTCTGCTGCTCCATTAATGTTTTCATCTTTGAAATCGGTGCCTTGAATGTCCCTGCAGTTTTTGACAGATTTGAACCCTGCTTCTTTAATTGAAGTCTTGTTGATTTACCTTCTTAGGACTCTCTTCATAATTCTGCTCTGAAAAATGGTCCTTTGACGTGTCCTCTGCTACTGAAATCAAGACTGTGAATCACAACAATCTTTCGTCATTGAAACCCTGCAAAAACCCACAAACTTGTTAAGAAAAACCGTGCGTGGAGATGGAGTCTAGTGGGGATGGCTGTGTAGCAGCACAACATGACGAGATGGCGGAAGGAGGAGAGGTGATGATGAATAATGCAGTGGAACAATGGCGGAAGGGATTTCCAGAGTTTATAATGCGGAACATTAAAATATAACATATGAATGTAATGTATAAATGGCAGAGGGAAAAATGCGATAAACACGTGGGATGATGACGTGGAGGAAGACTGGGTCAACAGTGGGGCGTGCAAATGATCTAGACTGTCTGATCTCAAGATGAGATCGATGGTTGAAATGACATCGGGGGCAATTTCCAGTGGGCCAGGGGTGCATTTGCTGTGGATTAAAACTCGTTCAGCTTCGATGCACGACGACTGTTCGATGAAGGTCTCCAGATTGGACGGCTGACGGCGATATCGCTGCATGAATTTTTTCGATCAATAACGTGCGATGAATGGTGGTTTTGGAGCCATACACGGAGACACGTGGTGAGCGTTGTATGGAATCGCTCGGATTTGAGGAATACCGCCCGCCTGCGAAAGGCAGTGTGATGAATACCAGACAGTTTTGAACATTGTTTTTGGGTGCGGGGACCACCACGGCAGGAGAGCTGTGATATGTTGATCTATTATTGGATCGGACGGCTCAGAATGCGCCCGATATACTTTGATAAGCGCCTAGTGCTTTTGCCCTCGGTCCTAACACTAGATCACATGGAGGAAAAGGGTGCGGGGGTCTGGCCGAAAAGTGCTAGGCTTTTCAGATTTTAGAATATGGGTTTTGTGGCCTTTTTAAATGTAATTTGGGGGCAGGAAAGGTAACGGTAGGCCGAAAACGGATTCCTTAGGCCACGAGAGGGGATTTGCAAGATTTAAACGGGGTTGCTTACGAAAATTTGATAGGGAGCTGATTATGATCAACAACCACCATGAATCTCCCTCCTTGAAAACTGAAAAAACCAAATTTAGAAGCAAAAAGGCTGCTACTCGTAGCGTATTCCTGGCTTTAAGCTTGAGGAATGCTACGAAATTGTGTAAAAACCCAGAAATTGCCCATTTCAAAACTGTCTCCAAAAATTGACCTCCAAACTACAAAATCTTGATTTTCTGCATCTAATGAAACTTCTAAGGCATATTCAATCTCAAATTATTGCTCTTGTGGTGTTTCCTCCTCATTTATGATTAGTTGAGCTATTGGCTCTTCCACCAAAGTCTTTTTCAAACCTTTCTTTTCCAGCTCTTCATGAATCAGATCCAATTGTTCTTGAAGGTCTTTAACTTGGTCCTTCAGTGTCCTATTCTTGGATTGCAAGTTCAGGTTTACCTTTTTTATGTGCTTGAACTCTCTTCTTAGTGGTTGAGTCCACTTTATCAATTTTTTTGTGTTGTCCAAGGTCTTTGAGACACTTGTGACTTGATCTTCCCAAATATTCCTCATTTGTTCAAACTGCACTCTTTCAGCTCTATGCTTCTTTGCCTCTTTCCTCAAGACTGATATCTCTTCACCTGCCTCTTTCAACTGCTCCTTAAGGGTTTCAACTTCTATTTTTTTAGTGATTTTCTCTTTACCCTTATTTTTTTTAATGAATAATTCTTCTGTTGCAGGTGAGGAGAGGTCTATGATGCTTGGTGGTGGCTGAGAAATTTCATTGACCTTATGAGTCTCTTTGCTTCTTTCCATGACCTTTCTTTCATTTCTTGTCATTGGATTTCTAGCTTGAAACATGAAACCAACATCATCACCTGCAAACTCTAACTTTTTAGTTGTTTTTCCTTTCTTTAGCTTCCTTCCTCCATCTTTAGCTTGCACAATGGGAGTTTCTTCAATATCAATTGCATGAAAGATGTCCTCTAAGTTACCCTTAACCATTTTTTGGCTCCTATTAAATCTCTTTCTGCCATGTTTGCTAATTGTTGGCTTCTATTTTACAGGTGTAGATTTGGGTGTGTCAATCTTCTACAAAGGCTCTGTCTCCATGCTCACTGGTTCTAACTACTCTGCCACTATTGGTGATGAAATATCTCTAGGTTTGGGAACAGTTTAAGGAGTGACAACATCTGCTTCAAAACCACTCATGAACAGAAAGGATGTCCAATCTCTGCCTAATCTCTTCAACTCTTCTAACACCAACAACTTAATCAAACCATGGTGAAAGAGAGAAGTTTCATTTCCTTCTTTTTTAACTTGGACCTTATCTAACATTTTAGTTACACTTATGTATAAGTAAAAGGGCAAGTAAAGAGACCTCTTACCCAAAAAATGCAGCGGAAGCCTAAGGTGGTAGGAGTAGACCATGTGAAACCTTCCTTCATAGGTGAAGTACTTCTGAATGATTAGCAGTATCTTTGAGTAGTTTTCCTTCATGTAGCTTCTTGGGATAACATTTGTGAGATCAATTTCACAATGCTCTAGCTTGATGAATTATTTGTAGTCCTGCATGGTGAACTTGATGCCTTTGAACCATTGTTGCCCTTCTTTAGGGATTCCTGTTGCTGCTGAAATACTGTCTAGTGTTACTGTGAGATTTAACATTCCCACCTTTGAAGTTGTCCTGGTGAAACTGATAGCAAACTCCTTAGAAACCTGTAGATGAAAACCCTACAGCCTTTGGCAGAATTACAAAAAACCTATTCTTCTAAATACCTCCATGGTAGTTGGGTCTTCGTTGAACAAATTCATGTACATGGGCTCATACCTATGGAAATGACCACCTTTGTTGGTCTTCTTCCTTGCAGCCATGGTGACTTTATATCTTCTCAGGCTCGCTTGATTAATGACACCTACAACCTTTGAAAATACCAACAACCTACTTGGCTTGACGAATCATCTCTCTAGAACTCAAAAACATGCAAAGAGGAAGCGAAGAATGACAAAAATACTCAATTGGGTAATTTTTTATGGTTTCAATGACAACTCATGGCTTAATCATGACACATGCATGCTAAAAACAGTAATGATGACCTCAGACATGACCTTTGTACCTTGAATTAACCCTAACAGACTCGAATGAAATCCACCCTAACTCTTCCAATGATGAACTGACACTTCACCTCAGGTTTGACAAGACATACAAGAAAACTATTTTTCGTAGCGTAGCTAGTTCATTTTATAACAGTTTCACTACGAAACTATTAGGCAGTTTCGTAGCAAAAACTATTATTTCACAGTGCAAAACGTTACGAAATGAGGTAAAACTGACTTAAGTGTCATTTTTGAAATTAAACGCTTTGGGAATAAAATCTGACACCTAATGATGACTGATGGGACATGATATGACCTAAATGGAGGCGAGTTTGAACCTTAAGATAGGTTAAACATGTAAAAATTTGAAATTTTCCTATATCAACTTGAAAGGTTTAAGGAAAACTTTGACAAATGAAATCTATGACCATGTCAAATAATGTTTCACATTTTTCTAAGTGATAACAATGGCCCCACTTGGGATGGTGTGCCCCTATGGTACACCAAAGAATCTATAGTTCCAGTGCTATCCATCTTCTTGGAAATAAAAACTCTGAAATTTGCCAAGCTTCCTTCAAACTCTAATGGCCTTCACCTCGGGCTCAAGCTTGATGATAAACTTGTCTTTATTAGCATAAAAACATAACAAAATGGAATATATACAATGGAATGAAAGATCAATATAACTTAAGAGGAATAGTGCTTCAAAAAACTGCCATTGACAGGCCCTCCAGCACAAGGTTGTCCATCCATCTCTTGTAGTAGGTAAGTTTTGTTGCTATGTAATGTAGCTACTTTGAATAGAACCTTCCAAATATTCTCAAACTTACCATGTTTCCCCTTTTCTTCAATTCTTGCCTCCCACTTCAATACCACATCTTAAACCTGAAAATTTTCCTCTTTGACCTTCCTGTCAAATGTCTTCTTAATTCTATTTTGAGATTTTTGATTGCTGTTATATACTTCCTCCCTTTTTCATGTAGAGCTATCAACTGGTTTATTCTCCTCTGAATAGAATTTGTCTCCTCCTCCAATCCTTGCATCAGCTTCATAACAGGCACTCCCAAGGATGTAGGAAAAATGGCTTCATCTCCATAAACCAACTGATAATGTGAAGTACCAATTGAACTTTTTGTACACACTCTATCAACCCACAAAGCATACTTTAGCTTTAGATGCCATGAATTTTTATTTTCCTGCAGCACCTTCTTAATAATTCTCACAATGCTTTTGTTAGAAGATTCAACAAGACCATTACCTTGTGGATAGTAAGCAGTAGAATGTCCAAGTATAATGTGATATAGATGACAATAACTGATTAACCTCTTGGATTTGAAAGCCTGTACATTTTCAGTGATGATCTTCATAGGAAAACCAAACTTGGACAGTATGTTATTCTCTAAGAATGAAATGATAATTGCATCATTTTCTTGCCTAGTTGGGATTGCTTCAATCCACTTGGTGAAATAATTATTTGTTGTCGGGATCCAATGATTCTTCCCTAAAGATGATGGATGAATCTCACTAGCAAAATATAGCCCCCGCTACTGGAATGGTGCCTTAAACACGCCTTTTCTTACCATAAAAAATCTGATCTTCATGGCAAGTAGCTATCTTCTTGTAGACATCTTTGAACATGGAAGGCTAGTAGTACCCTGCTCTGAGAATTTTGTTTGTTGTGGCCTTCCAATAGTGATGACCTCCACAATATCCTTTATGAAACTCCTCAATCACTTTTTCAGCTTCCTCTTCCAGCAAAAAATTCAAAATAATACCACCAGTATCTTTCCAATACAGATTTTTATCTATGATACAGTGTCTCAGAGATTTCAGCTTCAAAAACCTTGCTTTAGATTTAGAAAATTTAGCAGGAGCTCTATGACGATGTAAAAAATAAATAAATGTCTCTGTACCACTCAGACAGAATGTACTTCTCTTCAATGGGAATCAACTCTTCATCTTCATCTGATAATTCTGAAATTTCTGCGATTAAATTCATATCAAGACAGTCAATATTGGACTGTACCATAAGCTTTGCTAGCCCCTGACCTTTCACCAATTTTGTAGGTCTGATTTCTATATCATATTCCAGCAAGTTAGCTATCCAATTCCCTCTCTTACCATCAGGATCAAATTGAGTTAAGATGTCCTTCACTACAATATTAGGAACAAATGCTATGACATGAGAATGCAGAATATAAATTCTGAAATATTTGATGGCTTTGACCAAAGCATATGCCTGTTTCTCTAGGATATTGTACTTCAAATTTGAATTAGCAAGGGTCTTGCTAAAAAATGAAATAGGCTTCTTTGTAACTTGCTATCCTTTCTGCAACAAAACTCCAGCAATTGTGTTTTCTAATGCAAATGTAAAAACCAGAAATTCCTTTGAAAAATCTGGGCTAATCAACATTGGGGCCCGAGTGAGTGCTTTCTTGATTTCCTCAAATTATTGCTTTGATTCAACTTTCCATTTAATGTCAGCTCCTTTCTTCATCATCTTGGTTATGTATTTGACAATCTCAGCAAATTTTAGAATAAAAATTCTCACAAAATTCATTGTTCCAAGGAAAGACTGAATTTCCTTCCTGCTTCTAGGAAGACCTACTTTCTGAATGGAATTGACCCATTTTGGATCAATATTTATCCCATCTTTAGATATAATATGCCCAAGTAACTTTCAAAAATTTAAAGCAAAAATACTCTTAGCGGGATTAAGAGAAATACCAAACCTTCTACACTTTAGCAGAACTTTCTCCAGATGCTTCAAGTGGTCTTCCTCTTTCCTTGAGAAAACTGTTATGTCATCTGGATAGACAACCACCAACTTATCCTTATCCTCAGAAAATTTAATGTCCATTGCTCTTTCAAAGGTCGCTCTTGCATTCATTAGATCAAATGACATCTTGGCATACATGAATGTTCCCCATGGTGTGGTAAAGGAAATTTTCTCCTGATCTTCTGGGTGTGCTAGTACCTGATTGTATCCTGAAAAACCATCCAGTGTAGACATCCTTTGGGAACCAACAATGTTCTGCAAAATTTGGTCCATCTTTGGGAGAGGGTAATTGTTATTAAGAGAAGCTTTGTTCAAGTTTATGAAGTCAATGCAGATTCTTATTTCTCCACTCTTTTTTCTGACTGGAACCAAGTTGGCAAGCCATTTTAAGGATCTGATTGGGACAATAATTTTGGCATCAAAGAGCTTCTTAATTTCCTTCTCAAACAGAGGCATGAGAATTGGATTAATCCTCCTCAACTTATGTTTGAAAGGATTTTAATTTTCTTTAATAGGAATGGTATGCTGAATAATAGTAGGATCATATTTCTTCAAATCAACATAACTCCATGAAAAAACATCAATAAACCTTTTCATCATCTCAATATATTTCTGTTTCATCTCTATAGAAATAAATTTTGAAAGATTAATCATTTTTGGCATTGCTATTGTACCAAGGTTACAACTCTCTACCTCTTCATCATCAGCTTGTATCCTAGGAGATTTGAACACATCATTCTGGTCAAAAAGATTTTCAAGTGGGATGAGACCTTTGGGTATAGAATTATTCTTCAACTGTAACACTTCAGAATTACCCTTATTTTCAACAAGCATGTTTTGCTGATCAACTTGTGTTCTTTCAAACTCCTCTTTCAATTATATGAAGTTTTTGACTTGCTAGTCATCTTCAAAAACTTGCCAGTGAATTATGTTGTTTGGGATAGCAGGCCTATGATGAACCTCAACCTCATATGTTTCAGTGGAATGTGCAGGGATAACAAACAAACTTGCAGAAATAGCTAGGGAGTTAGCTACTGAGTTTTGATCCCTAGTCTTCACAATAAATGAATATTCTTGAAATTTTTCTAACATATCCATGATCAAATTTCTGTATGCTCTCATTCTCACATCCTTGGTTTGATACACACCTTCAAATTGTTTAATAACCAATTCAGAATCTCCAAAAACTGGAATTTTTTGGGCACCTAATATTTTCAAAATTTATAAACCCAAAAATAGAGACTCATACTCAGCCATCTTATTTGTGTAATCAAAGTTCAGTTTGAAAGAATAGAACTTACTTTCATCCTCTGGAGTTGTGATCCAAATTCTTGCTGCAACCCCCTCTATTCCTGCTAATCCATTAAAGTGTAACAACCACCAACCCTCTGCCTTTTCTTCAATGATTCCCTGATTTTCTGCTTGCTGATTTTCAACCTCCTGAATTTCTATTTTTCTTTCATCTTCTACTTCATTAGTCAATTCATTGAAAATAATAGCTGATCCTAGTTCAGTTTCAACAATATAAATTGGGAAATTTTGAGGTTTGTACTTACTACTCACCATATAAGCCATCCTTGTCTCTCTGTATAGTCTTCTTTTCTCACCAAAAAAAAGAATGGTGGCATAAGTTAGGTCCATCTGCATGGTGCCTTTGATCTTTGTTGCCCAAAACCTGGATAGCAGCATGCCAAATTTGGGTGGAATGTCTGCTACCACATTGTCCATTACCAATGTCTTGGCAGGGACTTGTGTAAGACCAAAAACAACATCTTTTATAAATCCAATTCATTGAAATATTTTTTAATAAAAAGAAAAAAAATCCTTGTATGGCCTAGTGATTTCCAATCCCATTCTTTCCATAATCACTTTGGGCATGAGGTTATGAGAGGCTCCTGAATCCAACATGGCATTATGTAATGTCATGTCATGGATACTGAGGCTGACATAGAAAGGAGGCACCTCTTCATTCTGCTCATCTTCCAATCTTGGTCCCAAGTATATGGTTGGATGGTCTTCTTGAACATTAAGGATGTCAACAACTCCTGGTTGGGAATTCACCATTTTTACAATTTTACTTATGTATTCATTCACCTTAAGAATTTCTCTAAAAGGGACTGGGATCTTGATTTTGGAAATCTCATTCTCCAAACTGAAAACATAAGTAATTTTCTTAGTTTCTTTGACAGGAGGAGGAGGTGGTGGATATTTTCTAACCTTAGCTACTTTAGGGGCATCTTTCTTGGGTTGTGTTTTATTTGCAGTAATTGGAACATTTCTATTTCTGAGGTTGTATTGTTTCTGCATCTCAAATATTGCATGTTGATAACCCTTAAGGTAATTAGATGGTTCCTCACCCTTTTTTACATCATGATCAGACCCATCATGTTATTCTTTAGTAAAAAAAATTCCAAACATGTTTTCATCTAGGCAATGAATGGAGTCTTATGGTATCTTAGGTTGATCTTCTTCATCAACTAAATTTTACTGAAAAGGAGGCCTTACTTGAGGGTTAGGCTGATTTTTGTTTTCCCTTGGTCTCTGCTAGTTTTGAGGTCTTCTGAACTGAGGATTTCTAAATTGTGGTTCATGTACTTTTGCAAGAGGTGCAGAAGTACTACCAAAGGCAAGCCTATCCATCAGTTTTTCCATTGTCTTCATCATGGAGTCAAATTTGTCATCTGAGGTGGAAGGCTTATCTTCTTCTTTCAATTTTGTCTTTCTCATTTTAGACTTTTTACCTGCTATCATATTGACCTCCACCTTCACAGCATCATTTTTCATTTCTACTAGTGAAGGGGATTCTCTTTCTCTGAGCAGGATAGAAAATTCATAGTCAAAAGCCTCAGAATATCTTAGTTGAGTTGCTCCTGGTGGAGGCTTAAGATGGGTAGGAATGGAATCATAGACTTTATTAAATGTCTTCGAGAATTTTTGGACAGTTTCATCTACAACCCTTTTCAAACTATTGTACCCAGTGAGGGCTTGCACAGGGTTGGTTCTGTTTCCCCACTTTCTCAAGAAGCTATCTTCAAAATCATTCCAATTATGCACGCTTCTTAGAGCAAGGGATTGGAACCACTTTCTGAACTCACCAATGAAAATTTGAGAAAAAGGCCTCATTTGGACATATTCATGGTCAAACTCCTCCCTATCTATGAAGTCATGAAACTGGTCTACATTCTCTTCAGCTATAATATCTTCATCACTTCCCCAAATTTTGATTCTAGCAGAATATTTTCTTAGAAGGGCATTAACGGCAGCTGGAAGAACAAGAGGGACATACCTAGCTGGTGTAGCGGCAGGTGGAGGTGGGAAATTTCCAGCCATGATGACATGAACTATGGTATTTTTAGGGACAACAATAGTATAATAAGAGGCACTATTAGGAGGTGATGTGGTTGGTAATTATAGTCTAGTTACAATTGAACTCCAGTAAGGTAAAGGAAAACCAGATTTACTTCTTAGAAAGATTTCAAATGGATCTAGTTCCTTCAACTTATATAAATATTCTCTCTCTAACAATAACTATGATGTGACTGCCTCCCAGAATTCTTCTTTATATTTTTGGGTCACTAAGGCTGAGGTATCAATCCCTCTTCTTTGTAGGTCTAAAATAATATCAGTCAATTCTTTTTCATTTTCAGACCTAAACAATACTTCCTGAATTTTAACATCAAAATTTCTATCTTTAGGACTTCTTAAAACTTCAGAGGACAGGGGTTTTGTGTGTAATGGAGTACTTGATTGTGTAGAACTGCCTTGAATGCCTCTAGAAATTGTATTTGGATTGTCCACAATTGTAGGTGGATTTGGGTCAGGATTACTCCTCATATATCTCCTTTTCGAAGCCACCTTTGAACATGAATATTTTGAAGGGAGTCACCAAGGTAGTTGTAGCCTGGAACAGATTCTGAGCTCCTACTACCTTCAAGAGTTCAACTTCAAAATTTCGAGAAAAGTATATCTTCAGGCTCCCGATAGACGCAACAAAATTTTATCACAAAATTGTACTTGATTGGCTGCTTATCAAACAAATTAGTGTAACTATTTCAAACCATTTTTAACTGAATCTTAGCCTCTAAAGTTTGAGAGGGCTCTTAAAAGGGGGTTTTATGATATTGAATAATGATAGTACTAGATGGCTAACTCTATGGGAAATGTAACTTGTTTTTTATGTTTGCAAGTTGAAAAGAATGCAGGTTTTCTACCATTGGGCTTATGGAGTCAACAATCAGTAATTTTAGTGACAATGTTTCTTAACATGGAATTTGAGGTAGATACAGGTCTTTAACAGAGGCAACTCACACATAAAACATAGGAAAACACAGTCATTTCATCACTAAAGGAATTCATAGCACAAGATTATGAATTATGAGTAATAGAGATGAAATATATTGCAAGTAATAAAACATGAAGATATAGATCGATAAGACATCAAAAACCTCGTGAGAATCTCAGGTCTGTCAAGAAGAGTGTCACTTTGTATTATTGATATAGTTAAAATACATAAAAGTAGTAGTTTGGTGCAAATGTTCTCCAACCCTTTACTACTTCGATGCTTTGTCTTTAAATAGACATTATTTACAACAAGGATGATCTTCCTAGTGGCTAGATCATCGAATTCAATTATGACACCTTTCATAACTGAAATACATCACTTCTAATAGAAAAATGACAGCTACACCTTAAATAAAAAATCTCCTAATAGGCCTCTAACTCCTATTTATTACATAGCTCTACCTTATCTGTGAAACAATTACATGATGGTTACAAAATAAGTATCACATGATCGAAAGACGCATGACAGAGTTCATTACCACTTTACATATTTAAAACCCTCCTAGACTTGTGGAGCATAACCCTATTTTTTAGGAATAGATGACCCTTATCTTCAAAACTTCTTTGGCCGATGACTTGTCTTCATTGAACTTTCTTTGAGTCATAAATATTTGATGCTAAGCTCCATTGACATGTTGGAGGTCTCCAACTGTCCAAAACTGCCATTAAGATGCTCCAAAACCTTTAACAATTGCTCGCTACAAAAACAGGATAGTTTCGTAGCGAGTTTTGGTAGCGTTGGAAAAGTAGCTTTTGCACCCATTTAATTCGCTCCTTTTCTATTCCATGATATCAATCAAGTCATGACACATCACCACAATGAATCTCACTCCTTGAAAACTGCAAAAACTGACTTTAGAAGTAAAAATTCTACTACATGTTTTTTTGTAGCGTATTCCTGGCTTTAAGCCTGAGGAACACTATGAAACTGTGTAAAAACCCATAAATTTCCCATTTCAAAACTATCTCCAAAAGCTGACCTCCAGCTGCAACATCTTGATTTTTTGTATGTAATGAACCTTCTAAGGCATATTCAATCTCAAATTATTTCTCTTGTGGTATTTCCTCCTCATTTATGATCAATTGAGCTATTGGCTCTTCCACCAAATTCATTTTCAAACCTTTCTTTTCCAGCTCTTCATGAATCAGATCCAATTGTTCTTGAAGGTCTTTAACTTGGTCCTTTAGTGTCCTATTATTGGATTGCAAGTTCAGGTTTACCATTTTTATGTTCTTGACCTCTCTTCTTAGTGGCTGAGTCCACTTTATCAGTTTTTCTGTGTTGTCCAAGGTCTTTGAGACACTTGTGACTTGATCTTCCCAAATCTTCCTCATTTTTTCAAACTGCACTCTTTCAGCTCTATTCTTATTTGCCTCTTTCCTCAAGACTGATATCTCTTCACTTGCCTCTTTCAACTGCTCCTTAAGGGTCTCAAATTTTGTTTTTTTAGTGATTTTCTCTTTACCCTTCTTTTGTTTGATGACTAATTATTCTGTTGCAGGTGAGGAGAGGTATGTAATGCTTGGAGGTGGCTGAGCAGTTTCACTGAACTTCTGAGTCTCTTTTCTTATTTCCATGAAATTTATTGCATGTCTTGTCATTGGATTTCTAGCTTGAAACATGAAACCAGCATCATCACCTGAAAACTCTAACCTTTTAGCTGTTTTGCTTTCTTTAGCTTCCTTCCTCCATCTTCAACATCTTCAGCTTGCACAATGGGAGTTTATTCAATATCAATTGCATGCAAGATGTCCTCTAATTTACCCTTAACCACTGTTTGGCTCCTAGTAACTCTCTTTCTCTTATGTTTGCTAACTGTTGGCTTCTGTTTTACAGGTGTAGCTTTGGGTGTGTCAATCTTCTGCAAAGGCTCTATCTCCATGCTCACTGTTTCTAACTGCTCTGCCACTGTTGGTGATGAAATATATCTAGGTTTGGGAACTCTTTTAGGAGTGACAAAATATACTTCAAAACCACTCATGAACACAAAATATGTCCAATCTCTGCCTAATCTCTTCAAATATTCTTACACCAACAACTTAGTCAAACCATGGTGAAAGAGAGAAGTTTCATTTCCTTCTTTTTTAACTTGGACCTTATCTGAAATTTTAGTTATACTTCTGTATAAGTAAAAGGGCAATTCAAGGGACATATTACCCACAAAATGCAGTAGAAGCCTAAGGTGGTAGCAGTAGACCATGTGAAACCTTCTGTCACAGGTGAAGTACTTCTGAATGATTAGTAGCAACTTTGAGTAGTTGTCCTTCATGTAGCTCCTTGGAATAGCATTTGTGAGATCAATTTCACTATGCTCTGGCTTGATGAATTCTTTGCAGTCCTGCATGGTGAACTTGATGCCTTTAAACCATTGTTCCCCTCCTCTAGGGATTCTTGTTGCTACTGAAATATTGTCTGGTGTTACTGTGAGATTTAGCATTCGCACCTTTGAAGTTATCCCAATGAAACTAATAGAAAGCTCCTTAGAAAATTTTATATGACAACCCTGTAGCCTTTGGAAGAATTGCAAACAACCTGTTCTTCTAAATACCTCCATGGAATTTTGGTCTTTGTTGAGAAAATTCATGTAAATGGGCTCATACCTGTGGCAGTGACCATATTTTTTTGGTCTTCTTCCTTGCAGCCACGGTGACTTTATATCTTCTCAGGTTCGCTTGATTAATGACACCTGCAACCTTTGAAAATGACAGCAACTTGCTTGGCTTGATGAAGCAGCTCTCCATAACTCAATAACATGCAAAGAGGAAGCGGAGAAAGACAAAAAGACTCATTTGGGTAATTTTTTACGGTTTATATGACAACTCATGCCTTAATCATGACACATACATGATAAAAACAATAATGATGACCTCAGACATGACCTTTGTACCTTGAATTAACCCTAACAAACTTGAATGACATCCACCGTAACTCTTCCAATGATGAACTGACACTTCACCTTAGGTTTGACAAGACATACATGAAAACTATTTTTCGTAGCATAGCTAGTTCATTTTCTGATAGTTTCGCTATGAAACTATTAGGCAGTTTCTTAGCGAAAACTTCCATTTCACAGTGTAAAACGCTACGAAAAGAGGTAAAACAAACTCAAGTGTCATTTTTGAAATTAAACGCTTGGGAAATGATATCTGACACCTAATGATGACTGATGGGACATGATATGACCTAAATGGAGGTATGTTTGAACCTTAGGATAGGTTAAACATGTAAAAATTTGAAATTTTCCTATATCAACTTGAAAGGTTTAAGGAAACCTTTGAAAAATGAACTCTATGAGCATGTCAAATAATGTTTCACATTTTATAAGAGATAACAGGTACTAGATGGAAATATTCATTGGGGAATTGTCTTCCAAGGTTGTTCTTGCGAATATTTTGGAATGATGTCTACATGCCTGTCAAATATCATTGGTTCATTATATTTTTTTGTAGAAGGTCCTACTTCTTCTTCTTTGTAATGGAGGCCAGTTCTATCGTTGTAAGATCTTTGTTTTTTGATGAGTTCTTCCAATGCCCTTAAGCTGCTAGCATAGTTTTGAACAATTTTTCCCTTCTTCACTTCCTTATGTAGTGACACTACTTCGACTTCTAATGCTTCCCTTTCTTGGTTGCTTTCTTCCAACTTGTTTTGAAGTGACTCTTCAATACATTTGTGTTCATCAACTTCAATTTTGAGACCTTGAAATTGTTCTTCAAGAGTATTGAAATGGATATTCTCAGCCTTGATCTCTTTTATAAGCCTGATTACCTCCTTAGAAAATTCTTCTATGGCCAACCCTTCTTCTTCGTTGTTTGATACCTCTTGTTTATTTTGCTTGGCAATAAACAATACTCTCTCATTGGCTTCTTCTTTGATGTCACTGTCTTCATCGGATGATGAGCTATCTTCTTTAGAGAGAAATTCCCTTTTGAAACCTTTCTTCTTGTCTTGCTTTTTGAATTTCTTAAAGCCTTTATTTCCTTTTGAGTTTCCATCACTTTTGTTCAGACATTTTGTTGCGAAATGGCCAACCTCACCACAACTAAAACATATCAATGGAATTTTACCTTTGAATTTTCCCTTACCAATTTTTATTTTTCTCATAAAGTAAGAATATTCTCCATCTGAAAGACCTTCTTCATCATCTTCCTTTTCTTCACACTTGCAGGTGCAGGTCTTCGCCTTTGAAGGTTGTTTGTCCTTATTGGTTTTCTTAGATGCAACGAACACAGTTTATAGATGTGAAGTACCCTCTTGTTAATAAAGTCTCATTTCATATGCTATGAGAACTCCATGTAATCCCTCTTTGCTGAGATTGTCCAGATTTTCACTGTAAACTAAGACCGATACCTTTGGGTTGAATATTCCTAGTAACGTTCTAAGAATATTTCGTATAATAGTCTTCTCATCAACATGCTCTCCCAATCCTTCCAGAATGTTGGTTATTTCATCAACGTGTTGGAAGTATGCAACAATGTTGTCATCTTCTTCCATTTAAGTTGCTCAAATTTTGGTCTGTAGATTTGAAGCTTTTCTTCTTTTAAATTTGAGTCACCTACATATATATTCTCAAGCTTGTCCCAGACATTTTTCGAGGTTTTACAACCCAACACCTTATGATAAGCAGATTCAATAATTCCACTAATAATAATATTATTTGCTTTTGCATCATTTACCAAATTTTTCTTACCTTGTTCATCCACGATTGGTGTAAAGCCATTTTGAACAATGTCCCAAACTTTGTAACCTTGCGCCAAGAGATAGAACTCCATTATTCCCAGGGAAAATTTTAAGGATGGATGTTTACCTCAAAGTTTATAAACCTTGGCGAATATTACTAATCCATAATATGCAAATTGTAAAAACTTTGGTAATATTTTTGTAGAAATATTTATATTTCCAGTGATTTTATATTAGTCGATATAATATTTTGGTGATTTTTAATGTAAAATAATGGTTTTATATAAAATTTGGGTGAATCATTTTAGAAAAAAATGGAAATTGGAGAATCTTTTTTTTTTTTTTTAATACATGGAAAAATAGCCCACCTGTGAATATTAGCCCCTAAAATTTTCCTTGATTATTCCTTTCCAGAGTGTATAATTATTTTCATTGAACAGAGCTAAACCATTCTTGGTATGCTCCATGACCTCCTTCCAGATGTTAAACTGCTATTGAAGGAACCAAGCTCTGATACCAATTTTCAGAAAATACTGAGAGGGGGGAGGGGGGGTGAATCAATATTCCTTTCAATTAGTATTATTATTAATATTTCATAGCATTAGTTAATATTAAATTATTATCAGTGTTTGTACAATGATAGTAGTAAACAAAAGGAACACAAATGCACACCATTTTTAAGGTGGAAACCCCCTCCGGGAAAAAAACCACCTGAATGCTTTTCTAATAATTATTTAATCTTCAACCCCAATTGAAAAGAAAGCTCCAAATTTCTAGAATCTAGAAAATAATTCTTTTCCAGTTCCCACTGGATGGACACTCCAATGCTAGATATTTTTCAGTACTCAACTGAACGGATGCCCCAACACCCAATGAGCTACAACTCACCCTAGCACCACTCTACCACCCTGAAGTTTTCACAAGCTTGAACCTGTTGGTGACTTCATGCACCAACATAGCACCACCCTACCACCCTATAGAAGAATAAAATAACAATGGACTCCCGTACCAGGGAAAATGGTCCATTTTTCAATGATATAGAATGATATAGAAGAAGAAGGAAAACTAGACCATAACCCCAACTATGACACAACCACCTAATGATGATCCTAGACCTCCCGACATTGCCTCTTCAAATCTTGGAAAATAGACATTTGTACAAATTTTACAATGATTCTTTTATAATGACTCAGTACAATGAGTATATGCAATGTTGCCCACTTGAAGACTTAATGTGGTGAAATTATTGATGTTGTTCTGCACCTTGATTGCTTCTCTTGTCATGCTACCCTTTCTCACTCTTCAGAACATTATATCATGCATTGAGTATTATCTTGATGAATATATAATACCTGCAAAAATTATTCAAGGAAATACCCATGACATGATAATAGCAAAACTTACCTTATCCCGCAGAGCATATGTCAGTGCTAAACAGAAACAACAAATTAGAATACAAAGAACCTAATGCAATTATGAGATGAACATGTATATACAGAAGATAATTACCTGGATCTTATCTCTGTTGCATCATTTTTCTTCAGCTTGCTTTGCTTTGCTGCCCTAGAAAGTCTGGTCCTTCATAGCCTTTGACATCACATGATATAGTTGTTTCTTTCCTTCTAGGAGCTTGATATTGAATCTGTTGTATCTCTGTTATTTCAGATCCCCAATATGTGATCTTCGGTCCTGTATTAACCCTCTGAGTCTTCTTTCCAATTCCACAGGTCTGACCTGATTTGGATTCTTCAAGACAAAGTTACGCCCAATCTCTCACAATGACATAATTATGGACTAGTTCAGTAGTGCGAACTTGTATGGCATGCCACGTGTCACTGTTTCCTCCTTCGGATTTGAAATTGATACAAAAAAAACTATATTCTATGCACTATCTGCCAATTTTTATATAATTCCAATCCTCTTCTCATAGAGAGAGTTATGTCGATTTTCCCAAGGTCGCCTCTTTGAGATGAAATTCGGAAGCCTACAAAAACCCTAACTTTTACAGATAATATCTCTGAAAATATAGTGAACGAAGATCTGAAATTCAGACAAGAGCTTCATCCAGATTTTTCCCAAGTGGGTTTTTGGTTTCAGCATCTGAAGCTTTGCAAAAAAAATTTATAGCGAAAATTCCACGATGACTTTTTTTAGTAGCGAAATCCTCACATGAGGAGGATATGAGGGTCACAATTTATATAAATGCTCAGGTTGAGAGGGTATTCAACAAGTGAACGTTGGGGGATTTTAGGAGATTAAAAGAAATTATTAATTATTGACTGTTCAATGACCACAACCAATGATTAGTGTCATGCCACAACCCCATGGGGTTTTAGCCCACTAACTGGGGTTACTAACTTCAAACAAGAATATCTCTCAAACCTTGAAGAATTATGTGCCATGCCATATATCAACGGAAACATCTCAACATGTAGAAACTATCCCAAATTTCCTTGATTCAGAATAGAGTATTTTTTCAAGTCAAAATTCCCATAAAATATCGGGGTAGCCCTTGGTGCTGCTTGGGTTGACATCAATGACAACCACTGATCAACAAAAAACAAGTTTTTTCTCTCTACAGATGTATTTTTTCTTGAATCCTCCAATAATGAATTTTTTTTTAGCAATATCTTGATCATATAGATAGATCCACTCATGTAAATACATATCATAAATTTGATGATGAAATTTCGCATCATTAGGGGGTTCCATATCTTTGATTAATATTTGGAATCTCCTTTTGAAGCACCATATTCCCCTCATGAAGCTTTGAAAAACTTGTCATGTTAGGAAGATCCATTGGATGATGTGATTGAGAGGATTAAAGAGTTGAATCTTGATGCAATACCATCTCAATAAATGGTTAAACCTAGCCCATCTCATAAAATTCCACCAAAGTAGATCATTAAAAAACCGTAAATTGTTCATCTTGATGATGTTGAATATGTTGCTTCTCATGGTAAGAAGAAAGAAGAAAATCCTTTGAATAAGTTTCTTCTCATGGTGAGAAGAAATAAGAAATTCCTTTGAATACGTTACTTCTCATGGTGAGAAGAAAGAAGAAATTTAGGAGTTTAATTCCCTCTTAAAATATGAGATGTAAAAGCTGGTGGAACTTCCAATTGGAACTAAACCAATTTTCTGAAAGTGGGTATACAAGAAAAAGTTTTAAGCAACGGTTTTTTTATGAGATGAAGTACCCTAGGGTCAAGATTTTAGTGTTAGATCATATAAGAAAATGAGCATAAAAACATGAAATCATTCATAATAGGATCACAACATGTATAAATCATTAAGATCATGAACATTAAGAATGAGACAGAGCTTATTTATTGATGAATGCAAATAAGTGTGGGGGAATACCACCTAATTCAGCCACGGATCTAGGTGAAACCGTCCTCTGGATCCGTCCATCCCAAGCCCAACAATCTCCTTCCAAAATCATACACATGGATGTCATATAAGAGGAAGGAACATCTTTGTGATAGAAACAAGGGTTTACACAATCTGGGAGTGCAATAGGCACAAGGATAAATCAGACTTGATCAGGGACTAATCAGTTATTATATCAATACCTGTCTCTCTCCTCCATTTAGGCCTTCCCATGAGGTGTGTTTATATCACCCCAAATTTTTTTTTAGTTGGGATACAATTAGGCCATGGGATTCTATAGGTAGGCGTTCGATGTAACCCATAAACCATGCCCATAAAATAGGGAATTTTATATTTTTTCATATTTCAAATTATATATGCAGGTTTGGTATAGATGGACTCGCGTGTGCACGTGCTTTTGAGAGGGAAGATTTGCATATGGAATTCAAATATTTTTTTTTAGATAAAGGACCAAGTGTGAAGGGAAAGGGTTTCCCAAGGCCATAACTCAGAGAATCAAGTATACAATGGTGGAAAATGACGTTATAACAGATGCCCCCAAATATATGAGGTCATAAGGGGTACATGATGGCTAAAATATATTAAATGTATAAGAAGAATCATGCGAGGAATTGTTGGTGAGAAAGGTGGTCTCCGAGTAAGACCCAAGTTCAAGAGAGAGGCCAACAAGGTTTCCGTAGTAGTCTAGCACAACGCCAGCATTTTCAGTCTACTCTGAAGAGCAGAGAGTCTCACCCGAGGTGTGTCGTGACCTTAGCAAGGTTAGGAACAGATCAAATATCGACTGATCACAACTATAGAGAAAAACATACAAAAATAGGTACTGCAAACAGATTTAGCTACTTTGCACAAGATACTACTCATAAGCATATTCAGGATGCAAAATAAAATTTTAAAAGTGGCCAATACATTCATCGTAACCAAATTCTTATCACAGAACTCAGGACTTCAAACCCAGGTAGAAGTATATTTTATTAAAAATAGTAGATAGTTACATTACTCCTTAGAGTTGATTAGAGAAGGACTGATTACAACATTACAGAACAAAACAGAATAGAACTGAAATGAACAAAACAAAACATAACTGAATAGAGCTCTCCTATGACTCTCTTCCTCAGCCCCTTACTACACCACCCCCTATCTACGCTGGATGATTGCCTATTTATTCCTTAGTAAACGTGACTGTCAGTTTTTCCTCCTTTTTCGCTCTGTTGTTTGACACATTTACCTGATCACTGAGTTCCGCTTCTTTTCCTTGTCGCGCCTTCCTGCCATATGTGTTAGTTTCTGCAACTTCCGCACCACCTTCTCTCCATCTCTCCGCAAACGTGACAACTCCCTGTCTATCATGGTTGTGCTCTGCCACCTGTTATCTGCGACTCAAAACTATTTCATTTTCAAAACAAGGGCCCCAATAGGCCTTGACCATATGCTATTGACTCGTCCTAAGTCAATCCTTTTTTGCTGCCTCGGTCTCCATTAATCCACCTGCCTCTGTGGCTAGCCCTGTCTTCTCCATTTCCTCTCCCTGTCCAAACAAGGGCCCCAACTCGGAAACCTTTAACAATGCTAAAGATTTGAGTTCGGTGAAGTCGGTAATGGCCTGTTGCCATTCCTCCATGAGCTGGTCTATTTCTGTGGTGATTTTTTCAGCTTCCTTCTCTCCTGAAATGGTCGACAGATTGTTGAATACTTCTTTAATTTTGATTTTGGCCTGAGCGGCCATTTGTTGTATTGTTTCTGCAGTAAGCTTTACTAGTTGTCTCAGTTCTCAGAGGACCTACTTGGTAGCAGTTGAATGCTCTTCAATCTTCTATATTTTGGTCTCCAGCTCCTCCGCTTGATTATACAATTTGTTAATGCCAACAGGGTCTCTGGCCTCCTTTATTTCTTGTGAGACTTGCTGCAGTTGTGCTGAGATTGGTTGAGACTTCATAATCAGCAAGGTTGAACACTCGTGAAAATGTTTCAAAAGTTTGTAATATTATTTCACCGTGGTCCCTAGGGTTTCCGGCATCCTGATTTCTTGTTTCTGCTTCTCCATGACCCTCTCGGCATATACGATAGCAAGATCTGGCAATGTCGGTCTGGTCGCGAGCGTTTCCTTTAGCTCCTGATTCTCCTTCCTAAGAATCACACAAGTCACCTTCACGTGAATAGACCTTTCTACTATCGTGCAAACTGTTATTTCCCTTAGTGTCTTTTCATCTTGAGCTATCATAGTTGCCTAGAGATCCCTAAAACATCTGTCACCTTCTCCAGTTGCTCCTGTAGACTTTCATTTTCTCCCTTCAATTGGTCACACTCTTCAGTAAGCGTGCTAATCTGCAATTGTTGCTGTTCAAACCTCTATTGGAGGTCGTTTTGGAGTCCTTTGGCTTGCTATGCCGCACGCTGGATGAAATTGTATAGTTTTTTTGTGCCCCAGGTCTGCATAGTAACTCTCTGCCCCAGACATATCTTGGTTCGGTGGTCTCTCTCTGAGTGGTTAACCGCTGGCTATCGACCTGGCTGAGCATTCCTATGGTGACATCAGTTGGTTTTGTTGCAGCAGCTGATTCCCTGGGGTATTCATGCTTGTGGTTGGTTGAACCTGTTGGAGTGCCAAATTTTCTTGTTGAAAAGGGTTCATCTCCTTGGGTGAGGGTGTTGTATCTATGGTAAAACATCCCCCGCGAATTAAAAGGTCCTAGAAAGTGCTCTGTCCAACCAGGGGTTGGTTAACCTCGGGTACCAATGTTGTACTCGAGTTATCCTCTGCCTCATTGTCTCCATTTGTTTTACTTTTTGTCTTGACTGGGTCTGAAATGGTTGTTGATGTGGATGGAGTTCGAGTGGAATGGTCTTTGGAAGTGAATGACGTGTGACATGATTAATGGTGAGTGCAAGGTGAAGATGTATGTGTGTGAGGTGGAGATGAAGTTTGAACATTAAAAAATGAGAATGGATTGAACATAGATAGCTCAGTGGTTGCCTGGGGGGCCACCTCTAGCTCCTCTTGAATTGGTGCCCCTGTATCCATAGGTTGCATTTGATCTTCCTCAGTGAGATCAACCACCTACTTAGGCACCATGCCTTAGGAGTAGCTACAGGTGGTTTAGGTGCCTTACTCTTTTTGACTGGGACTACTGTTATTGCTGCGGGTGAATTAAACATTGTGGGTGGCAGGGAAGTGAGTATGGGTGCAACAAAGTAGGAAACAAGGGAGAAGCACTGGTGAGAGTTTGCATTACCCGATTGAATCCTTTTACTCTCATGTCGAGCTCCTCTAGTACTAGTGTTAGCCGCAGCCTCGACACTTGGTTCAGTGTCTCATCTGGTGTCTCCCCAGGTAATGGTTTTGGCTGCATACCCTTGAACGAGTAGTGATGGACTCCGCTTCTGATTTCCATTCCCACCCTCGTTTAGGAGCAGAATTCAGTGTGGAATGCCTTTTCATCCACTTGAAAATTCAACGGTCTCATTTTAAATGTTGTTTCATCCACATAGGTGGGCCTTATGTAGGTTTGTTTTTGAGTGATCCAGAACCATATTTGAGACAAATAACTGTCCATCAAAATCCTCGGGACCCTTTGTTTCCTCGCCACTATGTCCACCATCTGCCTGTACCAGAATGTGAACGCCTCTTCATTCACCTCCTTTGTGCTTGGGTCTCCCAAGATCTTCCAGGGCATAAACTTCATCGCCAATGGTTGACCACTTGTGAGTTCCACAAGCTATCTAACTCTCGGGAAAGTCCATATCCACATTGCGAATTCCATGATAAGGTAGTTGTAGATGAACCTAGTGGCTCTTTTGTAGTTATCCTCACAGGCTTCGAACAATTCATTCAGTAGAAACGTACACCAATTCAGTGTGGTTCCCTGGAGGCAGTGTTCCACAACTAGAATGGTGTCTAGGGTGCATTCACCCTTTGTATAATGTCTCATGGTCTTGCCTGCAATCAGGTAATAGGCAAACTTAACTACTGGGCTATTTATGAGGTCTATCTTTGCCCCCTTCCCTTCTCTTTTGGTGTTGTATTTCTTGTAATAGTCGTAATCTCCTATCTTCTTTGCTATTTTGGAGACTGTCTGGAATGTTGTGGAGACATCCCTCCCATATGCTGATAACCCTGTTAGCCTGTGAATATATTCTGCATGCATTGGTATCTCCCTCCCTAGCCATAGTGACCCATTCTGGAGTCTGCTTAGTAGGAATTTCATACACTACATCGTGGCTCCTGTGGTTTCGAACACGAGGAGGTTCCTCAGGTTTAGAATTGTCGACTGCAGGATGATTTTGAACTCTGGAAGTAGTCTTTCTGCTTCTTCTCCTCCTTCAATAGAGTAATTTTCTATATAAACCTACATCTTCATGGCCGGAAACTGGTAAGATTCCGTGAAGTTTGTGTCGACCAATGACACATTGTCATATTTTGCCACTAGCGACTCCATTCTTTGAATTCTCTCATCGACTCGGGCTCAATGACTGTTGGTGCTACCTTGGTCATTTTTTATCTTCTTTGGTATACTTGCAATGCTACCCCTGCTCTTTCTTTGTAAATTCCTGCTACTAGATGGTTTCTCTGGACTTCTTCTGATGAGATTTCTCTTGCTACTGTTGTTTATTTTTTTAACTCAGAATTATTTGGCATTCTCGTGCTTTCTTCTTTCATGCAGGTTATGTAAGTAACCAGGACGAATGAGGTTGATAAGAACCCATAACTAATTAATTTTTCCTACCTCCCCTGCGGCTATAATTGTGCAATTAGTTACCACGATGAGGTGTGTTCTGACATGGCTGACTGTGACTTCGGGATTTGGGCAAATGTGATGGGTAATGATTATGGCCTAATATGGAAAATTTATTATGGTATGGATGATACTAATTATGGCAATTACTTCTCAAACCTAGGTAATCCTATGGACTGGCATGGAAATGATGGGTCATGATGATGGAATGATGTTCGACATGTTTGGCTCTCTGATATGGATGACACGCTGGACACTACCCTCCCCCTGCCTCAATCGGTTGCGATGCGGTCTCCACATCGCAACAGTGATTTTTTTCTGTTAATGCAGTTTTTTTTTTATTGGTATTCCTATCTATTCTCCTCTCGAGTACCACTTCTTCCCACCTGGTAAGATATTTTGTTGCGATAATGATATACCTAGCCTGTGAGTGTCTTGTGATAGGTGCTATCGGTCCTATAAAATCAATGGCCCACTTCTTAAATGGCTGCAATTCTTTTACAGGGTGAAGTTGTAGCTCGTCTCTGTGTGATGGACGTCCCGTTCTCTGGCATACATCGCATTTATTTACAAATTCCTTACTTTCCGTGTGTTCTATGGGCCACCATAAGCTTTCTTGCAGTATCTTTATCACAGTGGGTTTTGCACCGACGTGTCCTCCCACAACTCCATAATGACACTCCCACAGTATATCTTCCCTTTCATGGTCCAGGACACATCTCCACAAGACTTGTTCTAACCCCATCTTATACAGCTATCCCGCTATTAGCTGATACTCTGCTACTTTGAATACTAGATGTCTTTTCTGAGTCACTATATATTCAGTCGGGCACTGTCCTGTTGCCAAATAGATTGCTATCTAGTCTAATTAGTCTGGGATGGCTTCTACTCTAAAATTATCAGCATCTGGCAGCTGATCATCCAGGGACCCTCCATTTTCTCCATTTTCCAGCCTTGACAAATGGTCAGGACCCACATTCAGTCTTCCTGGTTTCACTATCGCCTCAAAGGTGAACTCCTAAAATAGTAGGAGCCATATACAGATCCTTCCTTCAAGGACCAGTTTATTAATTAGGTACTTTAAAGCTGTATGGCTTGTGAATAATTTAAATATACCTCCTAATAGGTAGTGGATAAAATTTTGAAGGGAATACACCATTTCTAAAGCTTCTCGTTTTGTTGTGGTGTAGTTCCTTTTAGCTGTGGATAACTTCCTGCTTGCAAAATAAACTGGGTGATCAACTAAAGCATCTCCTGGTTGAGCGAGAACCATTCCTAGCGCAATGCCGGAGGCATCAATATGGACGTGGAATTTCTTGTCCCGATTAGGATGAACTCATATGGGTGTGCTTGCCAATTTTTCTTTCAGTGTAATGAGGGCAGTAGTACAGTCCTTTGTCCAAATGAATTTCTCTGATTTCCGCAGCAGCTTCTCCAATGGGGTTGTTATCTTCGCACAGTTGTGGATGAATCATCTGTAGTAGGTGGTGTGGCCTAGCAGTGACCTTAACTGCTTCACGGTTTCTAGTGCCTCTATGTTGATTATAATTGCCACTTTTGCTGGATCCACGCAAACTCCTTGTTTGCAAACAACATGTCCTAGCAGTGTCCCAAAGGGTACTGCAAAGATGCACTTCTTAAGGTTTAATGAAATCTAGAGTTTTCTGCATCTATCAAACATTATCCTTAACAAAGTTGCATGATTCTTTAACAGGCTGTAAAATGTCCAGTCATCCATATAAACTTCAAGGAATTTATGGATATATTCCTGAAATGCTGCTATAACAATCCGTGAAAATACTACCGGTGTGTTTTTCAACCCGTAGGGCATTACATGATATGCAAACGAGCCCCATTTGGTTGTGAAATTTGTTTCTTCTTATCTTCTTTGGCTATCCTTACTTGATGGTATCTTGAAAATCCATCCGTAAATGAATAAGCTTCATTCCCTGCAACATTGTCGAGCTCCTCGTCACTGAACGGAGTGGGGAATGGATCATGTATGCATGCGTTGTTTAGGCTCCTATAGTCAACACATACTCGAATTTCAGACTTTTCCTTTTTAAATTTTATGACTATAGGACTTACCCACTCTGCTTCCTCTAGCGAAAATATCAACCCTACTTTTAGCATTTTATTAATCTCTGCCTTGAATTTCTCTTTCACTCTTGGATTTACACTGTATGGTCTGTGCTTTACCGGTATTGTGTCGGGCTTCAAGGTTATACGCATTTCCCCCATATCTCCTTTTATTCCTTTCAGCTCCTCTACTGAGGATGGGAACAAATATTCGTATTCCTGTAGCAGATTAGATATATCTTTAGTCGTTTTTGCATCCCAATAGTCACCAATTGACGCAATTTTGGGCTTTTCCGGTGTTCTGATGTTTAGCTTCTTGGTATTAAATGGTAGCAGATGAATTCCTTCTGTTTTAGGTTCTTCTTGAATATCCCTCTCCCCTTCTTTTTCTTCAAAATATAGATGTTTAAGATCTTCTAGATCGTCATCATCCATTTCATTGTTTATCTTTTTGCATGCTACCAATTGTCTGACATTGTTTCGGGAGTGGTTGTTCTTCATCCTCCTAAATCTCTAGAAAGAACAATACCCTTTTAGTGGCCTGCAATGCTTGTGTGACTGGTTATGTTTCTCCTTCAAAGGAAAAGCATTGCATAAACTGATCCGCAGCTAATCGCTAGGTACCAGTTCCTCTTTTCTTCTCTTCAGTTAGGTACCACGCTTGTGGAATCGAATCCAGTGAGTGTACAAAATTGTGTACCCATAGATCTTCCAGGTACCCTGCTTTCTTCCATTAGTCCTCACAATGTTGTAAATGTTTACTGGGGTCAGAATCCCCTTGGTATTTTCAAGTGAATTGTGGTCCTTCCTCTTCCTTGAATCTAGCCCTCAACACTGCTGCAACCCCGTCCCATCGCAACATAGAGTTGCGGTGGTTGCTCCACCACCTTGCTGACATGGATTGTAAATCCACAACCATGAGTGGGACCCTATGTTCCACTGGTACTTTATCTTCTATTTTGGCAATAAATGTATTTACAACTTTCATAGTTGATAAAGTAGGATATTCTCTTACCTTAGTTTCGATCCAACTGATTCTTCATATGTTAGCACACCTTCTTGTATTGGTCTCATATTCCCCCTGCTGCCAATCATCCCAGGCTATTTCTGAGCCCAAGTTTGAGTTTTGAACACTTCTCCAGCTTACAATACCCCCCCACTGTCAGGTTGATATAATATTCTCTTTTCCCTGTTGTCATCTGATAAAGATGATCAAGAAGCTGAGCATCCTCTCTATTGTCGACAGTCTCTGTATATCGGGGTCCCTAATATGGTAAAGTGGCTGAGTGACCCTGACTTCCCCATCTTCAAATATCATTAGTTCCTTTTTTATATCGATCACTGCATAGTTCTCGAAAGCCCAGTCTATCCCCAATAATGCTGGGTAGGGATTATTATCCCCCATGATTTCTATCACCTCGAAGTCTGTGTATGTCTTTACCCCCGCAACATTGACTTCGACCTCCTCCAGCCTGCCTATGGGCACAATGCAGTACTAGTTTTCCACGCGGAGTTGGATTGGCGAATATGTCAGCTTTGGTCTCCCTAATTCTTCTCATATCTTCCTTGGAAAAATGTTGACATCTGACCCTAGGTCAAGCATTGTGTCCTTAATTTTGAATCTTGCGACTTGAGTGTTTACACGGAATTCTTTACCTGTTCTTCTCTTATTTCTTTTGAATCTTTGTATGTATTTCTGTGTTGCATCATTTTCCTCTTCTGGTTCTGGGGTTTCCTACACCACCATCTCCATATTTTGTTTTAGTTGCTCCAGCATCGGTGCATTGGTTGCAATTTTTAAAAATAGTCGGAACCATTCTTCAATAATTGTTTTTATATTAGTCTATTTCTCCTTGTCCACCTTCGGCTGCGGTAACTCAATACCTTTGCTCCCTCCAAGCTGGGAAAATATTTCCACTGCTTATTTAAAGTATTGTTTTTTCCTATCTGGTCTAAACTCTGGCTTTCGAGATGTTGGATTTATTAGCTTTATTGGGTATATATTATGTGCATCTTCTCCTGTTCTCTTTCCTCCTCGCGTCACTATGGCCACATTCTGCATAGCCTGAGCCTCTATTATTCTCGGCTCTGCATTTACCAGATATTATCCTCTTTCTATGGCTCTCTCTTCCCATATTTTAATCAGCTCTAGACAGTCTTTAGTTGCGTGCGTATTAAATCTGCACTAAGAGAACCATGGTATTCTGGGAAGTGGACATTCCCTGGCTACGTGGCCCTATTGTTCACAGTTGTAACATATTACATGTCCTCTTCCTCTAGCTCTGTGTCCTCTCATTCCTTCTCATCATCCCCTGGGAGCCTCATTCACTCTATATCATGGCATGTCCAATTGTTTTGCTAGTGCATCCAGGGCTCTACACTGCTCTGTGTTGTGCATCGTGGAAGAAAAAAACTCACAATATATGTTGTTTGGAATGTTGGAGTATTTTTGCAAGATTGGGCATAGGCAGGGTGGATGACCAATGCTTTTGCATATCTCACAATATTCAGTTGCGGCCTGATTCTATTGCGCATGGAACCCTGGGTAGAGGGGTTGCGGCGGATATAGCCCTTGAATTTTTATCTGTGTAACTCCCCCTATTGTTGGAATTCCTTGTGTCCCTGCTACTGAGGACCCCGTATTCTGCCCCTGCAACCTTGGACATTCGGTGACCACGTTTCCCTCTATCAGAAAGTGCGTATACCATACATTGGGTCTTCCAGGTCACATTGGCTGGATATCTTTCAGCTTTTCCATTAGAATGGCTATCTGGTGTTGTAACCCCAATATGGAAGGGTCTTGAGCTGCTGCCCCTCCTTTGAACTCTTGTGGATACCCTGCCATGGTCTCTATCTTCATGGCTTGCTCCAATGCATCTTGTAATGTATCGATCTTTTGTTGTGTTAGCAGAGTTCTTGTTAACAGAGGAAGGGCCTTGATAAACCAATATCTCTAATGATTCAGATCGATTGGGTAACTCAGTTTTCCAACTGCATACTTGAACCTTCTCATCAGATCCCATGCGGTTTCACCTTCTCGTTGTTTAATCTTCCACATCTTTGACAAACCCTGCTGATATGTCTGAGGTAACTTGAATTCTTTAACAAATTCTCCCTTTATATCATCTATCGCTGGGTTCGGATGAGCTTCGGACCACTTAATAAACCAACGAAGAACTCTCTCCCTGAGAGTAGTTTGAAACTCGATCAACTTAACCGCCTCTGGTGTCTGCTGAGCGCTCCATATGGCTTCGCAAAGATACCATTGCTACTCCACATCGTCATTTCCCCTCCCAGATAACTCTGGGTATCAGGTAAATGATCCTGCCATGCTTCTTTGTGTCAGTGATACTATAATAAAACCTCTATTTCCTGGCTGTGAAATTGTATTACTAGCACTACTGCTGGTATGTATTATTGCTATAGATTGAACATTATTCAACTTACTCAATTCTCGTAACTTAAATTTTTTTTTACCTAGTGGCTGATAGAGTACCAGGGGAAGGTCAGGACTAGAGATACTTTAACATTGGGGAATAGAGTTACCTTGATTTATGGGTGCCGGCCCCTCTTGGAATAGTTGCTCCACTGCAACATGCAACTCCACATTGGACATCTCCTCGGGGTGCATGTCCTCCATGTTGGAATTTTCTCCCTTTTCTCTTTGGACTGGACTCCTATACACTTGCCTAAATTCCTTGATAGTCCTTCCTATTCCTTGGGATTCCGTCTAACCTTCCATCTCCTTTGCCATCTGTGGCACCTTCTCCTTGTTCTGCCGACTACTTTCCTACTTATCCAACTCCTTCATCACTCTTTCCCACCACTTCTCAATGAATTGCGCCCTCTGATGTGCTCGTCGCTCTCTCAACCTAATGGAGGTCTAGACATCCATATCCCTATTCCCCCTTCCAACTTATTTGTAGCATCTCTCCCTCATATCCTTCCCCCAATACTGGAGGTTTAAGTATCCATCTTAGATTTTTGAAATTCCATCAATCCCTCGTCTACCATTAAAGATTTGATGCACAAAGGAATATCCTTCAGAATCTCTCCTCGTAATCCGGATCTGAACATGTCTTCTGATTTTGAAAAGGACTGGTAACACTCAGCTGCAAATTCCACTGTGTCCTTCCAAGGTAGATTGCACCCAGATATCTACAACTTGGGTCAAATCGGTATCTAATCGATGGAGGGCTACCAGATCCACGTGCAACCACTTGAGACAGATCTTACACGAGCTTCCTTGGACTGTCTTAACTTGTAGTATCCGCAACCAATTATAGAGTTCCTCTGGAAAATTTCCCCAGAAAGTTTCGTAGAGATCACTCGTAGATTCAGAGAATAGAACCAGATCCTTAACAGTTTTCTCCCTATACTGTCTCAACTCAGCTTGCTATGCTATGAACTGATCTAAGTGGTTATCCCACCAGCTTTGTATTTCCCTTTCGAAGATCTGTGATACCATGATCTAGCTCCTAAATGAAATTTCAGGTCCCGGCAATGGAACCATTTGTTGGTGAGAAAGAAGGTCTCTAAGTAAGACACAGGTTCAGGAGAGAGGCCAACAAGGTTTCCACAATAGTCTAGCACAACGCCGACATTTTCACTCTACTCCGAAGAGCAGAGAGTCTCACCCGAGGCATGTCGTGACCTTAGTAAGGTTAGGAACAGATCATATATCTATTGATCACAAATATAGAGCAAAATAGACATAACTAGGTACTGCAAACAGATTTAGCTACTTTGCACAAGATACTACTCATAAGCATATTCAGGCTACAAAATCAAAATTTAAAAGTGGCCAATACATTCATCATAACCAAATGCTTATCACATAACTCAGGACATCAAACCCAAGTAGAAGTATATTTCATTAACAATAATGGATAGTTACATTACTCCTTAGAGTTGATTACAAAAGGACTGAGTACAACATTACAAAACAAAACAAAATAGAACCGAATCGAACAGAACAGAACCGAACAGAGCTCTCCTACGAATCTCTTCCTCAGCCCTCTACTGCACCACCCCCCTGTCTATGTTGGTTGATTTCCTATTTGTTCCTTAGCCAACACGACTGTCATTTTTCCCTCCTTTTCCGCTCTGTTGTTTGCCGCATATTCTTGATCACTGGGAGTTCCACCACTTGTCCTTTTCGCTCCTTCTTGCCATCTGTGTTAGTTTCTGCAACTACCACACCACCTGCTCTCTAGCTCTCCACAATCATGATAGCTCCCTTTCTACCATGGTAGCACTCCACCACCTGTTATCCACGACTCAAAACCATTTCATTTTCAAAACAAGGGCCCCAACAGGACTTGGGAGGAGTTCACCAGATTTCATCCTGCCAAAAACAAATGGAAGAGATCAAAAAGTAAGCTTATGTCTGAGGCAGGCATACCCATGCTCAATTGAAGTAAATCATGTCCAAATATCAAGTATGGAGTGGATCCAATAAGTATACAAGTACAAACGAAACTGCAAAGTACATATTGGATCATCTGATCACAGCCTCAAAAGTAGATATCAAGGTCATGTCATAGTATCACATATAGAACAACTGATCAATGATGCTAATAAATATATCTGATCACTGAAGTCACATAGCCGAATCTCCAAGTACCAAGTCATAAAGAGTGGAATAATGGTATTTCACGCAACACGGGTGCAAACATAAATAGGCTAGTGTGATGAAATGCAACTTATAAGGTAGATGGTGTCACTGGCATAAAACTGAAGGAGCTGTCAAATGAACCAAAACATGTTGATGCAAACCCAAGGTCTTCACTGATCACCATGATACATTTCACACTATGGGAATAAATGAGCTGAAGTTGACCATGTGAGAAATCATTTGATTACCGACCATTGATGTATACCGTTAACAAACACGAGACAACTCATGGATAATGATGATGAGAGTCAAGGTACCCTAGTACAATATAACAACCGTAAATAAATGAGTTGAAGTCTAACACTTGAGAGAATCTACCAATTAGGAGATATTAATGTATTCTCACTATCAATAGTGAATGAGTCTGCCACTGATGATTGCAAACCCTAAGGTACTTAAAAAGGAATCTAGACATTATTCCGAGAGAAATGAGTTGGAGTCAATGAGAAAATATCTGTTGGAAGGTAGGCATTAAGGCATCCCACATAAATCCAATGCGAGTGTAACCCGTAGGAAAATAATTTGGAAGGAATCAAGTGAAGAAAGATGAAGTAACCAACCTGAAGTATGTTTCTGGCGTAAAAAAAATTTGGCTAGCACATGATTGAAACCCTTTGAACCAACCAATAATGAAAGTTGACACAAAGGCGAGGAATCCACTGATAAGGTCAAATGGAAACCAAGGTACTGCACAAATCTCAATGTGTAATAATGAAAACTGATGTTGAACACAAGGGAAACCACTCAATCAAAGACCCATGAATTTGATCGATGTTGAGCACAAGGTCACCTATCAATGATGGATATAGGGCCAGTGTATGGCTCTAGGCCTACTCTTAGATAAATTTGTCGAAGTCGATAAGAGAAAACCCACCAGCAAGAAGTAAATGTAGACCTTATTAACTGGCATGAGAAAAGAACCAAATAGTTGATGTGATAGAACATAACTTTGACAGACCGGGTATGGCCAATTGAAAAAAATGATTCAAAAGACACTGCAGAAAAGTCAACTCAGGTTTACTTCCCTTCAACAAAATCACGACTCAAATGTGACTATATGGCATCATATGTTAACTTTGTATAAGTTTGTCATGCAGGAGGCATAAACAAACCCTCCATATGATTGGAAGAGATAACCAACCCAAGGAGTACTGACTCAATCACAATATTATGGCTCTCCTAAGTCAAACTAAAGCCCATCCCAATGGTGAAAAGAATTTGATTTTGAGTGCTTTGTTCAAGGGAAACACAACTAACTCTAGCTTCCATCAATTATGGAAGTAATGTCCCGTTCTCACTCTTTTTGAAATATACAATTTTTTTGTCTTTTTTGTATTAAAATCCTGAAAAGGAATAAAATAATGTTTATAGCATAGTGGAAAGAATGAGTGTCGGGGTACAAATTATTTAGTTCCTGGGATTGGAAAATTCCTATGCTCAATTCAAGGTGGCGAAATTGGTCAATGACACTCAAAGGAATGTTCTCTCCACAGGAAAAGGGTGTCAAGTTGAAGATGTTAAGTGATTGCAGGGTTGATTTTGCAGAAATACATGGTCAAAAAGTGGCTTATACATGAGTTCACGTGAAGCTGGTGATGAGCTCCATCATTAGACATATTTGGAGGGGTTAATGGTCACCTTTTTGCCTTCTTAGATCTCTTTTTCTTGCATTATTATTATTATTTGGTTTTATGATGCTAGTATAGGTGGTGATTAAGGTTAACATACTCTAAGTGACTAATATGAGGTTGAGTGCAGAAAATCATGAATTATTAAGCATTTTTATAAGGATTTTATCATAAAGACTTGGAGGAGACAACAATTCAAGTTCCAAGGCAAACAAGAAACTCAATATTTGTTTACTTGGATTCAAGTGCACTCAATCACCCAAAATATTCTCTCCAACAATTTGAGTTCTAGAGGCAGCCAAGCAACTCAAAGAGGAGTGCACTCAATCTTTGTTTACTTGGAGTCAACTAGACTTAATCACTCCAAATATTCTCTCCTTCAATTCGGGTTCCAGAGGCAACCAAGCAACTCAAAGAGGAGTGAACCCAATCTTTGTTTACTTGGAGTCAAGTGGAATCAATCATTATTTTCTAGGGAACTATTGGTACTTTCGTGTAGAATAAATAGAGAAAATCTAGAGCTAGGAAGGGTCATCGAAACTTTGTTGCAAGCTATTGAGCTTTTTAATATTTTACTCAGTGATCAAAATTTCAGAAATTTATGAGGCTATTATTTTATGAAATGAGTAGATTGGTTTCCTTTTATTGATTTAAGTTTTAGAGAGCTAGGATTGTGGGTTAGGGCCCAATCCATGTGCCTCAGCCTCTCTGTTGTATTTGTTCTCTGCTTCCTGTCATTTCATTAGTTCCACTTTTGATAATTTAGTTTATGTTTCATTATTGTTTAGTTTTGCTTTCAATGTGTTGTTGTAGGTTTCATTTTGTTGCTAGTAATAGAATAGAGGAGAAAACAAAAAAATTGTGGATCAAGACCCCCTTCTCATCACTGTCAATAGAGCTCGAGGAGGGCGAACCTTCCCACAAACCCAAAAATTGATTTATGTTCATTGTTTTTTAGATTAAAAGTAGAGTTGCATTACCATTTTCCAATCTTCCTTTGCACGATATTTTTTATGCATTTCTATGTTTCTTTGCGCATAAGATAGAAGGTTGATTGCAGGATTTATTGCTAAAACCCCAGAGCAGCTCTGTGGTGCTTCCCCGCTTCATTTTCCATCTCTGTCTTCACAATCTACACACTGCAGTTACAGCCTCCATTTCCATTTTTCTTCTGCTTATTCTAAACTACTGCACCCACCTTTTTTCCCTAAAATCACTTAAACCCTTCAGCCTACCTTATTCCTTTTTTTATATTGGTCGCAGTTGCCTTACCCCTTTTAATGCAAAATTATTGAAAACCATTAAAAATCGACCTCCGCCTTGCTCCTCAAATTTCCCATTACCATATTTCGCAAATCGGACTTCACGACCTTTTCCTTTTTTCTTTTAAGACTTACCACTTCCAAACGTTGATTGTGATAACTCTGCCACATCGCACATCACAATTTCATTTCACAACCTTTTACTTTTTCCTTTAAGACTTACTGCTCCCAACTTTAGATTATGATATCGATCCATAATCCGCCACCAGTCCCACCACCATGTCATCCGCCACATCGCACATCACAAATCACACTTTTTAGTTTGTTCCTGTTAACATTTAATGCTCCAAACATCGATTACGATTGTCCTCCATCGTAAATCCGCCATTGCACTTTCTAAATAATTCCTCTCCAAAGAATTTTTGTGCCATAATAAAGCTTTAATAAAGTTTAAACCCGCTCTTTCCACCTCTAAGCCTTGTTTCATGTATTGAGCCTTCCATTAGCACCTTTAGTTCGTTTTCCTCCAAACTACAGGCCATACTTTGTCAAGTTTAGTTTATCATGAATAGTTGCATGGTTTGAAGCATGATAGCATGGTAAATACATTAGCGGATAAGTAGGGTGTGTTTAGCTGATTGACCTAGCTAGGTGCAACTTAGTTTAGTTACTTTTCAGTCATTTCATTTTCTGAAAATTAAATTAGTTTCATTCCTGTCATTTCTTTTTAGCAATTTAATTTAGTTTCCTTTTTTTCATTTCCTTTCTTCACATTAAATTAGTTTCATTTCCATCATTTCCTTTCTATCATTTCCTTCCAGCAATTTACTTTTCAGTTTTTATTAGAGTTTAAGAAATAGCACCCTTTCTTAAAACATAAGAGGATGACATGAACTGAATGCATATGCTGCGTATATAGCACTGTTAACTCCAATTTTGTATGAACCCTGGGTTGATAAAGTAAAGTAGCGCAGCCCCTGGGAGTTGCAGCACTCTTGGTGCAATACCAAGGCTCACCACTTTTTGGCGCCATTGCCGAGGAGATGTCTAGTAGATGCTTTGATTTTGTTTAAGAATTATTTTTTGCTTTCCTTTCTTTTCATGTCATTTCAGAAATATTAAAAAAATACAAAAGATATGATTTTCATGCCTCGTGGGAGTAGGAATACTCAAAGACAAATCTTACCTAAAACCCCCACATCACCGCCTAGCCACCCTTTACTCTTCTTCAGTGGCAGTGCGATTGAATCCCTTATAGGAGAGCCTTTTGAATATTTTGAGGATCCTATTGGGGAAGAAGAAGAAGACCTTGTTCAACCGAGGGACCTGCTCACCTATCTTAACCATGGATGGGATCTAGAGATCATTTCCCATAAGAGAGGCAGATGGGGAAACTAATATGAAAAAAATTAGCCCCTAAGCTCTTACACACTTTCATGGACTTACCTCTGAGGACCCTGACATATTCATGTTTTAATTTTATATTTTTTGTAGGACTTATTACTACATCTCTGATGATCAGAAGTTGAAGCTATTTCCATCCACCCTTAAGGATACAGCCTTGCATTGGTTCATGGATCTGCATGGGGATAGCATCACTACCTGGGCACAGATGGAAGAGACCTTCAACAACAAATACAAAGACTACTACAGGTCCAAGGAAACCAAGGATGAGATCTGAAGGATGACTCTAGGGCCGGATGAACCCTTAGAGGACTATGAAGAGAGATTTCAATTGAACTATAAGAGAGCTAACTGTACTCTTGATCTTGACTTACTTAAACTTGTACTTCTTCGAGGGATCATAGAAGAGATGATAGAAACCTTGAATATGATATCAGGAGGAGATATCTATCAACAACCCTATGAAACAATCAAACTATCTTCTGGAACCATTCTAGGGCATTTAGGAAGAAGGGAAATGCTATCCAAAGTACATCCAATACCCCATCCTCTTCCACCTTCATAAAATATGAGATTGGAAACATGCTAGAGGAATTCAAGAGTGACATGTTGCACACATTTTCTTTGCAAATGGACACAATGCAGGTCAAAAGGAAGCAAGAGGAAGCAGAGAGATCCATGGCCATATTTTGTCCTAGATGTACCAGGAAGCACCCAAGAAATGAATTTCCACTAAATGTCATAGAGGTTTTCTTAGTCTATGAGGAGAATCATGCCATAGAAAAGTGTCCCTCCTTACCTAGACTTAAAGATGTATATCAAGGTGGGGAAGCAAAGCCAGAGCAACTCTGTTTCATCAACCAGATAAGGCCTCAAGGCCCTCGGTCATATCAACAAGGCATGCAAGGTGCACCTTACTCTTACTATCACAAAAATCAAAGCGCACCCGTGAAACCTTGGTACACCCCCACTCCTCCATCCTAGTCTACACCTCCTACTTGGCCTTACAACCCTTCATATCATCCTCAGCCAGTAAACCAACCATTTTAGTAGTATGTTCCACAAAAACCTCAGTGGAACAATCCATCCCAAAGGTGGAGGCCTCAAAAAAATCAACCACCTGCTCTAATGCCTCCACCCCAACCTCAACCTTAACTTACTCATGTTGCTCCACCTAGGCTACCTATAACTGCACAACCCAATCCGAACCCAAACAACAGACATGCACAATAGGCTCCCAGTGGAGAAACATCCTATCCAGCTTATGCCGTGGAGATACAGGAGGTTAATCTCAGGTTGAGAAGAGTACTCCCAGACAACCACCCTCCATATCCACCTGTAGATGTTGAGGAGGAAAATGTAGAAGGTAACAATCAGATCCAATAACCTCCTTTTCCTGAGCGCTTGATCCACCCTAGTCAGCACACCCTAAAGGAGACTGAACTCCTGGGAGAATTGGAAAATTTGTGTGTAAAGATACCACTTCTCCAGGCCATTAAGGATGTCCCTATCTACAATAGGATCATAAAATAAAAGTGATTCAAGAAACCTGGAAGAAGGAAGAGAGATACTCTCACCATTAATGTGGTAGGACAACTGTATGACCTAATGCTGGGGAAGGTGATATTTCAAAAGTACCTAGACCCTAGTAGCCTAGTTGTTGATGTGCATATAGATGGTGTCATAGTCCCCAAAACTCTTATTGATCTAGGGGATGCCATCAATATCATGACCAAGGAAAATATGTTGAAACTTAATCTCCAAGGGACTTTGAGGAAAACCACAATGGTTCTGCAACTTGCAGATCGATCCACAGTAACTTCGGAAATAATTATTGAGGATATTATGGTTACCATTGAATCTTGGGAGTATCCTATGGATTTCCTTGTTGTGAAACCAAAAACCAAGTTTAATGGTTATCCCCTCATCTTAGGGATACCTTCGTTAGCCATTGCAGATGCTTATATTAGTTGTTGGGCTGGAAACATGACTATCAAAAATGGGCTTGTGTCTAAATAGATAGTGTTATATAATCCATCTGAGCCTTCCATTGATCATGATATCTGTTGGCTTGAGGGGCCCTAACCTAGGTTCAGAGGTTAAGGTTTTCTAAAAAACCCCTATACTATTGGCCCTTTCGGTAATGATCTGCTTGCATGGACCAAAGTGTGACCTGAAGCAGTATGGGAGGGTGTTGGAACTAGGTTTCCACACCCTGAGAGAGAGTATGTAATTCGAGGGAGATCTGCATTATAACTTACTAGGTTCACACATAATGAGTCTATTCGCAACCCTTTTAATAGTGTAATGAACATATAACCATAAGAAAGCTACTAGATTTAATCAACTACAGTTTAATCCACGTGCACATTAACAAATACCACCACAGATTATAATCGCAGCCAATATCAGATCGTGGATATAATTGTGCTAATTTCAAAACACAGATACATTCACAGCTTAAATAGGTGTCATAAATGCACTTCAACAGTAAACATAACCAATTCAGATAACACACAGATACTTTAATGATACTTCGCATTCATTAACATTTAGATCCAATCAAGCAAAACATAGCCCGCGCACATAGCCTAGAGGGGTCCGCACATAGAAGGACTGAGGATATCCGCGCACACAGCTAGCAGGAGTCCTTACCCAAAACAACCCAAAACATATCTAACAGTTCGCACGTAGCATCAATCTATCGACCTACTTACTTACTAGACCCAACTATATATCTATTTATAATAGCGTAGCCTTTGCTATCCTATGGTCTGCAAACCGTGGTTTGAGGACCCTAGAGCTACCCTTTAACCCATTACAACACATTAGGGGCTTTGACCCACCCCAAAACCCCTACGCAGGACTGAATTTACCAAAATTGTACCAAAAATGCAGGTTAGGGAACCCCGTTCCAACAGGCCCCCAACACAATCTTGTGACTCATCCTGAGTCCCTGTAGCTATGGATTTTCCATATTTTCCTGCAGCTGCTTGATCGCATCAACTAGCGGGGGCAACACTCCTTCACTCTGCGCAACAAAATTATGAGAAACCCCTACCAAATTTTGCGATGTTGGACCTTCGGTAGCAGCAGTGACACTCTCCAGAGTCTGGTTCAGCTGCTTAACCATGATGTCGACATCCTGAGAGAGATTGAGGGCTTCATCGGTCCAAGGCTTAAGTTGGTCGCTAAGGATTATTTTTCTGAAGGAGCTCTTCAATGTCATCTCTTAGTGTGTGGCTGGTATGCAGTCGTGCCAGGTGTTGAGCAGGGATCAAAGTAGGCATAGTGGATTCTAGCTACTCAAAATCTTCTTCCTTCTGGAGCAGCTCTTAAGTAAGTTCACGTAGGAGAGGATCACGTTGCACCTTAGTCCACAACTGCATAGCTGTCTCCAACAGTCCTGTGCCCTGAGAAATCTAATCTGTGATGACATTGGTGGCCTCTGTGACTAGCGCGGCTTGCTGGGCCCTTACCTCAGGGGGCGTTTCTGGCTATAAGTTGGCCTGCAAGGCCGTAATCTATTGTTCCATCCTTGATTTGACTGCCTAGATCTCAGTCGTTGAAGTCTTGAGTGCTATAACAAGCCCCTGAACCTTGGCCTAGGGGGTGGCAGAAGCTGGGATATCTTCAGTGACATATGCATAGAGCCTACTGATTAGGTGTTCCAACTTTGTTTGCTGCGTAGTGGCGAGGGTACATGCAGTCTGTTCTTGGGATACTTCAGTGGTTTTCTCTTCTATGGTATACTCAGTTGTACTGGGATTTTGGTGCACTCATCGGTCCCTATGTTGAATCTCTTTGAATAGGGATGCATGGACGACCTATAATGGTTCATGTGGCAGGCGGGCTAGGTCCAATTGTACCTCTGCGCAGGCCTGGACTTGCGCTCCTAAGTCGGGTGGACTCAACATGAGGGTTGTGCCTGGTAGAGGTGAGAGGTGGCTTTCTGTTGTACTGATCAATGTGTTGCTTGTTGTTGGGGCCGATCTTGCCTGGATCATACTTTTTTGCAATATGTCACTCTTCAACTGCAGAGCCCGGAGCTCAACCTAGAGGTCTTCAACCATGGTCTTCTGATGCTCTTCCAAAGCCAACCATTTAACTTCTGCAGTGATGGTGACTGCATCTATGATCTTCTCCAGGTCCTCCTCTTTCAAAGTAACTCCTGCGTCTCGTTCCGGCTGTTGAGCGCATTGCTTCTTCCGTGGTCCCTTAACAGGGTCACTATTCCATTTCGTACCTCAAGGGGAGTCAAAACCTCCTGCATCCAGACCCTCTGCACCTAGATCCTACTGTGAATCCTTTTGTGAACACTTCTGTGCTTCCGAGTCCACTCCCTTCCCAGTACTCTTACCTTGCCCTTCCTTCTGTGGTTCCGGGTCCACCCCTTTTCCAGTGCTCTTGCCCTATCCTCTGGTATCTTTGGTGGTGGTGGGTGGGGTGACCTTTGTGGTGCTCATTCCTGTAGTGCCTTTCATACCTGAATTGAAGCCAAATTTCCAGTGCGGAGGCCAAGTAGCAATAAGGCGGTAAATCTCTTTATCCACGACCATATATGGGAGTGATACCCATGCTGGATCCTTGCGGCCCCTGATATGTACATTATGCATAGTTACCTAAAATGTTGCGATGCTCTTTTACTTATCATAAATTGCTGGTGACAAGTGTGGCCGAGAATTGATAGCAGTTGCGAGCCCGCTCTAAAATAGGACCCAAAAGACTTGATTATCCTCAATACGTTGTGCATCCTTTGAATCCCACAATTTCACGTATCGTGCTCCCTCACACATACCTGGCTCGAGCTCAGGGAGAACTGAGTATTTAATGGATTCCCATGCAACCAACGCGATGAGGAGCAGCAGCCATGAGTAGAAAAATTCTTTTCCCTGATCCTAGGCCTTGCGCACATTCTCCAGAAAATCGTTGCACAAGAGATGGGACCAGTTTTAGCAGACCCCCTTTTCGTAGCACCCAACCAACTAAATTACATACACAGGGGTAGTTTCAATATGGAATTTGCGCATCATATTTCAGACTAACAACAAGGTGCCCATGTGTGCACTGGGGTCACTGATAGTGCTGATCATGAACCCCATAGTGTTTCTTTCCACATGATAATCCTCACACACCTTATCAACAATTTTTTGTTCATATTTCTTCCCAACACGTTCCATGGGATTCAGCCCCTTCATGGGTAGACTAGTGATATGGTGAATGAGTACTGCATCGATGGGAATGTGATCCTGGATCCATAAGCTGCCATCATGGACCAGGGCAAGTAGCTGGCGCACAAGTCGGTATGTGAAATTGTAGTGGCAAAAATGAGGCATCCGTAGTAGGTTTAATAGCCTAGAACCAGCCAACCCGCTTGCCCATGGCATAGGGACTACCTTCAGCATGTCATCCTCCAATACGCTTTCAAGATATAGCTCCAGTCCTAGTTCTGGGAAGGCATACAAGTTGCCCAGGTCGTGGTCGTCGAACTCTACCGAGTGGAGCTTGCCAAAGGAGTCTCCAATTATGGGGACCTCTCCTGGAATCAGTGAAATTTGCAGATAGGTGCACAAGCCATCGATATTCTTAGGTGTGCGCATCGAGGGCCAGCGAGGTCGAACATAGGGCGGTATCTAGTTTATCGGTTCAAGGATCCGGGCCTCTTCCTAAGCAAAAAGAGGTCACTTCAAAGGGCTAGGCGAATTTGCCTAGGGCACTGTTCAAGGGGATTTCACATTTTGAGGGGAGGTGCGGGGCTTCCCGCCAGCCCATTTCGCAGGTTTCCCCGAACCTTACTCTTGGCCCTTTCCTTTCCCCTTCTGCTTTCCCTTGGTCGACGTGGAGATAACTTCCTCGACTTCAGGGGTAACTTCTAGTACTTCATCATACTCTTTCTCCATTAAGGCCATGGCCTGGGAAGATTCAGCGGGATTAGATGCAGTCATTCTGGTGCGAAAAGTGAACTCAGGGTGGCTACTATCAGATGGGGAATCACGCTCAGACATGAACAAGGCACACTAGTCACAAACTCTTGTAAAGCACAAATTGCTCAAGATACACGGAACCCTTTTCTGAGCTATCATTATGATTTTATAGCCTTGGATATCAACCAATGGTTAAGTGAGGCTTATCAGAAACTTACCATCAAGTAAATGGTAAAAAATATTAAATCACCTCATTAATTGTTGGCCGCTCGCTCCCTTCAACGGTAAAATTTTCTTTTTACCCCATTTTACTATTCCAACGACTAGTTTTCGCAGCTGCATATTACCCCTGCGCTTCTAGCACACCTCTTGTGCTCTAAGCACACCCCTCCACTCCCAGTGCACCCTCTGCGTTCTGAGCACACCCCTGCGCTCCCAGCATACCTTTTGCGTTCTGAGCGCACCCCTGCACTTCTAGTGTACCTCTCCGGGCCTCCAAAGATGCGACCGAACCCTACGTATACCATGGTTCTTTCTGCGTTTATCCCTCTTTCTATGCGTATCCCACCCCATATAGCTACTCTGACCATATAGTCATTTGATCTAGTATGGTTTGAGCTGGTTGCCATTGACATAGTCTTGTACCATATCACCATGCAGCGTAGTTAACTGGACCGCCCCTCTGTTAGTAATTTCCTTTACCATATAGGGACCTAGCAAGTGTTGACGGAACTTCCCTGGATGTTTCTCAAATTGGCTATCGTATAGAAGGACCAATTCTCCCTTCACAAATGTCTTTTTCCAAATATGTTTATTGTGCCATGCCTTATCCCAGGCCTTTTGAACTTGCTGATGGAAGTTAGTAATGAAACGATATTCCTCCAAGGCTACAAGCTCTGCTAACCATTCCTCCATGATATCAGGCTTTGCCATATTGGTAAAGGCTGCAATGTGCAGGCTAGGAACAATATAATCCATGGGCATAATGGCATCCTTGCCATAGACCATCCTAAACGGTGTCTTCCCAATCCACTTCTTGCAGGTGGTTCGATAGGGCCAAAGATCTGATGGGATGCGCACATCCCAGTCGTTACAATCGGCATTACAGACCTTGGTAAGTGCCTGCTCCAGGATCTTATTAAAAGCTTCTATAGCTCCATTTTCTTGCGGATGATATGGGGTGATTTTCGCGTGGTCGATCTGAAATTATTCAATCAAGGCTTGTATTATTTCATTAACAAAGTGCATACCTCTATCGCTCATTAATATCTTCGGACAGAAAAACCTGGTCAGAATCTTCTCAAAAATGAAGTGCACAACGGTATCTGCAATGCAATCCTTCATAGCTTGTGCTTTAGCCAATTCAGTTACATAATTAGTCACAGTGATGATGTAGCGCACACCTATCTTCTTTCCTGGTGGGTTGATGGGCCCAACGAAGTCGATGGCCCATTTTTCAAATGCTTGTAGGGCCATTTGCAGTTGCAGGGGCATTTTTTCTCTATGGATGGCCTTCCTGTCCTTTGGCACATATCTCAGGCTTTGCAATAGTCGTGAGAGTCACTATGTAGTGTGGGCCACCATAGCCCAACTCTCAAGATCTTTTGTGTCGTTGCTTTCCCTGCGTAGTGACCTCCTGTAATGCCCCCGTGAGCTTCTGCTAAGATGGCATGCCTTTCATGCTCCAACACATATCTTCACAACACCTCGTCAGCTCCTAGCTTATACAGATGGCTTGCAATGATGGTAAAATCTGTTGCGTGGGTTACCAACTCTTTCTTCTATTGTACTGAATACTCTGTAGGTGCCATCCCCATATTCAAGAAGTGAATTATGTCGGCGAAGTGCGCATCAACTAGTACCTTAATAGTGAACAAATGTGCATCAGGCAATCCTTCTTCTAGTTTGGTCAGCTCTTCACCACTTTCAATTTGGCATAAGTGGTCCGACCCAACATTCAACTTTCCTGGCTTGATTATGATATCAAAGTCATATTCTTGGAATAGCAGTAGCCATTGGCATATTTCACCCCCCAACACAGGCTTATTCACTAGGTACTTCAACGCCGAGTGATCTGTAAACATCTTGAAGTTCCCTCCTAATAGATAATCCCGGTATTTTTGCGAGGCGCATACCATGGCCAACCCCTCTTACTCAGTAGTGGAGTAGTTGCGCTCCACACCAGAATGTTTCCTACTAGCAAATGCAACCGGATGGTCAATGTCTTTGTCTCCAGGATGTGTAAGGACAAATCCAAGGGCGATCCCTGATGCATCTACATGAACATGGAAAACCTTCGCCCAGTCAGGAAAGATGAGAATAGGCACAGAGACCATCTTCTCCTTGAGTAATTCGAAGCTCTTCTGACACTCCTCGTCCCAAAAAAAATGAAACGTCCTTCTTTAGAAATTTTTCTATAGGTGTTGTGATCAGCGCATACCCTTGAATGAAATTCCTTTAGTAGCTGGTGTGTCCGAGGATAGAGCACAGTTGTTTCTTAGTTGTAGGTACTACCATATTTATGATAACTACTACTTTGGCGGGACCAACCATCAATCCTTGTCGACAAACTATGTGACCGAGCAAGATCCCGAAGGGTATGAAAAATATGCACTTATTTATATTCAAGGAAATCTGGTGCTTTCTATAGGTGTCCAACATCATGTGTAGGTTTGAGACGTGTTTTTTTACCAACCTGAAGAAGTTCCAATCATCAAAATATAATTCCAAAAACTTGTGGATGAATTCCTTGAATATTGCGATCACCACTCGCGAAAACATGACAAGGGCATTCTTGAGCCCAAATGGCATGACAGTATACTGAAAATATCCCCATTCAGTAGTGAACGCAGTTTTGTTGTGATCCTCAGGTGCAATCCTATCTAATGGTAGCTCGAGAACCCGTCCGTGAACAAGTATGCTTCCTTACCCCCCACGCTATCGAGGATTTCATCTAAGAATGGCATAGGAAAGGGATCATGGATGTAGGAATCATTAAATTTGCACGGGTCCACATAGATCTGTATCTCTCCCTTAGTATTTTTCTCCTGAACCACCATCGGACTTACCCAATTAGGCTGTTCGACTGGTTCGATGATACCTGCGATGAGCATCTTGTCGATTTCTTCCTTGACTTTTTGTTTGTAATTGGGGTTCAACCGATAAGGACGCTACTTCACAGGGTGCACATCTGGTTTTAAAGTAATGTGCATGACCCCTAGGTCCCCTGTAATTCCTTTGAGTTCCGAGAATTTTGTCAGGAATAAGTCCTGATATTCCATGAGGAGTTCTGCAACTTTCCCCACAGTATCATCATCCTAGTAGTCCCCAATTTTAGCTATTTTAGGCTGCTCCTCTGTTCCAATGTTGACTTCTCACAGCTTCAGAGGCTTAGTGACATCGATGGTTTGTAGTGGGGGTCCAGCAATTACGCGCTTTCCCTCCGATTCCGGGATAAAGACATTTCGCGGGTCTTCATCACAATCTTCCATTGATAAATTGTGGCAGTTGACAATATCTTGCATCTGCGTTTCCCATATTGGTGCCCCCTGGGCTGCTCAAGGGCATGACTCATCAAATACTAAGTCATCTATATCCTGCAGAGCTTCGTCGAGTGCCTTTGTTCCTCCTATCAAACCAAATGTCCCTACAAACTCGTCCTCCAGGGATTGCCAGTGGTGGGTATGTTGATGTAATTTTGCATCTAAATACCATGCAGTTGGGATTGGCCCCAAGGCATGAATAAAAAGGAGGACCCATTCCTCAATAGTTCTTTCACCCCATTGTTTCATCCATGTGGACAAGTACTCACGCGGGTCCCCTAGCCCCAAGAAGGTATTTACGTGCAGGTGAACCAGAGGTTCAAACCGTAAGATCATCATGTCGCAACACTCTTCCCAATCTTGGAATGTCCCCTTATGCGTGTCCCACCACCTTGCAGGGGTTGCGTGCATGGATAGATTAAGGGCCCACAACCTTCGCTCCCATGGGACTTCAGCTTCAAATTCTTGAAAATACTCCCTAATACTGTCATAACCATCAAAGTAGGGTAGTTCTCTTACCTATGAGGATATACACTGGAATTTATTTTTGATTCTAAGGCATCGCAATGCAGATACATTATGTAACTGATTCTGCCAATTTTCTATCTCCCCACTAGAGTCAGAGAAGAATTCACTATCCTTCTCCAATCAAATCACACCATCGGTCATAGGATTGATCCAATCCTCGTCCAGGGTGGTTAATTTGTAGATGTGATCCACATCCTCTTCTTCGCGCACTGGTTCTGTATACTGCTCTCCTTTTGCAGGGTCCAGTGGGACTATCACCCTTGTGCCTTCATTCTCAAACACCATACTTCTTTTCTTTAGGTTGATAATTCCTCCCATGTCTATTGCCCAATCCAATCCTAGGAGCGCAGGAAGGGGTCTACATCTTCCACAATCTGAATTACCTCAAAGTTAGCGCATACCTTAACTCTTGCGATATCTACCATAATCTTTGACAACCTTCCCAACGGTATGATCTTCTGTTGGTTAGCCATGTGCAGCTGGATAGTAGACCATTCAAACTTAGGCTCTCCCATCCATTTCCAAGTTTTCTTGGGTAGTACGTTCACATTTGATCCCAGGTCCAAAAATAACCTGATCCATTTCATAGTTGCCAATTTGCGTTGTTAGCCGCATTTCCCGGCCAGTGCATTTCTTATGCTTGTAAAGTTTTTGCACATCCTTAACTTCCACGGGAGGGTTAGTTCTCTCTGTGTAGCTATCTATTAGTGTTTACATATTTTCTACTACCTTTTGGTTGCGTAGCAACTTCATACATGCTTGTAGAAAAGGTTTAACTTCCTCGTCTATCCTTAGGCTTGCTGGAGATTTTGAAACAGGTGCCTATTTCTTAGTAAAGTCTTTGCGAGTTGTGGCGAAGGTTTCCTTTTCCCTCTGTAGGTCCAAGCTTTCCTGTTTGACAACTGCTTTCTAGATAATATATTTAGCTTCAGCTTTCTCCTCATCTCCTCCAGTAGACATGTCGCTGCACATTATGACATTAATACTTGGTCCTTCATCACGCGATTCCACCTTAACCCTCTGTACATTCTGCATAGGTTTCTACTACTTTTCCTGCATTTTTTCTATCAGAATTGGACAATCTTCAATCACATGGTATAGTTGCCAGCAATACCCACAAGATCGTCTCGTAGGATTCAGAAAATCCCTCACAAAGTGCCCTATTTCTCCACAGTTGTAACAGATCAGTTGTCCTCTTCCCCGACCTATGCCTCCACCCCTTCCCCCTCCCCTGCCTCTCACTGGGGAGCCTCCTCTACTTGAGGGAGATAGTGATGAAGAAGGGTCAACTTGTACCCTATATAGGTTTCCTCGATCTATCATCAAGTCATAAGTCTGGTAGTTATGCCGGTCATGCCCCACAGAGGAGTAGAATCGACACCATTCTTGCTTCAATTTAGGAACATAAGCACCAAGATGGGGATAGTGGTTAGTACCGTGTAGCCCAGAAACACGACAATCAGCGCACCATAATGTTGGGCCACTGGGCCCCGCAACCTCCTTAGGCTGCAATGGGTTGGGTCCCCTAGCTTGCATGTAATCTGTTAGTAGACGACACTGATCCTTGGTATGGCCGGACACCCTGCATCTTATGCACCATATGTCGGGGCTAGCCTCTTCCCCCCATTCTCTTCACAAATTCTATATTTCTATGTGCATTGCCTCCAGCTGTCCCTGGATCTGCTACACCCGGAACTGAGCATCGTTTCCTGGCACAACCTCTAGTTTCATAGCAATCTCCAAGACCTTCTCTTGCATTGAAATTGACTGCTGACCCATAGGTCTCCGCAGGTGAGGTAGCAGCATATCGATAAACCATTCCTTGTGCTGCCTATCATCATACTGAAATTCCCCATCTCTGATAACCTTTTTTAACCGCTGATCAACTTCCCATACCGATTTAGTGGGTCCCTGTCTAAAATATTTCAAGTCGACCACTATTTGAGAGTAGGACTTAGGCTTCTGAAACTGTTTTTTTAACGTTGTATTAATCTCTTGAATAGATGAATCTGCATGCTGTCCTACGTACTCCATATACCAATCCAAGGCCCTTCCTTCAAAGGCGAGTGATAGCTGCACCCTATTTACAGCGTCGGTAGCCACATTCTGTGCAGTCCATACTGATTCTATGATAAACAAAAATTGGTCCATATCTTCATCCCCTACACCCTTGAAAGTGGGCAGCTTCATGTGGGTGACCATATCTTCTTCTAGTGGCGGCGGAGGTGTGGGTGATTTCTTACCCTTATGCTGACTTGAAGGTGGTGTAGCTGGAGAACTATGCACAACGGACTCTCTTAATGGATTGTAGATGGATCTATCTCCTTCTTGATTATTTTTGTAGTACTTACCACTTCGTGTTGTGCTCTCGCCCAAATCAGAGGTCATTCACTTGGTGTGCCTGCATATAACTCCCTTTTCGCACAGTAATATTTTGATTAACAAAGGAAATGTTTTCAAGAACTTACCCCAAAAACCCTTGAAGAACCTCTGCTCTTCCTCAGAGTAGGACACGAAATGATCGACTACGAATTCTATCACAAATCCTCCCATCACGCTATCTACCTAGTGATCTACAGTACGGGTGATCGTATTGTCAGTCCTTTCCAACTGTTGAATCAATTTTGGTATCCACTGTGTAACCTGATCGTCCTTCCATCATGTCTGGAATTCTAATAGCCTTGCCAACCACTCTTGAAGCTCGTGAGAAAAGGTTAAAAAGAAAATTTCATAGACTTTGGTTTACTTGTTCTCCCACTTCTCAGTCGTCAACTTCATGCTGTGATTCTCCTTTACAACAAACTCCTGAATCTGTCTTTCAAACTAATCTTCAGTTTCCACCCTCTCATGTCTCCAAGGACCTCGTGGCATTACCTGATCTCTCTCTCAAAATACTCCTGGTCCCAGAAACAGAACCATTTGTTGGCTTGAGGAGCCCTAACCTAGGTTCAGAGGTTAAGGTTTTCCAAAAAACCCCTATACTATTGGCCCTTTCAACAATGACCTGCTTGCGCAGGCCAAATTCTCACCTGAAGCATTATGGGAGGGTGTTGGAACAAAGTTTTCACACCCTGAGAGAGGGTAGGTAATTCAAGGCATATATGCGTTATAACTTACTAGGTTCACATAGAATGAGTCTATTCGCATCCCTTTTAGCAACGTAATCAACATATAACCATAACAAAGCTACTAGATTTAATCAGTTATAGTTGCATCCACGTGTGCATTACCAAATACCATCATAGATTATAACCGTAGCCAATATCAGATCGTGGATATACTTATGCTAATTTCAAAAGATAGATACATTCATAGCTTAAATAGGTGTCACATATGCACTTCAACAGTAAACATAACCAATTCAGATAACACACATATACTTTAACGATACTTCGTATTCATTAACGTTCAGATCCACTTACAACCAAAACATAGCCCGCGCGCACAGCCTAGTGGGGTCCACACACAATAGGACTGAGGATCTCCGTGCACACATCCAACATGATTTCTTACCCAAAACAACCCAAAATAGATCTAACAGTTCGCACGTAGGATCAATCTATCAACCTACTTACTTACTAGACCCAACTATCTATCTATTTATAATATCATAGCCTTCGCTATCCTATGGTTCGAACTCATGGTTTGTGGACCCTAGATCTAGCCTTTAACCCATTACAACACATTAGGGGCTTTGACCCACCCCAAAACCCCTACGCAGGACCGACTTTACCAAAATTGTACCAAAAACGCAGTTTAGGGAACCTTGTTCCAAAAATCTCCTAACACAATCTTGTGAATCGTCCAGAGTCACTGTGACCATGGGTTTTCCATATTTTCCTGCAGCTACTTGATTGCATCAACTAGTGGGGGCAACATTGAAAGGATAATTAGATGGTTGTTACTTTTGCAGCAATTAGATTTGACTATTGTTGTTAAACCTGGAAAGGAGAATTTTGTTGCGGATTTTTTGTCCATGTTAGCTCTAACTACAGGTGAAGAAGTAATCGTGGATGACCAGTTGCCAGATGAGCATCTCTTTGCTATATCAACACTCTCACCATGGTTTGCTGATATAGCCAACTACTTGGTTGCTGGGACACTCCCTCCTAATATTTCATTCAGGGAGAGGAGAAAAATCATCAGAAAAAGCACCCCTTTCACATGGATTGGGGGAAACCTTTTCAAGCTAGGCCCTGATCAAATCCTAAGGAGATGTGCGAGGGAGGAGGAATTTTTTGATATCCTCTCCACATGTATTGAAATCCCATGTGGACACCACTTTGCTGCAAAGAGAACTGCTTACAAAGTTTTGCAGGTAGGATACTATTGGCCTACCCTTCACCAAGTTTCTAGAAGATACACCAGCAGGTGAGATCAGTTCCAAAGGATGGGGAAACCCACACAAAGGGATGAGATGCCTTTGCACCCTCAGGTGGATCTTGATCCATTTGAAAAGTGGGACATGGAATTTTTTGGACCTATCGATCCACCACCCACCTATCGATCCACCACCCAGACAAAAGAAGTATATCATAGTCTGTACAGATTACCTGAAAAAGTGGGTCGAAACAAAAGAAATAAGAGTAGCAACCGAGGAGAAAGTAGAATAATTTATGAGGGAGAATGTGTATTACAAGTTTTGGTACCCCAGAGAAATAGTCACTGATCAAGGGGCATAATTCACCTCTCACCTCATTGAGAATATTTTGAGGAAGCACAAGATTAAGAATATAAATTCTACTTCCTATCACCCTCAGGTGAATGGCCAAGTAGAGGTAACTAAAAAGCCTTTAGAGAGCATCCTCACCAAGGTTGTGAGAAGCAGCAGAAAATATTGGGTAGACATATTGGTAGAAGCTACTTGGGCCTACAACACTACTTGGAAGACAACAACAAGATTCAATCCCTATGAAATAGTCTATGGTAAGAACGCTCTACTGTCAGTTGAGTTTTAATTCAATACTTTAAGGATGGTAGATGAATTAGATCTATATCTATCAAATGCCCAAAAAGAGAAATTGCTACAACTAAATGGATTGGATGAGTTCAGAATGAAATCACTTCTTCACACAGAAGTAGTTTAGCTGCAAAGGAAGGTATGGCATGACAAGAACATCAAATAAAATACCTTCCAAGAAGCATATTGGCTATTTTTATATGATACAAGGTTTAAAGACTTTAGGGAAAATTGATGACAAGATGGTTGGGACCTTACACCGTGGAAAAATGTTTTGATAATGGTGCAGTTCAAATCAGAACCATAGATGAGGAAGGAACCCCCTTGCTTGCCAATGGTCACAGACTTAAAATTTACAATAAGCCTTTGTCAAAGGCAGAGTTCATAAATTCAATAAGAAGAGAGGTGTATGTGAGAGGAAACTCTATAGTTTCCCACACCTCCTAAAAATAGAGAGAAAGGGGAATGAAAAAAAAAAGGAGAAAAAAATAATAAATATCCATGGGTGAAAACCTCTCTGAGGCTTCCAAGGAAAGTTTGTGGGTTGAAAACCTCCATAGAGGCAGCCCAATTTATTTATAAAAAAAAACAAAAACATCTGCATCTCTGTGTTTTATGTGTTTGCAGGTTATTAATGGTTTCTGGAAATGCAGGGAATCATTCATCTTCTCTCCCCTTCTATTTTACCATCCATCCCATCATTCACTCCATTCATTTCCATAACTCCTTCCATCACATCCATACACCATATTTCTCGATTCCTGATCACAATATAGGAAAATAAAGGAAGCCACAAACTACTACAAACATCAGGAATTTCATTCAGAAACAATGTTGTTCATGGACTACAAAGAAAAACAAGAAGGAAAGTTGCATAACAGACTCTAGGAGAATGATAATTCCACCCATGGCATCTCGAGCACCCCATGCAACATCTACATTAGAAATACACATCAAGAAATATCAGCAGCTCACTCAGAGAGTTTCTCATTCAGTAAGCTGCTTACTTAGAAAACATGAAAATAAGGAATAAATCTGCATATAAGAGGCTTGTCCCCAAATTCCAGCTCCTATAAATGCCTTGAAAACAATAGGTAAACTAAGGTATAGCTTCTCACCCCTCACTATGCATCCATAATAGACAAAAGTAATTAAATTTTCATACTTAGAGTTTAAGGGGTAGAAAGGTGGCCAACTAGCTTGGCCACTGTCGTGAAGTATGACTAGGGAGAACTACAAAGTCACGCCACCTGGGCATGCAAAAGAAAAAATTGAATCAAGTGGAGTATAGGAGAATGAGGGGAGGAGGCTCGCAGTATCAACCAGTTAACAAGAAGAGGGTCCAACTGTCTACAACAGAAACTGGAGCTGAGCCGAGTTACATAAGTGCTACAAAATTAGTTGCGCAATCTAATAAAAAGACAACCCATCTCATCCAAACTAGTGAATTGAGAATTTTTAAGGGAAAGAGATCGAAGGGAGCCCGCAACACAACAGTACCAAGAGTGGGCTACGTATTTGAATAGTGTGCAGCAATAGTAACAAAACAACATGACCAGTAGTCGAGCTAGCTTCTGAAGTATACCACATATCAGACACAATAGCAAAGGACCAAGGAAAGATTTTATCCTAGCCTTGGAGAAGAAACAGAAGAAGGAGAAGAAGAACCAGAAGAGGAACAACAAAAATAAGAGGAAGAGATAGAGGGCCAAGGAGAAATGGAAGAAATGGAAATAAAGACAGAAGTCATAAAGGTAGAAAAAAGTGAGCAAGAAGCAGACTCACAACACAACACCACATCCCCTCCAGACAAAGAGGTAGTTGCCATATTAGTTCCTTTGAGCGCAAAGAGAAAAAGGCATACAGGTATGCATTTCAAATTTGACAAGAGTAAGTCAAAGAGATACAGAAACTCCTCCCATGAGCCCAAATATCATTGAAGAATCATAAAGGGAGGAGGAAAGAATTGAAGAAATAGTTCTGAAGGAGCAGCTGCAGAAGGCACAGGCAGAGAATGTAGCATTGAACGAGAAATTGCAGCAAAAAGGGCAGCAAGTAACCACCATGGTAGACTTATGCATAGAAGACCTTCAACACAGATTCCCTTCTGACTCATATGTTGTGTACCTCAAGGAGCAATGGATCCTATTCCAAATCAAAACTCTAGCCTCCCATGGATCCCTACCTTTCCAACATTGTAGGAAATTCATGGATTTCTACAAGCAAGCTAACATGGCTGATTAGGAAAAGATGGTAGAATTTTATGTGCATAACCTTGTGCTGACAAATCTGGATACTTGGGACCCCAATCGTACAATGGGGTATATGCAGTTGATGGCTTTAGTATCTTGGATGATGAATGAGGACACTAGAGAAAAAGAGATATGGAGGGTCATGAGAAGAAGAAATACATAACCCTTACATATCAGATCGGAATTGTTCAGCCCAAGAGGATTCATCCTTAATCGTTGAGATATTGAAAGGGACCCTGCACTAGTTGAAAGCTACCTTTAGACTCAAACACAGGTAATATGCCAATTTAATGATGTTTGTAGGAAGATAGAAGATGATTGTATTATGGCTATCCTGAGGAGATGGAACAACCTCCCTCATAGCCTAAAGAATAGGGAGTACCATACTTCAGAAAGATTGAGGGGTGCAATGGAAAGGGCACCATTATACAAGAGGGCTATGTAGGCCAAAAATATCTAATGGTTGGGACTAAATCTTAGCCCACCTTTACTGCAGGGGTTGATTGATGAAAATGACACAAATGCACAAGATATATAGAATGGGAGAATGCATAAAACAATAATGGTTTTTACCCCCTTGGGGAAACTCCCACGCTTCTTCCTCAAGAAATCAGGGGGGATGTCAAAGCCTTGAAGAAAATGTAGGAGGAGGATTAGTTGCTCAGAGGATGAGAAACCATTCAATAGAGGGGTGATGATGAGCTCCATCATTAGACATATTTAGAGGGGTTAATGGTCACCTTTTTTCCTTCTTAGATCTCTTTTTCTTGAATTTTTATTATTATTTGGTTTTATGATGCTATTATAGGTGGTGATTAAGGCTAACATACTCTGAGTGCCTAATATGAGGTTGAGTGTAGAAAATCATGAATTATTAAGCATTTTTATAAGGATTTTATCATAAAGACTTGGAGGAGACAACAATTCGAGTTCCATAGGTAGCCAAACAACTCAATATTTTTTTACTTGGATTCAAGTGGACTCAATCACCCCAAATATTCTCTCCAGAAATTCGAGTTCCAGAGGCAGCAAAACAACTCAAGGAGGAGTGCATTCAATCTTTGTTTACTTGGAGTAAAGTGGACTCAATCACCCCAAAGATTCTCTTTAGAAATTTTGGTTCCAAAGGCAGCCAAGAAACTCAAAGAGGAGTGAAATCAATCTTCTTTTACTTGGATTCAAGTGGATTCAATCACTATTTTCTAGGGAGTTGTTGGTAGCTACCCTGTAGAATAAATAGAACAAAGCTAGAGCTAGGAAGGGTCGTCGAAACTTTGTTGCAAGCTATTGAGATTTTTATTATTTTGTTTAGTGATCAAAATTTCAGAAATGTATGAGGCTATTCTTTTATGAAATGATCAGACTCGTTTCCTTTTACTGATTTAAGTTTCAGAGAGCTAGGCTTGTAGGTTAGCGCCCAATCCACGTGCCTCAGCCTCTCTACTATATTTTTTCTCTGCTTCCTGTCATTTCATTAGTTCCTCTTTTGATTATTTCGTTTGTGTTTCATTTTTGTCTAATTTTGCTTTCAATGTGTTGTTGTAGGTTTTATTTGCTTGCGAGTAATAGAATAGAGGAGAAAAACCAAAAATTTGTGGATCAAGACCCCCTTCTCATCTCTGTCAATAAGGCTCAAGGAGGGCGAACCTTCCCACAGACCCAAAAACTAATTTTTATTCACTATTTCTGAGATTAAAAGTAGAGTTGCATTACCATTTTCTAGTCTTCCTTTGCATGGTAATTTTTACGCATTTGTTTGTTTCTTTGCACATAAGTTAGCAGGTTGATTGTAGGAATTATTGCTAAAAACCCAGAGCAGCTCTGTGGTGCTTCCCCCCTTCATTTTCCATCTCTATCTTCACAATCTACGCATTACTGTTACGCCCTCCATTTCCGTTTTTGTTCCACTTATTCTAAACTGATACACCCACCTTTTTTTCCCTAAAAGCACTTAAACCCTTCAGCTCAACTTATTCCTTTGTTTCTATTGGTCACGGTTGCCTTACCCCTTTTAATGCAAAACACTTGAAAACCATAAAATATCGACCTCCACCTTGCTCATCGAATCTCCTGCTATTGTACTTCGCAAATCACACTTCGCGACCTTTTCCATTTTTCTTTTAAGACTTACCACTTCCAAACGCCGATTGCGATAACTCCACCGCATCGCATATCGCAATCGCATTTCACAACATTTTCCTTTTTCCTTTAAGACTTACCGCTCCCAACTGTTGATTGCGATATCACTTCGTACTCCGCCACCAGTCCCACCGCCACGTCATCCGTTGAATTTCACATTGCAAATCACACTTTTTAGTGTGTTCTTATTAACCTTTATCACTCCAAACATCGATTGCGATCGTCCTCCATCGCAAGTCCGCCATCACACTTTTTAAATCATTATGCTCCAAAGCATTTTTGTGCCATAATAAAGCTTTAATAAATTTTAAACCCTCTCTTTCCACCTCTAAGCCTTGTTTCATGTATTGAGCCCTCCATTAGCACCTTTAGCCCATTTTCCTCCAAACTACAAGCCACACTTTGTCAATTTTAGTTTATCATGAATAGTTGCATGGTTTGAAGCATGATAGCATGGAAAATTGATCAACGGATAAGTATGGTGTGTTTAGCCGATTGGCCTAGCTAGGTGCAACTTATTTTAGTTTCTTTCCAGTCATTTCCTTTTCTACAAATTAAATTAGTTTCATTCCTGTCATTTCTTTTCAACAATTTAATTTAGTTTCCTTTCTATCAGTTCCTTTCTGCACATTAAATTAGTTTCATTTTCGTAGTCAAGTAGTCAACATGCACTGCAACAACACAACTCAACAAGAGGGAGCCTCTAGGGTATAAAGCCATAAAGATAGCAAAGAAGAAGGAGAATGAAGCTTCATTGCAAAGGTCATGGCAAGACTAAAGAGGACTCGCGAACCTACGCAATTTTTGCAACATGGGAAACATATGCTAGCGAGGATCTATCTACGAATCCCATGTAAAGGATAGCTCTACCATCATGTCATGATTTTATAAGTCGGCGAGTGAAAATGGTTTAAAAACCATAACATGATAAGATCGACCCTATGGCAACATATTGCAGTATGGAGGCTAGAATGCAAGATGCATCAGAAAAGTGTTTTTTCCTAACCTATATGCCAGTGCTAAAAGCGATACATGCCATGACAGGTTAGCCATCATGGAATCGAAGTGGTAAAAAATTTCTCTAAGTCTTCAATTTTTCCTGAAAAACAACCTATCTGAGCACTTGAAACCAAAAAGGTCATAAAGTTTAAAAAATTCTAAAAATAGACATAAAATTTATAAAAATGGGTTTTTGAAAATTTTGAAATTTCAATATAAATACACCTTTTTTACTTACCATTGTCATTTGTATTTTGGGCATTTTGAGAAAAGAGCTCTGGAGAAAAAAACTAAAAACCTCAATCCACCCAATTTCTCACCCGGATCACCGTGAATCTTCCAAGTAATCCCCTCAATCACTTTCTCAGTGAATTTTTTGATCATTTCAAGTTATTTCCATGAGATTTGACCGTAGAAATTTCATTTTTGGATTTAACCTCTGCATATATGTGGGTTGAGAATATTGAAGTTGTGTGTACACGTGACTCTGTATGAAGGTAACTCGTGTATGTGCAACACAATTTTTTTGAAACATGGTTTTATTGAAATGAAAATTCTTGAATGATATAGGTTGTATATTAGCTAAAGCGAAAGGGAACATAATGCAATTGGCAATGAAGTTATGGAGGATCCATTTTCACTGGATGCCCTTAGAGGATGTCATTTATTGAAATTCTTCAAAATGTTGAATATGAAAACAAATAGAAGGTTGCTAGAAATGCTTTTAAATTACTGGGATCCAGAAGAGGATGCTTTTATGATTGATTAAATTATCCTACACATCTAGGTAGAGGATATATATTTCATCACTAGACTTTCCCGAAGAGGAGAGCCAGTTGATTTGTAAGGGAAGGCCCTAGGAGGTCTCAATGTGGACGACCACATTTGTCTTTATTGTTCAACAGATACCCATATGGTAGGGACACAAATCCCAATCAGAGATGTAGAGGGAGTACATATGAGAATTATCCTTTTCACAATTTTCAGGGTAGCTGGATCAACATCTTTGTATCAAGCATCACGTGCTACAATGAGTTTGGAAACAAATTTCCTAACCACATTATATGACTAGTGCACTAATTACCAATATAAAAAATCAATTTACTTATATTCGAAAGAACAAGACCAAACACTTTGGATATGGTCGCTCATAAGCCATCGTAGTATATGGGGTCAATAGGATACCATCTTTGAAACAACTCTAGGGTTGCACAGTCAACAATGAAGTGATCACATTCATCACAGAGTGCACGTAGTTGAATAGGAGGTGGAGGGTGATACTAGGGGGGAGGTGGTCGTCCAAGTGACTGCCTCACCTCTTGTAGGTACAAGATGGTTCTAGGTTTTCCCTCATCCATCTACATGGGTGGATTTGAGGGATTTTGTTGGTATGATTTCTCTAAGGCCTGTAAGGCATCCCTATATCATGGAATCTATGGGCAGTGATGAGTTTAATGCCCATAACGGTCGCAAATTGCACATGTGTGGTTGGTGCATAATGCTTTCCCTTGATTTTTTGTGTTGTTTTCATTTTTATGGGAACTTTGGGTCATGACATTTCTTTCGGTGCTTATAATAGGTTTCAATTCATCTAATTCTAGGAAAATATTGGTAGAATGGCCTACGATATCACATAATGTACAAGGTTTCAATGCCTTAGGTATAAGAACCAGGTGGAGGGTATAAGAATGGGGTTTGGGAGATAGCATTGGGTAGGAAAACCATTTTAGTGGCCTTAGTTTGCATACTACTGGTCTCCATCTCCAGGCTAGTTTCGATGTTTGATGATAACATCATGCACACTAACGCTCCTATGATATGTGGGGCTGCCTCTATTATGACAGGGGGATCTCCTAGGATTGATGAGGGTTTGAATTGACCAGGGCCATATTCTTGGTACCAGATGAGAGACTCCATAGTTGTGTCTACATAAGGTAGAACGACATTGAAAACCATCATGGGTTTCTTATCATAGTATGTCAGTTGTGTTGGAAATACTGGGGGGGGGGTGGGGTGAATCAGTATTACTTTCAATTAGAGCATTAGTTAATCTTAAATTATTATCAATGTTTGTACAATGATAGTAGCAAACAAGAGGAACATAAATGCACATATTTTTTAAGGTGGAAACCCACTCCGGGACAAAAACCACCTAATGCTTTTCTAATAATTCTTTAATATTCAACTCCAATTGAAAATAAAGCTCCAACTTCCTAGAATCTAGAAAATACTTCTTCTCCAGCTCCCACTGGATGGACGTTCCAACACCCGAGATTCTTCAGTAGTCAATTGAACGGATGCCTCAACACCCAATGAGCTACAACTCACCCTAGCACCACCCTACCACCCTATAGAAGAATAAAAGAAGAATGGACTCTTGTACCAGGGAAAATGGTCCACTTTACAATGATATAGAATGATGTAGAAGAAGAATATATACTAGACCATAACCCAAAATTTAACACAACCAACTAATGATGATCCTAGACCTCCCAACACTGCCTCTTCAACCCTTGGCAGATAGACACTAGTACAATTTTTACAATAATGTATTTACAATGACTTAGTACAAATATAAGCTGAGAGGGGCTTCAAAAAGTGAACGTGGGAGGGATTTTAGGAGCTTAAAAAATATTAATTATGACTTTTCAATGACCCATGCCCCAACCCCATGGGGTTTTAGCCCACTAACTGGGGGTACAAACTTCAAACATGAATATCTCTCAAACCGTGAAGAATTACATGGCGTGCCATATATCAACGGAAACATCTAGACAAGTAGAAACCATAAAAATCATTATTGACCTATAATATATTAATTTGGTAGGTCAAAATTCCCATGTAATATTGGGTTAGCCCCTGGTGCTGCTTGGGTTGACATCACTGACAACGCTGATCAACAATCTCCCCCTTTGGCATTGATGGAAACACAAGTACTCCCCCTGCAATCATGATACCTCTTCCTACAAAATTCTCTCCCCCTTTGACATCAATGGCAAAGGGTAACTCACCCTGAGACACAACCATCCTGCGGACCTATACACACTTCCACTCCCCCTGACACACAACCGTCCCGCAGACCTGTAATCTACTTCCACTCCCCCTTTATATTCTGAAAAAAGGAAAATCTAATGAGAACTTGGGAGAATACCAAGCTTCTAGCGAAGATATTTCAATGCTAGCGAATATTTCATATGTGATTCTTTTGGTGCTACCTGGAATCTTGCTACTTGTCCAACTGCTTGCATAACATCTAGTCAGGAGGCTGTTACATACATAAGACTACTAATCATAGATCTGTACAACCTTTGATCCACATCCTTAGATGAGTCATCTATGCTCAATTTGAAACCTGTTACCATTGGAGTAAGTATGGGTTTGCAATCTTCCATTTTAAATTTCTTGAGCATTTCCTTGATGTACTTGGCTTGACATATAAATATTACTTTCTCTTGCTGAGATATTTGAAGCCCTAAGAAGTATGTCAGCTCACCAAGTAAAGACATCTCGAAATCACTTTGCACCTTTGTAGCAAACTTCTTACTTAGTCGATCATCATTGCTACCAATTATTGTATCATCCTCTTTAGCTATTAGACATGCTTCAGTTGCTTCATACAGAACATATATCTCATTTGGAGCTCGACTTGCTGTAGCCACAATTTCACCATACACACCTTTCTTGATTTCACATTTCGTGGAGTTGAATAGTATTGTGTGTCCTTGATCGCACATTTTTCCAACACTGAGAAGATTATGATTCATGTTTTCAACCAATAGAACATTCTTGGCTAGAGAATCTTTGCTTCCGAGAGTGACAGTACCTGATCCTATAACATTTGAAGATCCATCATTTCCAAAGGACATGGTTCCATCATTTTTATCTTTCAGAGATACAAATTTATTTCTATCTCCAGTCATATGTGTTGAGCAACCACTATCAACATAACACACATATTTGTTCTTTTGAGCTTTGAAAGCGAGAGCACAATTATCATTCTTCTTCTTCTTCCATGTTCATTCGTTCTGTGGCTTCGAAGATTATTCTCGAGGATTTTCAAGTCTGCAGTCTTTGGCTATGTGTCCAAAGTTTCGACATTTGTAACATTCAATATTATTTCTTAAATGTTCAAATATATTAATGTTTCGTTGAGCCCTGGGAGGTTCATATTTGACAGATCTCTTGGAATTGTATTCGTTCCTAGGGTACGTGCGACATTCTACAACATTATGACCAAATTTTCCACATGAATAAAAGTAGCCATAAAAAATATGTTGGTACCTGGATGGAATTTTTTGTCAAGGAATTGTCTTCCAAGGTTGTTCTTGCGAATCTTGTCCAACGAAGTCTAAATGCATGTCAGATCTCATAGGTTCATTGTATTTTTTTGTAGAAGGTCCTGCTTCTTCTTCTTTGTAACCGATGCCAGTTTTGTTGTTGTAAGATCGTTGATTGTTGATGAGTTCTTCTAATGCCCTTGAGTTGTTGGCATAGTTTTGGATAATTTTTCCTTTCTTCACTTCCTCACACAGCGAGACTACTTCGGCTTCTAATTCTTCCCTTTCTTGGTTGCTTTCTTCCAACTTATTTTGAAGTGACTCTTCAATGCATTTGTGTTCTTCAAATTCAATTTTGAGACCTTGAAATTTTTCTTCAAGAGTATTGGAACAGATATTCTCCACCTTGAGATCTTTTATAAGCTTGATTTTTTCCTCCTAAAATTCTTCTATGGTCCATCCTTCTTTGTTGTTTGATACCTCTTGTTTATTGTGCTTTGCCATAAACAATACTTTCTCATTGGCTTCTTCTTCATTGTCATTTTCTTCATTGGATGATGAGCTATCTTCTTTAGAGAGAAAGTTCCTTTTGGATCCTTGCTTGTTGAATTTCTTAAGGCCTTTCTTTCCTTTTGAGTTGTCATTACTTCTATTTGGAAATTTTGCTACAAAATGCCCAACCTCATTACAGTTGAAACATATCAATGGAATTTTACCTTTGAATTGTCCCTTACCAATTTTTAGTTTTCTTGTGAAGTAAGCATATTCTTCATCTGAAAGGCCTTTTTCATCATCTTCCTTTTCTTCACACTTGCAGGTGCATGTCTTTTCAATTGAAGGTTGTTTATCCCTATTGGTTTTCTTGGATGCAACGAACACAATTTCTAGATGCGAAGTACCCTCTTCTTCATCAAGTATCATTTCATATGCTACAAGAACTCCATGTAATTCCTCTTTGCTGAGTTTGTCTAGATTTGCACTGTATTCTAAGACTGATACCTTTGGGTTGAATCCCCCTGGTAACGTTCTAAGAATCTTCCATATAATATTCTTCTCATCAACTGGCTCTCCCAATCCTTCCATAGTATTGGTTATTTATGTTAGAGTCGGTCCTTACAGCCCTCCGTCAGAGATCATTTCGCTTTTTGCATATCATTTTTAGGTGTCTCGCTCATTCCACTTCGTTGCATTTCGCTAGGGGCATGCCATTGACTGACGAGAGGGTCTGGTCGTCTTGTATTTCCTCATGCTTGTACCTGCAGGGCTAATTAAAATTCCTCAAAAATCACTGAAGTTCAGGTCACGTCATTCATGGTCATAAATGATTATTTTCATCAAAAAGAGTCTTTAGTCCTAGAGTCTAGGGTTTTTCAGTCTTTTGATACATGTGATAAAAGCCCGCAGGCCATGAGGTTGGTTTTGAAAAGGTTCCCATTTCATATTTTTATTCTCAAAAACATTTGAAGACATTTCTAGTCCAAAACTCTGTTTTGAACTAGAAACTGTCAAATTTATTTTTTGTAATAATTGTGTATTTGTTCCACCATAAGAAGTTCAAAAGCAGCCTCTGGTCTTTGCCAAAGACAAAATGCCAAAATCCCTGCAATAATCAAGACATTTTATCAGTCCAAGACTCAGGAAAAATAATGAAAATCCAAAAGACAGCATTGTATTAAGTGATAAAGTGCCAAAATTGTCAAACATTACAAAGTGGGTTATGGAGCAAATTAAAATCAAATTTGATTTTTATGAGATATTTTTCAACCTATATAAACCATGGAGGACAAGTCATTTTCACAAATTCCCAAGGCAAAGTTCGAATTGGTGAGTTGAAGGGAGAAAACTTGTTTTCCAAGCCGTGGAAGCTGAGGTGGAAGTGTGCGCAGCGCACACAGGAGGCGCGCGATGCACACAAGGCGCGCGACGCACTGGGCTTCACAGGCCTGTGCAATTTTGCACGCGCGCGACGCACATACCGCGCGCGGCGCACTGGGTAAGCGCGCGACGCGTAGAGTTTCAGGGCCGAAAATTTTTGCTCCTTCGCCCAGATTCATGCCAAATTGCCTCGATTTGCTTGCAAGTAGGTTCTTCACGCTTACTTAGTGAATTTTGGACATGATTATGGTGTTTTGAAAATGAAAAAACAAGTGTTTAGTGTGGTGAGATATAAACCCTATGTTCATTGCTAAGTCACTCCCTAGGGTTTTGAAACAAATGTTAGTGATGTTAGTGATTCTTCTATGGTCCATCCTTCTTTAGTGATCTGCCTTTAAATTTGTTTAGTTTTACATGTTTTCGCCTGTTTGGAGAGGATTCTTGTTCTCCCTTGCCCTCTTCAGCTCCTTGTCATTCTGATCCATCCATATACATAATCAAAAGCATCAAGACTACTGCCTACCTCGCCCCAACTCGAATTCTGAAAAGATCTGGCCTCATCCCCGAGCCTAAAATTGTTTTTCCCATTTTTTCAACAAAAAACCCAAAAATCAAAATCAAACTTTCCTATCTCTTTACTAGCCTAAAATCAGTATTCATTATAAGTCATCTCAGCCCCTTTGAAGATCTTTTTCCGAGATAGACCCGGAGAGAGCCCTCTCCTGTCCTCGTAGGGCTAGCTACGAGGCTGAGCGTGGTTTGATGTTGCCTCGAGTTTCGCCTTCCTCAGCCTGAGGCAGATTCGAGCGCTAACAATTTCATCAACATATTGGAAGTTTGCAGCAATGTTGCAATCTTCTTTCATTCTGAGTTGCTTAAATTTTTCTCTATAAATTTGAAGCTTTGCTTCTTTGACATTTGAGTCACCTGCATATATATTCTCCAGCTTGTCCCATACATTTTTGGCAGTTTTACAACCCAACACCTTATGATAAGCAGATTCAATAAGTCCATTGATAATAATATTCTTTGCTTTTGCATCATTTACCAAATTCTTCTTACCTTGTTCATCCGTAGTTGATGTAAATCCATTTTGAACAGTGTCCCATACTTCGTAACCTTGCGCCAAGAGATATACCTCCATTCTTCCTTTCTAGAGTGCATAATTATTTTCATTGAATAGAGGTACACCATTCTTGGTATGTTCCATGACCTCCTTCCAGCTATTAAACTGCTATTGAAGGAACCAAGCTCCGATACCAATTGTTGGAAATACAAAGAGGGGGGGGGGGGGGGTGAATCAGTATTCCTTTCAATTAGAGCATTAATTAATCCTCAATTATTATTAGTGTTTGTACAATGATAGCAGCAAACAAGAGGAACACAAATGCACATAGTTTTTAAGGTGGAAACCCACTCCGGGACAAAAACCACCTAATGCTTTTCTAATAATTCTTTAATATTCAACTCCAATTGAAAATAAAGCTCCAACTTCCTAGAATCTAGAAAAGAATTCTTCTCCAGCTCCCACCGGATGGACGCTCCAATGCCCAAGATTCTTCAGTAGTCAACTGAACGGATGCCCCAACACCCAATGAGCTACAACTCACCCTAGCACCACCCTACCACCCTATAGAAGAATAAAAGAAGAATGGACTCCCGTACCAGGGAAAATGGTCCACTTTACAATGATATAAAATGATGTAGAAGAAGAAGATATACTATACCATAACCCCAACTTTGACACAACCACCTAATGATGATCCTAGACCTCCCAACACTGCCTCTTCAACCTTTGGTAGATAGACACTAGTACAATTTTTACAATAATGTATTTACAATGACTTAGTACAAAGATACCATTACAATGATTGTATGCAGTGCTGCCCACTTGAAGACTTCATATGATGAAATTCTTTCTGCTGTTATGCACCTTGGTTGTTGTTCTTGTCATGCTACCCTCTGCTTCACCTTGATTTTTTTTTCTGCCGTAGAAACTTTGGTCCTTTGCAACCCTTGACAACACATGATCTAGATTTTTCTTGCCTTATAGGAGCTCGATATTGAATCTGGTGTATCTTTTTTATTTCAGATCCTCAATATCTGATTTTCAGTCCTGTACTATTCCTATGAGTTTTCTTTCCAATGCCACAGGTCTAACCCAATTTGGATTCTTCAAGAGAGAGTTATACCCAATATCTCACAATGCCCTAATTCTGGACTATTTCAGCATAACGCACTTGTACGGTGTGCCGTGTGTCACTGTTTCTTCATTTGGCTCTGAAATGGATAGAGAGAAAACTACAGACTGTGAAATATCTTCCAATTTTTATTGAATTCCAATCCAATACTCAGAGAGAGAGAGTTATGACGATTTTACCAAGGTCACTTCTTTGAGATGAATTTCAGGAGCCTACAAAAAGCCTGACTTCCAAAAAAAATATCTCAAAAAATATTGTGCAACTTGATCTGAAATTGTTACAGCAGCTTCATTGGGGTTTTGGCTTCACCTCATAAAAATTTCAGCTTCTGAACTTTCGTAGAGAAAAAGTTAGAGCGCAAATTCCATGATGACCTGTTTCAGATGGCGAAATCCCTTGCATAAGGAGGAAATGAAGATCACAATTTATATAAATGCTTAAGTTGAGAGGGTCTTCAACAAGTGAACGTGGGAGGGATTTTAGGAGCTTAAAAAATATTAATTATGACTTTTCAATGACCCATGCCCCAACCCCATGGGGTTTTAGCCCACTAACTAGGGGTACAAACTTCAAACATGAATATCTCTCAAACCGTGAAGAATTACATGGCGTGCCATATATCAACCGAAACATATCGACAAGTAGAAACCATCAAAAGCATTATTGACCCAAAATATATTAATTTTGTAGGTCAAAATTCCCATGCAATATTGGGTTAGCCCCTGCTGCTGCTTGGGTTGACATCAATGACAACCGTTGATCAACAAGTTAGTCAATGGTGATGATTTGATCCTCATGGGGGAACATCATCACCCTGAAAAAAAAGGAGGCTATGATAGTCATGGCATACATATAACTCTGCCCAAGGAGTATATTATAGTCAAGTTGAGCGTCCAAGACTTCAATGTTTATGAGTACCATTTTTTCGGCCAAGTTAACAGGGAAATTCTGATATAGACCGACGGGAGCAAAAGGTCGACCATCGTATGCTTTGAGCATGATGTCGGATGGCTTCAGTTTAGATGATCCCAACTTCTGCCTAACTGGTTTGGACATAATGCATGTAGACGCACCTTCGTCAATGATACATCGATGTATGGTGATATTTTGGACTGACACCGATATCTGGAAGGTGACTAATGAAGGAAGCCTAGGGGTGGCTTTGTCTAAGTCAAAAGCCATTAGGCCTGAATCGGAAGGGTATATTGTGCCTAATGCAGAAAGTAAGGCTTTTTGTTGTTTTGGGTAATATTGTAGGACCTCTAGTGCTAACATAGTAGCGGGAGATTGTGCTAAATCATCCATGATGTTGTAGTTATGGGCAGCTTTTGAGTGGTTTCCTATGTGCCTAGTCGACCCCTTAGCCATATTTGGCAGGGGTTCAATAGGTACTTTGGACATGGTCAATGGTGCAATAGATGCACTCGTGCTTGCCCCTGTTGGGTTGGTATCTGGGGCGGCGTCATAGTTTCAATTCCTTTTCTGGAAGAAAATTTCTTGGCCAGTCATGTAAATTTCATGGATGTTGTTCTCGGAATAATTTTGGGGTGGTTGTTTTTGTTGGGCATTAACCACCCCTTAGTGGGGGAAGGGCTCCTGCATTACAACGGTTTGTTGTGTAGGTTCCCCTTGTCCACGGTTACCCTGAAGTTTCTTTAGTTCAGGGAGCTTGGAACAGTGATGAGTATAGTGGTCGTATTCACCACATATAGGAAAAGAATGGTTTGTGCTCATATTGGACCTCTTGTTTTGCCCTTTCGAGTTATTTTTTGGTTATTAGTTTTGATTTCGATTGGGGTTGCCCCAAGACTAAGATCGCGGGGGCGTTGTTGGTTACTTCCCCCCTATCCAGAGTCTCCATTTTGTTTATTCTTAGGATTTTTTCTTGCAGCATTAGGAGAATTAGTATGATTCTCCTGGTCATAAGATTGGCATGGTTGAGTCTGAGAAGGTTGCACGAAGTCAACCAATGTGTTGCTTTGCGGTGGTGGGTTTTGTGCGAGGGAAAGGGAATATTGGTTTCCTTGTCCCTGGTTGGTGTATGGTTGCTGGGAGGGATCTATTCCATTAGCATTCCTAGCTGAGTATTGGGTCCCCTACGAGGGAGGGTATGATCCTCCCTACTGATGGTGGTATGATGACACCCTATTTGTCATATTCTGTAGAGGTGTAGAGTGAGTTTGGTGGTAGCCAAGTTGCATGATGTTCTTGTTAGAATCATGTGAGTAACCTGGGTATTGGATACTGTTGCCTAGGTGACCTTCGTTCAATGACCCGATCAAGGCGTCTACGGTATTCGACGTCCCTAGAAATTCTATGTAAGTTTGTAGGCACGGGGTGTTAGGCAGGACATTGTAAATGTATCCTGACTGGGTATGGATAATTTTGAGCTGCTGGGATTTTCAAATGGCGTCTTGCTTAGAGGTAGGTCCTTGTGTTGCCACATCTTTTTAAATCTCTATTGTGACATTTTTCAAAAACAATTGCAATAAAACTCTATCATCGATTTTGAATTTGCACAAACTATGACATTGCTTCCATTCGTGGAGATGGTCTGAGATATGGATAGTTGGCATTTGCCTAAAATGAGTCAGCAACTCCATCCTCGAATCATCGTGGATGGGTAGATGAAAATATGTGAGGAACGTAGTAGCGAGGGTGATAAAGGTTCCATGTGAAGCCAAAGGCTGCTCCACATACCATTTCAAGGTAGGTCCAGTTAGGGTGCATTGAAAAATTCTCAGTCGAAGAGTATCATCAATAATACTATTGGACAAACACCATAGGTAGAAAGTCATAATATGATTTCAAGGGTCTTTAGCTTGCTTCCCTTCAAAAAAATTTATGTATGAGGGGAGCTTCGTGGGCATGGGGGGCTAGTTGGGACTGTGCGCAATGGGGTCACTAGTTAGCTTTGATAGATCTGGGAGGTTAAATTATGCTTAAAAAGGTAATTGAGTATTGACTACCATTGTGTACTATGGAAACACAAGAATCTGAGTGTGATGATGTATGTGGGGTGTCTAGGGAATATTACCTAGTGACTTACCCTGATGTGTGTTCTGCTAACTCCCAGGAGGGGTGGCACTCCTCTGTCCTCTGGGGGTTGTGGGAGGAGTTGTGTGTGGTGACCCTGTTGGGGTTTCCATGGGTGTGGTTTCGGGTGACCCTTGGGGGTTTCCAAATAAATACACCCTGATAAAGTATGATCCAATAATAGTGGCAGTGTGTTGTCTTTGATGCCTAAATGGAAAAATACCTAGCACTCCTCCCTCTAATTGGGGGAGGTCCAAAAAACGTTTAGATCAACGAAGTCCTGTTGGGTCTGTTATGGTGTCGAGTCTACTAATTTTGGAAATATTTACAATTTTTTGAGAGGACGAAGACTATTACCAAAGAAAATATGATCACATACATAAAACAAAGCAAAAAATAAAAGGAAATTTTTTCCTTTAGATTAATGTTATGTGAACAAGTAAGAAAAAAAACATGGTTTTGTTTTTTGTGTGTATGATACTCAAAAGATTAAAAAGGCCTATTTGTGATCACACTCTTAAATGTAACTAGGCCTTGTGAAGATATATTCTGATGGGTACTGGGTCTAACACCCTGAAAGAACTGGCGATGCCTTCTAGCAGCCGAAGAATCAACCAAGGTAAAGGTATGAGGATCTAGTGTTGCCTGCACCATCACCTATAGGGAAGGATGCCCTATATTTTTCCACTAAAGTACTATAATCCCACGTGAGCATTCAATTCTTGAGCTTCTTGGTATTCATGTACTAGCACTAAGCGCTAGATGGGTCGGGTAGCCCCAAAGAGTACCACACGCACTTGGCCTAAGCTTAACCCCATCTTAAATGGGTGTCTGTAACGCTCAGGTATTATGTTCCATGGGCGGATAGATAGATTTTAAGCTCCCTAAAAATTCAACATCTATGTTTCAAAATGTAGATGACCATGGAGGCTTATTGGATGCCTACCCCTGAAGGTCCTAACTTGAACTATAATTTCTTTTGTGGCCCCTGTGGGGAGAATTTAGTGAGTTCAATTAGTGGTTAGTTTTAGAGAGTCTTAATTTTCTTAAGGTGTGCCTTGGTGGAGCAACCGTAAGAAGAGGACAAAGGTCCCAACACAATGGGTGTCTTTTGGTTCAATGCTTATCGATGCTTTGTGTGTGCTTTGGAGTGTACAATCACAAGTGTTATAAGATATGAATATGCTGCGATCCTTTATAATACTTCTCTAATTACACTATGTGTGATTGTTCCTTGCAAAAAATAAACAATGTGCAAATGATGGGTCGCTTATACTTTTCCTAGTTATACTGTTTTCACTATTGGGAGATGGAAAATTATCTTAAGAAAACTTTCATATGCGTACCCAGGCTCACCGAGAGGTGCAAGGGTGGTAGCGATTACTTGCCTTCTTTTCAATATTTTGGTCTTGGTCCCGAATCCTAATGCAAAAAATTGAACTAAACTAATGCAAAAAATTTGAAAAAACAAAAACTAGCTAAAGATGTGTGGAAGTATGGGCCACCTAATTTTCTGCTAATTATCCTATTTGTTTGGTATATTTTACCAGAAAATAGTTTGTTCATATGTAATTTGTGGATTGAAGGCCACTTACACACCCCTACTTAAACTATGTGTGATTTTCGATGATAAAAAAATAAAATTAAAACAAACTATTTGCTAAGCTAAACTCTGCCAAAAAGTGTCCTAACCAGTCATGAAACACTAGAACATAGTGATAGAAAATTTCTTATGGGTTGCCAAAACCTTATAACTATTAAAAATGAGAAAAAGCAGTGGAAAATGTGCTCACTGCCTACCGCGCGGCTTACTTTCGCACATGCACGAGGTTCACGCGTTTGTCTGGGATGAACGCACATATATTTATAGTGTTTGAAAACTCCACCTTTTCTAGTCCAAATTTATCACTAAGGGTGACTGAAAAGTGATGAGGGGAAGCATGAGTGATCTTGCAGTAAGTCTGGGCAGGATAGAGGACCTACAATCAACAACCACTAGCTTAAAAGAAAGAAAGCTGAATTGGAGTCTCCATTCCTATTGTTATGTATTCGGCACATGGGCAGATGAAATACTCTATGCTTAATAGGGAGGCTGCTTTCCTACAAGCAAGTAACAATTCAAATAGTTTGTTAGATTGTTAGCGGAACAAAATAACATGTAGTAAACTAAGTAAAGAACATAGCATGCTACATTAAAGAAGAAAGAAGAAACAAAATACTCATGTACAATAACAAGCTCAATTGAGTCAAACACACTAATAATTCAAATGGAGAACTCTCTCCCTTTTATTAGTTGCTAATGCTAATAGAGAATAGGATGCTAAATCACTTGCAATGAATCCTTATAACTATGGAGCTCTAATATTCAAGGTAAGGGGGTCTCTTCCCTTTGAGCTTCTTACAAGCCTCTCTCTCTCCTTGAAGGATGGTAGAATAATGGACACTTGGTGAGATTATTATCTTCGATTGAGGTGTTGGGTGGCCAACAGCTAAATCTTTCCACTCCTTGCTACTTGGACAACACAATGTTTGTTTTCTCTCAAGAAATTTGACCAGCATAACAATTTGTTCTCGTGTTCCTCTTCCCATGGTTGTCTTCTATATACAAATTTGAAATTTTCCCTCCCTCTCTTGGTACAAGATGGATGTTGACACAAGATTGGGAGGTTGATTCCTTTGTGTGCTTCACTAAGGTGTCAAGGTGGCTCTAAGGCCGATGTAATTGGCTGGATTTAGTGGGAATATTCTTCTTCAAGTGTGCCAAGTGATCTTGTATGGTGAATTTCTGCATACCCAGGACTGTGTGGCTATCTGGGGGATAGCTGTGATGATCCTCAATGCTATAGAAGAAAAGGATGCATGGATCACTTGGGGTCAGTGCTTTTTTTGTGCTATTTGATAAATAATCCTGCTTGACCTTAGGAAAAGTTAAAATTTTCAGAACATGTAATGTCTTCCTTTCCTGTAAATACTTATTTTTACATTCTTCTTGACATTTCCTAATTTCTTTTGCTTGTACGATTTTCTAGTGATAACTTACATAATGATGCACTAGGCATAAAATAACACGTGAAACCATGGCATGGTCGCAGCCACCCGTCTAAAGAGATCATAGAATTGGATCTGCGGTATGGACACAACCATCCGTATAGATAGGATCATATATACAATCATGAATACTCAATAACTCCTCGCAGACTGGACCAAAAATCAGATGTGGGTATCCATCGCGATCTTAATCAACCCAATGTACGAATCTAGCCATGCGAATAAATTTGTTGGTGTCGAACATGCTAGAAACCACCTGATTACTAGTCAATGATGAGAATCATTAACAGGTGCAAGAGAGACCACTAATAATAATGATGGCCCTCAAGGTACAACAACACAATCTACAAGTGTGAATGAATGTGTTGAATTCGAACACTTGTAGAATCATTCGATCGAAGGAAAATGATGTGAACTTGTCATCAAATACAAAGAAATTTCCATTGAAGCATGCAAGTTCCAAGGTACTGAACAAAAGTCTCTAAATCACCTTCCCGGATAATGAGCTATAGTCGACAAGAAGTGATTCGTCGAAGGAGGGCCATGATGATTCACACATCGTCGACACGAAACAACAGATATCTTAATATGATAGGAGTGATTTAGAATTGTAACATAGGAGGTCAAATAAGCGAAGGATGTTTGAAAGAAAGGACTTCTCTTGAACACATTCACGACATGACTCTGGAGTGTGGCAACATTTGACTCAAATAGGATTAGAGGTCATGTTGAAAAAACTGGTAATCAAATGAGAGGTAAAAAAATTTCCCATTCCCATGGAGGTAAAGTGATGAATGGAGGATGTCCCAAACCCAACACGAACTGCAGATGAGTGTCATGTTCAAGAGCGACAAGCTGCCCAAAATACACATAGGATGTTCACTTTCAATTTCCCCCCGTTATTGCTAATTATTACCTCTTTATTTTTTACAGCCAACGTGAAGAGGATATAATATGTTGAGCGTGTAAGTTAATTCTTCGAATGAATTCATCCTAGTAATTTTAATGAGCCCTAAGAAGGAGGAACTCAGTCTCGTCATGGTGACAAGTCTTTCATCATTTAATCTTTAACGAGTCCAGAGGAAGCGTAACTCAGTGAATTTTCATGTTTAAGGAGTTTGAAAAGAAACAAAAAGGAAACTCCATCATGTCCCTTTTCATAAGTTGTCTCTCGAATCCAAAAAGGTAGAAAACAATATCTGAGAGAACCTCTTGACAATGTTCAATCAAGGTATTCATTTTTTGTAAATAGTAAATTTCAACTTGAAAAAAGGGTAAATGTATAATGAGATCACTTCAATTCATTCACTTCAACAAGTTCGAAATGAAAATTTCTTGGCAATATTTTCATTTTTCGAGAGTCAGAAAAGAGCTAAAAGTTGACTCCATGGGGGATCCTTTTTCATAAACATTTAACGAGCCCAAAAAATAGATAAAATACAACTTGTTTGCATCGGAAATAATCATCAACGGTGTGGAAGTCTTATACTGCACAAAAAAAAAAAAACATCATGGATATCGAGGAAAAATAATAAATATTGGCGATTTTTTTTCAAAAATCTATAAATAGACCAAAAAACAAATTCGTTTTCACCTTTCCATTTTGAGAAGAGCATTTTGTCCATTTTCCCTCTGAATTTCAAATTAGTAGTGTGGCCAATCCAGGATACCATTCATCGATCCGTCAGCGTCAAGTAAGAGTTCTAAACCTCCTTTTCATTTTGATTCCATTCATTTTTCCATTTATATCAAAAATAGGGAGATTAGGGGGAAGAATTTCAAGTTTTAAAATTGTCTGCGACTAGTGTGTTTTCGAGCTATCGGGGTAGCACTAATCGTGTTTATCCCATTAGGGTAGTTCACCACCAACACCGAATTAATTTAGATAGTCGTGTTGGCCACAGGAAATATTTTAAAACAATAAATCCACCCAAATCCACCGTTAATTTCTAAAATTACTCTAACGAAAACTCCTAAAAAGCCAATTGTGCATGTTTTGTAGGTGCTTTTGTCAAAGATGTCGGTCCAATGGAAAGAACGAGGCCATGATGTAGAAGACCACCACGCTTTGCAAGATCAAAATTGCATCAATGCTTTGCTCAATTGCAGGTTGTTGAAACAAGCATCTGGTCTAAGAGCTCAACTGGAGCTATTCCAATACTTGATTAGTATATGGGACATGGACCGATAGTTGTTTGTCATCGGGGACCAAGAATTAGAGTTAGATGTGATGGGCACCTATTTAATCACTTGATTGTTCAAGAGAGGGGAGAGGATCCAACTCTCTGGAGCTCATGTAGGGGGTGAGAGTACCAGCATGCTCATCCAGAGATACTTTCCTAGGGCTCGGAAAATAAAGAGCGGGAAGGTATACATGTCTTCCATCAGAGTGCTTCCCTTGTGCACAATTCTACATTGCATCAGGAGAGTGGCATGATCCCATGCGTTACACGAGGCAATGAAATCTCAATTCCAATATGCGGTGGACTACTTGGCCCCAATGATGTTCGATTGGTGTGAGGGGTTACTAGCTAACATGAAGATCCAACTAACCAAGTGAAAGACAGGGCAACTGAAATAGTTAGGGTATGGGTCAATTCTGGTGACCTTCTTTCTAGAGATATTACCCTTGTTCCAGTACCAGTGCCTAGAGATCCATGCTCCAGCACTGAGGGATCCGAGGCTGATGAGATGGCGCGACATTATGCCTCGACAGGGTGGGGGCCAACATATGCATTTCCCCACATCCTTTTTCAGTTGGTTGTGGCGTAAACTTATCATAGTTAAGGACTATGCATATTCTGGCATCGTCTTCAGAGGAGATCCGGATCTTCCTATTCCACCAGGCACACAGTGGACCGATGCAGGTAAAAATTGTTTTTTTAAATTTTAACTTTTTGAATGTTTTTTTGTGTTATGTATTCTGAAACGTAAAATTATGATGTGTTTACGGATATAGGTCCTAAGATACCTCCAGGCATATCACTGATTGCATGGATGGTAGCACATCCAACAGAGGATGCTCCTTATGAGGAGGGAGAAGATACACTAGCTGAGCTGGAGCGAAACCTGGTTGGCCTCACATCCAGAGTATGCTATGTTTGATGAGATTCCTCTACACCTTCAGAGAAATACAGTCAGAGTCCTGGGCAGACTATGTCAATTACTCTGGTGAGTAATTCAAGCATTCACCTGCTACCATGAGCACCATGTTGGAGGATAGCAGCCCTATTTTACATTTTTGTACTAATGTAGGCTCGGAGAGCCATTTTTGTAACAAAACACATGTTTTTTTATATTTTGGATGTAACACACTTGACAGACCAATATGTATGTCTAATACATGGTTTTATAATGTATTTGTTAATGTATTTAAATGTCTTGGAATATTTTGATATGTGATAAAATCAAAATGTCTTTCCAATAATCTAACACACAAATACATACACAAAATTTGAGGATTGTGCACAAAATAATGCCCATTTAATTGTAACACAACGAGTTGTGAGTCTAAATTAACAACCAAATCTCTAATCCCAAGATCAATGGAATTCGATAATAGTTTTATCACCTCACTATACTATGAAATATTTTTAGTTGTTTGACCCAAAGAAATACCTTGTAAAATAATCAACTCGCCATCAGAATCAAAGAGTGCCCATGTTGCGGAAGACAAGTTCTGTGTGTTGCAGCAAGCGCCATCAACAAAACCAATGTAATGATTTGAATAAATCTACAAACCAAGTGGAACAAAAGGTGAGCAGAGGAAACATGTTTGCAAGGAAAAAAACCACACCAAAAATCAACTCAAAGCACACTAATGAATAAAACACTACTGTACAAAGTATCACACTTATGATTAAGTGTAATATTTTTTAAGATATAGACCATTTTGGGGCTCAGCTAAAGGATTTCCTTCATAATCTGCTAGCTAATAGGCTTCTCAATACAATACATGTTGAATGATATAGGACCCATGCCACATTGGCTCGATCTTTCCTACTCCCAACTTATCATGGTCTTTGTCATAAAGTAGGACCAAATCACCATCACAGAAAACACGAGGGGTGACGGATTTGTCATATTGAACCTTAAATTGTCATTTTTGTGCTTCAAGAACTAAAGAAGTAAACCTTTGTGTATCATCGAGATGCTCAAGGTACAACAAACATTCCTCTTCCAACGAAGTACCATGAAGTAGTTCGATCGCTAGCTTCAGAGAAGGAATCTCACACTCGATTGGGAGTGTGGCCTCTAGACCGTACACCAATTGGAATGGTGTGAATCTAGTGGCAGTCCTAGTAGAGGTTCAATACGCCCATAAAGCTAAGAAAAGCATGAGGTGCCAATCTCGTTTGTGCTTCCAAATGGTGCGTTGAAGCATAGTCACCAAGACTTTGTTGATAGCCTCAACCTGGCCATTAGCCTGTGGATAATAAGGGGTGGATTTATCGCGACGTAACCCCAACTGAGCAGCAAGCTCTGTCATCCTATGATTATGAAAATGAGAGTCTAATCAGTGACAATAGCTTTTGAGACACCAAACCGAGCTACGACACGATTGAGCATGAATTGCGTCAGAGTTAGAACTTCATTATCATATGTAAGCATCGCCTCGGCCCATTTAGTGAAATAATCAACGACAATGATGATATAACCATGCCCCCCATGGTCGATCGAGGGTTACAAGTCATAAAATATATGTCCCATTTCACAAAAGGTTCGACATTCACAAATGGGTGCAAAGGTGAGGGTGGGGCACGCTCTTTCCGAGACTAGAACTACAAATCATGGCATTTTCGTACTGCGATAATGCGGTCTTTAAAAATAGACGGCCAAAAATACCCTGCGCGAAGGATCTTTTGAGTGGTAGCATAACCATACATGTGACCACCACAAGCCCCAGAGTGGCAGTCATGGAGAGCTTTCTCAGTTTCCTCGAGAGTCAAACATCTATGGAGGACAAAGTCAATACCAGTGTGATAGAGGGTGTCTCCAACGATACGGTAAGGTTGGGACTGGTAGCGAAACCATCGTCGCTCAAAGTGTGATAACTCTAGATGAAAAGCTTGGGTTGGGAGATAGACAATGATTTCTCCATACCATGGATCAAGAATACTAGTGAGAAAGAGAGCCTCATCGGGGATGGACTCATCAAGGGGAGTGGGAACATTCGTGGTGGGAAGATCACAGGTCAACTCAAAAAATACCATGGATTTATTAGAATTAGTAGCAGTGAATTCTAAGTCAAACTCTTGAATGATAATGATCCATTTCAAGTACTTACCCCCAAGAAACTGACGTGTGAGAATGTAAGTCATGGGGTTGCAATCATAAATCACCATTTTTTTGCGCAAGAGAATGTAGTGATGGAAACGTTCGACAGCATGGACAACAACCAATGCAAGTTTCTCTACATGAGCATAACGGGCCTTAGTATCAAAGAGATTTCCGCTAAATTAGTACACTACATGCTCTTTACCATCATGATCATATTGAACCAGCACCATACCAATAATGTTGTTAGCGGTGGCCAAATACAGGCAGTAATCATGGTGATAATTGGGAGGATGCAGTAGTAGAGTAGTAACAAGGGCTCGGTTCAATGCATCGAAAGAGTTCTGAGAAATTTCGTCCCATAAGAACATGATTCCCTTTCTCAATAAGCACGTAAAGCATTTTTAAAGCTCAACGTAATTCAGTACAAAGCTGCAGAGGAAATTGGCTTTCCCCTGCAAACTTTGTATTTGATGGGCAGAAGAGGGAGGAGGGAAATTGGCGATTGCCTTGACTTTAAGAGGATCGATGCGGATGCCTTCTATGGACACCACAAAACCCAGGAGTTGACCGCATTTGACACAAAAGACACACTTATGAGTATTCAACCTGATATTATAGTGTCAAAAATAAAGGAATAAAACTCTAAGGTGTTCCGGGTTATCTCGACATTTCATAGAATGATCAAGAATATCATTGAGATATGGCTGAACTATATGCTTAATGTCGTGAAAATCACATGACATAGCTCGCTGGAAGGCGGCTCCTTCATTCTTCAAGCCAAAAGAGAGCTTTTTATGGGAAAAAGTCCCCATGGATAGATAAATGTCATTTTGTGTTAACCAGTAGGAGCAATTTCAATCTAGTTATAGCTAGAGAAACTATCCATAAAGGAAAAAATCTCACTCCCAATGCTATCACTACTTCCCAAGGCTGACAGTAGGATTGGAGAAAGGTAACCACAGACCAAACTTTAGGTCAGGTAGCTAGCCCTACCTGGACCAAAGAGGGTTCTCTCTTTGTCACTTAAAGCAATCAAATGAATGGCTAAGTATATAATGATTTTAGGCTAGAAATATACGCTTAATAAATAGTTTTTGTTTGAGGTTTTGAATGTTAGATATAAAATTCAGTGAATCGACGGTATAAGGTTTTTAGGTCTTAAACTTCAAAGTGAACCTGCATATAATACGTGAGGAAAGATAGGTAGTTTGAAACCATATTAATTAATCATTGAATATAGGATGCAAATGGAGGAGAGTTTGAATGAGCACTAAGGTGAATTCATTTAGTTTCAAAGCAAATAAACATAATATGGTGAATACTGTCTAAAACGGAACATGCATAAACATGAATTATGCTCTCAAAATTACAAGATAAAAATATATGAAGAAGAATACATGGTATTAAGCATAAAATGATAAATATACATGAGAAACACATATACTCCAAATCATACCACAAGTATCTCAACACAATTCCTGCAAATCTGTCTCTGATTTCATTCCACAGGTTCATTACTAGAGCTCCACTGCAATATAAGACTATCCAACCCAAAAAAAGACTAAAGAGATTATAGTTATATAAAATATAGACCATGACACCTAATCAGGTCGAAATTCCATCCAAAATGGATCATAAATGCAAAATATGAGTCATTTCCTAGTTTGTAGGGAGGTTAGAAATTATTCCCTGAATGTTAGCTATAAACTAGGAGTGTTTGTCCCTTACATTAATTACATATTACATGATCATAGGAAGGAAAAAACAACATAATAACTCTAATGAAAACTCATAGGACAACATTTCCTCGAATTTGTGACCATTTCTGAGCTTGATGAGTGTCCTGAGGAATCCAATGTTGATTTGTGACAATTATGAATGAAGATTTAAAAAAAAATTGCAGAAGCATAACAAAAATTTGGAGGAACATTTGAGGCACTTTGAGAAGTCCAGATCCACTTCTAAAAGAATGGTCAACTAGCCCTGTGTGTCTAGTTTCCAGAACATCTTGAATTTTTCAAAATTGACCATGGGAAGACCTTAAAAAATCCATTCTCCCATGGTCACTCAAAATCGTAACAAAGGGTCCAAAAAGGAGTTCGAAACATGAAAAATGAGTGGTTTTTGAGATTTTTCTCCAAAATTGCAGCTTTTCATGCCATGAGTGTTCTTGGTCTATGATTTACTCATATAAATACATCCACCATGTAAATAAATAACAATTTTGATTCCTCCAAAATAAAAGTAACAAAAGTCTATTACCCTTCTACAATGAGAAATTTCCAGAATTCTGCAAAAAATCATATAAAATACCAAAATTGATCAAAAGTTTCCAAAATTGGTTCTTTGGCACCTATAAGAGATAGGCTACATCACTAAGGAAGCTTCAGCCAATAAATCCAACCTATCCTTCTCATTGAGCTTCATTTTCGCCTATTTAAGCCTCTTCTTCACTTGTTTCAGCCTTATTTAAAAGATGGTGTCCCTGGTGCAATAATGGTTTTCCATGTGTCTTTGCAGCTTCTTATTCATTTTAGAATTCTTAAATAGCTTCTCCAAATTCTAATTAACTCCTGATAACCAAAGCTCTCTGGCCTCATTCATCTCCATGGCAATAAGCTCATCAAATGTCAAATCTTCATATTGATGAATTGAATATCTATCTCGCTCCAGCGCCCTTTTGAGGCCTCTTGTTCTTGGTCTTCTTGTTTGTGTTTCAGAATCCATGTCCTACATTTGGTCAACAACAACAATATTCTTGCCTTTACCTCTATTTTCCTCCATGTATTATTTGTACTTGCTTTGTAGGAGATGATTCACTTGCAATTGAATATTTTCCCGCAGAAGGAAAGTAATTTTGGATTGGGTAATGGAGAAGGGATCTTTCAATTCTTCTATATCTTTATCTTTCTCTTTGATGGTTTCTTCAACTGTTCTGACATCCTCATGCTCTCATACTTCAACCTCCAATGGAACTAACTCATTATGTTGATGGAAAAAAGGTTGCTCCTCTATCTCACATGTTTCAACATGGGTGCCAAGTGTAAGAAAACTCATGGTATAATTAGGCACAAAAACTTGTCTCTTCACTCTCTCATAGGTGTGAGAAAATTCCACAACCCTAGCAACGTCTGAAGGTTGAATAGGCATGCTAGAAGAGCCAATCTCCATTGGGTTTTCCAATGATGTAATAGGCAAGACATAGAGCACTGTTGATAATCTCTCCAAGAAGTTTTCCCAGATCATTTTTATGGAGGACACGTGATGCAATAGAATGAGCTTGATTAGGCCATGATGAAAAATACTAGTGTGATGATCTTCTCTTCTACTCTGAACATTCTCAGCCATCTTAATCAAGCTCCTATATAAATAACGAGGCAAATCAAGTGTTTTTACTAAGGTAAAATGCATCAAAAGCCTGATGTGATACCTATACAACCTGGAGAATCTTCCTTCGCATGTGAAGTACTTCATTATGAACATCATTAGAGGATAATACATGTTTCTGAGGTATCTGGAAGGAAAAATAAATTTTGGCTCCTCTTTAGCATGAGGCTTGATGAATTTCTTTTCAATGTCTAGGTCCATACCCTTGAACCATTGCTCTCCATGAGAAGGGATACTTGTAGATGAAGCAATTAGGTAAGATGATAGGCTGATCTCCATACCTGCAAGAGTGACCTTTCCAATACTATAACTTGTTGCAAAAATGATAGACAACTGAAGATGATACCCCCCTTCCATAAACCTTTCAAAAAATGTCAAACATTGAGTTCTTTCAAAGCACCTTCTGGCCAATGGCGAAGCATTAATCTCATGAAGGATAATGATCCATTTCGAATACTTACCCCCAATCAAATGATGTGTGAGAATTTAAGTCATGGTCATAAATCACCATTTTTTTGCGCAGTAGAATGTAGTGATGGAAGCGTTCAACAACATGGACAACAATCAATGCGATTTTCTCTACATGAGCATGATGGGTCTTAGTATCAAAGAGATTGCTGGTCAAGTAGTAAACTACATGTTATTGACCATCATGATTATCCTGAACCAGCACCATACCAATAGTGTTGTTGGTGGCGGCAAAATACAGGCAGTAATCACAGTGATAATTGGGAGGATGCAGTAGCAAAGTAGTAACAAGGGCTCGTTTCAATGCATCGAAAGAGTTTTGAGAAATTTTGTCCCATAAGAATGGGATTCCATTTTTCAATAAGTGCATAAAGCCTTTTGAAAGCTCAACGTAATTCAGTACAAAGTTGAAGAGGAAATTTTCTTTCCCCTGTGTTGAAGCCTAGAAAATTTCTGCTTCAAACATTGGGGAAAACCACCCGGTCGGGACCTTAGGACAGCTCCTTTTTCGTTTGGTATGGTGGCTCCAACTGGATTTAAAGGACCAGTTTCCTTATAACTAATGGGTTGGTGATGGGTTAATTTGGATGAGTGAAAGTGGGACTAAATTGACTGAAATAAAACTATCTAATTTAAACTAAATACTGATAAAAAAATTCTAACACTAACCCGGGCAATTATATGTGAATACAACTTAAGATTATTCCAATTTAACAATAACCATAAAAATGTATTATCATTTAAATCGAAATGTGCAGCAACAAATAAAGATAACTCTGTTTAAGAAATTAAAATGAGTTGTATTAACATATTGCATTCATCATAATATATCATCTATATATTTATGAAAGATAACATTTCCATTATACTAAAAACATATATATAAAGAAACGTTTATGAGAACAAATATATGTAAATGATAGAAAATTTTAGGCTAATATCATAAAACAAAAGAAATCAACAAAGGAATGGGGATAGAAATACCTTATTCATCTGAAAGCTGGAACAATCTATTAATTTCAATCCAAGAATTCGATGCAAAACAATCAGTGTGACAAAGAATGCAACACTTCAAACATAATTCCGCATAAAAATCACCAGATGTGATCCTTTTAAAAAATATATAAGTCAGTGGAGTATAGAAATGTAATCTCCAAGTCAAAAATATTAAGATCCAGGACCCTTCTCTAAATGCATGAGAAGGGTTTAAATACTACTTAGCTAAATCTAAAAATAGTCTATTACAAAAATTAAGGATTCGTTTAATGACCGTCCTTTTCCTAGGCAAAAATACAGTAAAATTAAAACTAAATCTAAAAATAAAGACTATTAAGTAACTATTTATGAACTTGATCTTTAAACTTGCAGGCATCTAGCATAGTTTTGAGAAGATGTGGTTGACCGACTTCAGAATTCAACTGTCCTGAAAAGACAGAGTCGGCAAGTGTAGGCGCAATCTTCTCTGTAGAATTGATGATACAATTAAGCGCACTGTGCTGACTGTGTGGCTTCACTAAGTATGTCCAGTAAGAGTCCCAATTTAATCTTGTCAACCCTTGGATTGATCTTGCTCTTTCTTCTGCTTTTTGCCTCCATTCCGTTTGTAGTTGATGTGCCTGTGGGAGATATCCTGGAACAGTTTCTGAAATCAAATTAGCTTTGTGTAAATTATCATTTACACAATCAGTAAGAGTGTTTGCCGCTGTAGCCGCCTCCTCTGCTGCCTTCTCTACTCTTCTGATTTGTGCATTCTCCTCTATTGGAGCTTTTTTCTCTGCTATTAATTTTGCAATTTCATCTCGATTTCGCTTCGCCATTTTCTCCTTTTCCTTTTTCTCATATCATACTTCAGCCAAGGTAGTTTCTTCTTTATAGATTCGACCTTTCACAGTAGTTTTTCTCTTTGTCGAACACGCTCCACATCTTTTTCTTACTCAGCATTAAGTGCCTTGAATTTGGTCAATGTTTCCTCATTTTGCTTTACAGTTATTTCAAGTCTCTTCAACTCCCGACTTTTCTAAATAAGAGCTTTATGTTTCCCTAAGAGCTCCTGATATCCAACAGCTTTTTCAGTAACTTATAAAAGCTCTATAGGGGATAATTTGGCAAACTCACATACCCTATCTTGTGGTAGAAACTGTGTCAAATTGCCCACTTGGATATTGAACTTGTGAACAGCGTCTAAAACATCCTTTTTGGTACTGTCTGCTCGTGTTTGTTTTTCTTCAACGATTCATCTCTTTTGGTCCACTCCTGTGTGCATTCTGACAAATTCGCATGTTCTCTGGAAAAATCTTCCATGAATTGCTTATTATAAGTCGCCTAAGGTTCCGGCAACTTATACATCAGCCTCAACTCTTCCGTGGTGAATGACCTGATTAGCTCTTGAGATGAAGTTCTAAATTGCCTGTCTGAAATATCAGTGCTGTCCAGCACCCATTTCACCATGTCCGTATATGGGAGAATCCTCGGCCTTGCTGCTACCCTATGCAGAAATGAGCAAGCCAGTTCTTTAAGAGTTGCCTCAGACATATTACTGGAACCTGCTGTAGCCGCAACTTTAATCACCACTGGATTTTATTCTTCCAAAAAATTATACATTCCTTCCCATGTGGTTATACCGACATCCTTATTGCAAGCAGTGTCTGCATATAGTGAATCCATTTCTCTGTTTTCAGAATTCGAGCTCTTCTCCTTCTTACCCATAATGTTCTTTGAAAGCTTTGTATAGACGTTTGCTCCTTCGTGCCTGCGTTTTACGAGTTAAATGAGAGTAATGGCATAAGAAAGGTGATGAGATAGTTTTAAATGCAAAGGCAGATGAAATATATTATTTTATCGTGAAACGAAGTTCAATCAAAACAAAATCTCTTTTACCATTAATTGACAATCCATTCATTTAATCCAATCATTAAAGCGCATAAAAAATATTGATATATGGGAAGATTTTCTTTGAACAACGTGCTTTTATGAATCTGCGACATTGCGATCTGCGATTTGCTGCGCAATATTGCAATATCGCATTGTCGCAATATCGTAATATCGCAAAATGAAACCATCGCAATTTTGTAAATAACACAAAAGCCCAAATTGCGAAATAGCGCAAAAGCGCACATCGCAAATATCGCAAAATTGTAAATAGCACAAAAGGTATTTGTTTAACATTTCTCTTTTCTGCGCTATGCGATCTGCGACCAATATGTTATTGTATAGGCTTTTTGGGATCGCATTATCGCAAAATCGCAAAATCGCATTTTCAGTTTTACAAAAGATATATACCATTTTGCGATGGATGCGCTATTTTGTTTAAAGAACAATTTTATTGTAATCTATCATAAAATTAAGTGTTTCTTAAGGTTCTTTCTAAGGGATTTCTCTAAGTTTATGATAGAAAGTTTTATTTGAAAAGGAAAACAAATCCTAATTGATTTTTTTGGATTTTTTAACTAAGGGTCCCCATTTATTTAGTATTATTACTAATATTAAATAAAAACGGGGGTTGTTGCTGGTCACAACAATTGGCGATTCACTGAAAGAAACAGTTATCTCTGAAAAAATAAAATGAACACTATATTTCTAGTAAATAAATATTTTTAAATATAATGAAAACTATCTTAGGATATTTTAAATAAAATCTAACTATGAAAAAGAAATAAAAATCATTCACAATTTCTTTCTAATTCCTTAAGAATAAAAACATTTTTGGGTTATCTCAAGTTTTGATTGGTGTTAATAATGAAGTAAGTGGATTTCTCCAAGTTTTGGTTTTATAATATACTCTATTGCCATAGGTATTGCCTCTGCTGCCTGCAAACGTTCATAGTCTCGACAGGGTTACCTTTAAACCATTAACCATTCATTGTCCCATCCAACTAAAATTATGACTTTTTAAAAGATAAATTCATAAGACATATTGTCTCTTGTTTTTTGTCTTTTACTTATTTTATTTTTAAGAGCCATTGTTCTGGTTTGGCAGCCAATTAATAACAATGCCATTCATCAGTTATAATTAAACTGAACAAGCTGGCTCGTGATGAGACCCCTCGTCTTATATTTATAAGCCATTACCCTGTTTTGTTATGCAGTATTGGTAATGTCAGTTTTATTACTCCTTATGAACATGGTAAGTCGGCTTATAATGAGACCTCTTATCTCTTAAATTTTCATATAATTTTTTAGAATTACATTCTAAAAAATCACAACTTAAATGGATGGGGTGAAATAGTTTTATCCTTAAGAATCAATGGATGACAATTTTCAGAGTTTCTTGAATACCAAGACTTTGAAAAATCTTTACTTTTATAGATAACCTTTCTCTGCTCAATAAACTTATAATGATTTACATTCTCCTCAAGTTTTCAAAAGATCATGCAAATGATTGAAATAATCTTTCAAAGTTTAACATCTTATTTTAAACTATCCAAAAACTGTGATGATCTCTTTAAAAATTCTTATTTACACAAAATAAATATTTATAATATTTTTCCTAAGAAATTTTCCTAAATAGTAAACAGTCAATTATAGACTTATTAACAACCTTTATTTGCAAAAACAATCAAAAAACTTTGCAGAAAGGAATATGTACAGTTTAAGAAGGGGTTACCTCCTTATGAAAATAATTTCTTCAAGATAGGCCCATTTACAGGAAGAGATTCTCTCTTACTTGTTAGATCTTCGAGTATGAATGTATTTGAGCCTATCTTTTCAACGATCTGAAATGGTCCAAGCCACATTTTCTGAAACTTGGTATGTTTACCTTTTTCTTCGTGTGCTTTATCCCATTTCAGAACAAGATCACCAATTGACAAAATTTTTGGGCCAGTAGAACTTGCATCAAAAGAAGATTTTACAAGCTGTTGATGTTTTTCATGAATAATTTTTGCTTTATCTCTATCTTCTTCTAGTTTCAAGATTTGATCATATCTCAATTGAACGGATGAAGAAGGATTTTCTTCAATAAATTGCACTAGGGCTAATGATGGAAGAGTTAAATTTGATGGTATCACAACTTCTTTTCCATAAACTAAATTGAAAGGTGAAGTTCCTATTGAAGCTTTTTCAGTGATACGATCAGCCCATAATGCAAATACTAAAGACTTGTGCCAATTCTTTTGATTTTGATCAATGGTCCTTTTAATGATTTTGATAATATTTTTGTTAGTGGATTCAGCCAAACCATTACCTTGTGGATAATAATTTTCTGAATATTTCAATTTAAAACCTCTTTTGACTGCAAATTCTATTAAACTATTTCCAGAGAAGTAAGATGCATTATCAAAGACTAGAGCGTTAGGTACACCAAACCTAGTTATGATGAATTGATCTATGAAATCAATAATTGCATCAGAATTGGCTACCTTCAACGGGATTTCTTCTACCCATTTTGTAAAGTAATCAGTTGCAGTAAGGATGTACTTGTGCTGTTTGGAAGAATGAGGTACTATCTCACCAATAATGTCAAGCCCCCATTGCTCGAATGGTTGCTCAATAGTCACTGGTTGCAAAGGAAAAGCTGGTTTCCTTTGTCTTCCACTTGCAGTTTGACAAATTTGGCACTTCCTTACATAATCATGCGTATCTTTAAAAAGGGTAGGCCAATAATACCCAGCACGAATTATTTTGTGAGTTGTGGTATCACCTCCAAAATGACCTCCTGCTGGTCCATCATGCAATTCGTGCAAAACCTTTTCAGCTTCAGTCTTTTCAAGACATCTTAATAAAATTGAATCATAATTTTTTCTAAATAACACATTATCAATGATCTCATATTTAATAGCCTTTAACCTTAAAGCGCGTTTACTCTTATAGCTGAGATTAGAAGGAGCATACCTATTTTTCAAGTAATAGATAAGATCAGCATACTGAGATTCAGAATCTGTAACACTTATCTGACTTACTTGAATATCTTGATTTGAATCTTGATTTTCTGGTATGTTATGAGCTCCTGCCAATAATCTGCAAAAACCTTGTCCTCTAACAATATTAGCAGGTTTAATATCAATATCATATTCTTGCAAGGCTGTTACCCAGTTAGCTCTCTTTTCTCCTACTTCTTTTTGAATTAATAATTGCCTCACTGCAGAGAATGGGACAATGATTTTTGTATGTGTTTTCAAGAGAAAAGGTCTAAAATGTTTGATTGATTTAAACACGGCAAAGTCTTGTTTTTCAACATCAGAATAATTAAGCTCAGCTCCTTGCAGATTTGAGCTAAAGAAAGAAATTGGTGCCTCAATTTTCTGATCATTGAGCTGTGTTAAAACAGCTGCATAAGATGTTTCAGTGGCCAAAGTATACAAAGTAAAATATTTAGAAAAATCTAGGGTATTCAATGTTGGTGCATTAACGAACGCTTGTTTGATTGCCTCAAAGGCTTATTTCTCTTTATGCCCCCATTTGAGTACTGAATTCTTCTTGATCATATTTTGCATAGGTAAAACAATTAAAGAAAAATCAGGAATGAATCTTTTAACAAAATTGATCTGCCCAAGAAATGATTGCATGTATTTTTTGTTATGAGGTAAAGAAATATTAGAAATTTCTTTGACTCTATCTGGATCAATATATATACCATCTTTTGACACAACAAATCCCAAGAGTTTTCCTTCATCCAAAGAAAAGAAATATTTATTTGGATTTAAGGAAATACCAACCTTCTACATCTTTCAAATATTTGCTTTAGATAATGTAGATGATTGGCTCTCTTTTTTGAAAATACTGTTATGTCATCAAGATAAACAACAACTGATTTATTAATCAGACCTTTAAATGCTATGTCCATGGCTCTTTGGAAAGTTGCTCCTGCATTTATTAGACCAAAAGGCATTTTCTGATAAGCATAAGTTCCCCATTTTGTTCTGAAAGTTGTTTTCAATCTGTCATCTGGATGAACTAAAACTTGATTATAGCCCGAAAATCCATCAAGAAAGGACATAAGTTCAGAACTAGCTACCTTTTGAAGTATCTGTTCCATGGTTGGCAATGGGAAATTGTCTTTTAAACATGCCTTGTTTAAGTTTCTAAAATCAATACAGATTCTTATATCACCATTCTTCTTCCTTACAGGTACCATATTGGAAACCCAATTGGAGTGCCTTACAGGAAAAATAATTTTGGCTTTTAAAAGTTTATTAAGTTCTGATTTGATTTGTCCTTCGAGATTTGGATGAACCTTCCTTAAATTTTGTTGAACAGGTTTAATATCAGGAAGCATTGGAATTGTGTGTTGAATAGCCGAAGTATCATACGTTTTTAAATCATCATAATTCCAAGAAAAAACATTTTTGTATTTGTTCAAGAGTTTAATGAAAGCATTCATTTCCTCTGGTGTTAAATTGATTCCTAAATTAACGTTTTGAGGTTTAGAATCAGAACCAAGATTTACTAATTCAAACTTCAAAGTGGAACTTTGAAGTTTAGCATTAGTGAATTTCTTGAATCTGTCTTTAATGTCATATAAATCCTCTAATTTAACAAGAGATTTTGGAATGGGATTTTCATTACCTTTTGAAGCAATTTGTAAATCATGATCATTCTCATCAATAATTTTCTCATCATATGATTTCTCTGAAGTCATGAAATTTAAAATATCTTGATCATGATAGAAAACTCTCCAATTTGTGACATTATCTGGGACAGATGGACGAAAAATAAATTCTACATAAAATCTATCAGGACTGCAATCTTCAGCAGACAAGATTTTAGATGCAACATTAGCTAACAAGTCAGCTGATGTATTTTGATTCCTAGGAATAGGAGAAATATTGAATGCTAAAAAATGAGTGGTAAGATCTTTTACTAGGGTTTGATAGTGTTTAAGATGTCCTGAAAGGCAATGAATAGTATTCCTAACTTGTTTTATAACAATTTCGGAATCACCAAAGACTTTCAAGTATTTAACATCTAACCCTATAGCTTTATAAAGTCCTTGAACCAAGGCTTCATATTCCGCGGTATTGTTCGTGCACTCAAATTCTAACCTACATGACAGCATGGTTTTCTCTCCATATGGATCAATTAAGATGCATCCTGCTCCAGCTCCATCACTAGACTTTGATCCATCAAAATATAATGACCAAAATAAAGATTTATCTATTGGCTTATCTACAATTACATCAGAAATATTTATAATTCTGGAAGAATCAGATTGTGAAAAATTTTCTATTTGAGAAACAAAAGTATTTACAGAAAAAGGTGATTGAGGTGCTTTGAAGTTTCCAAGAAATGACTCAGCAGAATAACCTCCAAGAATATTGTTGTTGAATGCCACAAGCTCATTAGGTTGTTCAAATTCAGTGACAGTGTGCGTCATATGTTTTTCTCGTTCAACTTTGATTTGATTTGGTTTCCCTTTGTAGGGAAGCCACATATGTGAATAATCAGTTGAGATATAACCATTAAGTTTCGCAGACCAGTCCCTGCTTAAGATTAATCCATAGAATTCAGGAATATCTGCAATCAAAATATCAATTCTTTGGAAAATCCTAGGATCGGAAGCTAATCTGATAGTAACTGAATTGATTTATCCTACAACTTGAACTTTAGAGCGGTCCAATTGAACAATATGAACTGCCGATTTCTATGGTTCGATATTCAATTTGGCACAAACAGAAGTAGGCATTATATTAGAGGATGCTCCAGAATCAATTAAACAATTATGCAGACTTTTATTGTACATTTCATAAGTCAAAAGAAAATGAGGAGTCTGAGAATTTGACTTTTCTCCAATGGGCATGGTATCAGTAGCATCTACCTTATCTAGTGGCTTACCAGCTCCTCTAGCTGCTTTTGCAACTACACCACTTGGTAAAGGAGCGTTTAATTCTTTCAATAGCAACTTCTGCTGGTGTTTTAGTTTGCTGAGTTCATGTAAGGAAATGTTGGCTTTAATCTTTTTCATGTCTTCAACAATGTTATACTCCATAGGATCTGACACCACTAAAGTCTTAGTTGTCGATGAAGGAGGATAAGAAGAAGATGGCTGATTTTGAGTAGGTAATGGGGAAGTTTTCTTTGCAGGGGATTTTTCTTTGGTACTTGGAGTTGTAATTTTCCTTTTAGGAGCTGTTTGTACAGGCTCTGATGTAGATTTACTCCTAGTACTTACAGGCATAGCTTCTTGTTCTACCTCACTATCAGAATTAGGGAGAATAAAATCCCACATTCCATGCAATTCAGCTATTTCTTCATTCTCATCTTCCTCATCTGATACTAAAGATGTATCTTCTTCTTCTTCCTCTTCCTCTGATTCTGCATTAGAGATTGCATTAGGAGGTTTAGATTCAACTTGGTTTCTTCTGAAATTTCGGAATGGTTTTTTGGTAGAAGTTTCAGCTACTTGTTTTTTAATTTCAACCATTTCATTTTACATGGTTTTAAGAACTTTCCGTAAACCTTCCATGTCGTATGGGTCTTTGGCCTTTTTATTTGAATCATCTTTGAAGCTGACTTTCTTTGATTTCCTTTGCTCAATAGAATTTTTCTTTTCTAGAGAAATAATTCATTTTTCTACTGCAATAGCCTCTTTCATATTTTCGGCTAATGTAGGTTTTGCATCTCTATCTACAAAAATTGCTATGTTTGAGGGTAAGGCAGTTATGTACCATTCACTTCTGACTTGTTCACTAGGCCTTGAATCTGTGTGAATTTTGTTCAAGAGTTTGTTGAATCTAGCGTTGAAATCTTTAATGGGTTCCTTGGGTTCTGCTTTCAAATTTGAGAGATCATTGATTAAAGTAGCTATTGATCTGTCATCTCCAAATTTGGTTAAAAAATGATCTGCAAAAATGGCCCAACTTGTTATGGATCCTGAAGGTAATGAAAAGTACCAGGATCCTATTGCCCCTTGAAGAGTATAAGGGAATAGTCTGACTACGACATCTTCATGTACGACTCCATTCAAATTTACATCCAGCATAAAGTTATTGATATGTTCTTCAACTTAAATGTTAAGATCTGGACTAAACTTTGGAAGCCATTTTCCAGGATTGTCAGGTAAATCATGTAAAGGTGCAGGCATGTTGACAGCTCCTGGAGTAGCCCATGGTCTAGCCATTATTGGAACAACTATTGGAGGAGTAGTAGAGGCTGGTGGTGTTTGAATAGAAGTTGTTGGAATAGATGATATTGAGATTGATGATGATTGAGGAGATGATGAGGAAACAACTGTACTTTGTTGAGTTGGGATTTCGGAAACAGGTAATTGAATATTAGGTGAAGAACCTATATCACTTACTGATTCCGATTGAATTTTTCTTGTCTTGACTCTACTAGGTAAAGGGAATTCTTTTGGAGAAATACCAAGTTTTTCACTTTGAAGCCTAGTAAGAGGTTCTGAAGAAACAAATTTTGAAGTTACACTACCTCCAGATATTTCAGACTCATCTAGAGATAATGAGAATCCTTTCAATTTATGGATTAAATCTTGAACTTTAGGAGACTTGGGATTTTGATTGTCTGAATGTTTTGAGATTTTGGTAGTGGGTGTCTGAATATTCTTCTCAATTCCTTCTATAGGATTTTGTATTTCAGAAGAAATTGAAGAAGTTGATGAGGGTGTTTTTCTCTCAGAATGGCTTGTGGGTAAATATTTACTTGCCATTCATAGCTCAGGCCCTCTTTCTAGCGCCAAAAATGTTGAAGCCTAGAAAATCTCTGCTTCAAACATTGGGGAAAACCACCTGGTCAGGACCTTAGGACAACTCCTTTTCCGTTTGGTATGGTGGCTCCGACTGGATTTAAAGGACCAGTTTCCTTATAACTAATGGGTTGGTGATGGGGTTGATTTGGATGAGTGGAAATGGGACTAAATTGACTGAAATAAAACTATCTAATTTAAACTAAATACTGATAAAGAAATTCTAACACTAACCCGGGCAATTATATGTGAATACAACTTAAGATTATTCCAATTTAACAATAACCATAAAAATGTATTATCATTTAAATCGAACTGTGCAGCAAAAAATAAAGATAACTCTGTTTAAGAAATTAAACAGAGTTGTATTAACATATTGCATTCATCATAATATATCATCTACATATACTTATGAAACATAACATTTCCATTATACTCAAAAATGATATATATGAAGAAACGTTTATGAGAACAAATATCTGTAAATGATAGCAAATTTTAAAGAGAATATCATAAAACAAAAGAAATCAATAGTGAACAGATAGAAATACCTTATTCATCTTGAAAGCTTTCAAATGAAATCTGATACTCTAATCCAGTAATTCTGATGCAAAATCAAATTCCAAGGTACAGAAATGCAACACTTCAAAGATAATTCCGCATAAAATCACCAGATGTGATCCTTTTAAAAAATATATAAGTTAGTGGAGTACAGAAATGTAATCTTCAAGTCAAAAATATTAAAATCCAGGACCCTTCTCTAAATGCATGAGAAGGGTTTAAATACTACTTAGCTAAATCTAAAAATAGTATATTACAAAAAATTAAAGATTCGGTTTAATGACCGTCCTTTTCCTAGGCTAAAATACAGTAAAATTAAACCTAAATATAAAAATAAAGACTATTAACTAACTATTTATGAACTTGATCTTTAAACTTGCAGGCATCTAGCATAGTTTTGAGAAGATGTGGTTGACCGACTTCAGAATTCAACTGTCCTGAAAAGACAGAGTCGGCAAGTGTAGGCGCAATCTTCTCTGTAGAATTTATGATACAATTAAGCGCACTGTGTTGACTGTGTGGCTTCACTAAGTATGTCCAGTAAGAGTCCCAGTTTAATCTTGTCAGCCCTTGGATTGATTTTTCTCTTTCTTCTACCTTTTGCCTCCATTTTGTTTGTAGTTGATGTGCCTGTGGGAGATATCCCAGAACAGTTTCTGAAATCAAATCAGCTTTGTGTAAATTATCATTTACACAATCAGTAAGAGTGTTTGCCGTTGTAGCCGCCTCCTCTGCTGCCTTCTCTGCTCTTCTGATTTGTGCATTCTCCTCTATTGGAGCTTTTTGCTCTGCTATTAATTTTGCAATTTCATCTCGATTTCGCTTCGCCATTTTCTCCTTTTCCTTTTTCTCATATCATACTTCAGCCAATGTAGTTTCTTCTTTATAGATTCGAACTTTCTCAGTAGTTTTTCTCTTTGCCGAACACGCTCCACATCTTTTTCTTGCTCAGCATTAAGTGCCTTGAATTTGGTCAATGTTTCCTCATTTTGCTTTACAGTTATTTCAAGTCTCTTCAACTCCCGACTTTTCTCAATAAGAGCTTTATGTTTCCCTGAGAGCTCCTGATCTCCAACAGCTTTTTCAGTAACTTCTAAAAGCTCTACAGGGGATAATTTGGCAAACTCACATACCCTATCTTGTGGTAGAAACTATGTCAAATTGCCCACTTGGATATTGAACTTGTGAACAGCATCTAAAACATCCTTTTTGGTACTGTCCGCCCGTGTTTGTTTTTCTTCAACGGTTCATCTCTTTTGGTCCACTCATGTGTGTATTCTGACAAATTCGCATGTTCTCTAGCAAAATCTTCCATGAATTGCTTATTATAAGTCGCCTGAGGTTCCGGCAACTTATACATCAGCCTCAAATCTTCTGTGGTGAATGACCAAATTAGCTCTTGAGATGGAGTTCTAAATTTCCTGTCTGAAATATCGGTGCTGTCCAGCACCCATTTCACCATGTCCGTATACGGGAGAATCCTTGGCCTTGCCACTATCCTATGCAGAAATGAGCAAGCCAGTTCTTTAAGAGTTGCCTCAGAAGTATTACTGGAACCTTCTGTAGCCGCAACTTTAATCACCACTGGATTTTCTTCTTCCAGCAAATTATACATTCCTTCCCATGTGGTTATACTGGCATCCTTATTGCAAGCGGTGTCTGCATACAGTGAAGCCATTTCTCTGTTTTCAGAATTCGAGCTCTTCTCTTTCTTACCCATAGTGTTCTGTGAAAGCTTTGTATAGACGTTTGCTCCTTCGTGCCTGCGTTTTACGAGTTAAATGAGATTAATGGCATAAGAAAGGTGATGAGATAGTTTTAAATGCAAAGGCAGATGAAATATATTATTTTATCGTGAAACGACTTTCAATCAAAACAAAATCTCTTTTACCATTAATTGACAATCCATTCATTTAATCCAATCATTAAAGCGCATAACAGATATTGATATATGAGAAGATTTTCTTTGAACAACGCGCTTTTATGAATCTGCGACATTGTGCTCTGCGATTTGCTGCGTAATATCGCAATATCGCAATGTCGCAATATCGCAATATCGCAAAATGAAACCATCGCAATTTTGTAAATAGCGCAAAAAAGCGCAAATTGCAAAATAGCGCAAAAGCGCACATCGCAAATATCGCAAAAGCGCAAAATTGTAAATAGCGCAAAAGGTATTCGTTTAACATTTTATCTTTTCTGCGTTATGCGATCTGCGACCAATATGTTATTGTATAGGCTTTTTGGGATCGCATTATCGCAAAATCACAAAATCGCATTTTCAGTTTTACAAAAGATATATACCATTTTGTGATGGATGCGCTATTTCTCTTAAAGAACAATTTTATTGTTATCTATCATAAACTTAAGTGTTTCTTAAGGTTTCTTCTAAAGGATTTCCCTAAGTTATGATAGAAAGTTTTATTTGAAAAGGAAAACAAATCCTAATTGATTTTTTTTTTGGATTTTTTAACTAAGGGTCCCCATTTATTTAGTATTATTACTAATATTAAATAAAAGGGGGGTTTTCGCTGGTCACAACACCCTGCAAAATTTGTAGTTGATGGGTAAAAGAGGGAGGAGGGAAATTGGCGATTGCATTGACTTTAAGAGGATCAATGTGAAAGCCTTTCGTGGACACCACGAAACTTAAGAGATAATCGCATTCAACACAGAAGACACACTTATGAGGATTCAACCTGATATTATAGTGTCGAAAATAAAGGAAGATAACTCTAAGGTGTTCCGGGTTATCTCGAAATTTCGCAGAATGATCAGGAACATCGTTGAGATATGGTTGAACTATATGCTTAATGTCGTGAAAATCATATGACATAGCTCACTGGAAAGTGGCTCCTGCATTCTTCAGGCCAAAAGGGAGATTTTTATGGGCAAAATTCCCCCATGGACTGATAAATGTCATTTTGTCTTGATCAGTATAAGAAATGTTAATTTGGTTATAGCCAGAGAAACTATCCATAAAGGAGAAAATCTCACTCCCGATGTTATCACTACTTCCGAAGGCTGACAGTAGGATTAGAGAAAGGTAACCATAGACCAAACTTTAGGTCAGGTAGCTAGCCCTACCTAGACCAAAGAGGGCTCTCTCTATGTCACTTTAAGAAGTCAAATGAATGGCTGAGTATATAATTATTTTAGGCTAGATATATACGCTTAATAAATAGATTTTGTTTGAGGTTTTGAATGTTGGATAGAAAATTCAGTGAATGGATGGTATATAAGGTTTTTAGGTCTTAAAATTCAAATTGAACCTGCATATAATATGTGATGAAAGATAGGTAGTTTGAAAGAATATTAATCAATCACTGAATATAGGATGCAAATGGAGGAGAGTTTGAATGAGCACTAAGGTGAATTCATTCAGTTTCAAAGCAAATAAACATAATATGGTGAATCTTGTCTAAAACAGAACATGCATAAACATGAATTATGCTCTCAAAATTACAAGATAAAAATATATGAAGAAGAATACATGGTATTAAGCATAGAATGATAAACATACATGAGAAACACAAATACTCCAAATCATACCACAAGTATCTCAACACAATTCCTGCAAATCTGTCTATGATTTCATTTCACAAGTTCATTACAAGAGCTCCACTGCAATATAAGACTATCCAACCCAAAAAAAGACTAAAGAGATTATAATTATATAAAATATAGACCATGACACCTAATCAGGTCGAAATTCCATCCAAAATGGATCATAAATGAAAAATATGAGTCATTTCCTAGTTTGTAGGGAGGTTAGAAATTATTCCCTGAATGTTAGCTATAAACTAGGAGTGTTTGTCCCTTACATTAATTACATATTACATGATCATAGGAAGGAAAAAACAACCTAATAACTCTAATGAAAACTCATAGGAAAACATTTCCTCGAATTTGTGACCATTTCTGAGCTTGATGAGTGTCCTGAGGAATCCAATGTTGATTTGTGACAATTATGAATGAAGATTTAAAAAAAAATTGCAGAAGCATAACAAAAATTTGGAGGAAATTTTGAGTCACTTTGAGAAGTCCAGATCCACTTATAAAACAATGGTCAACAAGCACTGTGTGTCTAGTTTCAATAACATCTTGAATTTTTCAAAATTGACCATGGGAAGACCTTCAAAATTCCATTATCCCAGGGTCACTCAAAAGCGTAACAACGGGTCCAAAAAGGAGTCTGAAACATGAAAAATGAGTGGTTTTTGAGATTTTTCTCCAAAATTGCAGCTTGTCACACCATGAGGGTTCTTGATATATGATTTAATCATCTAAATACATCCACCCATGTAAATAAATCACAATTTTGATTCCTCTAAAATAAAAGTAACAAAAGTCTGTTACCCTTCTACAATGAGAAATTTCCAGAATTTTGCAAAAAATCATATAAAATACCAAAATTGATCAAAATTTCTCAAAATTGGTTCTTTGGCACCTATAAGAGATAGGATACATAGCTAAGGAAGATTCATCCAATAAATCCAAGCTATCCTTCTCCTTGAGCTTCATTTGCGCCTCTTTAAGCCTCTTCTTCACTTTTTTCAGCGTTATTTAAGAGATGGTGTCCCTTGTGCAATAATGGTTTTTCATGTGTCTTTGCAGCTTGTTATCCCTTTTAGCCTTCTTAAATATCTTCTCCAAATTCTCATTAACTCTTGATAACCAAAGCTCTCTGGCCTCATTGATCTCCATGGAAATAAGCTCATTAATCTGCTTATAGCCAGAGAAACTATCCATAAAGGAGAAAATATCATTATTTAATCTCATGAAGGATAATGACACATCATCAGGTATAAATTCCATCCAAAATGGATCGTAAATGCAAAATATGAGTCATTTCCTAGTTTGTAGGGAGGTTAGAAACCGTTCCCTGAATTTTAGCTATAAAGTAGGAGTGTTTGTCCCTTACATTAATTACATATTACATGATCATAGGAAGGAAAAACCAACCTAATAAATCTAATGAAAACTCATAGGACAACATTGCCTCGAATTTGTGACCAATTTTTAGCTTTACAAGTGTCCTGAGGAATACAATGTTGATTTGTGACAATTATGACTAAATATTTAAAAAAACATTGCAGAAGCATAACAAAAATTTAGAGGAACTTTCGAGGCACTTTGAGAAGTCTAGATCCACTTCTAAAAAAATGGTCAACTATCCCTTTGTGGCTAGTTTTCAAAACATCTTGAATTTTTCAAAATTGACCATGGGAAGGACTTCAAAAATCCATTCCCCCAGGGTCACTCAAAAGCATAACAGAGGGTCCAAAAAGGACTCTGAAACATGAAAAATGAGTGGTTTTTGAGCTTTTTCTCCAAAATTGCAGCTTTTCATTCCATGAGGGTTCTTGATCTATGATGTACTCATCTAAATACATCTACCCATGTAAATAAATCATAATTTTGATTCCTCCAAAATAAAAGTAGCAAAAGTCTGTTACCCTTCTGCAATGAGAAATTTCCAGAATTCTGCAAAAAATCATATCAAATACCAAAATTGATCAAAAGTTTTCAAAATTGGTTCTTTGGCACCTATAAGAAATAGGATACATAGCTAAGGAAGCTTTAGCCAATAAATCCAAGCTATCCTTCTCCTTGAGCTTCATTTGCGCCTCTTTAAGCCTCTTCTTCACTTGTTTCAGCCTTATTTAAGAGATGGTGTCCCTGGTGCAATATTGATTTTCCATGTGTCTTTGCAGCTTGTTATCCCTTTTAGCCTTCTTAAATAGATTCTCCAAATTCTCTTTAACTCTTGATAACCAAAGCTCTTTGGCCTCATTTATCTCCATGGCAATAAGCTCATCAAATGTCAAATCTTCAGATTGATGAATTGAATGTCTTTCTCGCTCTAGTGCCCTTTTGAGGCCTCTTGTTCTTGGTCTTCTTGTTTGTGTTTCAGCCTCCATTTCCTGCATTTTTTCAACAACAACAATATTCTTGCCTTTACCTCTATTTTCCTCCATGTATGATTTGTACTTGCTTTGTAGGATATGATTCACTTGCAATTGAAAATATTCCCGCGAAAGGAAAGTTATTTGGGATTGGGCAATGGAGAAGGCCTCTTTCAATTCTTATATCTATTTATATTTCTCTTTGATGATTTCTTCAACTGGTCTAACCTCCTCATGCTTTGATACTTCAACCTCCAATGGCACTGACTCATTATGTTGATGGAAAAAATGTTGCTCCTCTATCTCACATGTTTCAACATGGGTGCCAAGTGTAAGAAAACTCATGGTAGAATTAGGCACAAATACTTGTCTCTTCCCTCTCTCATATGTGTGAGAAAATTCCACAACCATAGGAACATCTAAAGGCTGAATAGGCATGCTAGAAGAGCCAATCTCCATTGGCTTTGTCGATGATGTAATAGGCAAGACAGAGAGCGCTGCTGAAAATCTCTCCAAGAAGTTTTCCTAGATCATGTTTATGGAGGACACGTGATGCAAAAAAATGAGCTTGATTAGGCCATGATGAAAAATACTAGTGTGATGATCTTCTCTTCTACTCTGAACATTCTCAGCCATCTTAATCAATCTCCTGTATAAATAATGAGGAAAATCAAGTGTTTTTACTGAGGTAAAATGCATCAAAAGCCTGATGTGATACCTATACAACTTGGAGAATTTTCCTTCGCATGTGAAGTACTTAATTATGAACATCATCAGAGGAGAATACGTGTTTCTGAGGTGTCTAGAAGGAAAAATAAATTTTGGCTCCTCTTTAGCATGAGGCTTAACAAATTGCTTTTCAATGTCTAGGTCCATACCCTTGAACCATTGCTCTCCATGAGAAGGGATACCTGTAGCTAAAGAAATTAGGTAAGTTGATAGGCTGATCTCCATACCTACAAGAGTGACCTTTCCAATACTGTAGCTTGTTGTAAAAAGGCTGGACAACTAGAGATGATACCCCCCTTCCCTAAACCTTTCACAAAATGTCAAACATTGAGTTCTTTCAAAGCAACTTCTAGCCAATGGCGAAGCATTAATCTCATGAAGGATAATGATCCATTTCGAGTACTTACCCCCAAGAAACTGACATGTGCGAATGTATGTCATGGGGTTTCAATCATAAATCACCAATTTTTTGCGCAAGAGAATGTAGTGATGGAAACGTTCAACAACATGGACAACAACCAGTGCGAGTTTCTCTACATGAGCATAATGGGTCTTAGTATCAAAGAGATTGTTGCTCAAGTAGTACACTACATGCTCTTGACCATCGTGATCATCTTGAACCAGCACCATACCAATATTGTTGTTGGCGATGGCTAAATATAGGCAGTAATCATGGTGATAATTGGGAGGATGCAGTAGCAAAGCAGTAACAAGGACTTGTTTCAATGCATCGAAAGAGTTTTGAGAAATTTTGTCCCATAAGAATGGTATTCCCTTTTTCAATAAGCGCGTAAAGCCTTTTGAAAGCTCAACGTAATTCAGTACAAATTTGTAGAGGAAATTGGATTTCCCCTACAAAATTTGTGGTTGATGGGCAGAAGAGGGAGGAGGGAAATTGGCGATTTCCTCGACATTAAGAGGATCGATGCACATGCATTTTGTGGACACCACGAAACCCATGAGCTGACCATATTCGACATAGAAGACACACTTATGAGGATTCAACCTGATATTATAGTGTCGAAAATAAAGGAAGATAACTCTAAGGTGTTCCGGGTTATCTCGAAACTTTGCAGAATGATCACGAAGATCATTGAGATATGGCTGAACTATATGCTTAGTGTCATGAAAATCATACGAAATAGCTCGTTGGAAGGTGGCTCCTACATTCTTCAGGCTAAAATGGAGCTTTTCATGGGCGAAAGTCCCCCATGGACAGATAAATGTCATTTTGTGTTGATCAGTAGGAGAAATGTTAATCTGGTTATAGCCAGAGAAACTATCCATAAAGGAAAAAATCTCACTCCCAATGTTATCACTACTTCCCAAGGCTAACAATAGGATTGGAGAAAGGTAACCACAGACCAAACTTTAGGTCAGGTAGCTAGCCCTACCCGGACCAAATATGGCTCTCTCTTTGTCACTTTCAACATTCAAATGAATGGTTGAGTATATAATGATTTCAGGCTAGATATATATGCTTAATAAATAGATTTTGTTTGTGGTTTTGAATGTTGGATAGAAAATTCAGTGAATGGATGGTATATAAGGTTTTTAGGTCTTAAAATTCAAAGTGAACCTTCATATAATATGTGAGGAAAAATAGGTAGTTTGAAAGCATATTAATCAATCATTGAATATAGGATGAAAATGGAGGAGAGTTTGAATGAGCAGTAAGGTGAATTCATTTAGTTTCAAAGCAAATAACCATAATATGGTGAATCTTGTCTAAAATAGAACATGCATAAACATGAATTCTTCTGTCAAAATTACAAGATAAAAATATATGAAGAATAATACATGGTATTAAGAATAAAATGATAAACATACATGAGAAACACAGATACTCCAAATCATACCACAAGTATCTCAACACAATTCCTGCAAATTTGTCTCTAATTTCATTCCACAAGTTCATTACAAGAGATCCACTGCAATATAAGACTATCCAACCCAAAAAAAGACTAAATATATTATACTTATAGAAAATATATACCATGACACCTTATCATGTCGAAATTCCATTCAAAAATGGATCATAAATGAAAAATATGAGTCATTTCCTAGTTTGTAGGGAGGTTAGAAACCATTCCCTGAATGTTAGCTATAAACTAGGAGTGTTTGTCCCTTACATTAATTACATATTACATGATCATAGGAAGGAAAAACCAACCTAATAACTCTAATTAAAACTCATAGGACAACATTTCCTCGAATTTGTGACCATTTCTGAGCTTGACAAGTGTCCTAAGGAATCCAATGTCGATTTGTCACAATTATGACTGAAGATTTTAAAAAAAATTGCAGAAGCATAACAAAAATTTGGAGGAATGTTTGAGGCACTTTGAGAAGTCCAGATACACTTCTAAAATAATGGTCAACTAGCCCTATGTGTCTAGTTTCTAAAACATCTTGAATTTTGCAAAATTGACCATGGGAAGGCCTTCAAAAATCCATTCTCCCAGGGTCACTCAAAAGCGTAACAGAGGGTCCAAAAAGGAGTCTGAAACATGAAAAATGAGTGTATTCTAAGCTTCTTCTCCAAAATTATATCTTTTCATGCCATGAGGGTTCTTGGTCTATGATTTACTCATCTAAATACATCCACCCATGTAAATAAATCACAATTTTTATTCCTTCAAACTAAAAGTAACAAAATTATGTTACCCTTCTGCAATGAGAAATTTCCAGAATTCTGCAAAAAGTCATACAAAATACCAAACTTGATCAAAAGTTCTCAAAATTGGTTCTTTGCCACCTATAAGAGATAGTATACATAGCTAAGGAAGCTTCAACCAATAAATCCAAGCTATCCTTCTCCTTGAGCTTCATTTGCGCCTCTTTAAGCCTCTTCTTCACTTGTTTCAGCCCGATTTAAGAGATAGTGTCCCTAGTGGAATAATGGTTTTCCGTGTGTCTTTGCAACTTGTTAACCCCTTTAGCATTCTTAAATAGATTCTCAAAATTCTCATTAACTCTTGATAACCAAAGCTCTTTGGCCTCATTGATATTCACGACAATAAGCTCATCAAATGTCAAATCTTCATATTGATGAGTTGAATGTCTTTCTCACTCCTTATCCCTTTTGAGGAATCTTGTTCTTGGTCTTCTTGTTTGTGTTTCAGCCTCCATGTCCTGCATTTGGTCAACAACAACAATATTCTTGCCTTTACCTCTATTTTCCTCCATGTATGATTTTTACTTTCTTTGTAGGAGATGATTCACTTGCAATCAAAAATTTTCCCGCGGAAGGAAAGTTATTTAGGATTGGGCAATGGAGAAGGCCTCTTTCAATTATTCTATCTCTTTATATTTCTCTTTGATGGTTTCTTCAACTGGTCTGACCTCCTCATGCTCTGATACTTTAGCCTCGAATGGTATTGATTCATTATGTTGATGGAAAAAAGGTTTCTCCTCTATCTCACATGTTTCAACATGGGTGCCAAGTGTAAGAAAAATCATGGTAAAATTAGGCACAAATACTTGTCTCTTCCCTCTCTCATAGGTGTGAGAAATTTCCACAACCCTAGGAACGTCTGAAGGCTAAATAGGCATGCTAGAAGAGCCTATCTCCATTGGATTTTCCGATGATGTAATAGGCAAGACAGAGAGCTGTGCTGACAATCTCTCCAAGAAGTTTTCCCAGATCATGTTTATGGAGGACACGTGATGCAAAAAAATGAGCTTGATTAGGCCATGATGAAAAATACTAGTGTGATGACCTTCTCTTCTACTCTGAACATTCTTAGCCATCATAATCAAGCTCCTATATAAATAATGAGGCAAATCAAGTGCTTTTACTGAGGTAAAATGCATCAAAAGCCTAATGTGATACCTATACAACCCGGAGAATCTTCCTTCACATGTGAAGTACTTAATTATGAACATCATCAGAGGAGAATACATGTTTCTGAGGTGTTTGGAAGGAAAAATAAATTATGGCTCCTCTTTAGCATGAGGCTTGACAAATTTGTTTTCAATGTCTAGGTCCATACCCTTGAACCATTGCTCTCCAAGAGAAGGGATACCTGTAGCTGAAGCAATTAGGTCAGATGATAGGCTGATATCCATACCTGCAAGAGTGACCTTTCCAATACTGTAGCTTGTTGCAAAAAGGCTAGAAAACTGAAGATGATACCCCCCTTCCATAAACCTTTCACAAAATGTCAAACATTGAGTTCTTTCAAAGAACCTTTTGGCCAATGGCAAAGCATTAATCTCATGCATGGTGAATGGTTCAAGCCCAAGGTGGTGCCCTCCCTTGAAGCTATTTTTATCACTTTCCTTTTTATTTTTCACTGGAATGATGAAAAACCCTAGGGTGTTAATGAAATTAGTGAATGAATGGAAATATGGAAAAACATAATGTAGGAAAGTGCGAGTTTGGTGGATGAAATGGAGGATCTTGAAGCTGAGAAAAATTCTGGAAAATTTTGAGTAGGTTGTGTTGTGTGTTATCTTCAAGTTGTAGGTGGAATGAGAGAAAATAAATGTGAGGAAGGTGTCAAAATGCCTAAAACACTGGAAATTCCCAATTTTTACTGTGAGAATAGCTTGTGCAGTAGTAGGGTAAGTTAGTAAGATTAAATGGGGGTCATCGGGGTAAGTAAAAGTTCTGATAAAAATTCAGTGGATAGGGTATTGTCTTAACTCTACAATAAAAGTGAAATGAAGGGAAATTGATAAGTTTAGGGTGGTAAAAACCTCAAAACACAGTCAACACCTAGGTTTTCACTATTTTCACTGTGTAAACTAGGTAGAATGAGGTTTTGAATGTATAAAAAATGTTAGGAGTGGTGGTGTGGGTGATAGGAGTGTATAGATGGAGCATGGTGGATGTAGGAGTCATGGTTTATGTGGTGGAGTTAGGGTTTATGTTGGGGCCTTTGTTTTGGAAAAGGAACAGTTTTGAGTTGCGGAGAACAGGTGGTGGAGCACAATCTCGGTAGACAGGGAGTTGTCATGGTTGCAGATAGCCGGAAGATAGGTGGCACGGAAGTTGTGGAGAATAACACATATGGCAGGTATGGGAGACAAAGACAATCAGCAGAACTCCCAGTAATCAAGAAGAAGCGACAAGTGGAGAAGGAAAAGAGGAAATACTGACAGTCACGTTGGCAAAAGAACAAATAGGCAATCAGCCAGCATATACAGGAGTTAGTCCAGTAGAGGCCCAAGTGAGAGAGTCGTATGAGAGCTCTATTAGATCTATGTTGTAGTGAACCACCCTGTAATAGACTCCACGGAGTGATGTATGTCGTTTGATAATGATAATGAAATATGGTTCTTGATGTTTTTGATGTTCTGAGTTAAGTGTTAATCAGTTGCTTATTGCGAATGTATGCTTCATTTTAAATTTTAATTCAACATCTTGAATGTGTTTAATGAGTAATATCTTATACATAGTAGCAAGATCTGTTTGTTGTTTCAAGTTCCTTGAGTTTCTCTTTATGGTTGTCACCATTTGATACTTGATCTGTCTCCTAACCTTACTAAGGTCACAGTACGCCTCGAGTGAGACGCTCTGCTCCTTGGAGTAGGGTGAAAATTCCGACGTTGTGATAGACTATTGTGGAAACCTTGTTGGCCTCTATCCTGAACCTAGGTCTTGCTTAGAGACCTCCTTTTTCGCCAAAAAATGGTTCCGTTTCCGGACCCTGAAAATTCATTTAGGAGCTAGATCATGGTATTGTGGATCTATGAGAGAGAGCTACGAAGCTCGTGAGATAACCTCTTAGACCAGTTCATATCGCAGCAAGCGGAGTTGCGACAACAGAGGGAGAAAACTGTCAAGGATCGGGTCTTATTTTCTGAATCTACAAGTGACCTATATGAAATTTTTTGGGGAAAGTTTCTAGAAGAACTTTATAATTTGTTGCAGAGACTACAAGTCAAGTCACTTCAAGGAGGGTTCGTTGGTTCTGTCGCAAGTGGACGCACGCGAACCTAGTAGCACTCCATCGGTTAGACACCGATTTGACCCGAGCTATAGATTTTTGGGTACAATCTACCTTGGAAGGTTACATTGTGTAATTTGCAGCAGAGTGTTGCCAATCCTTTTCAAAAGTGGAATACATATTTAGATCTGTGTTGTGGGGAGAAATGTTGAAGGAAATCCGTTGTGGGTCAAAGCTTTAATGGTGGACGAGGGTTTGATAGAATTTCAAAAGTATGAGATGGAGACTTAAACCTCCAGTACTAGGGGAAGGAGCTGAGGGAGAGATGCTACAAGTAAGTTAGAAGGGGAAATAGGGATATGGATGCAAAAACCTCCAGTATATTAGAGAGAGACGAGCACATTGGAGGGCGCAGATTGCTGAGAAGTGGAGGGAAAGAGTGATGAAGGAGTTTGAGAAGCAGGAAAGTAGCTAACAGGACAAGGAGAAGGCGTTGCAGATGACAAAGGAAATGGAAGGTCAGATGGGATCCCAAGGAATAGGAGGGACCATCAAAGAATTTAGGCAAGTGTATAGGAGCCCAACCCAAAGATAAAAGGGAGAAAAGTCCAATGTGGAGGATGCGCGCCCCGAGGAGATATTCGATGTGGATTTGCATGTTGCAATGGAGAAACTATTTTGAGATAGGTCAGCACCCGTAATTCAAGGTAACTCTATTCCCCAAAATTCAAGTAGCTCTACTCCCAACCTTCCCCTGGTACTCTATCAGCCACCAGGTAAATTTTTTCCTAAGTTGTGAGAGTTTAGCAAGTTGAATAGTGTTAATTCTATAGTACAAATATCTGCTAGCTATAGTGTTAGTAATACAATTTCACAGCCAGGAAGTAGAGGTTTTATTTTAGTACCACCCATATAAAGAAATATGGCAGGATCGTTTACTCGATACCCAGAATTATCTAGTAGGGGCAACGATGATGTGGAGCAACACCGGTATCTCTGCTAAGAAATATGGGGGGCTCAGCAGAGACCAGAGATGGTTAAGTTGATCGAGTTCTAGAATACTCTAAGAGAAGAGCTCTTTTTTGGTTCATTAAATGGTCCAAAGCTCATCCAAACCTAGCTATAGATGATGTAAAGAAAGAATTTTTCAAAGAATTCAAGCTACCTCAGAAAGATCAGCAAGGGTTATCTGAGATGTGGGAGATTAAACAGCGAGAAGGTGAAATAGCATGGGACCTAATGAGGAGGTTCAAGGATTCGATTTGGAAACTGATTTACTCGATTGATCCGAATCATCAGGGAGATTGGTTTATTAAAGCACTTATTCCATTGACGAGAACCCCACTGACACAACAAAAGATTGATACTTTACAAGATGCCTTGGAGAAAACTATGAAGATACAGGCTATGGCGGGGTATCCACAAGAGTTCGGAAGAGGATAAACAGCTCAAGACCCTTCCATATTGGGGATACAACATCAAATAGCTAGTTTAACGGAGAATTTGAAGGACATTCAGCCATTACGACCTACAAGGCCCAATGTGTGGTGCACCCATTGTCTGATGGAGGGACACATGGCCACATAATGCCCGAGGCTGTGGGGGCAGAATGTGGGAGCTTCAGTTGCAAGGACACAAGGGAATCTACCAATTGGGGGAGTTGCGCATATAAACACCCAGGGATTATATCAGCTGCAACCCCACTTTCCAGGGTTCCCCGCTCAACAAAATCAGACCGCAATCGAATACTGCGAAATATGCAAAGGAATTAGTCATGCTCCATGACTATGCCCAATTTTGTAGAAGTACTCCAATGTTCCAAACAATACATATTGTGAGTTATGTTCTTCCACAACACATAATACAGAGTAGTGTAGAGCCTTTGATGCACTAGCATAATGATTGGACAAACCATCTTATAGAGTGAATGAGGCTCCAAGGGGACGAGGAGGAGGAATGAGAGGAGGCAGAACCGGAGGAAGAGGACCAGTAAGGTGCTACAACTGTGATCAAGAAGGACATGTAGCAAGATAATGTCCATTACCTAGAATACCATGGTGCTCCCAGTGCAGAGTCAATTCACACGCAACTAAAGAATGTCCAGAATTAATTAAGAGGTGGGAGGAAAGAGCCAGACAGAGAGGAGCGAATCTAGTGAATGCAGAAACAAGAATAGGAGAGGCTTAGACTATGAAAAATGTATCCAAAGTAACCCAGGGAGGAAAGAGAGCAAGGGAGGATACATAAAATATAGAACTAATAAAGCTAATCAGGCCAACATCTCCAAAACTCATTTTCAGACCACAAAGGCAGAAGAAATATTTTAAGGAGGCAGTGGAAACATTTTCCCAAATCAGGGGGAGCAAAGGCATTGAGCTTTCACATCTGGCTATAGAAAAAGAAAAGTATACCCATACAAGACAATGATTGAGGAATTTTTCCGACTATTTTTGAAAATGGTAACCAATGCACCAATGCTGGAACAACTAAAGAAAAATCTAGAAATGGTGGTGTAGGAAAACGCATAACCGGAAGAGTCGAGAGATTCAACCTAGAAATACATAAGGAGGATAAAATTAAATAAGAGAATGATAGGAAAGGAATTCCGCTTGAATACTCAAGTCGTGGGATTTCAAATCAAAGACACCATGCTCGAACTAGGATCAGATGTCAACATTCTACCAAGAAATATGTGGGAAGCACTGGGGAGGCCAAAGTTGACTTACTCACCAATACAACTCCCCATGGAAAATCAATACTACATTCTACCCATAGGAAGGCTGGAAGGGGTCAAGGTTGATGTTGTGGGAGTGAAAACATACATATATTTTGAGGTGATAGATATCATGGGGGGTAAGGATCCCTATCATGCATTGTTGGGGATAGATTGGGCTTTTGAGAAATATGCAATGATCGACTTGGAAAAGGAACTGATGATATTTGAAGACGGGGAAGTTAGGGTCACTCAACCACTTGACCCATATATGGGACCTCGATATACAAAAACTATTGACAAGAGAGAGGATGCTAAACTTCTCGATTATCTTTACCAGATGACGACAGGGAAGAGAGAATATTATATCAATCCAATAGCAGGAGGGACCATAAGCTAGAGAAGCATTCAGAGTTCAGACTTGGGCTCAAAAATAGCTTGGGATGTTTGGAAATAGGGAGGATACGAGACTAATACAAGAAGATGTGCTAACATACGAGGAGTCAACTAGATTGGAGCTGAGGTAAGAGGATATCTGACTCTATCAAATATGAATGTTGTAAATATATTTATTGCAAAAGTAGAAGAAAAAGTACCAATAGAACATACAGTCCCTCTCATGGATGTAGCCCTATAATCCACATCAGCAAGATGGTGGATTAACCATCGCGACTCACTTTCGAGATCGGAGGATGTTGCAATAGCACTAAGAGCTAGATTCAAAGAGGAGGCATGACCACAATTCATTGAGAAGTAGCAAGGGGATTCTGACCCCACAAATCATTTAGAAAATTGTAATTACAACTGGAAGAAATCAGGGTATCTAGAATATTTATGGATGCACAATTTTATACATTCACTAGACACAGTTCCACAGGCCTGGTACTTAACCAAAGAAAATAAGAGAGAAACTTGCACCTGGAAAGTAGTTGCGGAAAAGTTTACACAATTTTTTCTTTTGAAGGGGAAACAAAACTGGTCACACAGGCACTACAAGCCATCAAAAGAGTACTATTTTTTCTAGAGATTAAATAAGACAAAGAGCAACTGCTCTCGGAGCAGATTATCAAACAATCAGCAGCATGCAAATGAATAGACAATGAAATGGATGACGATGATCTAGAGAATCTTTGACACTTTTAATTTGAAGATAAAGAAGGGGAGTGGGATATACAAGAAGAACCTACCACATAGGGACTACATCTACTACCCTTGAGGACCAAGAAGCTGAAAATTGGAACCCTGGAGAAACTGAAAATAGCGTCCATTGGCGACTACTGGGATACAGAAACTACCAAGGATATCTTTGACCTTTTACAGGAATATGAATACTTATTCCCATCCTCAGTAGTGGAGCTAAAGGGGATAAAAGGGGACATGGGGGAAATGCACATAATCTCGAAGCCCGACGCAAGACCAGTAAAGCATAGACCTTACCATCTAAATCCAAGGGTAAAGGAGAAAGTCAAGGAAAAAATAGATAAAATGTTGAAAGCAGGGATAATTTTTCCAGTAGAGGAAGCAGAGTGGGTTAGTCCCATTTTCATACAAAGAAAAAAGGAAAAATACGAGATTAGATTATGTGTTGATTACAAAAGCCTCAACAACGCATGCATACATGATCCATTTCCCACTCTGTTTAGTGATGAGGTGCTCGACAATGTGGAAGGAAATGAAGCCTATTCATTCAAAGATGATTTCTCAGGGTATCATCAAGTGAGAATAGCTGAAGAAGACAAGAAGAAGACCATTTTTACAACCGAATGGGTATCGTTCGCATACCATGTGATGCCATTTGGACTGAATAATGCGCCAGCGGTGTTTTCATGAATAATGATAGCATCATTTTGGGAATATATCCACAAGTTCCTCGAGGTATACATGTATGATTGGATAGTTTATAGCTTACTGAAAAATCATGCAACATTCTTGAGAATAGTGTTCGATAGATGCAGACAACTCCAAATCTCCCTTAATCTCAATAAATGTTTCTTTGCAGTACCTTTTGGGACTCTGCTAAGACATGTTTTTTGTAAACAAGGTGTCTGTGTGGATCCAGCAAAAGTAGCAGTCATTCTTAACATAGAAGCGCCAGATACTGTGAAACAGTTAAGATCACTACCCAAGCATACCGGGTACTACAGAAGATTCATTCGCAACTATGCAAAGATAATAGCACCATTGGGAAAGATGTTGCGGAAGTCAGAGCAATTCAGTTGGACTGGCGAATGCACTAGTGCCCTCAATACATTGAAATAAAAGCTAGAAAGTGCACTCATCTTGGTTCATCCTAACTGGGACAAACAGTTCCGTGTCCGTATTGACGCCTCCAACATTGCATTAGGAGTAGTGTTAGCTTAGCCAGGAGAAACTTTAGTCGATCATCCAGTGTATTTTGCAAGTAGGAAATCTTCGATGGCTGAAAGGAAATACACAACAACAAAACGAGAAGCTCTTGCGATGGTGTATTTCATTCAGAAGTTTCGCCATTACCTACTAGGAGGTATGTTCAAATTCTTCACGAACCACTCAGCATTGAAGTACCTAGTTAACAAGCTTGTGCTTGAAGGAAGGATCTATAGATGGCTCCTATTGTTCCAGGAGTTCACCTTCGAAGTGATAGTGAAACCAAGAAGGTTAAACGTGGGTCCTGACCATTTATCAAGGCTAGAAAATGGAGAGAATGGGGGATCCCTAGATGATCAGTTGTCAGATGTTGATCTCTTCAGAGTAGTAGCCATCCCAGACTATTTGGAATAGATAGCAGTATATTTGGCAACAGGATAGTGCCCAACTAAATACACGGCAACTCAAATAATACATTTGGTAGTGAAAGCGGCTGAGTATTAATTGATAGCAAGACAACTGTATAAGATGGGGTTGGACCAAGTATTGCGGAGATGTATCATGGACAATGAAATATAGGATATATTGTGGGAGTTTCATTGCAGAGTTGCGGGGGTCCATGTCGGCGCAAATCCCACCGCAAGAAAAATATTACAAGCAGGGTTATGGTGGCCCACAATACATAAGGATAGTAAAACATATGTAAAGAAATGTGATGTCTTCCAAAGAAAGGGATGTCCATCACACAGAGATGAATTTCCACTTCAACCTGTAAGAGCACTTCATCCATTTGAAAAATGGGTCGTTGATTTCGTACGGCCAATTGCACCCATGGCAAGACATGCACAGGAAAGGTACATAATTACCGCAACAAATTATATTACAAGGTGGGCAGAGGTAGCACTAGTGAAATATTGCATAAAAGACACAACAACCAGGTTCATTTTTTAAAAATATCATTACCAGATTTGGCTGCCCTAGAAGCCTAACTAATGATCAAGGTACACACTTCATCAATACAACCATCAAGTCTCTTTTAGACAATGTTATGGTGCAACATCATAAGAGCAGTCTGTACCATCCTTAGGCAAATGGAACTGTTGAAGCATTTAATAAGATCTTAGAAAAAGGAATAACCAAGATATGCAATGCTAATCGGGATGACTAGGATGAGCACATACCAGCAACATTATGGGCATGTAGGACAACTATAAAAGGGTTACACAATAAAACTCTTTTCCAGCTAGTGTACGGGAGAGAAGCAGCGGTACCTACTTAATTTATCATACCAAGTCTATTAATTGCTTCAATAGTACATTTGACAAAGGAAGACTCAATCAATGAATGCCTCCATGAGCTATACGAGCTTGAAGAAGATAAATTCCCGGTGGAATTACATCATACGGTCGAAAAAAAAGACAGAAGGATTGGCACGATCATCATATCAAACATAAAACATTCACAATCGGAGGGAAAGTTTTGTTGTACGACAGAAAATTTCAAAAGTTCCTGGGCAAACTCAAAATGCACTAGATGGGACCATACCATGTCATTGAAATTCAAGATTCAAGAGAAGTTCGGTTGGCACAACTAGATGGCTAAGTATTACAAGGATGGGTGAATGGAGTACTCCTAAAGCCTTATCACGAGTAATTTTCATCATTTATTTTTCAAATAACTCTCTCGCAACTGATAGGATTCAATAGGGTAGAATAGAAATAGATTAAGTCAATAACTCTCTCACACCCAAGAAGAGAATAGAATAGGAATCCCAATAAATAAAATAATTATAGTAACATAGAGAGTAAATCCACCTGTTGCGATGCAGAGACCACATCACAACCGATTGTGGTCGAGGGGGGGGAGTAGTGTCCAACACTTTATCCATGTCTGAAAGCCAAGAATTTCAAACATCATTCCGTCATAATAACCCATCGTACCGATGTCAGTTCAGAGGATCACCCGAATTTGAGAATTAACTGCCATAATTATTAACAATCATACCGTAATAAATTTTCCATATTAAGCCATAATCATTACCCATCACGTCTAACCAAATCCCGAAGACACAGTCAGCAATGCCAGAATACACCTCACCGCAGTAACTAATCGCACGATTATAGCCGCAGGAGAGAGAGAAAAATTAATTAGTTATGGGGTCTTATCAACCTCATTCATTCTGGTACATTACTTAACCCACATGAAAGAAGAAAGCATGAGAATGCCGGAAAATTCCGAGTTAGAACAAGAAACAATTGAAGCAACAAGTGAAATTTCATCAGAGGAAGTTCAAAGAGATAGTCCAGTAGTAGGAATTCACAGAAAGAGATTAGAGATAGTACTCCCAGTATACAAAATAAGGACGAATATGACAAAGGTAGCAACAACAGTGACCAAGCCTGAACTCGATGAGATAATTCAGAGGATGGAATCATTAGTGGGTAAGTATGACAATGCATCACTAGTTGATACGGATTTCACAGATTCATACCAATTTTCGGCTATGAAGATATAGGAATACATAGAGAATTATGCTATAGAAGAAGGAGGGGAAACAATAAGAATGAATCCGGAGTTCAGAGGTATCCAGAAATCGACAATATTAAACCTCAAGAACCTCCCAGTGTTTGGAACAATGGGAGAAACAATTCAGTGTACGAAATTCCTACTGAGTAGACTTCAGAATGGATCATTGTGGCTAGGGCGAGAAATACTAATACATGAAAAGGATATCAATAGGCTCACAAGATTATTAGTATAAGGGAGGGATGTCTCAATGGCATTCTAGAACATGTCCAAGAGAGCCAAGAAGGCAGGCGACTCTGATTACTATAAGAAATATGAGACCAGAAGAGGAGGTAAGGGGGTGAAGATAGACCTCATCAATATTCCAGCAGTCAAATTTTCCTGCTACCTAATAGCGGGTAAGATGATGAGGCACCACACCAAGGGCGAATGCACCCTCAACACCATTTCAGTTGCGGAATACTACCTCCAGTGAACCCAGTTGAACTGGTGTACATTCTTATTAAACAAGTTGTTTAAGGCATGCGAAGATAACTACAGAAGGGCCACATGGTTCATTTACATCTACCTCATAATGGTATTTGCGATGTGGAAATGGACTCACCCAGGAGTAAGACAACTAGCGGAAACCAGACACAACTAGCCAATGGTGATGAAGTTTATGCCATGGAAAATATCGGGAGATCCCAACACCAAGGAGGTAAATGAGGATGCTTTCTCATTCTAGTACAGGAATATGGTGGATGTGGTGGCAAGACAACAAAGAGTTTCTAGGAATCTGTTGGACAGATATTTCTCACAGATATGGTTTAGGATCACCCACAAGCAGACATATATCAAACCCACTTGCATGGACGAAACCATGTTCAAAATGAGATCGTTAAAATTTCAGGTTGATGAAAATGCATTCCACACCAAATTTTGTTCATGGTCGGGAGTTGGAATGGAGATCAGAAGTGGAATACATCACTATTCGTTCGAGGGCATGCTGACGAAAGCACTAGCAGGGGAGACACCAGATGAAATAGCGAGTAGTATTTCTCGACTACTACTAACACCTTTACTGGAACTGTTGGACACGAGGGTAAATGACTTCAATCGGGTAATACAAACTCTCACAAGTGCTTCTCCTATGTTTCCTTCTTTTACAGATTTTCAGTCTTCAAATTCTGCATCACCATCCATGATTACACCTCTCGTCACTGCCCTACCTTCTACCATGTTCAATTCACCCCCAGCAACCATAGTAACTTCAATCTATAAGAGTAAGGCACCTAAACCACTAGTAGCTACCCTTAAGGCCAAGAAAGAAAGAATTATGGTGCCTAGGAAAATAGTTGACCTCATCGAGGAAGATTAGACCCAACCCATGGATATGGGAGTGCTAATTCGAGAAGATCCAGAGGTTTCCACCTAGGTCACCTCTACACTACCTATGTTTGATCCGTTCTCAGTTTTGAATATTCAAACATCATCTCCACCCCACACTCACACCTCTTCACCTCGCACTCACCATTCATCACCCCATACTTCATTTACTTCCAAAGACCAATCCACCTGCACTCCATCCACCTCATCCACTATCTCAGACCTAGTCAAGTTAAGAAGCAATAAAAATGGGGACACCGAGGCAGAAGTTAACTCGAGTATGGCTATGGTACCCAAAGTTAACCAACCTCTGGTGGGGAAGGGCACTTTCCTGGAACTATTAGTTCAGGGAGGATATTTTACTGCAGACACAATTCCCTCTCCAAAAGAGTTGAACACATTTCAGCAAGCCAACTTAATACTATAGCAGATTCAACCAACCACGAGTATGAATAACCCAGAAATTCAGTTTCCGCAACAGAACCAACCTGCATCACCTCATGAGCACTCGGCAAGATAAATAGCCAGCAGGAAACCCCTCAGAGAAAGACCGCCAACCCATGACATGTCAAGCGTTGAGAGTATGAAAACCTGGGGGACTGAACAAATATATAAATTCATTCAACGAGCAGTACAACAGGAAGAAGGGTTGTGATAACAACCTCCAACAGATGTTCAAGCAGCAACAACAGCAGATCCTTGTGCTTACTGAAGAGCTTAATAAGCTAAAAGGGGAGAAGGAAAGTCTACAGGAACAACTAGATAAGGTAACAGATATCTTCAAGGACCTATGGCCAACAGTAATTGAGCAGGATGACAAGACACTAGAGGACATGTGAACCTGCTCCACGGTCGAAAGGTTTACCCGAGTGAAAATGACATGTACAAGTCTCAGCAAAGAAAACCAAGAGCTCATACAAGCACTAGCTGCCAGACCAACATTACTAGATCTTACCGTGATATATTCTGAGAAGGTTACTGAGAAGAAGAAGCAGGTAACTAGAATGAAGGAAACCCTAGGGACAAAATTCATAGAAGCTTAAAACCTACTAAAGCATTTACACGAATGCTCTAATTCGTTAACCATGAAATATCAAACTATCTTAGCACAACTTTAGCAAATTTCACAAGAAATCGAAGAGGCCACAGATCCCGTCAGCATAAGCCAACTCTACAACCAAGTGGAGGCATTGGAAACCAAAATACATAAGATAGAGGAGCATTCTACTGCCACAAATCAGGTCCTCAGAGAGCTAAGGAAACTAGTTAAGAAGAAATCAAAGGCAATACAGCAGATGGCAGCAGAAGCTGGGATAAAAATCAAGAAGTATCCAGCAAACTACCGACATTAACATGTGAAACCGAGGCTGAAAGAGTAACCACCGAAACTGACCAGCTAACTAAGGAATGGCAACAAGAAATTAACGAGTTTGTAGAACTCAAGTCTTTATAATTGAGCAAGGTTCCCAAGTTGGGGCCTTTGTTTGGATAGAGCGAAGAAACGGAGAAGATAAAGTCAGCCTTAGGAGCAGACAAACCAATGAAAACCGCAACAGCAGGAAAATATTGACTTAGGACAATTCAATAGCATGTGGTCGGGATTTGTTGGGGCCTTTGTTTTGGAAAAGGAACAATTTTGAGTTGCGGAGAACTGGTGGTGGAGCGCAATCACGATAGACAGGGAGCTATCATGGTTGCAGATAGCTCGAAGATAGGTGGTGCGGCAGTTGCGAGAACATCGCAGATAATAGGTATGGGAGACAAATACAATCGGCGGAACTTCCAGTAATCAAGAATAATTAGCAAACAATAGAGCAGGAAAAGAGGAAAGATTAATAGTCACATTGGCAGAAGAACAAATAGGCAATCAGCCAGCGTAGACAGGAGTTAGTCCGGCAGAGGGCCGAGTGAGAGAGCCGTAGGAGAGCTCTATTATATCTCTGTTGACTGAATCACCCTGTAATAGACTCTGCAGAGTGATGTATGCCATTTGATAATGATAATGAAATATGGTTCTTTCTGCATTTGATGTTCTGAGTTAAGTGTTAATCAGTTGCTTATTGTGAATGTATGCTCTATTTTAAATTTTGATTCAGCATCCTGAACATGTTTAATGAGTAATATATTATACATAGTAGCGAGATCTATTTTTTGTTTCAATTTACTTTAGTTGCTCTTTATGGTTGTCACCATTTGATACTTTATCTATCTCCTAACCTTACTAAGGTCACAACACACCTCGAGTGAGATGCTCTGCTCCTTGGAGTAGGGTGAAAATGCCGGTGTTGTGCTAGAATACTACGGAAACCTTGTTGGCCTCTATCCTGAACCTGGGTCTTACTCAGAGACCTCCTTTTTCACCAACAGTTTAGGTCAAGTAGGGTAGGTTATGGTTTGTCATAAAAAACTTTTAAATATATGGACAGTGAACATATGGAGGAAAAACATTAAATGAGCATGAAATGTATCAAAGTCTTCATCATTCAATCCAAAACACCAGCAAGGATGGAGGTTTTCCTTGTATAGAGGATACACTATGGAATGGGAGCACGAGCTTGAATGTTTTGGAGGGTTCCCGAGCTCAAAACACTGAAAATTTCACCTTACAGGAGCATAACACCTCCTTACAGAAGCGTAACAACGCTCACAGGAGCATAACAAATAAGGCACGAGCATAAAAAAGTAGTGCGTAGCACTTGTGCAGTGCTCTATAAGAGTAACACTTGCTACGTAGTGCTCCTGAAGAATAACAAAAAAATCCAGGAGTGAAATACGATGCCACAGAAATGTAAGAAAGAGATTATTTGAAGGTTGCAAGTGATTTTTAATGGGATTTGAACCTTGTGCTTTGGAGTTTAAAAACTATGGTGGGAAAATGAAAATGAGAGTTTCTCTCTCATACACATGAAATGGTAAATAATGAATAAAATGAAGTTTTATTACCCTTCTATAAACTTTGATGACCCTTTTACCTTTTCCCTGAACACTTACAATGGTCTTTTAACCTTTATGCACTTGAAAAGTGACATGATGTTCCTTTAAGTGAGATGAGAGGACAAAACAAAACTTTTTCATCCTTTGACATTTGAGGTGACTTTATGGATCTTTGATGAGACACGATTTTCCTTTTTATGAGAAAAAACTTCTCCCTTTCATGAGACAGCAAGATTGCTTTTAAAAGCTTTGAAATATTTCACCTTTTGGATATGACCCTTTTCAAAACAAGATGAGGTGTCTATAATATTGGTAATGATTCTCTTTGCATTTGACTTGGAATAATAGGTCATATTTACCTCCTTTGAAGCTCTGACAATCAATGATGACTTTTTTGGTCCTTACATGGAGATAGTGAGACATAATTCTTATTTATCATGAGACAGTGACACATAAATGAGATGCTTTGAACTTTTTTGGAACTTGAGCCATATGAAAAAAGAGAGGTGGTGTTTATTTCATCTTCATAAACACGCTTTCTCCTTCATTAGGGTTTTATGAATGGAATGGAGTTTTGTTGCATTATTTTAAATGCAAATTTGAAGATTTTTCAAAGGAAAATATGAACCTAGACAGTGACCTATATGAAATGGAGTGACCCAATAATAAACCTCTTCAGTGATGATGATGGAGATGGTGACCTTGAAACTGATGGTGGTGATGACCTTGAAAATGGTGGCGATGAAGAAATGAAGGAGCAACAAACATGATTGATACCTTTTTAGTGACATAAATTAATTTTTGAGAACTTGTTCGAAAAAGTAAAAAAATTCCACCTATGACTTTATGGAAAACAACTGAAAGAGTCATTTGGTCACTGACATACCTGCGCTAACACTTGACACATTCATCAATTATCTAGCCGAGAAAAGGAGTGGCGTAATTGTCCTTAGGACAAGATCGATTTATATCACGGTAATCAATGCAAACTTGAATGGTCCCTTGCTTCTTATTGACAGGAAAAATATTCGAGACCCAGTCTATCAATGGTATAGGGTAAATAAAACCAACTTTTAGAAGTTTTTAAACTTCACCCTTTATGACAAAAACCTTTCTCGGGTGCACAAGACAAAGTCGTTGGCGAACGAGCTTCGAATCTGGATAGGAGGGAATTTCATGCAGAATGTTACTCGGATCAATGCCAGGAATTTCTTCGTATGACCATGGGAAGACATCGCAGAATTCTTGAAAAAGTTCAATATAGATCTTGATCTCATCAGGATAACAAGATGCACCGATATGAACTTTCTCAACAATCCTTGGTTTGACAAAGATGTTGATTGGAATGGTCAGAGTGATATTTCCCATGTTCCCTTCGGACAACACTTCACGAATCAAAGCTGGACTCTAAAGTGGGTCAATCGGTACTGGCGAAGCATGGGATTGTAGATAGGTGAAGATGTCACCTGGGATTGGGAGAAACGAGAAACAATGATGTCTATCATCCCATGGAGTTTCTTTGAGAGACATTACCTCCACGATACTCTCGTCGGTGGGGAAAGTATCATTCAAGGGATCACTAGAATCCCAAGAAACAAACCAAGGAGACTATGCATAAGTGTCCAGAGAGGAAACCAAATGAGTGTTGGTTTCGGATGCAGCCTCAAAAGCCATGAGAATACTTTGATACATTTGATCAATTGGGCTTAGAGGTGTAATATCACCAAAACTCTCGAGTTGGTCGAGATTTGGAACAATTTGTTGAGCTCCAAGAATGCTCTTTCTTCCACCACATTCCACTCCATTTCTTTTATCCACTATTAATCCCAGGCTCAAATGATCAATGAAATTAGTTAAAATTGCTTTAAGAATGAATATCGTGGCTAACTTGCTATATTTTTATGATTGTGTCATTGTAGTACTTTTTGAACTGAAACTAGCTACAGAATGGAGACATTTTGTAGCTAGTTGCCAATTATGCAGCCATCTTCATGTTTAAGTAGGTTCCAGATGTCCTCTCAAGGGAAGCCACACATGGTCGTATTCCACGTCATGCCCTCAGCATTTGTTGCTCTCCATGAAGATCGAACGGAATTCTGTACGTGGTTATGCACGTGAGAACTCAAGCTAGGAGATAGACTCCTAATAGGACAAGGACAGTCCAGATGTCCTTTGTCATATTACGATGCCGCCTTTACAGTTCTAGTTTGATTTTAATATGGAAAGACAGTAATCCCTGTATTATCTCAAGTTCTGTTATGTAAATTTTCTATAAATATGCTCGGGAAACCGAGAGACAAAGGTTAGATTTTGGTTAGATTTTATGGTTGACTGCTAGATCTTTGAAGTCCGAGAATACTCTGTTTTGAGGTGATTCCTCTTTAATGAAAGAAGCAACATTTCCTTGAATGCGTTGAGTTGATTTTGAACTAGATTTCGTGCTACTCTGGTGGTAGAGGGCCCCTGCCTCCTGAGCGGCCTTGTTTATACAGTAGATAAGTATTTTAGTTTCGCTTTTATTTCTAGTTTAAGTAAATTTCTGAAGCTTATTTTCATATTTGTTTATAATTACTATCACAGCCAAACTTACTCTAATCAACTCTTCCAAAATATCATTATGAAGAATAAGGCACAACTGTGATAGTGTAGGTTTTAGTTTCATTTACTTTCGTTAGTTATCATAGTTAAAACTTACTCTAATAAACTTTTCCAAAATATCATTATGATGAATAAGGCATAACTGTGGTATTGTAGGTTTTAGTTGCTAGTTTACACCAAGTGGCATAGCCAATATTACTCTTACAAAGCTCTTCCAAAATATCATAACAATGAGTAAGAAGTAGCTGTGGTGTCTTGGATTTTAGTTGTATTTTCTTTTAGTCTTGTGTTTATGTTCAATTGCTTTGAATGATACAGCCATACTTGTTCTCACAAACTCTTCCAAAACATCATTCATACTGAATGGGATGGACTGTAGAATTCCTTAGGTTAGTTGCATGTTAACTTAGTTATAGCACTCTGGAGGTAGAATGCATGTGGTTCAGCTCTGTCATTTCATTTTCAGTTTGATAATGGCTTTTCAATCTAACATTGTTCACTGTACTTCAAATAGACTAGTGGCACTCTAGTTTAGTTTTAGTTCACTGTAGTAGCACTCCAGTCTAGTTGTCATCCATTGCATTTTTAAATTATATTAGTTGTTAAATTCAAATACCACGGTCTTCATTATTTACAAAAATTCTTTTGTTCCAACCTTATATTAATACACAATCATTTGGACAGGAGTTAGTATCAGTATAAGACCTAGAATATTTTGCAATCTTTTTACCATTTCACAAACAAGCCTTTTTCTCAAAAGACCATTCTAAAAAGGAAATCTATAACTTTTGGAATGAGGCCTAGTGGTGTTAAATTGAGTTGCAGGACAGAATTAGAAGCTAGTTTAGAATAGAAGTCTTATGGTGCTACAAATGTTCTTTTCCAAATATATTCCAATAGACCTTTAATCATGGATGAGATGTTGTAACATTGTAAGTTGATTGTTTGATTGTTTAGTTAGGAGAACTTCATTTACACTTAACTGCCCATTTCTCAAGCTCTTCCAAAACATCTTTAATGAATGAATTGGACAAGTTAAGCTCATGTTGTGATTTATTTCCTTGAAGTCATTATCAAGCTTTGTATTTTGCTTGCCATAGTTTAGGCTTTGTTTTGTTTCAATATTTGTATTTGTCATTTGTTATCCATAATTTAGGCTTCACTCTGTTTTTAACCAGTAGCTTCTTTCCACCAGCATTTAGTTCTTTCCCTTGTGAACATAAAACCATAAAAAAAAACCCAAAAGCATCATAAAACACTAGACACAACATAGTGAGAAACAAATACCTAGGCACATATAGTGCACCACACTTCAGCAGTTTACCAACCCTGGTTGACAATTAATGAACTCAATTTAGGAGACTAGGTTGAGCACAAACATTTTTGCGCCATTGCCAGGGAAGTGTAACTAGGTAGCCTTGTTTCTTAACTCCCAAAAACAATTATATGCATAGAGAGAGAGACTCAAGGGGTAGATTCATAAGAAGCAGCAACAGAAGCTTGATCCCTAGAACACCACTTGTTTCATCTAGACCAAGAGCCAGTACACCTCCAACTCAGACCCAAAATCCATCCTTTACTGATCCTAGACTCCCAGAGGACTTAAGATCAGATATTTCATTAGAAATACTTTCTAATGAACCTACCTTAGAAGAAGATTCAGGGACCTCTGTTAGAGACACAAAATTTTCCACTTCCACAGAAGAATCAACTATGGCAGAAGAAGGGGGAGGAGGAGTCTTTAATGGAGAACACACATTATTTGGAGGGGGTAGAGGTAGAGGTAGAGGAGAAGGAGGTAGAGGTGCAGAAGGAGAAGGAGTTAGAGGAAGAAGTAGAAGAGATATGGGAAGCTCTTTTGGGTTTCCTATAGTAGATGAAGAAACCAATACAACCATGAAAAACATTTCACCCTTTGTCCTTCCAAACTTCTATGGACTTAAAATTGAAGATCCTGAAACCTTCCTATTTGAATATGAAGTCCTATGTAGAACTTACGACTACTTACAAGATGCTCAAAAACTTAAACTATTTCCTTCAACATTGAAAGGAGCAGCATTGAAGTGGTTTATGAGTTTGATTAACAGTTCTATTAGGACATGGGAAGACATGAAACAAGCATTTATAGAGAGGTATTTGGATTATTGTATGCAATTCAATCATAAGGAGGAAGTGTTTAAGATGTTACAAAAAGAAGATGAAAACTTGGAAGATTTTTTGGAAAGATTTCATTACAACATCAAAAGAGCAAAAATGGAAAACTTAGATCAAGACACCTTAAAAGCTCTCTTGTTGAAAACAATTAGAGATGAATGGTTGGATATCCTTAACATGATGGGAAAAGGGGATATATCTCAGCTCACATTACCTGAAATAGCTAAGTTATGTATCAACCTTTCAAGAGGGAAATCTAAAACTATAAAAGGCCCAAGAGACCCTGCTCTTGCAAGGGTAAGTAAGTCTGCTTCTGGGACGGTAAGTAGGGTAGATATAGGACATATGCTTGATGAATTCAAATCTGATATCTTAGGGAGTCTTAGTGAACAAATATACACCCTTAAGTTACAAAACAAGCAAAAAGCTGAATCTGATGCTTTAGCAATATTTTGTCCCAGATGTAGAAAGAAGCATGCCTTGAGAGAATGTCCTTTAGATGCAAAATTTGTAGAGACCTGTGTCATTTGTTCAGAAAAACATGAGACTAAGAGTTTTCCTTCACTTCCTGGTCTTAAAACTGTCTTTCAAAAAGAAATTCCTACAAGTGCCACAGAATCTCTCAATTTTGTCTCTAGAAGGCCTTGGCAAGGACCCCAAACACAAGGATTTCATGATCAAATATATAATCAACCTCCACCAAATTGGAATTCTTGGCAGTAACCTTGGTCCCAATTTCAAAATCAATCTCAAGCTTGGGCACAAGGGGCACAAAATCCCTATGGAAGATACTCTCAGTACTATCAATATCCACCATCTTATCAACTATATCCACATTTTCCTCAAAAAAAAAATCCTCAACAAAATCCTCAAAATCCACAACATCAAAATCAACCACTTCCATTACCATTTCCTCAAAAATCAAATCAGTTGCCTGCTCAACCCATACCAAACCCCAACAATAAAAATCCTCAGAATACATATATGATAGAAGGCCAACAGTTTCCAACTTATTTAATTACTCCTCTAGACCTTAGTGATGTTCAACTTAGATCTGGAAGAATACTTGAAAGGAGAAAACCTTCTGTGATTATACAAGAACAAGACAACTTTGAGGAAGATTCTCTACGACAAAATAAAATTCTTGAAGAAGATACATCTTTTCAGGTCCCAAACATTGAAAAATCAAAACAAAAAGAACCAATAATTTCAACCCCTATATTAGAGCAGCCATCAACATCCACTCCTACACCTCCCTTTCCAGAAAGATTAAAAATTGATAGAGGTGTAGAAAAACAAATTATGGTGCCTAATTATGATTTCCTAGATGAGCTAAGAAATGTTTGCATTAAGATTCCATTATTACAAGCCATCAAGGAAATCCCAATTCTAGCAAAAACAATAAAGGAGTTGAGCATGAAGAAAACAAGAAAAAGAATAAGAGAGACAAAGAAAATTCAACTGGCAGGAAAAATAGCAGACATTATGATGGGTAAGATTTCTATTCCAAAGTATCTAGACCCAGGAAATCCAGTTGTCAAAATTCACATCAATGGAATTGAGATCAAAAACACACTCATTGATTTAGGAGCAGCAATCAATATCATGAGTAGACAAATCATGGATAAACTGAAACTTCCTAATCTTCTCTTTACACCCACATTATTAAAATTAGCAGACAGATCTGTGATCAAACCTGATGGGGTAATAGAAGACATTCCAGTGTCCCTAGATTCTTGGGAGTACCCTATGGATTTCATGATCCTAACTCCTAAGAATAATCTAGGAGGGCATCCTGTTATATTAGGAAGACCTTGGTTAGCTACAGCTGATGCTTTCATTGGTTGTAGATCCGGTGATATGTACATCTCTGATGGTATTTCAACTAAGAAATTCACTTTTTATCCTCCAGCAAGGACAATTACAGATTTAGATGATACTCAATGGATAGAGGATGAAGAATACTTACAACCTCTCTTCACAATTTCAGAAATTAGTGAAGATAGTCAAATTCTGAATACTTTAGAAAAATTTGAATCCTCTTCGGAACATAAACATGACCAATTTCAAGAAGAATCCAACATTGATTTTTTGTCATCAAGACAAATGTCTCTTCATTCTATGGATAAATTTGGCAGCTCTACAAGTGAGATATTTCCAGGCAAAACTTTAAACATAAACAAGAACCTAGAAAAATCTCAACAAGAAGAGTTAGTCAAGATATTACAGAGACATTCTTCTGCATATGCATGGGAGTACACTGATATAAAAGAGATAAGTCCTAAGACTTGCACTCATCACATCTACATAGAGGAAAATTGTAAACCAATCAGACAACCTCAAAGAAGGATGAATCCAAATCTTAGGGAGATTCTTAAAGACGAATTGCAGAAATTGTTGAATGTCAACTTTATCTATCCTATTTCAGATAGTCAGTGGGTTTCTCCTTTGGTAATTGTGCCAAAGAAAAATGGTAAATGGAGGGTATGTATTGACTACCAAGAATTAAACAAAGCTACTCTTAAAGATCATTTTCCCCTACCTTTCATAGATCAGGTGTTAGATACCTTAGCTGACAAAAAATACTTTTCATTTCTAGATGGGTTTAGTGGTTATAATCAAATTCAAGTAGCACTTGAGGACCAAGACAAAACCACATTTACCTGTCCTTGGGGTACCTATGCTTACCGGGTATTGCCATTTGGATTATGCAATGCACCTGCAACATTTCAAAGGGCAGTATTAGGAATCTTTTTGGATCTAATACATGATTGTGTAGAGGTATATATGGATGATTTCACAGTTTATGGAAACACATTTGAAGAAGCCTTAGCAAACTTGGAAAAAGTTTTAAAGAGATGTCAAGAAGAAAATCTTTCACTTAGTCATGAGAAATGTTTCATGATGTTTACTGAAGGTATTTTTTTGGGGCATCATATTTCAGGGGATGGGATTAGAGTTGATGAGTCAAAAGTTGAAGTCATCTCTAACTTATCTATTCCAAATTGTCAAAAATATGTTAGGAGTTTTCTAGGATTTATAGGATATTATCGAAGGTTTATAGAAAACTTCACCAAGATAGCATCCCCACTCTTTAAATTGCTTACCAAAGACTGTGAATTCAAATGGAATTCTAATTACCAGTTAGCCTTTGAGACCCTAAAAACAAAAATTTCTGAAGCACCTATTTTAAGGGGACCTAACTGAAAGTTACCTTTTCATATTTCAACAGATGCCTCAGATACAGCTCTAGGAGCAGTATTGGGACAAAAAGACCTGATTCCTTATGCCATCTACTATACCAGTAAAAATTTGACTTCTGCAGAGTTAAACTATACTGTAATTGAAAAATAATTTTTAGTTGTTGTTCATGCCATAAACAAATTCAGACACTATATAATAGGCTATGAAACTTTTGTTCACACAGATAATTCTGCAATTAGATACTTAATGAAAAAATCAATTACTAATGGCAGAGTTATAAGATGGTTATTGCTTTTACAAGAATTCAACATTACCATTCTAGATAGGCCTGGAAAACAAAACACAGTAGCTGATTTCCTATCTAGGCTCCAAAACATCAAAGATGACACTCCAGTTGAAGATCAATTTCCTGATGAATATCTTTTTGCAATTTCTACTCAGACTCCTTGGTTTGCTGACATTGCTAATTATTTAGTTTCAGGGAAATTTCCTTCAATAATGAATGCAAGAGAGAAAAGAAAAATCATTTATGACAGTGCAAAATATTCATGGGTTGCTAATGAGTTGTACAGGACAGGTCCAGATTTTATCATTAGATGTGTTCGGGAAGATGAGATGCCTGAAATTCTCAAGGCATGTCATGATGAACCTTGTGGCAGACACTTTGCTGACAAAAGGACAGCCTATAAGATCCTCCATTTAGGATATTATTGGCCATCCTTGTTTAAAGATGCTAAAGAGTATGTCAAAAGGTGTGACAGTTGCCAAAGGGTAGGGAAACCTTCTCCTTCAGGTGAGATGCCATTACAAAATCAGGTACATATTGAACCTTTTGAAAAATGGGCTTTGGATTTTGGAGGACCTATTAGTCCTCCATCGAGACAAAAGAGATATATACTAGTTTGCACTGATTATGTTACCAAATGGGTAAAGGCCAAGCCATTACTTTTTGCTAATGAAGCATCTGTAGTTAATTTTCTTTTTGAGGATATTTTTACTCGTCTTGGTGTCCCAAGGGAAATTGTTACAGATCAAGGAGCTCAATTCACATCAAGGCTAGTGGAACAAATGATGGAGAGGTACAAAATCAGACACAGAAAATCTACTCCCTATCATCCACAAGCAAATGGTCAAGTGGAATCTACTAATAAGGTTATTGAAGGAATCCTAACAAAGACTGTCCATTTACATAGAAAATATTGGGTAGATAGGCTTCCTGAAGCCTTGTGGGCCTATAGAACTACATGGAGAAGCACAAAAAACCATACTCCTTATGAACTTGTTTATGGAAAGCAAGTTTTGTTTCCCATAGAGTTCCAAATTCAAACTTTCAAAATGGCAGTTCAGCTAGGACTTGATCTATCAGAGGCACAAAAACACAGATTGGAGCAGATTAATGAATTGGATGAGATCAGACAAGATGCAGTTCAGAAAACCAGTATAGTCCAATAGCAGAGGGCTAGATGGCATGACAAGTACATCAAGGAAAAGAAGTTCAAAGAAGGTGACTGGGCTCTCTTGTTTGATTCAAAGTTCAAGGATTTCCAAGGTAAATTTCAAACACATTGGCTTGGGCCTTATGAAATTGTGAGAATTTTTGACAATGGAGCTATAAAAATCAGGACAATAGATGACGAAGAGGTTACTTTTCTTGTGAATGGTCATAGATTGAAGCTGTATCATAAACCACTCTCAAGAGAAGAATTTGTCAAGAAGTTCCAGGAAAATAGTGATGTGAAGTTAATGAAGAAGAATATTTCTTCTTCATCAACTTAATTAAATTTTCTGAAGACAGACTTGAAAAAATAAAATAAATAAATAAAAATAAAAATAAAAATAAATAAATAAAAAATAAAAAAATAAAAGTATAGACATGAAAACCAATCACTGATTGGCATGTTTATACAGAAAAGATGGAGTGAAAATCAGAATCTTTCTGACACTCTAACTTTTCCATTTTGTTTTTTTTACAAGCAGTTGTTACAAAATCATAAGTGCAGATCCATTTCACTTATGATCCATCTCATACTTCATTCATTTCATTCCATACTTCATTCATTTCATTCCATCCATTCATATCATTTTCCATTCATTCATCCACACTTCATCCATCTCACTCCATGGTCCACTTTATTTCCATTTCAGATCTTTAAGTTTGATCTCCTTTCTGCAATTGAATAATACATAGCAGAAATTGCAGGGCATTTTTTTTTCACTCCATTTCATAAGTTGTGATCCATCCCACTCCATCATTCACTTCATACATATCCCATTATACCATATTTCATCATCCATCTTCACTCATTCCATACAACATTCCACTTACATTCCAAACCACTCCATTCCATGTTTCAAGTTCTCTACAGGTACATTTTGCAATCAAACAGACATTCTACAGCTAATCGGACTTTCTGCAGCCAGACAGACATTTTGCAGCTATAGATCCTGAAGGCACTGACCAGCAATCATTTGATTTGCAACAAAATGATCCTGCATATCCATGAACAAGTCAAGATAAAGAAGGTTATGAAGACTCAAAAATTAATGATTTTCAGGAGAAAACAAAGCATATGAAGATCACAAGAAAATCGAAGCAAAGGCAAAGGTATGAAGTCATTATAATGACATATCATGAAAAATTTTAGTATAGTTTAGCTATGAATAATTCAAAAAGTTGTTTTGATTAATTTTATTGATCATGCCGAACAAACCTTCCGCAAAACCTTGGATAAAAATTCTTCTATTTCACCATTTCAAAACCCATATCCGATCATCATTTAAAAAAAAAATCTAAACAGTTAAAGTGCTGAAGTGATTGGATTAATCACGACACTAAGCATTTAATGATGATTTTTGAAATATCTCCGCGGTATTTTCACTCATTGATTCATTTTCTTCACCTCGCCTCATTAATTCATTCCGTAACCATTCCATATCACTCCTTTCCGCAGCCAACTCTTAAACCATTTCATTTTGTAAAACAGAGGTATCTCTGTAACAACCATTGTCACCGTGAAACAGAGGAAACATTTGGGGAGCAAAAACAACTTGTTAACGACCATTCTCACCGTGATCAGAAGGCTGGTGAATTGAAGATTGAAGAAGAGTTATGGGCCTCATCGTGAGAACAGAACCAGTTGGCACTAAATACTTGGAAGGCTATCCCCAAATCCGAGAAATCTTACAACAAGCAGGATGGTTGCAATTCCTTGAAAGATTCAGTGGTTTCCACAAAGAGGTTACTAAAACTTTTGCAAGATCTTTTAATGGGGCCAAGGTTGAAGTTGGAGATATTAAATTCACTGTCACAGAGACTTTTATTGCAGAAGCAACAGGACTGCCTAGACAAGGAGAAAGGTGGTTTAAGAACAGAGAATTCCATAACGAATCATGGAAGCAGATACTCAAGTCACCAGGTATGGATGTCACTGTTTTTAAAAAGGGTATCCCTAGTTCTGCATTAAAGAACAAATGGAGAAACATGTTGCTTATCCTACAAAAATTCATCACTTTTGAAGGTAGATATGGTACTTTCTATGTTTACCATATTAGGTTGATAATGCATTTCCTAGAAGAAGAGCTTAATTTGCCCTATTTCTTGCTTCAAAGTTTAAAGAAAATGGCTTCAAGTGTCCAAAAGAGAATTCAATTTCTGGAGACAACCTTATACCACCATGGTTTAGTCAAGATTTTGATTGAGCATTATTTGAGCAAAATAGGGGATAATTGGGATAACTTCTTGGTGAGAAATCACTTTGAGGAACCAAAGGAACCTCCACCTGAACATGAACCTACAAAAAGAAGCAGAAGATGGAGACCCTCCAAAACTAAAATTGGTAAAACAATAAAAGAAAGTATTGAAGAAATGATCTCTGAAAAATTAGTTCAGATTAAGAAGCAGCTTAAGAAAAAGAGAATCATAAGAAGAGTTGCCAGAGAAAAAGGAGAAGGGCCATCTCAACCGAGGAGGAGCCACAGACTAAGGGGCATACTAAAGAAAACAAAAGTCAAACAAAATGGGGTTATAAACATAGAAGACGAAGAAACACCTACTGAGGAGGATTTTGATTAAGAAGCTCCAGAAATTGATCCTGCACAGCAAGAAATTTACAACTATGTTGAAACATTGGAGAGAAAAGCTTCAGAGAGTAGAGACAGAACCCCTAGTCCTCCACTGTCCGAAATAGATGTGCCAAGAAGAGATAGGTACGAGCAGGAAGTACTTAATAGACATATTAGGACTGAGAATGATATTTTGAGGGAGCAAGTTAAACTAAAAACCAGTATGAACTCAACCTTGTCTCTACAAATGGACAAAGTGGAAAAGGCCAATGAAAAGTTGAAAAAGAGGAACAAAAAGTTAATCAGGGCACTTACCAATTTAAGGTTCAAGTTAGTCATCAGGAAGCCCAGAAGACCTTTAACTACCATAAAAAGCAGAAGAAGAGGATTGGATGTTCTTGCAGAGGTCTCTGAGTTCATGGAATAGTTGCATGAGGACATGCAAGAATCTAGCAGTGGGGGTATGTTGAGCTCCAAGAATGTTATTTCTTCCACCACATTCCACTCCATTCTTATATCCATTATTAATCCCAGGCTCAAATGATCAATGAAATTAGTTAAAATTTCTTTAAGAATGAATATCGTGGCTAACTTGCTATATTTTTATGATTGTGTCATTGTAGTACTTTTTGAACTGAAACTAGCTACAGAATGGAGACATTCTGTAGCTAGTTGCCAATTATGCAACCATCTTCATGTTTAAGCAGGTTCCAAATGTCCTCTCAAGGGAAGCCACACATGGTCGTATTCCACGTCATGCCCTCAGCATTTGTTGCTCTCCATGAAGATCGAATGGAATTCTGTACGTGGTTATGCACGTGAGAACTCAAGCTAGGAGATAGACTCCTAATAGGACAAGGACAGTCCAGATGTCCTTTGTCATATTACGATGCTACCTTTAGAGTTCTAGTTCGATTTTAATATGGAAAGACAGTAATCCCTGTATTATCTCAAGTTCTGTTATGTAAATTTGCTATAAATATGCTCGGGAAACCGAGAGAAAAAATGTTAGATTTTGGTTATATTTTATGGTTGACTGCTAGATCTTTGAAGTCCGAGAATACTCTCTTTTGAGGTGATTCCTCTTTAATGAAAGAAGCAGCATTTCCTTGAACGCATTGAGTCGATTTTTAACTAGATTTCGTGCTACTCTGGTGGTAGAGGGCCCCTGCCTACTGAGCGGCCTTGTTTATACAGTAGATAAGTGTTTTAGTCTCGCTTTTATTTCTAGTTTAAGTAGATTTCTGAAGCTTATGTTCATATTTGTTTATATTTACTATCACAGTCAAACTTACTCTAATCAACTCTTCCAAAATATCATTATGAGGAATAAGGCACAAGTGTGATAGTGTAGGTTTTAGTTGCATTTACTTTCGTTAGTTATCACAGTTAAAACTTACTCTAATAAACTTTTCCAAAATATCATTATGATGGATAAGGCATAACTGTGGTATTGTAGGTTTTAGTTGCTAGTTTACACCGAGTGGCATAGACAATCTTACTCTTATAAAGCTTTTCCAAAATATCATAACAATGAGTAAGAAGTAGTTGTGATGTCTTGGATTTTAGTTGTATTTGCTTTCAGTCTTATGTTTATGTTCAATTGCTTTGAATAATACAGCCATACTTGTTCTCACAAACTCTTCCAAAACATCATTCATACTGAACGAAATGGACTGTAGAATTCCTTAGGTTAGTTGCATGTTAACTTAGTTATAGCACTCCGGAGTTAGAATGCATGTGATTCATCTCTGTCATTTCATTTTTAGTTTGATAATGGCTTTTCAGTCTAACATTGTTCACTGTACTCCAAATAGACTAGTGGCACTCTAGTTTAGTTTTAGCTCACTGTATTAGCACTCCAGTCTAGTTGTCATCCATTGCATTTTTAAGTTATATTAGTTGTTAAATTCAAATAGCACGGTCTTCATTATTTACAAAACTTCTTTTGTTCTAACCTTATATTAATACACAATCATTTGGATAGGAGTTAGTATCAGTATAAGACCTAGAATATTTTGAAATCTTTTTACCATTTCAAAAACAAGCCTTTTTTCTCAAAAGACCATTCTAAAAAGGAAATCTATAACTTTTGGAATGAGGCCTAGTGGTGTTAAATTGAGTTGCAGAACAGAATTAGAAGCTAGTTTAGAATAGAAGTCTTATGGTGCTACAAGTGTTCTTTTCCAAATATATTCCAATAGACCTTTAATTATGGATGAGATGTTGTAACATTGTAAGTTGATTGTTTGATTGTTTAGTTAGGAGAACTTCATTTACACTTAACTACCCATTTCTCAAGCTCTTCCAAAACATCTTTAATGAATGAATTGGACAAGTTAAGCTCATGTTGTGATTTATTTCCTTGAAGTCATTATCAAGCTTTGTATTTTGCTAGCCATAGTTTAGGCTTTGTTTTGTTTCAGTATTTGCATTTGTCATTTGTTATCCATAATTTAGGCTTCACTCTGTTTTAACTAGTAGCTTCTTTCCACCAGCATTTATTTCTTTCCCTTGTGAACATAAAACCATAAAAAAACCCAAAAACATCATAAAACACTAGACACAACGTAGTGAGAAACAAATACCTAGGCACATATAGTGCACCACACTTCAGCAGTTTACCAACCCTGGTTGACAATTAATGAACTCAATTTAGGAGACTAGGTTGAGCACAAACACAATCCATGGATCGTAACCATACAAAATCATATTGACGGAGGCGACGTTCAGAGGTGGAAGCATAAAAACTCCCATAAGAGACGAGTCTTTGAAAAAACCTGGCCCAATTTTCTCATAAGAAGTAGCGATATTCCCAACATACAAAATGCTTCCTACCAAAGAATCAAAGGGGAAGAAATCCAATTGATCAACAGTCACTATCTTCCCTTGATGAGGAAAATGGAGGTCACGAAAAAGGGTGGAGACCACATAAACCATAGCATTTGTCCAAGTACGTCCAAGAAGGCGATTATAGTTCAAGTTGGCATCTACCACATCAACTTCAATGGTTACCATTTCCCCTCCAACAGGATGGGAAATCCCTTGATAATACATTAAAACTAAGAATCTCTACCATCGAAAGCTTATAAGGTATTCGGGGATTGACTCAATGGGGGAGAGTCAATGGATTTCCAACATTCAACAAAAATGATGCAGGTCGAAGCACCTTTATCAACGACAATTTGATGAATATTATTTCCCATACTGGTAACTTGAATCAGAAAATATACCTAATATGGGAGGCGAGGAACAAAGTTCTCGAGATCAAAAGTGATGAGATTAGAATCTGCAGGATCAATCCCTCCAATAGCAGAGAGTAGTGCCTTCTGTTGTGATGGGAACGATTGAAGGACCTCCAAAGTCGAAAACACCAAAGGTGCTTGAGCCAGATCTTCTACAATATTGTGGTGTTTTGTTTCTCTCACATTTTTATTATAAGATGATTTCTGAAGAACACCTTTTGGGGGTGGTCGGATGATGGAGTCACTACTCGATCTCTCAATCTGGAGAGGACCAGAGGTAGGGGGCATTGAAGAGGAAGGGTGATATGTAACTTTTTATTCCACAGGAGCCTTGGAAGGATTGGGTTAATATTTCATTCTCATGGAAATGTAAACATATTGCGTTCTAGCCATGAAAATCTGAGAGCTTCCAGATGATTGAGCTTGATATACCATTTGCCTCTGCTGAGAAGGGAAAGGTTCTTTCAAAATAGTAGAGTCCTGGGTGCACCCTTCAGAAGACGATCAACTTCAGCACGTCGAGGAAAATCCTTGGTGTAATGATCGTCATCACATATTAGGCAAGGATATTTGAGCTTACGTGTTCAAGAATCGTCAGCAGATGACTTCTTTGAATCCTATTTAGGGTTTTTAGATTTAGACTTGCCTTTACCCTTTTTCTTACCTTTCAAGGATATTAGGTCCCTATATTACTAGTATAGTCCCTTATTATTGTATCCTTGTAACCCCCATATTGTTATTACTGTTCCCTTAAATTATTATTGTTAGGTTGGCTAGGATTACATTGTGGCCCACTAGGATTACATTGTGGCCCCATGGACTCCTATATATAGAAAGGAGGTTTTGTAATTTGAATCATCCAAGAATTGTTCATTAATGTAATGTAATAGAGGTTGCCTCCTCGAAGTGGCTTATTTCTAAGACGTTGAAATCTCTTTTCTTCTATTTTTGGAGCTGGTTTCACAACATTTGGTATCAGAGCTTTGAGATTCTAAGGTTTCGCTGCTCCAAACAGGTCAGCGTGGAATTTTCGTTAAAACATTTTTTCTATGAAGGTTCAAAATCTAAAAATTTTAGAGTGTGAAGCCGAAATCTTGAGGAACATATTTGCAAAATTTCACATCTTGGTTTGCAATATTTTAGGAGATATGATCTGTGCAAGTTAGGTCATTTTGCAGGCTCCTGAATTTATCCTAAACAAGTCATCATGGTATTTTCGTAATAACTTTTTTTCTGCAAAGGTTCAGAAGCTGAAATTTTTAGAGTGCGAAGCCGCAATCCTGAGGAGCATCACAAAAAAAATTTAGATATTGGTTCACAATATTTGCGGAGATATGATCTGTGGAAGTTAGGGATTTTTGAGGATTTGGAATTTCATCTCAAAGAGGTGATCGTGGGAAATCTTCATAGCTCTCTCTCTGAGCATCGGATTGGAATACCATAAAAATTGGCCCCAAGTACACGGACTGTAGTTTTCGGTCTATTAACTTCAGAGCCAAAGGAGGAAACAGGGACACGTGGCAAGTTGTACAAGTTCACTCTACTGAACCAGTCCAAAATTGGGTTATTGTGGGAGATTGGACATAACTTTGCCTTGAAGAATCCAAATCAGATCAGACCTACGACATTTGAAAGAAGCTTCAGAGGGCTACTACAGGGTTTAATTTTAGATATTGAGGATCCAAAATTAGAGATAATTCAATTTCAATATCAAGCTCCTCAAAAGCAATTAAAAGGTGTGTATTTTTTTTTCGAAATGCATAAGTCTTGTTTGAAGAATCAAGTTGAATTGATTTCAAGGGAATATTGTGGAATAGATATCAATATTGGATTCCAAAATGGCCCCTAAAAATAATTCAACACCCATTAAGCCTTTAGAAAGCTCTACTATGACTCATGAAGATGAAGAATGGAAACATGACATATCAAAATTACAAGAGAAAGTGCAACAAATTTTGCTCTTGCAAAAAGCAACAAAAAATGACATGGAAGTTTTCAAGAAAGGCGTGGAAACTATGATGGATGGTTTGAAGAAAGGTGTGGAATCTAATTTGGATGGTTTGAAGAATGACATGGAATCTAAGATAGATGGCATGGAAGCTGGCATGGAATCTAAGATGGATGACATGGAAGCTAAAATGGAAAACATGAAGAATGATATAAAAGAAGACATGGAAGGTTTGACAAAGTTGATACAAGAAATGTTTCCTAATGGTGAAAAGATAGTAGAGGAAACTCATGATTAGAACAAAATAAATGTTAATCGTGATTTCATAAAATCTAATGTTTGCGGAAAGAACCACCATATTCCAAACATGGATATGAGGAAGTTTGATGGAAAGGATCCTGTAACATGGATACTACAGATGGGGAAATATTTTGATCTCCATAATGTGCAAAACACATAAAAGGTACACATTGCAACTTTACATTTAGAACAAAATACATTTGTATGGTATCTATGGCTTTGCTCCCGTAAAAAAATTGTCACTTGGTCAATTTTTATGGAGGAAATGATAGCACATTATGAGGATACAAAGAGCAACACCTTCTTTAGCCAATTGATAAATATCAAAAAAAAGGGTTTAATGGGGGAGCACATTGAGGACTTCCAAAAATTGAATATAAGGGTAACTGATATTCCAGAGGAACACAGGATTGATCTCTTCATAGGTACTTTAAAGGATAACATCCAACATGAAGTTTTCATTTTGGAACCTGATTCATTGGAGAAGGCATTCAGGTTGGCAAGAAAAATTGAATGTAAAATTATGGCGACAAGGAAGCCTATCACTCACTTCTATAAAGAGGGAAGTGTTGCTACTCCTAGATTTCCACAACCTACAAGGTTGACACCACAACAATTGGAAGAAAAAAGAGCAAAAGGGCTTTGCTACGGTTGTGATAGCAAATACACTAAAGGTCATAAGTGTGCTGAGAAGAAATTATTTTACATAGATTGTGAAGAGGAAGAAGAAAATGAACAAGAAGAGGATATACACCAAGAACCAACCCAAGAAGAGGAAGAAATGAGTCCGACCATATCATGTAATGCATTGGCAGGAATTACCACTCCTCAAACTCTCAAGATAGAAGGACATATCGAGAAGAAAAAGGTAATAGTGTTGATTGATTCAGGTAGTACCCATAATTTTATTCATTGTAAGGTAGCCAAGGAATTGAATTGTTTCCTATACCCAGCACCAGAATGTCAAGTGATGGTTGCCAATGGAGGAACTATAAATTGCTCTGGAAAATGCCATAATATCAAGCTAACCATGGGGGAATATGTATTGACTAGTCCAATGCTTTCCATTCCTATGGGAGGTGCTGATGTTGTACTAGGAGTACAATCGTTACAATCTTTGGGGACGGTAGCTTTTAATTTTCAAGAACTTTTCTTGAAATTCTTTTCAGAAGGAAAGGAAGTCGAACTACGGGGTATTGAAGGGAAGCCAGGAAGGATAATAAGCTCTAATGGCATGACAAAGCTTCTAAAGAAAGAACAACGAGGCGTAATTGCCCAATTATGCTCACTAGAAGTTCCAACATCAAAATCATCTATTTCTGCAGATCTCCAACAAGTCTTGGACAATCATTCCAAGGTGTTTGAAACTCCCAAAGGACTCCCACCTATTCGTGATCATGATCATGCTATTCATTTGATTCCAGGAAGTGTTCCTCCAAACATCAGGCCTTATAAATATCCTTATGTCCAAAAGAGCGAAATTGAACGTATGATTGCAGAAATGTTAGAGGCGGGTATAATTCAACCTAGTCAAAGTTCTTTCTCTGCTCCTGTAGTATTGGTACACAATAAGGATGGATCATGGCGCATGTGTCCAAATTATAGGGAGCTCAATAAGCTCACCATTAAAGATAAATTTCCCATTCTTGTGATTGATGAATTATTGGATGAATTACATGGAGAAATTTATTTTACCAAGTTGGATCTTCGTTCAGGATATCATCAAATTAGAATGAAGACTCAAGATATTCCAAAAATAGCATTTCGAACTCATGAGGGTCATTATGAATTTTTGGTCATGCCTTTTGGCCTTACCAATGCACCTTCTACATTTCAAGGGTTGATGAATTCCATTTTCAAATCCTTCCTTAGAAAATTTGTGCTAGTATTTTTTGATGATATACTAATCTATAGTAGGTCTTGGAAGGATCATGTTGAACATGTTGACAGGGTGCTCAAACTATTTCAGGAGAAACAATTATATGCAAAAAAATCCAAATGTTTCTTTGGAGTACAAGAGGTGGAATATCTGGGTCATATTGTATCTCACGAGGGTGTTAAAGTAGACCCTAACAAAATTAAATTCATTAAGGAATGGAAAGTCCCCACAACCATAAAGAAGTTGCGAGGATTTCTTGGGTTAACAGGGTATTATCGCAAGTTTGTTAAGAATTATGGGAGAATAGCAGCACCTCTAACAACATTATTGAAGAAAGATGCATTTTCATGGACTCATGAAGCAACTAAGGCCTTTGAACATCTTAAAGAGGCAATGTGCCTAGCACCAGTTTTAGCTACGCCAGACTTCACAAAAACCTTTATTGTGGAATGTGATGCTTTAGGAGATGGAATTGGTGTTGTTTTAATGCAAGAAGGAACACCCATTGCTTTTGAAAGTCATCTAATCAAAGGATAGTATTTACAAAAGCCTATTTATGAGAAGGAAATGTTAGCAATACTGCATGCACTAAAGAAATGGAGAACTTACCTAATGGGAAGACACTTCAAGGTAAAAACTGATCATGATAGTCTTAAACACTTTTTGGAACAAAGACTATCTTCAGAAGAGCAACAAAAATGGATCACAAAGATGTTGGGTTATGACTTTGAAATAATCTACAAAAAATGAAAGCTTAATGTTGTTGCGGATGCACTCTCAAGAAAGAATGAAGAGGTGGAAGCATTGCTTTGTGCCATTTCTATTATCCAACCAGATTGGATAACCGAAGCAAGAGATGAATGGAAGAAGGACAAAGATGTATGGACACTCATTCAAAAGTTGCAGCAAGATCCTAGTACATCCGATACATTTAGTTGGAAAAATGATTCCTTATGGTACAAAGATCGCTTATATCTTTGTAAGAATTCCCAACTAAAACAAAAGATTCTTCTGGAATTGTACACTTCTCCTTTAGGAGGACACTCAGGATTTTTAAAAACTTACCACAGGGTGAAGAAATAATTTTTTTGGGATGGCCTTAAATCTGATATTCAAAAGTTTGTGGCGGAATGTTTGGTTTGCCAGCAGAATAAAGTGGAGACAATTAAGACCCCCGGACTTCTACAACCTTTATCCATTCCAAGTCAACGTTGGGAGGAGATTTCAATGGATTTTATCACAGGTTTACCTAAGTCCGAAGGAAAGAGTGTCATCATGGTGGTAGGTGATAGACTTACCAAGTATGCACACTTTTGTGCATTATCTCATCCATTTAAAGCAAGTACAGTTGCTACTACATTTATGGACACAATTCAAAAGCTACATGGAAACCCAAGGGTTATTGTGAGCGACAGAGATCCCATTTTTACAGGAAATTTTTGGACGGAGTTATTTTCTTGTTTGGGTACTCAATTAGCTCATAGCTTATCTTATCATCCTCAATCTGATGGTCAAACTGAGATAGTAAATAAATGTTTGGAAGGATATCTTCGTTGTTTTGTATCTGATAAACAAACACAATGGGTCAAGTGGTTACCTCTCGCTGAATGGTGGTATAACACTTCCTTCCATACTACAGCAAAAATGACCCCATTTATGGCACTTTATGGATATCATCCACCTTCCATCACATCATCTTTAAGAGAAAATTTGAAGGCTCAAGTAGTGGAAGACCACATCGAGCATCAACAAGAAGTTCTCCAACTCTTAAAAGATAACCTGAATTTGGCACAAAATCGAATGAAACAATAGCTAGATCAACATCGTAGTGAGAGAAGTTTTGATGTAGGAGATTGGCTATTTTTACGGCTACAACCATACAAACAAATGTCTCTCAAGCAAGCTAAGAAGGATAATAAATTATCACCAAAGTACTATGGTCCTTACAAGGTGTTTCCAAAGATTGGTACTATGGCATACAAATTGGAGCTTCCTGCTTCTTCACGAGTGCATCCAATTTTCCATGTTTCATGCTTAAAGAAGGTTATAGGTGAAAATCTTCCAGTTCAAACAATATTGCCCGAACTTGATGAGGAAGGAAAAATCATATTGGAACCTGAACCAGTCACGGAAACAAGAACTCGACAGCTAAAAAATCGATCAATTTCAGAGTATCTCATCAAGTGGAAGAACTTATCCACTGAAGATTCTACATGGGAGGATGAGAATTTTATACAGAAGCACCTAGAGCTACTCAAGCGTTGATGAAAACACTTTTTGAAGGGGAGGGGAATGTTAGGTGCCTATATTACTAGTATAGTCCCTTATTATTGTTAGTGTAACCCCCTTATTTTTATTATTGTACCCATGTAACCCCCATATTGTTATTATTGTGCCCTTAAATTATTATTGTTAGGTCGACTAGGATTACATTGTGGCCCACTAAGATTACATGGTGGCCCCATGGACTCCTATATATAGAAAGGAGGTTTTGTAATTTGAATCATCCAAGAATTGTTCATTAATGTAATGTATTTGAGGTTGCCCCCTCAAAGTGGCTTATTTCTAAGGCGTTGATATCTCTTTTCTTCTATTTTTGGAGTTGGTTTCACAACAAAGGATTTATCTATTGCAGTAGATTGAAAAACATTTACTTTTGAGGTTTTACCAGGATTCTTCTGGTTATTGGAAGAAGTAGGGGGCGCCATGATAGCAGTGGATTTATACTTCAGGAAGTTTTAGGCGCACTACTACCAGTATGATCCACAATCCAATAACACCATCTACCAGAGGTGTAACGGGAGACTAAGATGATGCGGGATAATTCGAAGGTCGCAACACATCAGGTAATAACTCATATAGAGTCCCCGACTGGGAATAAACCAAATTGAGGTATTAAGCTCTAGCAATGACCTCTTCTTCCATGAAACACCCACCCATTTCAAGATCTTTTGATATCATATGAACGAATGATTTCGTAAACCATTTAGTAAACTATTGATAAGGGATCTCAAATTTGATGAGGCAACAACAACACCACCATTCATGAATGTGATCCGTAATATGTGTAGCAACTGACTGCTTCGGCGAAGTGAGAATATGGGTGTCAGTTTCATACCGGACAGGTAGTTGGAAATGAGTGAGGAAGGCCATATCCAAGGAATTGAAATCAAAGAAAATTCCTCAAGGGAGTTCAATATACCATTTGGCCACGGTACCAGTCAAAGTATGCTCGAAAAGTCTAAGATGAATAAAATCTTCGACCCAAGAATTAGAGGAACACCACAAGTGGTATTTCATAACATGGGTTTGGGGGTCTTCCCTAGATTTTCCTTTGAACTTTGATCAATCTCCTGGAATCTTGGTTTGAATTGGTAGCCAACGCAGCTGATGTTGGATGGGTTCATTTGTGAGCTTTGGCACATCTAGAAATTCCAACGTAGCCATGAATGGAAAGGGTGGATGATGAGGCAAAAAAAATTGAGGGTTCCAACCTGATTGATACAGATTTTGTCCCAAATATGGTGGATTCTTTCCTGGATATGTATACTTCCCCCATGGATGGTAAGGACCTTGCTACAAATATTTCCGGTAGGGACCTTGTTGGGATTGTTGATACGACCCCTGTGGGAACTAAGGCTGGAGACCTTGCTGGACATAGGATCTAGGATAAGGTCCCTGCTTAACATGAGGTCCAGTTTGTGGGCCTTGCAGAACATAAGGTCTAGCTTGCGGTCCCTACTGAACATAGGGTCCAGTTTGAGGTCCCTGTTGAACATAGGGTCCATCCTATGGTCCTTGCTAAACATAGGGCCTAGCCTGAGGTATTGATTGGGCCTGCTAGTACTAAGGAATCTGTTGATATGAAGAACCAGGTTGAGGCCCAGAATGGGGTTGATGGTACTCACCTTGAGGGAAAGGTTGGAATTGAGCACCAAACTGATGGGGGAAAGGACCAGATTGACCCAGAAGGAGATTTGGACCAACTTGGGTGTAAGAACCAAAATGAGGGTTAGTGGCAACATCACTCACCCAAGGTTGGGGATGTTGGACGTATTGCTGAGATACGTTCGGTTGAGGAACATATTGATATTGTATGTCCGACCATTAAACATAAGGAATGCTAGCTTGTTGAAAATACGAATACGATACGTTCATTTGCTGAAGGGGTTGCTGAACTTGAGAATATTTAACATGAGGTTGTGCTACCTGAGGAATATACCCAGAACTCGGCTAACCCCCTCCCAACAGGGGAGGTACATAAAGAGGGTTAGACTGTCCGCCAAGAACGGATGAAACCTTGGATTTCCCACTCAGTCGTGGAACTGCAATAATCGTAGATGGTGAATAGGGGACAAAGGATTTGATCGACATGTCATTTGACCAATGATTACCATAGGTCGAACAAAAAGTTGAGACACAACAACCACATTCAAAAATAATGGGCTGGAAGACGAGGGAATACCCATTAACCAAAATGGATCCATAAATAAAGGTGTACCACCGAAATCTCTAGAAAAAAAGGTTCCCAAAGAGGTATAATCGTGCGCAAGCGTGGGCACAAAATTATGAGACGTTATTTCGGTCCCACTACCTTAATCATGAGGTGTGGATCCAAACAACTCTCCCTCAGAAGAAACCACTGATGAAGCAACTTCCAGGATATAAGAGCCAGAGTTTGTTGAAGAGTGCTTTGAGGAGCACTCACGAATGGAACATCATCAGCATTGGATGTCATTTGGTTAGGAAACAACCTAAGGACAGTAAAGAGAGATGCTACTGGAGAAGCACGAAAATGGATTATGGATTGATCAAAAGTGCTATAAGGTTGGTAACGCGAGACCACAATCATATCAAAGAGAAGATTTTGAGGAAAGGTTGAGAACTGAGTATATGGTTCGGGGCTTTTCAGATTAGAGTATTCCAATTTCGTCCAATGATAATCATCAACAGTTTTCAAGATGAAATGGGTTTAACAATGATGACAATTCCAAGCTCTTCACCTTGCACTTCAAGGGGTCCAACCAGAAACTGAGGGACCTCAAGAGAAGGTTCTTGAGATCTGCCAAAGGAGGGAATGGGAAAATTCGACGATTCAACCACGATGACCTTTCAAAATAAGATCAAAAAAGGAGAAGGTGAAAAAATTCACAATTTACCAAGCAATAATGAGGCTGTAGAACTGCACGGGTGAGATATTTTCGTGGGTAGTTACTTTTAGTATTAAAAATAAATAAATAAAAGGGTGTGCTAAGCATATAAGTTTACCAAGTATCTGTGAACTGCAATATACACCTTGGTGATCAATGATAGAAAAATGACCAAGGAATTAACGTACGACAGCCAATCTCCTCGAATGACGTGTTCGGTATATCACGTTTACAAGGAGGTCGAATTGGTTACCTATGGCAGGCATGGAACCTATTGGTGTCTCCGCAAATATATGCGATGGTACGTGGGATTCCAGTCCATAGTAGTGTTGTCTAATGTGTAACTGTTTGATGAGAGTGCCCCATATGTACTTATCATACATCAATATACTTCTATACGTGGGATGGGATATCATCCCCTAGTTGTAACGCAGACAGTTAGCGACAACTCCTACGTTTAACGACACCGCAAAAAGTCTCTAGCCAAGACCACTAAATATTCTCATTAAGTCCAATGATCCTTAAGGAAAATTGGGTTCATTTTAAGTTTGCCTTGATTAAAGTTTCAATTTCAAGGCTCAAAACGAATGTCACCTGAATTCCTATGGTTCAGACTAAATGTAAAAAAGAAAGTTTTCCATTTTAATGAATTCCAAACTATTTAGGGAAGAGAGACAAAAAAAATGCAATCAATGCAGCAAAAATAATTCCCCCCCAAACTAGTTCAAAGTTACGAAATGCAATGCTTTTAAATCGAATTCACTTTTCCCAAACAAATGCAACTTATTGAAAAATTAAAATGATTTTATTTTCACTAAGATGCACAAAGATGTTTTTTTGTTTTTCACTTTTAAATGTAATCAAAATAAAAGAAAATGAACGAAAGAATAAATGAAAATTCTTTCACTTTTGTTTCAATCAAACAAAACAAAAATCGCTTTAAAGAATGCACGAATGAAATGCTTTTCACTCTTCTTAAAATTATAAAGATAAAATAAATCAAAACTAAATGAAAATCACTTCCAATTTCTTTTGAATTTAGACAAAATACACACTCTTCTAGACTTGTGCGCCAAACAATATGTGATCCCATGCTTGACACTAAACCGAAGGGAAGATCAGAGATGCAGAGATGAACAGAGCATACGACAATTCACTTCGAAACAAGGCAAGAACAATGAGATAAAGGGTGTTTGAAATGGTGAAGAATTCCCAAAATTACAAACAAATCAAAGAGACAAAAATACTCGCTCAAAGAAGATAGGTAAGTCAAAAACACATCAAGGCAATCCTTAAGATCTCACACACTTCCTTCCAGGGCTAGGACACACTAGAAAATCAAAAGGGAAACTCAATTTTTCCTAGGTATAAGATCAACACTTCTGTGCTAAGCAGAAGGGTGTTAAAATGCCAATCAACGTGACTATACTATATAGAACAGTGTTTCCAGCACTACTGTGCAAACATAAAGGGCGATGGTCACTGAAAACAACGAAAAATTAAAAAGAGTCTCACACAAACACCAGACCTGACACAATGAAGAGACTATCAATCCTTACACAAGCCGGAAGATGCCTAAGCAGATTTAAATTTCCAAAATCGGTGAATTTGATTGAAGATCAGTTCAAGGAAGGAGGACTAAAAGGCTAAATCTCCCCAGTGGAGTCGCTAGTTCTGTTGTCAATATAAATCCCCTCTGCAGACAGAGGCAGTCTCTCTAGCCCTAGAGTGGGTCTAACAACACGATATTCTTTCTAATTCAAATATCTCTTAACTAATGTTTACAATGCAATAACAAAAGAGACATAAGTACCTTTTTCCCAACGCTAGCTTGGGTTAGTTGATGATGACCTTGATCCACGATCCTTGTAGGCCCGCATCCTACTATTGATGGAACACGAATACCTATGGATGATAAAGAGACAACAACAAACATGATGCAATACATAATAAATGTAAAAATTATCTATCTAACCAATCAAGGAGTACTAGAATATTTGCATAAACATTTACACAAATATATAAAGCAAACATGAGATGTTATTATTGATAAATTACAAAAGGAGAGCTTACAACCTAGGCCTTGATGTTGGAGGCGTCCTTTGGTGAAAATCTGAGTCCTTCACCAAGCTCAAAAGCATTCCTTCTCCCAAACACTTAGGCTTTATCAAAATTCTAGCATGCAAACGGATGATAGTTCAGACAAGTCTCATAATGATAAACCAAGATCTAAATATGGGGGAATGGGGAATGCAAATTTATAGGAAGGGAGAAGAGTTTGGGAGCCCATGAAAGGAGGATTAAGGCCCACTTTCTAAGGGATGATACCCCATGGATGAGATCAAGGCTCTAAAATTAGAGAGCTCGACCTTATCACCACCGTTTATCAACCAACTCGTGACCCTTGAGCTTTCAAAGGTCGAAGCTTCTCCTCCATTTGAGGAAGCACTGACAAAAAGGGGATCAGTGCAGTTTTCTAAGAAATTAGGGCACTAATAGTGCTAGGCCAGAACTTTGAAAAGGACATTGGCATGGTCATGGCACCAGGAAGGGCGCTGACCCAAGAAACTAGGAATTTGACCAAATTTTTTCAGTAATCTTCCAAGGCAGTCTTCTTTGGATCTTCAAAGGGATATGTTAACATATTTATTGATGGTGGAAACATTTCACTGGATCTATCATGGGCCATTTCAAGATTAGGAATTGGAAAGTGAGCATGGTGACAAATTATTGTGTAACATCGGGGATATAAGAAGCTAGTGAAGGTGGTAGTTGGCTATAAACTGCCTAATAGGGCATCATCTTGTTGGCTTCATGATAGTTAGTATTATACCACCATTTAGGTAAAGGAAACCATTGTACCCATTGATGATGCTTGTCTGAGGTTAAACACTACAAATAGGTCTCCAAACATTTGTTGACAACTTTTGTCTGACCATTGGTTTGGGGATGATAGGATGTACTCATTTGGAGGTGTGTGCCTTGTAGCTTGAAAATTTCATGCCAACAATTTCTGGTAAAAGTGGGTTCTTGATCAGACACAATGGAAGTCTTTATGTCATGGATTTTAAAAATCTGGTCCATAAAACCCTAAGCCACCAATCTTGGGGTAAATGGATGCGAAAGAGCGCAAAAATGAGCATAATTGGAAAGTACGTAAATAACCAACATGATGATGGATTTGTTTCCTGACTTTGGGAGACATCTAATGAAATCCATGGAAACATCTGTCCAGATAGAAGCAAGGAGTAGAAAGGGTTGCAAGGTGCCCAGTAGCTTGATCATTTCCCCTTTGTTGCATTGACATACTATACATTCAAGTACAAAATTAAGAAATTAATGCTTCATGTCAGTCCAAAAAAAAGTGCGATGTGTACATGCATAAGTCTTATAAAATCCTCAATTTACAGTAATAGGAAAGGAGTGTAGCTCTTTTAAGATTTAGGGTTTGAGGGTGTGTTGTACTATACAACAACCCTCCCTTTTTCTTAAAAATTTAGAAATAAAATTCATTTAGAAATAGGGTCCCTTTCTCTTTTTATAGAAATAAAAGACTTAGAAATAAAGATTCATTTTTTTGAAAAAACTCATCTTTTATTTACTAACCAAATACAACATTCAAAACTTCCGATTCGATCCAATATAGAAGGCCTTATCATAAAAAACAAATCAAGTTTAAAAGTCCAATCGCAATCGGAGAATCGGAGAAAGCCCTTAAAAGAAGTTTCATATACTTATTTCAAAATCCTTCGATGTGATTAAGTTCGATCGGAAATCTTCAATTGCTAAGAGTTTAAATTATTTATTCGTATAACTTTCGATGCATTTACTAAATAATCGAATGGATCACAACTTTTTTAATAAACTTGACAGGAATTGAATTTGATCCGACTAAGACGTTATTACAATAAACGCTTTCAAAAGAAAAACAAACATTTGTTCGTTTAAATTTTATATGGTAGACCCCACCATTGGAAATCGGAAAAGTTTTCAATTGGAATCGGCCAATCGAAGAAATCTGTGTTATGATATTCATGTGCCAGTTGAAAACTTTCGATGCGATTGATAAATGATATTTATTACATTCGAAAAGTTCCGGATAGGTGAATATTATAATATTTTACAAGCGCCAAATATCCATTTGTACGTAGCTATTTAATAGCAAATCGAATGAATATTGGTTGATGATTTTGTTTTTAATACGTGAGTGTGACCCAAAAGGAACATTTATGCGCTATACGAAACCAATTAATAACGAATCATTTGTTCATAAAAATTCCGTTCAAGTTGCTTGTTTGTCACGACTGAAATTTTATTGTTTTGCAGAGCCAAGGAATACCAAGCCCTTTCATTCACAGACAAAGGGAAGCAATAGAAAACGCAGAAATGTCGAAGAGAGCGAGAAGAGCCAAGACCGTTGTTCCTGTTAAGTTTGTTGAGACTCCTACGGTTTCAAAAGAAAAGCCCACAAAACTAAGATTAGTCACAGATACATCATGCCAAGGGCTCGGGAGAATGACGTGGGAAGGAGTCTACAATTTATTGGAGAAACAAAACCCCAAAGTCACAGTAGAAAAGGCATCAGTTCCAGATGAAGATAGCTCAGATTCTGACTCTGAGATTACTGAAAAAACACTTGCAAATTCATTTTTGCATCGAGTTGCAGCCATAGCGAGCATCATGCCTTATTATGATGTAATTCGATGGGTCATCGATAGTGTGAAGATACAGGACAAAACATTTGTTTCAGCTTCTGGAGTGTCTTTTGGGTCATTCAAGGCAGAAGACATTAAGGCAATGTATCACCTTCCGGACCCGCAGAAGGTGTATAACAAAGAATTTATCAAAGAATTCGCTGATAATAATAAAGTCCAATTTGATCCTATCAGAGATTGGAAGAAAAATCCAGAGAAGCACAGAAATGAAGCATCCGGTATGTATTCTGTAGATTCCCTTTTACCTCCGTATTGCTATGCCGCCGCCATGATGTGTAGATTATTTGGCAATGATAATTCAGCTAGGTTTTCTATACAAATGGTCCCATTAATCCTAACTGTTGTCAATTCCGACATAATGGATTGGGTTGTTATTCTTTCTGATAGAATGGCTAATAGAATACTTGAGTACAAACAAGATAAAACCGTTGGAGATTCCACTCCTTTTTTCTTTTGTGCCTATATTCTAGATGTTCTTTGTTTTAATTCCGAATTTCCCTTATTTGGATGGAAATGGACTCCCAAAGACCCTACCCCAATTCATGTATATCATAAACTTCTTTGGAAAGTTCATTTCCAAGATAATGTATATAGAATCTGCCATGGTTTCCTTATCCTTGTTTTCCAAACCATTTTTAATCGCTTCCCTCCTAGATTCTCTGATAAAGCTAAGGCCGACTTATATGCAATAGGAGATTGGTTTGGGGAGGAGAAATTTACATACATCAGGGTTTTTGGTAGCATTGTGGAACCACATGTTCTTCCTCTTATTGTTCCAGACAAACTTCTTGCTCAAGAAATTTCCTATCAATTAACAGTTGAAGGGATATCCGTGTCTTTAAATAACAAGAAGAAGAGAATGTGCACCGAATTCCCATTCAATTGTAGTCAAGCATTTAAATGACTTATTGACTTCAAGCATGCCGAAAAGAAGTCGCCAAGATAAAGGTTGTAAATGGTAACGATTCCCCTCGGAAGACAATATGATCCACGACAAATAGCCTTTAATGTTACTGCTTCAGTTTCAATTGCTCGATTTGAGCATGAGCCAGATCCGTTTGATGATTTGTTTGTTTCTTTGGATAATTTTCCTCAAATTTATGACTTAGCCAAGTCTAAATTTCAAAAGGAGGAAATGAATAAATTTTTGTTATTCAGAAGCCAGAGATTGTTAAGAGTTCCTTTGGACCAATTAAGAATTCCAACACAAGGGTCAGAGACAGAAGGTACATCTAGCAAAATGCCAGTGGAAACATCTACTCGCAAAGTCATTACACAATCAGCTGTTAACCGGCCAACTCTACATACTCAAAAGGTGGTCGTTGTTGGCAAGCCTGATGCCCAAAAGGGAAATACTGATGATAAATGATCAAAATAATCGGCCACAGCTTCATCACCAAATAAGAGAATGGCCATGACTCATGATGATGTGCAGAGTAAAAGTGTGGATCTGATAGGGCAAAAAAACCATTGAGCAAAAAACAGATACAGGGAAAGCAGACACGCAATCGGGAGGAAAAGAAACTACTGAGAAGATTATAGATTCTACTGATCTTAATGTTTCTTCTCAGTTATTGAAACAATATGATCAATTCGCTCAACAGCTGGGACTGCAAGATAAAGATAAAGAGAAAATAGAGCAGGATGTTGAAATCATTCCTGAACATCCGACAGGGCAGATTGTATTGAAGGTCGAGGAGATCCCTCCTTTAGATGTATTTTACAGCCCCAAACATAAGGCTGTTGTTAGAAGACAAAGAAAAAGAAGAAAGACAGAATAGGACATGTTTTCTACTCCATCAGAGGAGTTTATGAATATTGTTTACAAAAACAATGAGGTGAATCCATCTGAAGACCTCACAAAATTATCCCAGTATGCAGGAGCTTATAGTGCTGCGACAGTTGATAAAGCTGTAGAAGTTTCTCAGCTGATAATTCAGAAAGATCTCCACATAGCTTCACTTGAAGAGCAAGCTAAGGAAGGTCAGCAACAGATTACCCAATTGCAACAACAACTACAAAATCAGACACTCAGGTTCGAAGAGTTGGAAAAACATCTTGCCGAAGAAAAGAATAAAGTTGATGAACAGCTCTTGGGCAAACAACAACAACTAAATGAAGAAATTTCTAAGTTACAAAGTCTGTTACAAAATGAGAAAAATGCAAAAATGATTCAAGAAAAGGAATTTCAAGCAACTTTGGATAAGTTTAAAGATTTCCCGAAGTTAAGTGAATTCAAATCAGAAGCCCTTGAGGCTAATAAATTATTGTCTCAGCAATTAAATGAATTTTGTGCAAAGCTGTCACAGGCAGAACATTTTTGTGATATTACTTCATCTTTGATCCAAAATGTTATTACTCTCAGACAAGAAATAGATGATGCTGATGAAAAGATTTCCGAATTTCTCAATTGGCAAGACACAGAAAAGGGAAAAGAAGCCAATCGTCCTAGAATAGAGGAAAAACACAAAGAAATCTTGTTTACAGAATGGGAACATCAAATAATGAAAGCTGAGAGAGCAATATCAAGGGCCAGGAGTATGATGAATAATATCACGCAATTCATAAATGACAGCTTGTACTCAATCAATCTCCTTTCAGACTGTGTTCCTGGCAGTTTGCCTAAAGTGAAAGAAACTGAAAACAGATGGAGAGAAGAAATGGTGAAGAAAAGTCAACAAATCAACAAAATTCAAGCAATATCCTGGGACAGTATGTGGACTCATTTAATCAAACCAAACAATCAACAAATGGCTATCAAATTCCTTTCAAGTGCTGTCGATTGTTTAATTCCAGAATTTTCCGATGCCACCTATGCTGGACAGCTGCATTGTGAGATGAGTCATCCACCGAGACTCCAAGATATGTTGAAGATTTGCAACTTGGCTTCATCAAGCGAGAGAGAAAAACAATGAATCAGTTTCATTCAAGATAGCCTTTCAGTTTTTAATTTGATAGATTGTAGCAGTAGTAGTAGGATTTTGTTATGTAATTTCTTATTTAAATCCCTCTCATGCATTTAGAGAAGGATCGGAAGTTGTAATATTTTTTGGACTTGGAGCTAACATTTCTGTACTCCATTCCTTATTATATTTTATGAAGGATCACATCTGGTGATTTTTGTGCTGAAATTATCTTTGAAGTGTTGCATTTCTGTACCTTTGGATTTAATTTTACATCGGAGTTACTAGATCAGAGTATCACATTTCATTTGACAATCTTCAAGATGAATGAGGTATTTCTATCTGTTCACTGTTGATTTTCTCTGTTATATGGTATTCATTTGAAGAATTTGCTATCATTTATATATTTGGTTTTCATAACGTTTCCTTTTATATATCATTTCTGAGTATAATTGAAATGTTATCTTTTATAAGCATATATAGATGGTATACAATGATGAATGCAATATGCTAATATAACTCTGTTTAATTTCTTAAAGAGAGTTATCTTTATTTGTTTCTGCACATTTCAATTTAAATAATAATACATTTTCATGGTTATTATTAGATTGAAACAATCTTAAGTTGTATTCACATATAATTACCCGGGTTAGTATTAGAATTTCTTTACCAGTATTTAGCTTAAATTAGATAGTTTTATTTTAGTTAATTTAGTCCCATTTCCACCCATCCAATCTAATCCACTTAGTTACAAGGAAACTGGTCCTTTAAATCCAGTCGGAGCCACCATTCCAAACGGAAAAGGAGCTGTCTGAAGGTCCCGACCGGGTGGTTTTCCCCAAATGTTTGAAGCAGAGATTTTATAGGCTTCAAAATTTTTGGCGCTAGAAGGAGGGCCAGAGCTATGAATGGCAAGTAAATCTTTATCCACGGGCCATTCTGAGAGAAAAACACCCTCATTAACTTCTTCAATTTCTTCTGAAATTCAAAATCCTAGAGAAGAAATTGCAGAGAATATTGAGACACCCACTACCAAAAAATATTCGGACAAGCAATCTCCTGAGTCTCCTGAAGTTCAAGATTTAATCCATAAATTAAAAGGATTCTCATTATCTATTGAAGAATCTGAAATATCTGAAGGTAGTGTAAGCTCAAAATTTATTCCTTCGAAACCTCTTACTAGATTGCAAAGTGAAAAACTTGGTATTCATCCGAAAGAATTTCCTTTACCTAGTAAGGGCAAAACAAAAAGAGTTCAATCGGAAACAGAAAGTGATTCAAGTTCATCATCCCATATTCAATCACCTGTTTCTAAAACCACAACTCAACAAAGTGCAGTTGTTTCATCTTCCTCTCAAACATCATCAATCTCAACATCATCTATTCCAACAACTTCTATTCAAACACCACCAGTTACTACTACTCCTCCAATAGTCGTTCCGATAATGGCTAGACCATGGGCTACTCCAGGAGCAGTCAACATGGCTGCACCTTTACATGATTTACCAGACAATCCTGGAAAATGGCTTCCGAAATTTAGTCCAGATCTTAACATCCAAGCTAAAGAACATATTAATAACTTTATGTTGGCTGTTAATTTGAATGGAGTCACACATGAAGATGTTGTAGTCAGACTGTTCCCTTATACTCTTCAAGGAGCAGCAGGATCATGGTACTTCTCCTTACCTTCGGGATCCATAACAAGTTGGAACATTTTTGCAGATCATTTCTTAACCAAATTTGGAGATGACCGATCGATAGCTACTTTACTCAATAACCTCTCAAATTTGAAAATAGAGCCCAGAGAACCCATTAAAGATTTCAACGCTAGATTCAACAAACTCTTGAACAAAATCCACACAGATTCACAGCCCAGTGAACAGGTCAGAATAGAATGGTACATAACTGCCTTACCCTCAAACATAGCTATTTTCGTAGACAGAGCTGCAAAGCCTACATTAGCTGAAAGTATGAAAGAAGCTATTGCAGTCGAAAAATGAATTACTTCTCTGGAAAAGAAAAACGCTCTTGAGGAAAGAAAATCAAAGAAAGTCAGCTTCAAAGATGATTCAAAGAAAAAGGCCAAAGATCCATATGACATGGAAGGTTTACAAAAAGTTCTTAAAACCATGTCAAATGAAATGGTCGAAATTAAAAAACAAGTAGCTGAAACTTCTACCAAAAAACCATTCCGAAATTTTAGAAGAAACCAAGTTGAATCTAAACCTCCTAATGCAATCTCTAATGCAGAATCAGAGGAAGAAGAAGAAGAAGAAGATACATCTTTAATATCAGATGAGGAAGATGAGAATGAAGAAATCGCTGAATTACATGGAATGTGGGATTTTATTCTCCCTAATTCTGACAGTGAGGTAGAACAAGAAGCTATGCCTGTAAGTACTAGGAGTAAATCTACAACAGAGCCTATACAAATAGCTCCTAAAAAGAAAAACACAACTCCAAGTATCAAAGACAAATCCCCTGCAAAGAAAGCTTCTCCATTACCTACTCAGAATCAGCCATCTTCTTTTAACCCTCCCACATCGACAACAAAGACTTTAGTAGTGTCAGATCCTATGGAGTACAACATTGTTGAGGACATGAAAAAGATCAAAGCTAACATTTCCTTACATGAACTCAGAAAATTGAAACACCAGCAGAAGTTGTTATTGAAAGAATTAAATGCTACACCAATTGCTCCTTTACCAAGCGGTGTAGTTGCAAAAGCAGCAAGACGAACTGGTAAGCCACCAGATAAGGTAGATGCTACTGATACTGTACTCATTGGGGAAAAGTCAAATTCTCAAACTCCTCCTTTTCTTTTGACTTATGAGATGTACAATAAAAATCTGCACAATTGTTTGATTGATTCTGGAGCTTCCTCCAATATAATGCCTACTTCTGTGTGTGCCAAATTGAATATCGAACCATAGAAATTGGCAGTACATATTGTTCAATTAGATCGATCCAAAGTTCAAGTTGTAGGAGAAATCAATTCAGTAACTATCAGATTAGCTTCCGACCCTAGAATTGTCCAAAGAATTGATATTTTGATTGCTGATATTCCTGAATTCTATGGATTAGTTTTAAGTAGGGACTGGTCTACGAAACTCAATGGTTATATCTCGACTGATTATTCTCGAATGTGGCTTCCCTACAAAGGGAAACCAAATCAAATCAAAATTGAACGAGAAAAACATATGAGGCATACTGTCACTGAATTTGAACAACCTAATGAACCTGTAGCATTCAACAGCAATATTCTTGGAGGTTATTCTGCTGAATCATTTCTTGGAAACTTCAAAGCACCCCAATCACCTTTTTTTGTTAATACTTTTGTTTCTCAAGTAGAAAATTTTTCACAATCTGATTCTTCCAGAATTGTAAATACTTCTGATGTAATTGTAGGTAAGTCAATAGATAAATCTTTGTTTTGGTCATTATATTTTGATGGATCAAAGTCTAGTGATGGAGCTGGAGCATGATGCATTTTAATCGATCCAGATGGAGAGAAAACCATGCTGTCATGTAGGCTAGAATTTGAGTGTACTAACAATACTGCAGAATATGAAGCCTTGGTTCAAGGAATTTATAAAGCTATAGGGTTAGATGTTAAATACTTGAAAGTCTTTGGTGATTCTGAAATTGTCATAAAACAAGTTAGGAATATTATTCATTGCCTTTCAGGACATCTTAAACACTATCAAACCCTAGTACAAGATCTCACCACTCATTTTTTAGCATTTAATATTTCTCCTATTCCTAGGAATCAGAATACATCAGCTGACTTGTTAGCTAATGTTGCATCTAAACTTCTACCTGCTGAAGACTGCAGTCCTGATAGGTTTTCTGTAGAATTAATTTTTCGTCCATCTGTCCCAGACAATGTCACAAATTGGAGAGTTTTCTATCATGATCAAGATATTCTAAATTTCATGACTTCGGAGAAATCATATGATGAGCAAATTATTGACGAAGAAGATCATGATTTACAAATTGCTTCAAAAGGTAATGAAAATCCCATTCCGAAATCTATTGTTAAATTGGAGGACTTATATGATATTAAGGACAGATTCAAGAAAGTCACTAATACCAAGCTTCAAAGTTCCACTTTGAAGTTTGAATTAGTGAATCTTGGTTCTGATTCCAAACCTCAAAATGTTAATTTAGGACTTAATTTAACATCAGAGGAAAGGAATGCTTTCATTAAACTGTTGAACAAATATAAAAATGTTTTTGCTTGGAATTATGATGATTTAAAAACGTATGATACTTCGGTTATTCAACATACAATTCCAATGCTTCCTGATATTAAACCTGTTCAACAAAAGATAAGGAAAGTTCATCCAAATCTTGAAGGTCAAATCAAATCAGAACTTAATAAACTTTTAAAAGCCAAAATCATTTTTCCTGTCAGGCACTCCAATTGGGTTTCCAATATGGTACCTGTAAGGAAGAAAAATGGTGATATAAGAATCTGTATTGATTTCAGAAATTTAAACAAGGCATGTTTAAAAGATAATTTCCCATTACCAACTATGGAACAGATTCTTCAAAAGGTAGCTGGTTCTGAACTTATGTCCTTTCTTGATGGATTTTCAGGCTATAATCAAGTCTTAGTTCATCCAGATGACAGATTGAAAACAACTTTCAGAACAAAATGGGGAACTTATGCTTATCAAAAAATGCCTTTTGGATTAATAAATGCAGGAGCAACTTTCCAAAGAGCCATGGACATAGCGTTTAAAATTCTGATCAATAAATCAGTTGTTGTTTACCTTGATGACATAACAGTATTCTCAAAAAAGATAACCAATCATCTACATGATCTAAAGCAAATATTTGAAAGATGTAGAAGGTTTGGTATTTCCTTAAATCCAAAGAAATCTTTCTTTGCTTTGGATGAAGGAAAAATTTTAGGATTTGTTGTGTCGAAAGATGGTATATACATTGATCCAGATAGAGTAAAAGAGATCTCTGATATTTCTTTACCTCATAACAAAAAATCCATGCAATCATTTCTTGGACAGATCAATTTTGTAAAAAGATTCATTCCTGATTTTTCTTTAATTGTTTTACCTATGCAAAATATGATCAAGAAGAATTCGGTATTCAAATGGGGGAATAAAGAGAAAGAATCCTTTGAGGCAATCAAACAAGCAATCATTAATGCACCAGCATTGAGTACCCCGGATTTTTCTAAAGATTTTATTTTGTATACCTTAGCCACTGAGACATCCTATGCAGCTGTTTTAACACAACTCAATGATCAGAAAATTGAAGCACCAATTTCTTTCTTTAGCTCAAATCTGCAAGGAGCTGAACTGAATTATTCTGATGTTGAAAAACAAGCCTTTGCTGTGTTCAAATCAATCAAGCATTTCAGACCTTTTCTCTTAAAAACTCATACAAAAATCATTGTCCCATTCTCTGCAGTGAGACAATTATTAATTCAGAAAGAAGTAGGAGAAAAACGAGCTAACTGGGTAACAGCTTTACAAGAATATGATGTTGATATTAAACCAGCTAAGATTGTTAGAGGACAAGGTTTTTGCAGATTATTAGCAGGAGCTCATAACATACCAGAAAATGAAGATTCAAATCAAGATATTCAATTAAATCAGATAAGTATTACGGATTCTGAATCTCAGTATGCTGATCTCATTTATTACTTAAAAAATGGGTATGCTCCTTCTGATCTCAACTATAAGAAAAAACGTGCTTTAAGATTAAAAGCTATTAAATATGAGATCATTGATAATGTGTTATTTAGAAAAAATTATGATTCAATTTTATTAAGATGTCTTGAAAAGACTGAAGCTGAAAAGGTTTTGCAGGAGTTGCATGATGGACCAGCAGGAGGTCATTTTGGAGGTGATACCACAGCCCACAAAATAATTCGTGCTAGCTATTATTGGCCTACCCTTTTTAAAGATACACATGACTATGTGAGAAAGTGCAGAATCTGTCAAACTGCAAGTGGAAGACAAAGGAAACCAGCTTTTCCTTTGCAACCAGTAAGTATTGAGCAACCATTTGAACAATGGGGGCTGGACATTATTGGTGAGATAGTACCTCATTCTTCCAAGCAGCACAAGTACATTCTTACTGCAACCGATTACTTTACAAAATGGGTAGAGGCAATCCCTTTGAAGGTAGCCAATTCTGATGCAATTATTGATTTCATAGATCAATTTATCATAACGAGGTTTGGAGTACCTCAAGCTCTTGTCTTTGATAATGCATCTTATTTTTCTGGAAACAGTTTAATAGAATTTGCAGTTAAAAGAGGTTTTAAACTCAAATATTCAGCAAATTATTACCCACAAGGTAATGGTTTGGCTGAATCCACTAACAAAAATCTCATCAAAATTATTAAAAGGACTATTGATCAAAATAAAAAGAATTGGCATAAATCTTTAATCTTTGCATTATGGGCTGATTGTATTACTGAAAAAGCTTCAATAGGAACTTCACCTTTTAATTTAGTTTATGGAAAAGAAGCTGTGATACCATCAAATTTAACTCTTCCATCATTATCCCTAGTACGATTTATTGAAGAAAATCCTTCTTCATCCATTCAATTGAGATATGATCAAATCCTTAAACTAGAAGAAGAAAGAGATAAAGCTAAAAATGTTCATGAAAAACATCAGCAGCTTGTAAAATCTTCTTTTGATGCAAGTTCTACCGGCTCAAAAATTTTGTCAATTGGTGATATTGTTCTAAAATGGGATAAGGCACATGAAGAAAAAGGTAAGCATACCAAATTTCAAAAAATGTGGCTTGGACCATTTCAGATCATTGAAAAGATAGGCTCAAATACATTCATACTCCAAGATCTAACAGGTAAGAGAGAATCTCTTCCTGTAAATGGGCTTATCTTGAAGAAATTATTTTCATAAGGAGGTAACCCCTTCTTAAACTGTACATATTCCTTTCTGCAAAGTTTTTAATTGTTTTTGCAAATAAAGGTTGTTAGTAAGTCTCTAATTGACTGTTTACTTGATAGAAAAATTCTTAAGAAGAATATTATAAATATTTATTTGGTGTAAATGAGAATTTTTAAAGAAATGATTATATTCTTTTGATAGTTTTAAATAAGATGTTAAACTTTGAAAGATTATACCAATTATTTGCATGATCTTTTTGAAAAAACTTGAGAGAAATGTAAATCATTATAAGTTTATTAAGCAGAGAGAGGTTATCTATAAAAGTAAAGATTATTCAAGTCTTGGTACTCAAAAAACTCAGAAAATTGTCATCCATTGATTCTTAAGGATAAAACTAGTTCACCCCATTCATTTAGGTTGTGATTTTTTAGAATATAATTCTTAGAAATTATGTTAAAATTTTTAAGAGATAAGAGGTCTCATCATGAGCCAACTTACCATATTCATAAGAAATAATAAAACTAACATTACCAATACTGCATATCAAAACAGGGTAATGGCTTATAAATATAAGACAAGGGGTCTCATCACGAGCCAGCTTGTTCAGTTTAATTATAACTATTGAATGGCATTGTTATCAACTGGCTACCAAACCAAAACAATGACTCTTAAAAATAAAAAAATAAATAAAAGACAAAAAACATGAGATAATGTGTCTTATGAATTTATCTTTTAAAAAAAGTCATAATCTTAGTTGAATGGGACAATGAATAGTTAATGGTTAAAAGGTAACCCTGTCGAGACTATAAATGTTTGCAGGCAGCAGAGGCAATACCTATGACAATAGAGTATATTATAAAACCAAACTTGGAGAAATCCACTTACTTCATTATTAATACCAATCAAAGCTTAAGATAACCCAAAATGTTTTTATTCTCAAGAAATTAGAAATAAATTGTTAATAATTTTTATTCTTTTTCATAAGTTAGATTTTATTTTTGATTATCCTAGGATAGTTTTCATTATCTTTAAAAATCTTTACTTACTTAAAATATAGTATTCATTTTATTTTTCAGAGATAGCTGGTTCTTTCAGTGAATCGCCAATTGTTGTACTATACAACAACCCTCCCTTTTTCTTAAAAATTTAGAAATAAAATTCATTTAGAAATAGGGTCCCTTTCTCTTTTTATAGAAATAAAAGACTTAGAAATAAAGATTCATTGTTTTGAAAAAACTCATCTTTTGTTTACTAACCAAATACAACATTCAAAACTTCTGATCCGATCCAATATAGAAGGCCTTATCATAAAAAAACAAATCAAGTTTAAAAGTCCAATCGCAATCGGAGAATCGGAGGAAACCCTTAAATGAAGTTTCATATACTTATTTCAAATCCTTCGATGCGATTAGTTCGATCGGAAATCTTCAATCCCTAAGAGTTTAAATTATTTATTCGTATAACTTCTGATGCGATGCGGCCAGTCGCAATCGAATGATCGGGATATTCTTTAATAAACTCTTTACGGTCAATTGAAATTCCCCGATCCGACGCGCGTTATTACAATAAACGCTTTCAAAAGAAAATCAAACATTTGTTCGTTTAAATTTTATATGGTAGACCCCACCATTGGAAATCGGAAAAGTTTTCAATCGGAATCGGCCAATCGAGAAAAACGTATTGTGATGTTTATGTGCCATTCGAAAACTTTCGATGCGATTGATAAATGTCATTTATTACATGCGAAAAGTTCAGAATGGATGAATATTTTAATATTTCACAAGCGCCAAATCTCTGTTTGTACGAGGGCATTCAATAACAAATCGAATGAATATTGTTAATGATTTGGTTTTTAATACGTGAGTGTGACCCAAAAGGAGCATTTACGCGGTATACGAAACAAATAAATAAAAAATCATAAGTTCATAAATCATCCCGTTTGAGTTGCTTGTTTGTCACGACTGAGAGTTTATTGTCTTGCAGAGCCAAAGAACACTAAGCCCTTTCATTCACAGACAAAGGGAAGCAATAGCAAACGCAGAAATGTCGAATAGAGCAAGAAGAAACAAGATTGTCGTTCCAGTTAAGTTTGTTGAGACTCCTACGGTTTCAAAAGAAAAGCCCACAAAACTAAGATTAGTCACAGATACATCATGCCAGGGGCTTGGGAGTATGACGTGGGAAGGAGTCTACAACCTATTAGAAAGAGAAAACCCCAAGGTCACAGTGGAAAAGGCATCGGTTCCGGACGAAGATAGCTCAGATTCCGACTCTGAGATCACTGAAAAATCACTCGCAAATTCATTTTTGCATCGAATTGCAGCCAGAGCGAGCATCATGCCTTATTATGATGCAGTTCGATGGGTTATTGACAGTGTGAAGATACAAGACAGAACGTTTGTTTCAGCATCTGGAGTGTCTTTTGGCTCGTTTAAAGCAGAAGACCTAAAGGCAATGTATCACCTTCCAGACCCGCAGAAGGTGTATAACAAGGAGTTTATCAAAGACTTTGCTGATAATAACAAATTCCAATCTGACCCTATCAGAGATTGGAAGAAAAATCCAGAGAAGCACCGAAATGAAGCGTCCGGTATGTATTCTGTAGATTCCCTTTTACCTCCATATTGCTATGCCACTGCCATGATGTGTAGATTATTTGGCAATGATAATTCAGCTAGGTTTTCTATACAAATGGTCCCATTAATCCTAGCTGCTGTGAATTCCGACATTATGGATTGGGCTGTTATTCTTTCTGATAGAATGGCCAATAGGATACTTGAATACAGACAAGAAAAAACCGCTGGAAATTCCACTCCCTTTTTATTTTGTGCCTATATTCTTGATGCTCTTTGTTTTAATTCCGAGTTTCCCTTATTTGGATGGAAATGGACTCCCAAAGACCCTACCCCAATTCATATTTATCATAAACTGCTTTGGAAGGTTCATTTCCAAGATAATTTATATAGAATCTGCCATGGTTTCCTTATCCCTGTTTTCCAAACCATTTTTAATCGCTTCCCTCCTAGATTCTCTGATAAAGCTAAGGCCGACTTATCTGCAATAGGAGATTGGTTTGGGGAGGAGAAATTTACATACATCAGGGTTTTTGGTAGTATTTTGGAACCACAGGTTCTTCCTCTTATTGTTCCAGACAAACTTCTTGCTCAAGAAATTTCCTATCAATTAACAGTTGAAGGAATATCCAGGTCTTTAAATAACAGTAAGAAGAGAATGTGGCCTCAATTCCCATTCAATTGTGGTCAGTTTACTTTAAATGATTTCAAGCATGCTGAAAAAGAAGTCGCCAAGATAAAAGGTTGTAAATTTGTGACCATTCCTGGAAGACAATATGATCCACAACAGATAGCCTTTAATGTTACTGCTTCAGTTTCAATTGCTCGATTTGAGCATGAGCCAGATCCGTTTGATGATTTGTTTGTTTCGTTGGATAATTTTCCTCAAATTTATGATTTAGCCAAGTCTAAATTCCAAAAGGAGGAAATGAATAAATTTTTGTTATTCAGAAGCCAGAGATTGTTAAGAGTTCCTCTGGACCAACTAAGAATTCCAACACAAGGGTCAGAGACAGAAGGTACATCTAGCAAAACGCCATTAGAAACATCTACTGGAAAAGTCATTACACAATCGGCTATTAACCAGCCAACTGTACATACTCAAAAGGTGGTCACTGTTGGCAAGCCTGATGCTCAAAAGGGAAATACTGATGATAAATCCGATCAAAATACTGGTCAGCAGTCTACTGCTCAAACAACAAAAAAATGCACAAGTACTGATGATGATGTGCATAATCAAAAAGGTGGATCGGATAGCAAAACCATTGAGAAAAAAACAGATACAGGGAAAGCAGACATGCAATCAGGAGGAAAAGAAACAACTAAGGAGATTATAGATTCTGCTGATCTTAATGTTTCTTCTCAGTTATTGAAACAATATGATCAATTCGCTCAACAACTGGGACTGCAAGATAAAGATAAAGAGCAAATGGAGCAGGATGTTGAAATCATTCCTGAACATCCAACAGGGCAGATTGTATTGAAGGTCGAGGAGATCCCTCCTTTAGATGTATTTTACAGCCCCAAACATAAGACTGTTGTTAGAAGACAAAGAAAAAGAAGGAAGATAGAACAGGACATGTTTTCTACTCCATCGGAAGAGTTTATGAATATTGTTTACAAAAACAATGAGGTGAATCCATCCGAAGACCTCACAAAATTGTCCCAGTATGCACGAGCTTATAGTGCTGCGACAGTGGATAAAGTTGTAGAAGTTTCTCAGATGATAACTCAGAAAGATCTCCATATAGCTTCACTTGAAGAGCAAGCTAAGGAAAGTCAGCAACAGATTACTCAATTGCAACAACAACTACAAAATCAGACACTCAGGTCCAAAGAGTTAGAAAAACAGCTTGTTGAAGAAAAGAAGAAAGTTGATGAGCAGCTCTTAGGTAAACAACAACAACTTAATGAAGAAATTTCCAAGTTACAAAGTCTGTTACAAAATGAGAAAAATGCAAATATTGTACAAGAAAAGGAATTTCAAACAACTTTGGATAAGTTTAAAGATTTCCCGAAGTTAAGTGAATTCAAATCAGAAGCCCTTGAGGCTAATAAACTATTGTCTCAGCAATTGAATGAATTTTGTGCAAAGCTATCACAGGTAGAACCTTTTTGTGATATTACCTCATCTTTGATCCAAAATGTTATTACTCTCAGACAAGAAATAGATGATGCTGATGAAAAGATTTCCAAATTTCTCAATTGGCAAGATACAGAAAAAGGAAAAGAAGCCAATCTTCCTAGAATAGAGGAAAGACACAAAGAAGTCTTGTTTACAGAATGGGAACATCAAATAATGAAAGCTAAGAGAGCAATATCAAGGGCCAGGAGTATGATGAATAATATCACGCAATTCATCAATGATAGCTTGTACTCAATCAATCTCATTTCAGACTGTGTTCCTGGCAGTTTGCCTAAAGTGAAAGAAACTGAAAACAGATGGAGAGAAGAAATGGTGAAAAAAAGTCAACAAATCAACAAACTTCAAACAATATCCTGGGACAGTATGTGGACTCATTTAATCAAACCAAACAATCAAAAAATGGCTATCAAATTCCTTTCAAGTGCTGTCGATTTTTTAATTCCAGAATTTTCCGATGCCACCTATGCTGGACAGCTGCATTCCGAGATGAGTCATCCACCGAGACTCCAAGATATGTTGAAGATTTGCAACTTGGCTTCATCAAGCGAGAGAGAAAAACAATGAATCAGTTTCATTCAAGATAGCCTTTCAGTTTTTAATTTGATAGATTGTAGCAGTAGTAGTAGGATTTTGTTATGTAATTTCTTATTTAAATCCCTCTCATGCATTTAGAGAAGGATCTGAAATTGTAATATTTTTGGACTTGGAGCTAACATTTATGTACTCCATTCCTTATTATATTTTATGAAGGATCACATCTGGTGATTTTTGTGTTGAAATTATCTTTGAAGTGTTGCATTTCTGTACCTTTGGATTTAATTTTACATCGGAGTTACTGGATCAGAGTATCACATTTCATTTGACAGTCTTCAAGATGAATGAGGTATTTCTATCTGTTCACTGTTGATTTTCTTTGTTATATGGTATTCGCTTGAAGAATTTGCTATCATTTATATATTTGGTTTTCATAACATTTCCTTTTATATATCATTTCTGAGTATAATTGAAATGTTATCTTTTATAAGAATATATAGATGGTATACAATGATGAATGCAATATGATAATATAACTCTGTTTAATTTCTTAAACAGAGTTATCTTTATTTGTTTCTGCACATTTCAATTTGATTAATAATACATTTTCATGGTTATTATTAGATTGAAACAATCTTAAGTTGTATTCACATATAATTACCCGGGTTAGTATTAGAATTTCTTTACCAGTATTTAGCTTAAATTAGATAGTTTTATTTTAGTTAATTTAGTCCCATTTCCACCCATCCAATCCAATCCACTTAGTTACAAGGAAACTGGTCCTTCAAATCCAGTCGGAGCCACCATTCCAAACGGAAAAGGAGCTGTCTTAAGGTCCCAACCGGGTGGTTTTCCCCAAATGTTTGAAGCAGAGATTTTCTAGGCTTCAACAGGGTGGAGATCGATGCCAACACCACCCTATCCTTATAGTGGAGAACCTCATCCTTCCAATAGTAATCTTCTAAGAAATTAGGATCTACTTGTAATTTGTTAATGAGCTGAGATAAGTAAGGTTGGGAGAACCATTCGTGATGGGCTTCTTCAATCTAATCTGGTATAGATAGAGAGAGGGATAATAGGGTGCCCTTGTCTTGAAATTGGCATGATAAGGCATCAACCACTACATTGTCACGCCCATTCTTGTAAATTATCTCATAATCATATCCCAACATTTTGCAAGCTATTTATTTTATTGTGGCAATAATAGACACTTCTCTAGAAAATATTTTAGGTTATGATGGTCAATGCGGATTTGGAAATGAAACCCCAATAAGTATGGTATCCAATTGTCTACTGCACGTAATATGACCATCATTTATTTATCATATGTAGATTGACCCAGATGTTTTCCATTGATTTTTTACTGATGAAAGCCAAGGTTCTACCTTCCTGCATTAATATTGCGCCAATGCCCATACCTGAAGCATCACTTTCAATCAGAATAGATTTGGTGAAGTATGGTAAGGCCAATACCGGAGTGGAGCACACAGCCTATTTGAGAGCCAAGAAGGCTTGTTGAGCTACGTCAATCCAGAGAAATTATTTTTTCTTCAGGATATTAGTGAGGGATCGGGAAATGTGTCCATAATTACGGAAACAATTACGATAGTAGCCAGTGAGGCCCATCAATCCTCGAAAAATCTTCAAGGTTTTTGGTTGGGTCCAATATTGCATTTCCTAAATCTTTTTCAAATCAAACCTCACTCTGTCACGACCCATAATGTGTCCCAAATACTCTACTTCTTCTATGCCAAATGAGAACTTGGATAATTTGACAAATAATTTGTGATCTTGGAGCAATTGCAATATTTGGTCAAACATGTTGAAGGTGTTTGTCCCATGTTATGTTGTAGATGAGAATGTCATCGAAAAATTCCAAGACAAATTTTCTGAGATATGGTTTCTAAAGGTGGTTCACGAGGCTCGAAAAAGTGGATGGAGCATTACAGAGACCGTATGGCATGATCAGGAATTCATAATGGCCTTCATGAGTTCATAAGGATGTCTTGGGAATTTCAACTTCCTTCATGTGTATTTGGTGATAGCCCAAGAAGAGGTCTATCTTAGTAAAACATTTAGCACCATGCAGTTCATTAAGCACATCATTTGATACTGGAATAGTAAATTTGTCCTTGATAGTGAGCTTGTTAAGGGCCCTAAAGTCGAGACACATGCACAATTCTCCATATTTCTTTAGAAAAACGACCACTGGAGATGAATATGGGCTAGCGCTGGGATGAATAACATTGGCTTCAAGGAGTTCCTTGATGATTTTTTCAATTTCATTATTTTGTACAAAAGGATATCAATAAGGGTAGACATTTGGCGGTTGGGCACCCGGGAGCAAAGGAATGTTATGATCATGTTCACCCCTAGAGGGTGGGAGCTCCTTAAGTTTGTCAAAGACCCGCTAGTGGAGATCTATTACCTATTTCATTTTAAGATGAATATGAGGAGGAGTGGATTAAATGGCCTGGATTCCATTAAATTGGGCTACGATCCCATGATGGCCCTTTTTTAAAAGCTTCTCCATTCGATGTGAGCTGATGATAGTAGGAGCATCTGCCTAGAGTCCCATTGATGTATGAGTGTGGTCATTCTTCTTAAAGATCATATATAACTCATGGAAATCCATTGTGATAGGGCCCAGTGTGTGGATCCATTCAACACCAAGGAAAACGTTGCAACCACCCATTTGAATGGAGAACCTGTGGGGTTTGAGGTGATAATCCCCCTTCTGAAGATTAATCTTTTCACAGTGTCCTTCACATTTCATGACCCCCCCCCCCCCCCCAATCAGTGATAAGGACATGGAAATTAGATACCGGGGCCATACAAAATAATGAACAACTTCTGCTACTCTCTTATGGAAAAAGTTTGAGTGTTTTGACACTATTAATCAACACCACTACTAGTCTATGTTTAATAAAACCTTAGATGTTGAGGGTCTGGGGTGAAGAAATTCTAGCCAAGGCATGTAGTGATATAACCAATTCATCTGGAACTTCACTCACTTCTTCCTCAGGCACTTCAATGGATGGAGCTTCATCGGCTAAACTTTTTTTAGTAGCGTCAATTTGAAATAATTTTGTTTCTTTGCATTTATGTCATGGGGAGTACTTGTTATCACAAAATTAGTAGATTCCTCGTTCCCTTCTTTCGGCCATTTATGTCGACGACACCTTTTGAACCTTAAGAGTTTGGGTGGGGCCCGTAGCATGGGTGGGATGTGCCTTTGTGATGAAATTTGGACGATTGGAATGGGAATTTAAGGTGACCTCTTGATATAAGGCCTTGCGACAACATCCAATCAATTAGTTGGGTGATGCATTTAGACATGGGCTTGGATGGATTCCTTTAGGCCAGTGATGAAACATTCAAAGTAAAAGGAATATCCTAGCCCTTTAGTTCTGATGCCCATTTTTTCAAAAGTTGCAATGTATTCCCTTACTATACTTGTTTTCCTGAGCTTAGTGAGATGGCCCAAAAAGTGAGCTTCTCGATCAAAGCAATCACAAATGAATTTTGAGAGCATGTTCCAAGTTGGCCTCCCTTGATAACATTTTTGATGCCACTGCCACCATTTCCATATCTCTTGGTCCAAGTAAAGGGCTACCAAATGTAATTTAGTTCCATCCTCCCAGATATGATTAAGGAGGAAATATTGTTACATTTGTGCCACCCATACTGTGGGGTTAGATCCATCAAATTTGTATATGTACAACTTGGGTGACCAGTGGCTTGAAGATTGGTGATCTCTATGGAAATGAATGTGATGGTTGGATTATGCTTTTTTGTGTGCATTAAGACTATGTGCTTCCCTCATGGGTTTGTGAGGCATCTTTATACATTCCAATACTTTTGCAAGCTGGGTGGTAATGGACACCTGGAATTCATTGAATTTTTTTCTCAAGGTTGTCGACCTTCTCGAAAGCCCCTTTTGCAACCATGACTTGAGACTTAATACCAAGCATACACTAGCCTCGGTCAAATTTTAAACTTAATTAAGAGTAGTATGCTTGGAAAGAGGAAAATCTCAGGAGTCTAGTAACATGGGTCACTTGAACTTGCGTCGGGAAAAAATTGGGCCCACTTCAAAATTGGGGGCTTACAAGTGAATGATACCACTATGACTAGCTCATTGTCCTAAATATTATGGGCTAAGTCTCTTGCAAGCATCACAAGATGGCCCCAGATTTAGTACTACAAAATGTGCTATGATAATATTATGGGGTAGGTCTTGGTACTTGAGAATGTGTTGCAACAATATGATCTGGACTATGGCAGCCAAAACCCTCACTGCAAAAAGAGTCTTATATGCACTATGAAAACCCTAACTATTGAATCTTCTAAGTAAAGTGGCAAAAAAACCCCAAATGTTGTATTTTATCTAGATAACGGCAGTCGAACCCAAAAAATTGGATTTGATCTAAACGAAAAGGTAGGGGGTGATATTTAGATAGTTGAGGAAACTATGGTATAAAAGGAATGTCAGATGCTACTAATTGCAATATACGCAAGGGACCAACAATAATACTCGGCCCAATCTTTCAGGGTGCTAACTAAGGAGGATCGATTATACCCTTAGCCGTATTACCCGAATACCCTATTGTACGTGCGAGTAATCTCCCTGAGTGTTGTTCTCAATTTACTATAGTAGCAAGATGACCGACGACTTATCTAAGCTTAGGTTCCAGGTTACCCTAGGGGGCTTTCCAATATATCCAAGAGTACATGGAAGTGTATTCCGTGTGTGGTTCCGTCTAATGTGCTACTACTCGAAGGGATACCCACATGGTTTACAAGGGATTCCAACAAACATGATCACCTCTTGTATTTCATGCATGCATGCCTCCCAAAATTCGCAGGTTTATGCACTCAATGATATATCTCGTGGTTAAAATATGTCGGAACATGTCTCTAGCCTAAAAAACAATTCTGTGAAAATTGGAGGTATAACTCACCCTGGAAAGTATTGTGATACCACTTGTTATGTACTTGACCTATGAAAAAATTAGAATACCATAAATACGAAACAATATGGCTCAAAACACAGAAATATCACATGAAATGAGACAAGTTGAAAATATATTTTATTATTCTGAAGCAGAATACAATTTTCACTTGCCTCTTCGAGGGGGAAACCTCAAACATAGTACAGCTAAGTTAAAATAAGACTCGATACTTCTTCCCTTGATATCTAAGACTATTTATAGCTTTATGACATCAAAAACCTTAACTACTAGTGGTCCCTTGCATAACGTGAGTTAAGCACTTTATTTATTAACTATGACCCATTTATAACTAATTGTGGTCCATTTTCTATAATGTGGGTCAACCACTTACAATTGTTATTAATGCGGATAACTGCTTACGAGATTTATTCAATGATTATGATGATGATTATGATGATGGTTAACATCCACTGAGACCAAACTTTGGTCTATCGGATCTATAATTTTTTTAGTTCTTATTTGTTTGTTTGGCTTCTCGTCTTTCTTGGTGATATTGGTGTTGTAGATTTCTTTTTCTTCTCTACAGTCATCCAACTTCCTTTATCTTGCACCTCCTTCATCTCTTCTAATTCTTGGGACACTGGTGTCTTATCTTCGAAATCTGGGAGATATTATTTGTTGCTAAATGAAGATTTATTTTGCATGGTATTTGAATCCTCATAATTGTTGATGCTTGAGGTGCTGTTGAGTTCGTTTTTTTGTTGTTGGGCGGGGCTTTCCCCCTGCTCATTGTTTAGTCAATTTAGTGTTCCTAAATTGCTTCCATTAATTATCAACCAGGGCTTGTAACTTTGATGAAGTGTGGTGCACTATATGTGCTTAAGAAACCTACTCCTTACTTTGTTGTATGTGTTTTTCTCATTGTTTTAGGGGTTTTGTATTTTTACTCCTTAGTGTGCTATCCTAGGCTAAAAAGTGACAATAAATCTAAAGGAAGAAAAAGGAATGTTATGGAACTACGTTAAAAAGAAATCAAAGTTTTATGGAAAAATTCGAAGGCCTAGTTCTAGACAAAAAAAAAGATAAAGAAAGTACGTCAATTAGTAAGTAAACCTAATCCATGGATTTATAACTCAATTGAGATTTGAGAAACGAAAATAGGGAATGAAATTGATAACTCAAACACTGCATTGAATCTAATCATTTAGTCATTCTTGCAAATTATATTTAGATTAGTTTATGTCAGAATGACCTTTAAAGAGATTTTTTTGTGGCAATGGAATGAGGATCTTCTATCTATAATCAACTAAGTAAACAATAACTCAAAACATTGTATTAAATCTAATCATTTAGTCATCCTTGCAAATCATATTCAGATTAAGTTCTGTCAGAATGACCTTTAAGAAGATTGTTTTGATGCAATGAAATGAGGATATTCTAACTACAACTAATTAAGTGAATAACTAACTTATCAAGTCTCATCCAATCCTGAAGCCTTCACTCCTTGGTATGGCTCTTGGACAAATCAATTATTCTCTTAATTTTAGTAAGCAAATGATAGAAAGAATGAAATGCTAAACAATTACTGTTTCTATAAGTCACTAACCATTTTAATATAAGATTTGAAAATAGGAAAAATTGGCTTTTACTTGGTTGAACACAACAATTGTCAACTATGAAAGATACAAAATGAAATCTAAACAATTACTGTACCTATAAGTCACTAACCATTCAGTTGTAAAGATTTGGTAATATAGACAAACAATTTTTACTCAGTTGGACACAGCAATTGTCAATTATGAAAGCAATAAACTTGATCATAAGTAGAAAGAAATATTAAACAAAGAAATTGAAGTAAACCTAGCTAGAAAGCATAAAAACCTCCTTAGGCAGCAAGGGTCCTCTGCTACCAATTCGGTGAATTCCTTAGCTCCAGAAGTGCAATCAAACCAGCATTTGATGACTGAACTTATTTATTGATAAACTCACAAATCTACATCCCATTCCATCTCAAGCCTTGTTACAAAACACTTTATAATCTCTTCTCTTATTCTCCTCTTTTTTCACACCCTTGATAGGAGAAAGCTTCTCCTATTTATACAAAAATATGAGAAGTTATATCATTAATGAGAGTCCATGAATCTCTCCCTCTATCTCTAGAGTTACAATCAAAATAGGAAATGATAAGACACATGTATTTTAAGAGTTTCAATAAAAATAAGAAATGAGACACATATCTTCTTAGAGTTTCAATACAAAAAAGAAATGAGACACATATCCTCATGATCCCATGATCTTCTCCACTCAAATTCGAATTTGGATTTGGGAGGCCACATAAAGGTCTTTTAGAAGCTTTCTTTTGACCTACACATGTCATAAAACTCATAAAACATATATAGATATATGAAACTATGTTAATTTTCTAGTTTCTAATCATAAATTCACTTTAAACACATAAAATAAATAACTTTGGAAGACAAAGATCCTAACCCATATATCTATGAAAATGGTTATTTGATGTAGGTTTTTAGGTCAGATAGTATGAAATGAGAGTTGAATGGTTATGACATAATGGAAATATGTATGAATATCGAAAACACTTTTGAGACTCAACATACCCCCCAACTGAAGTTGTTGCATGTCTTCATGCAACTATTGCAATGATTCATTTGTCCATGAGTTGATATTTTATGAGTTTTGAATCATATTGATCCGTTCCAAACTTTTCTTTATGATATTTTCTTTTGGCAAAGTATAATACATTTGATTGATTTTTTTTTTTTTTTGGGTTGGTTCTTGTGTGACAACCGATTTTTGAGCAATGGTTCTTGTGTAACAATGCTTTATTTTCTTTGTTGCATCAAAGTTTATGAAAACATTTAGAATAAAATACTTCATCAATGAATCGATCATTTGCAAGACATATAATCTTTTGGATCATGTTGCAACAATAGTTGGTTGGGAAGTATATGCGGGTGGGAATGAAATGAAAATGTGTGATAGTGTATGACATATGAATATGAAATTATGTCTCTTCCCCCCAACTAAAGATAAGACAATGTGAAAAAGGGAGTGAGGATTTTTTTCCAAAGTTACAATTTTAGCATTCTAAAGAATTACATGACTAAAAATTTAAAAACCACATACCTTCACTTACCTTAAATGTGGATAAGTTGTGTATGCTAAAAAATGTGGTTGTTGATGTTGTTGGATCATGAACTATGTAAACAAAGGAATTTGATCTGCTTCTTTGTTCTCTTTGTTTTCTTTGTGCTGATGACAAGATTGGGATCTTTATTGCTGATGATACAAATTGATTCCTACTGCAAACTGTTGAAATGATGTAGTCTTCAATCGTTACAAAATTCGATGGTACAATTATAGTCATGCGAATAAATGTGTTGATGTCGAGCATGAAGAGAAGTCATCGGATTACCGACCATTGATAAATTTCATTAACCAATGCGAGACAAACTCACCATTAATGTCAATGAGTGCCAAGGTACCTAAGTACATCTTGCAAAGTGCGAATAGATGGGTTGATGTCGAGCTACTTGTAAGATTTGATGATCAAGGGACATCGATGTATTCCCATGATTGTCAGTAAGAGAACTTGTCATCAATGCATACAAGCCTCAAGGTACTAATAATGACTCTAGTCTTGGACCTAGATAATGTGCTGATGTCGATAGGCCAAGACATATTAGAAGCAAGACCTTAAGGAATCTTCTATCATCTAACGCAAGCATGAAAGAATAATTTTTGAAGGACTATCGATTCAATAATTTGCATTGAAGAAAGGTTTATTTGCAAAATGAAATGGATAGGAAAAGGAAAATGGAAATGGATGATGAAAAATAGAAAATGACAATGGGAAATAAGCATGTAGGTGAGCTTCTTGCTTTTATTTGTAGAGTAGACAAAAAGTAATAGAAAGTGTACGTGAATGAAGGAAAATGAACAACTAACTCTTGTTGGGAAAATAATGGTGGCTTGCTTTGAATTTCTTGGTTGGATTTACAATTCAAAAAGGGAAGAAAAGTAATGGTCTTGATGGATATGAACATGGACTTGTTCTTATGTTTCTCATGAAATCAGTCCTTTGAAAACCAATTGTGCGCTCAATTAGTTTCCTTCAATGATCATTCGATCATCCCAAATCTGCAAAAAAACTTGACATAAAGAACATAAGTGTGTTAAAAAAGAAGTAGCTAATTTCTTTCTGATTCTTACGCAAAAATTAAATGTCAAATAAAACAGATTAAGGTAAATCAAAAATTTCTATATTTGGTTCAATTCATGATATCGATAACAATCCCTTTTTAAAGAATAACCATGAAAAATAAATCAACTCCCTATTGTCAGATGACTTCATGCATTGTGCTTAATAAAACAATTGGCATCACAAAGATTCATTGTGTCCTGCAAGTTAAAACTTAATAGAAGAATACACATTAACAATATTAATGCCAAATGTTCAGAAATCCTCTAAATAATCTTCCAATTGTCCTGCAAGCCATTATTAAGAAGAAATTATATATATATTTTTTCTTTTAAATAATATATATATATATATATATATAGCATGGATGAAATAATCATCTTTATGAATATTTTTGAAACAAAGTCATGCCAATGCCTCTTTCATGCAAGATAAAAATAAAAAGCTTGAAATTTCAAAATTCAAGTTCCTGACTATGAAGAAGATGGAGGCAGAATCCTTCTTAATTTATACAACTTGCATTTGATGCACATGTGATAATGTCTGTGTCTCAAATAATCCATTTGTCACTCATCATGTGCCACCACAGATGAATTCAGTCACATTCTCCTTCAGATAAGGAAATTATATCCTTGATTATTCCTCAAAATCGAATTTTATAAAACCGTGACTGTTTACATAAAAAAAAAAAAAAACCGTTTTTCTCTCACACACACTGCAAATTAGTGCTCTCAATAACCCTTAATTTCTCCCAAATGGCTGCGAATTTCAGAAATTTATTATAAGATTACCTAATTCACCCCGTTCCAGAAAAAACCCATGTTTTATTTTTTTCTAATTTGTCTCTTTTTTCTCATAAAATGTGTTTTAAAATCGGGTGTTTTTAACAATTACGCATTTCGTTTTCTGGAAATTACTTCTGCAATAAAATTGTTGTGGTTTGATTTGTTTTTATTTGCAGGTTTTGAAGTGTAATGGCTTGCCTCTCACAGATAATTTCAGATCGATCTCCCTCATTCCAATTACCTGCAATGGAATCTACAATCTTCTCTTCATCAGTAGTCTGAAATCTTCTCTTCATCAGCAATTTCTTCATGTGATACACTTTCATTGTCTGTCCCTGAAATTGAATTTGTAATCTTTTATTCATCAGAAATTTGCAATCTTCTCCTCATCAACAGTTTCTTCATGTGATATACTTTCATTGTATCCAAATTTTAAAAATGATTTCTAATAATTGTTGCTTGAGGAAAAATGAATGTGGAAAAGAGAAAGTTCCATTTTTTTATTGCAGTGCATGGGTCTTTGTGTGGATTGAAGGCCTGCATATAAGGCAAAGCCAAAGGTTGGCCTCAGGCATATGCTAGGGTCAGCCAAAATATATATATTTTTTATTTTATTATTATTATTTTTAATAAAATTATATATATTATATTTTCAAAAATTAATATATATATATATATATATTATTAAACAAAACATTTTATTGAAATTAAAATTTTTCATCATCAATTTTTTTTTTTTGTAAAATTAAATGAAATGATGAAAACAATAATTTATTATTATTATTAATTTTATTTTTTTAACATAAAAATTCTCTTTTTTCTGACCCTCTAGATCACATAAAGTGCAGGAGGAGAGCATACTCGAGAAATTATTAATTTTTTTTGTTTAGATGTAAGAAATAAAGTTTCTTAATTACACTTGCCCGGCAACGGCGCCAAAATATTTAGTCAATTTAGTGTTCCTAAATTGATTCCATTAATTATCAACCAGGGCTTGTAACTTTGATGAAGTGTGGTGCACTATATGTGCTTAAGAAATCTACTTATTACTTCGTTGTATGTGTTTTTCTCATTGTTTTAGGGGTTTTGTCTTTTTACTCCTTAGTGTGCTATCATAGGCTAAAAAGTGACAATAAATCTAAAGGAAGAAAAAGGAATGTTATGAAACTAAGTTAAAAAGAAATCAAAATTTTATGAACAAATTCGAAGGCCTAGTTCTAGACAAAAAAAGATAAAGCAAGTACTTCAATTAGTAAGTAAACCTAATCCATGGATCTATAACTCAATTGAGATTTGAGAAACGAAAACAGGGAATGCAATTGATAACTCAAACATTGCATTGAATCTAATCATTTAGTCATTCTTGCAAAATATATTCAGATTAGTTTATGTCAGAATGACCTTTAAAGAGATTGTTTTGTGGCAATGGAATGAGGATCTTCTATCTATAATCAACTAAGTAAACAATAATTCAAAACACTGCATTAAATCTAATCATTTAGTCATCCTTGCAAATCATATTCAGATTAAGTTCTGTCAGAATGACCTTTAAGAAGATTGTTTTGATGCAATGAAATGAGATTCTTCTAACTACAACTAATTAAGTGAATAACTAACTTATCAAGTCTCATCCAATCCTGAAGCCTTCACTCCTTGGTATGGCTCTCAGACAGATCAATTATTCTCTTAATTTTAGTAAGAAAATGACAGAAAGAATGCTAAACAATTATTGTTTTTATAAGTCACTAACCATTTTAATATAAGATTTGAAAATAGGAAAAATGGCTTTTACTTGGTTGAACACAAAAATTGTCAACTATGAAAGAAAAAAATGAAATCTAAACAATCATTGTACCTATAAGTCACTAACCATTCAGTTGTAAAGATTTGGTAATATATACAAACATTTTTTACTCAATTGGACATAGCAATTGTCAATTATGAAAGCAGTAAACTTGAGCATAAGCAGAAAGAAATATTAAACAAATAAATTGAAGTAAACTTAGCTAGAAAGCATAAAAACCTCCTTAGGCAGCAGGGGCCCTCTGCTACCAATTCGGTGAATTCCTTAGCTCCAGAAGTGCAATCAAACCAGCATTTGACGACTGAACTTATTTATTGATAAACTCACAAATCTACATCCCATTCCATCTCAAGCCTTGTTACAAAACACTCTATAATCCCTTCTCTTCTTCTCCTATTTTTTCACACCCTTGATAGGAGAAAGCTTCTCCTATTTATACAAAAATATGAAAAGTTATCTCATTAATGAGAGTCCATGAATCTCTCCCTCTATCTCTAGAGTTACAATCAAAATAGGAAATGATAAGACACATGTAATTTTAGAGTTTCAATACAAATAAGAAATGAGACACGTATCTTCTTAGAGTTTCAATACAAAAAGGAAATGAGACACATATCCTCATGATCCCATGATCTTCTCCACTCAAATTCGAATTTGGTTTTGGGAGGCCACATAAAGGTCTTTTAGAAGCTTCCTTTTGACCTACACATGTCTCAAAACTCATAGCACATATATAGATATATGAAACTATGTTAATTTTCTAATTTCTAATCATAAATTCACTTTAAACACATAAAACAAATAACTTTGAAAGACAAGGATCCTAACCCATATATTTATGAAAATGGTTATCTGATGTAGGGTTTTAGGTCAAATAGTATGAAATGAGAGTTGAATGGTTATGAAATAATGGAAATATGTATGAATATGGAAAACACTTTTTGAGACTCAACACTTGTCTTAAGGGTTGTTTCTTTCTTGCCTGATTTCTTGCAACTCAGAGTTTTTTGGAGAGTATTCTTCCTTGATGACAGTGTAATGTTCATTTTGTGCTCCTTCCCACCATGTAGATCTATGATGATTCTTTCTAGCAAAGACTTTTGGGAAATTTTTGGCTAGATGGTCTGTCTCAAAGCAGAATCGACATCTGAAGAGGACACTTTCATAGTTGAGTTTCTAGTTCCATACATAGTCTTTGCTTGTTAGGATTATTTCGTCTTGCAATCTGGCACTGAATTCCATTTCTACACAGATGCGTGCATAGGTGGTTCTGACATATTCTTCTGTTTTTGGGAACCTGCAGTAAAATTTGCCAATTTCATTTACAGTGGCTTTCAGTGAGGAGAGATTCCATAGATGCAAAGGTAGGTTTGGAAATCTGACCCAAACTGGTGCTGAGGTTATGACTATTGTTGAGGGATCGAATGATTGGTTCCATGGCTTCATGAATAGGCCCGAGTTTTCCCAAAACCAAGGGTCGGAATCTAAAATGCATTGTCTTCTTTCAGAGTTTTCAAAATCTACTATAAAGAAACCCTTACCACAGAGGTAGATATTAATTTCATCAGAAATGATAGGCTTCCATACCTCCGAGATCCAATTTTGGAGAGCTATCAGTGGCGGCCAAAAGCCATTAAACCGGGGGATCAAGGCACTTTCAGAAAACTTCAAGGCCTCATCTAGTGAGGCCTTGACCACCTGCACAGTGGGAGCTGGGGCTTCACTGACAATATGGGTGGGCATGAGATTGACTCTCAGAGGTGGTCGGAACTGGGCTAAAAATTATCTTTGCGAAGCTGGGAGCCATACTGCTGAAGATGCAAACCTGTGAAAGATTTTATCTCCATGCCTGCGGAAGAGATGCAAACTTGTGGAAGATGTGAACCTGCTGAAGATGTGAACCTGTTGTGTAATGGGTTCACAATGTTTCTCACGAACCTGTGGAAGATGGGAGCCTGCGGAGGAGCTTGGAACCATATATTAAAGTATTTTTATATAGAGAACTAGCTTGGTGCTATCAAAACTTGTGGAAGAGGAGATGCGAAGAGATGCGGAAATCATGCGAGGAGATTCAAGGAGATAATCTTCCGTGGGGGGCAGTGCGCAGTGTTGTGAAAACTTTAGATCATTAAGTATTATCTACTTAAGGAAACAGTTGGATTTGGTTTCAAAATGACGAGGAGAAGTGGAAGTATGATGAACGTGCAGGAAGGATGGAAAGAATCATAGTAGAGTCTAAGAATGCCACATTTGGAATAATTAACCATTTAAAAATTTAATTTGAAATAATTTATGATATAAATCAAACTCAACTACTAACTATGACTCTAATGAACAACAAAATCGATAGTCGAACCCCAACAATTGGATTTGATATGGAAGAAAAGGTAGGGGGTTATCTTCAAATAGCTAAGGGAACTATGGTCTCAAAGGAGTGCTAGGTGCTACATATCACAATATACGCAGGGGTCCAACAATAATATTACTCGGCCCAGACTTTCAGAGCGATAACTAAAGAGGATCGACCATACCCTTAACTGTACTACTCGACTACCCTATTGTACATGTGAGTGATCTCCTTGAGTGTTATTCTCTTTGTATTGTAGCAACAAGACGTATGATGGATTATCTAAGGTTTGGTTTCAGGTTGCCCTACGGGGGCTTCTAATATACCCAAGGATACAAGGAAGTGTAGTCTGTTCGTGGTTCTTTCTAATGCACTACTACTCAAACGGGTATTGATAGGGGTTACAAGGGAGTCCAAGAAGCATGAAAACCTCTTGTAGTTTCTGTGTGCATGTCTCCCCAAATTTGCAAGTTTATGCGCTCAACGATAAATATTGTGGTTTAAAGATGTCAAAACACGTCTCTAGCCTAAAAAAAATTCTGCAACTTTGGCGGTACAATTGGCTCTGAAAAGTGCTTTGATACGACTTGTTATGCACTTGACTGGCGAAAAAACCAGAATACCATAAATACAAAACACTATGTCCCGAAATACAGGAATACCACATGAAATGAGACAATATTTTACATGAATAAGGGAGTTAGGGTAGGATCCTAACACTGACACGTTGGAAATGACAAAGAAATTAGAATTTGGGAGGACTCTTTATCTCATACAAGAAGGTTCTCCTCTCATGGGATCTCTATAATACTAGGGAATGGACGAAGAATCAAGGATGGAGCACTTTTGTTGAAATCTTACGTTGGAATGAACAAGACAAAGTGTGGTAAGGGTGGAATATTTCACAAATTATTGAGCACCTCGGCGACCAAAGACAAAAATCCTAGCTTATATGAATGGAGCCACCCATATGCATGTAGATTAGAAAGACACCCATAATTGGAATATGAGGGCCTTGGATATCAAGTGAAGTAGGGATACATAATTCTCTTGAAATATATATCTCCATCCATTTCTTGTCTTCTTTGGAAGGCAATTTGGCAGGTTGATAGTCTCCCGAAAATAATTTTTTTATGCTGGAAACTAGTGCATAACAAAATCTTAACAGAAGAGAACCTTTAAAATAAATGAATTATTGGTCTCTCCTAGTGTGTCCTCTACTGAGATTATGTTGAAATGACCAAGCATCTCTTTCTCCAATGTTATTATTTTCTCACTACTTGGAAGACACCACTCTCTGATGTAGATCATATCACTCATATAGCTTCTTTGTGGAAAGGAATTTTATTGCACTGGAAAATCTCTATTCGGGCCAAAAATTGCATGTGAAAAGTATGTATAACTCTATCAAATTTTCTCTGTTGGAAGCCTTGGTTAGCCCATTATCAGGTTATATTCGGCAGTCTAATGGAAACTCCAGCTTAAACAACTTTCAAAGCAATGTGACTACAGTTAGAATCCTTCTCTTAAAAGAATATCCCCCTTGGCTACTGGAATATATCTCAGAGCAGGAAAGGAGTTGGATAAATGGTCTTAAAACTAGTACTGAGTTGTTGTCCAATGTTAGAAAACTATGAGAGTTGGCAAGAGGAATCATGTGACTCTTGGACATTGATTTTGACACTTAGTTGTTGGAATAAAAAACTCCTCTGCTCTTTTTTGATGGAGCCTTGAAAGGAAACCTAAGGGTGGCAAGAGTGGGTAGAATCATCATTTTACTAGATGAAAAAGAGAAAACCACCTTTTTGGGGATTAAGAACTGCCACTAATAACATAGCATAATAATTGGCTCTGTGGAGAGGAATGAAGCTAGAAATTTCCAAAAAACTTAAAGTAGCTCAAGGTGATTTGGGATTCAATTCTGGTCATTAACCAATTGATAAAACTATAATATGGCACCTTCACCCCTTCTCATGGGCTATGGGCACGAATCAAACTATACATCATTCATTTTGATAGGGTGGGGGCCTTTTATATCTCAAGGGGTCAAAATTCCTTGTCTGGTTTTCAAGCCAATGTTGGAGTAAGGTAGCAAGAAGGAGTTTTATGGAGACTGACCACCCTCTCCATACATCCCTTTCCATAATGAATCCATCAATCATGGAAACAATGCAATGTTGATTGAATAAAAGACACAAGGAGTCATCAAACAAATGGATGCTCTTTGGTTACATAACTATATATGTTTTTCTTCTGTAAAAAAAATTTGAACGCATTTTGTAGAATCTATAGTAGGATAGTTGGTAAAGGAACAGTTGGGATCATGGAAAATTTGTCAACTACAACATGTAATGGGGTTTCTATATCCATGTATGGGTACCACTTATACCTTGAATTTCTCTTGAACTTTGTAATTTTAATTGAGTAGGAATTAAACCTTTTTTTATAATACCACTAAAAATTAACCATTTGAGTTAATAAAAAAATATTGATAATGTATTAATTCTTTATTTAACATTAAAATTCATTAATTATAATGTCTATTTAATTTTTATTCAAAGTAAACATGCTGAAGAGATGGGACGAATTTGAGAGAGAGAATTTTTTATTCAACCACTTAATGTGGACCGCCATATTGCACCCTGTTTAAATTAAATTCCAGTTGTTTCGTGTCCTAAACAATATCATTAATGCAACTAGGCTGATTTTCATAGTGGGAAAAACTGCACACTGCTGGGAATGTGAAGGGGCAAGTCGACTTGGTAGCGCCATAATGACCTCCCCTACTCATGAGTGGAGATGTAGCATGTAAGGAAAGGCATGATGGGGAAAAATGGGTGCCCTCTCGGCCATACCAGTGAACATAATAGTGTGGCAATAAATGTGATGGCCTAGACTTCGACTAGGGTTCCAACTCTAGAAATATTCATGGAGAGCTAGCATTAGTGTGATGGTCACAGAGAGGGTTTGAACTACACTAGACCACTCTTTGTTTTTACCCAATGTTACTAGTTTGGGAACATAGTGAGATTGACTTGAAAACGACCTACACTAAACCACTCTTTGTTTATACCCAATGTTACTAGTTTGCGCACATGGTGAGATTGAATTGAAAAGATTGGGTGCTTATTGATACTGTGAAACCACTGGTGCTTCTTGTGGCTGTGAAACCACCAGTTCTTATCTCAAACTATGAAACCACCCATACAATGAATTTCTGGTGTCTGTAATTGGTTGTGAAACCATTGGTGCTTGTTGCATTTGTGAAACCACCAACGCTTTCTTGAATGTTGATAAACCACCTACAAGTGACATCAATCTGTAGTATAATTAGTGTATTATCCTTGTGAAATTAGTACTTAGTAGAGTTGGTTAGTTATGAGGTGGATAGTGAGAGTCTTTATATGTTTACGTGTGAAACATGTTAGAACAATTTAAATCCTCTCTATGTATTTCATGCACAACATACTAAAATGCTTATGGAATTGAAATGCATATGATTATGCAAGTTATTTGCATTTTACATCATTACTTTCCCGCGGATTTTCTACAACAGGTTTTTGATGGCTCTCTAATTCATTTTGAGCCTCTCACGCATAGGAGTTGGCACCATCCCCACTACAACAAAATCCAAGGAAATTCCATAATGGGCATAGGCAAGAAGCTCATCATGGTGAGATATCTTCTCCGTCTAAAGGTTGTGGTTGCGGGTGGGCGTGGATATGACTTGGGATCAAATGTAGGCATTCAGGCTATGTAAGCTCTCTTCACAGAGCCACTAAAATCCCCTCCAATACCGTATTATGATATCAACACTTTTAAAATGAAAGTTTATATTGGGAATAAAAAACTAAATTACTTGATTTTTTCCCTTTTAATTGATGTTACTTTGCAGGCTAGGATACACAGCAATAGCTTTGAAAATAGAAATTAGAGTATTAATTCGAGAAAAACCAAAACAATTCTGTTGATGGATTATCTAAGGTTTGGTTTTAGGTTGCCCTACAAGGGCTTCCAATATACCCAAGGATACAAGGAAGTGTAGTCTGTTCGTGGTTCTTTCTAATGCACTACTACTCAAAGGGGTACCCATAGGGGTTACAAGGGAGTCCAAGAATCGTGATAGCCTCTTGTAGTTCCTGTGTGCATGTCACCCCAAATTTGCAGGTTTATGCGCTCAACGATAAATATTGTGGTTTAAAGATGTCGAAACACATCTCTAGCCTAAAAAAAATTCTAAAAACTTTGGCGGTACAACTGGCCCTCAAAAGCGCTTTTATACGACTTATTATGCACTTGACTGGCTAAAAAACCAGAATACCATAAATACTAAACACTATGGCCTGAAATATAGGAATACCACATGAAATGAGACAATATTTTACATGAATAAGGGAGCTAGGGTTGGATTCTAACACTGACACGTTGGAAATGACAAAGAAATTAGAATTTGGGAGGACTCTTTATCTCATACAAGAAGGTTCTCCTCTTATGAGGATCTCTTTGATACCAAGGAATGGACGAAGAATCAAGGATGGAGCACTTTGGTTGAAATCTTACGTTGGAATGAACAAGAAAAAGTGTGGTAAGGGTGGAATATTTCACAAATTATTGAGCACCTCGACGACCAAAGACAAAAATCCTAGCTTATATGAATGGAGCCACCCATATGCATGTAGATTAGAAAGACACCCATAATTGGAACAATGAGGACCTTGGATATCAAGTGAAGTAGGGATACATAATTCTCTTGAAATATATATTTCCATCCATTTCCTGTCTTCTTTGGAAGGCAATTTGGCAGGTTGATAGTCTCCTGAAAATATTTTTTTCTACTAGAAACTAGTGCATAACAAAATCTTAACAGAAGAGAACCTTTAAAATAAATGAATTGTTGGTCTCTCCTAGTGTGTCTTCTACTGAGCTTATGTTGAAATGAGCAAGCATCTCTTTCTCCAATGTGATTATTTTCTCACTACTTGGAAGACACCACTCTCTGATGTAGATCATATCACTCATATAGCTTCTTTGTGGAAAGGAATTTTATTGCACTGGAAAATTTCTTGCTCAAGCTCTATTCAGGCCAAAAATTGCATGTGCAAAGTATGTATAACTCTATCAAAGTTTCTCTATTGGAAGCCTTGGTTAGCCCACTATTAGGTTATATTTGGCAGTCTAATGGAAACTCCAGGTTAAACAACTTTCAAAGCAATGTGACTACAGTTGGAATCCTTCTCTCAAAAGAATATCCCCCTTGGATACTGGAATATATCTCTGAGGAAGAAAGGAGTTGGATAAATGGTCTTAAAACTAGTAGTGAGTTGTTGTCCAATGTTAGAAAACTATGAGGGTTGGCAAGACGAATCATGTGACTCTTGGACATTGATTTTGACACTTAGTTGCTGGAATAAAAAGCTCCTATGCTCTTTTTTGATGGAGCCTTGAAAGGAAACCTAAGGGTGGCAAGAGTGGGTAGAATCATCATTTTACTAGATGAAAAAGAGAAAACCACCTTTTTTGGGGATTAAGAACTGCCACTAACAACATAGCATAATAATTGGCTCTGTGGAGAGGAATGAAGCTAGAAATTTCCAAAAACTTAAAGTAGCTCAAGGTGATTTGGGATTCAAGTCTGGTCATTAACCAATTGATAAAACTCTAATATGGCACCTTCACCCCTTCTCATAGGCTATGGGCATGAATCAAACTATACATCATTGATTTTGATAGGGTGGAGGCCTTTGATATCTCAAGGGGTCAAAATTCCTTGTCTGGTTTTCAAGCCAATGTTGGAGTAAGGTAGCAAGAAGGAGTTTTACGGAGAGTGACCACCCTCTCCATACATCCCATTCCATAATGAATCCACCAATCATGGAAACAATGCAATGCCGATTGAATCAGAGACACAAGGAGTCATCAAACAAATGGATGCTCTTTAGTTACATAACTATATATGTTTTTCTTCTGTAAAACAAATTTGAACGCATGTTGTAGAATCTATCGCAAGATAGTTAGTAAAGAAACTATTGGGATCATGGAAAATTTGTCAACTACAACATGTAATGGGGTTTCTATATCCATATATGAATACCACTTATACCTTGAATTTCTCTTGAACTTTGTAATTGTAATTGAGTAGGAATTAAACTTTTTTTATAATACCACTAAAATTAACCATTCAAAAAAATATTGATAATGTATTAATTCTTTATTTAACATTAAAATTCATTAATTATCATGTCTATTTAATTTTTATTCAAACTAAACATGATGAAGAGAAGGGACGACTTTGAGAGAGAGAATTTTTTATTCAACCACTTAATGTGGACCGCCATATTGCACCCTGTTTAAATTAAATTCCAGTTGTTTCGTGCCCTAAACAATATCATTAATGCAACTAGGCTGATTTTCATAGTGGGAAAAACTGCACACTGCTGGGAATGTGAAGGGGCAAGTCGACTAGGTAGCGCCATCATGACCTCCCCTACTCATGAGTGAAGAGGTAGCATGTAAGGAAAGACATGATGGGGAAAAATGGGTGCCCTCTCGGTCATACCAGTGAACATAATAGTGTGGCCATAAATGTGATGGCCTAGACTAGGGTTCCAACTCTAGAAATATTCATGGAGAGCTAGCGTTGGTGTGATGGTCACAGAGAGGGCTTGAACTACACTAGACCACTCTTTGTTTTTACCCAATGTTACTAGTTTGGGAACATAGTGAGATTGAATTGAAAACGACCTACACTAAACCACTCTTTGTTTATACCCAATGTTACTAGTTTGCGCACATAGTGAGATTGAATTGAAAAGATTGGGTGCTTATTGAGAATGTGAAACCACTGGTGCTTGTTGTGGTTGTGAAACCACCAATACTTATCTCAAACTATGAAACCACTCATACAATGAATTTCTGATATCTATAGTTGATTGTGAAACCATTGGTGCTTGTGGTTGTGAAACCATCAATGCATTTTTGAATGTTGATAAACCACCTACAAGTGACATCAATCTCCTAATATAATGAGTATATTATCCTTGTGAAATTAGTTCTTATACTCAGTACTTAGGTGTAGAGTTGGTTAATTATGAGGTGGATAGTGAGAGTCTTTATATGTCTATGTGTGAAACAAGTTAGAACAATTAAAATCTTCTCTATGTATATGTGTGAAACAAGTTAGAACAATTAAAATCTTCTCTATGTATTTCATGGACAACATACTAAAATGCTTATGAAATTGGAATGCATATGATTATGCAAGTTATTTGCATTGTACATCATTACTTTCCCGCGGATTTTCTGCAACAGGTTGTCGACGGCTCTCTAATTCATTTTGAGCCTCTCGCGCACACTGCAACAAAATCCAAGGAAATTCCATAATGGGCATAAGCAAGAAGCTCATCATGGCGAGATATCTTCTCCGTCTAAAAGTTGTGGTTGCGGGTGGGCGTGGATATGATTTGGGATCAAATGTAGGCATTCAGGCTGTGTAAGCTCTCTTCACAGAGCCACTAAAATCCCCTCCAATACCGTATTATGATATCTACACTTTTAAAATGAAAGTTTATATTGGGAATAAAAAACTAAATTACTTCATTTTTTTCCCTTTTAATTGATGTTACTTTGCAGGCTAGGATACACAGCAGTAGCTTTGAAAACAGAAATGAGAGGATTAATTCGAGCAGAACCAAAACAAGTCGTTGATACGATTATTAAAAGAGCTTTTGGATGTCGGATTCTGTAATGGATTACTATATACTGGAAGATCACTTTGGTGAGGCCTATGTAGCCCAACAGAAAAAATATTCCGAGGGTCGATTCAACTAATTCCAACAGAGTACCAAATTAAGGCTGCTCGATTGTGCAAGTCCAACAAACCCTCTTGGGAGGAAAATATGTGCTCTAGATGCATTTACCGATTATTCGTATCATTTTATCATTTAAATAAGGATTTGTCTTTCTGGATACGGGTGATGTGTCTCGACATATTACAAAGATGGAGTGAAAAAAAAAGTGAAAAAGTGAAAAAAAAACATAAAAGTTATTAATAAATTTACAAAAAAATTTCAGGTGGATTTTTCTCATCTAATTTCTTTCAAATCTAGCAAGAATTTATTGAAAACAAATTTGATGAGTAACTTGCACAATCGAAGTGTCCTAGAGATTTTTTAGGATGCTGAATCTATATATACAATAATAAAAAAACTAGTTTAAATAACAAAAATCAACATTTTACCTCAATTTTTTCACTTGATTCCAGCACCAAAAACTCCAACAAATAGCAATAAAGACTACTCCTTTAAATAACTATCAATCAAGAAAGTGCTATCAAATTTTTGAGTTTAATTTTTTTTTTAAATATAAACAGCTTTGTATAAAATGATATTACACTTCATCCATAAAATTGACTTTAATTTTCAGAAAAATAAGTTTCCAATTAGACTAGTTGACTACTATAATCCTAAAAACAAGCAGGACTACGAATTCTCTACCAATGCGTAAATTATTCACAATCCATTGAAAATTTACTAAATTAAAATTTTACTAAATCACTTTCAAGATGAGTTGGACACTATAAGATTCGATTCACATCATATTTTTATTTTGGTGGTAGGACTTTGTTCAATGTATAATTTTTTTATAATAAAAATATCTATTCACATGTGGAGTATAAAAACATTTTTAATTATATTTTAAATTTCTATAAGTTTTTGGATATAAATTAGTTAGCAACATTTATTTTGGTTGAAATTGTTGGTTCAAATCCTGTGTTAATTATTTTCGTCGAGAGAGGCTACTTTAATATGTTCAATGTTATTGTGATTTCTATCAAAATAACCTCACGTGAGTTAGACTTTTGGGTAAGTAAATAAAACCAGAGATTTTTTTTAATAATGAAATAGATAAATATTATGGAAAATTTACTATATCAAATAATTTATTTATTGTTTATTTAAACTCAGTGTTAATTTGTATTGGATAGTTTTATTATATATTAATTACACAAAGAATATGCTGTTAAATATATTAATATAGTATAGATTCATTTTAAGTATTGATTTAACATGAACTAAGAGGGATCAAATTTTTTCAAGTGCAAACTTTTTTAGAGTACAAAATATAATGTGTAATTTTTCATTATTTAAATTGTATTTTTTAATGTAATATAGAGTGTATACAGGACCAAATACACATTTTAACCATAAAAACTTATTTTTTAATGATATATACATATTTTTTTTTTAAATATATAATATATACATAATTAATATTAAAATATTCTACATAACATTTACAAAGAGAGAGATATTTTACGAGTGCAAATTAGTTAACATAGATCTTAAATAGTTTATTTAAATATCCTATTGAATTTTTTTGAAAAGTAGAAGGTTTAAACATCTTACACACATTTCTTTTTTACTTCTAATTACTTTAAAACATATTATTATTTTTTATTATAGCCGGCATTATTTTTATATTTAGATCACGTGTCAACTATGGACAGACAAACGAACAAAGGTACACATCCCCTCATACTAGAGTGTAGAATGAGCCTCTAGGATCAATTATTCTCTCAAATATATTATTTTGAGATTGTAGCTTGAAATTAAACTGTGTATTTTAAGGATCATATTACATTATAAGTAGTCAAAAGGATATGATTAATTAATTTTGGTTAGTCTCCCAATATTCTTAGTTATAATATTTACATTATACCTAGTCATAAGAAGTCATAAGAATATATTAGACAATTTTTTTCAATAAATAAGATAAATGGAAAAATAGTTCAACTATTAAAGGAAGGTAAACTATTTATGGATTTCTATTTTAATATGCCAAGTCATTCTATAATATTCAAATTATTTTTGTTATTTTGACTTCAAAAATAAAGAAGGCATAAAAAATAAAAAATAAAATAAAATAAAAATTGTTAATACATTGTTGTATGGCAAGGTTTATGTGGTGATGGAATGTAAAGCCCTTGTTTGGTAATTACAAACTCTTCAACCTTATTAGTATTTAAAATAGTAAAGTATTTAAATCAAGGATATAATATTTTCTTTTTGGTTTTTACCTACTATCCTATATTTCTCTATGTGTGGGGCCCTAGTCATGGAGATGTATTCTATAGATTATATTATACTAATGACCCATATGATGGGATGTAGATTTCATCTGCTTTGGATTCCATTGTTGATTTCTCACTGAGGGTCTCTTTGGTACACACATTCTTTCCCTTATCAGATAATGATGTATCAAAGGAATTGACGAAGCATTTGTCTGTATCACCAATGGTGTAGTGACAATGGAGATTCTAGATGTCTACACAAAGATTTCATTTGCTTCATGTGCAATTGTGTTGCAAACATTTGGCTTTCTTCATTAGAAAATTTCATCATTATAGTTTTGAAATTTGGCTAAATTTACTTAAAATGGATGTTTTCTGGAAGTATTAACTCAACAATCGACCTACTAATTGCAATGTGGAACATTTGCATATACTTTTTTGTTGGAACTTGGAAAATAATAAGAAAATACATAATTAGATGTTGTAATTAGTTATCCAAACTTGAGGTCACTTGATATTCAAGATTGATAACTGGAGATTACACAAAGATTAGTCTAAAATTCCAATGAAAGACTTGTTGTCTGAAAAAATCCACGTAAAAATGTTGTCAGAGAAAATAATGAGTAGAAAATACAGAGACCATGTAGAATGTTCAAGATATTATTTCAAGACTACTTCCAACAGTGATAAAAAGAGACAAAAGATATTCTATAATTAAATGTCCATTATGGAGCCCCTTGATTATTTCCTGGCTCTACTTTCTTCCATTTCCCTACATCGATTCGAAATAAATAAAGTGTTTTTGAAATAGTCTTTGAGAGAAATGAGAGGTGGTATATTACAAATTTTATATTTTGAATTTAAATTTGAAACTCAAGCAAACCTCCCCATCACATTTAATATTTAAACTACCTTTCAACCTCACCATATCACTTAATAAACCATTTAGAAATTTTAGCGGTGATCCTAATGAAGATTACTTCATAATAAGGGATTGACAGAAAATGGATGACCAAAATATGGGAGGAAGAGGAGGCTGGAAAAGTTCCAATGATATCAATACCATACATACATACATCTGGATAACATAATCTTAAGGACTCTTCATCCTGTTGGATAGTTCTTATCATTCTCCCTCTGCTCATCGTTAAATAATGGATGCATTGAAAAGATAGATTTTGGAATCAATTCAAGAAAAAATATGACCTTAATAACTCTACTCAATAGGAACTGTAACCCACAATAACTATAAAAATTGAGAGCTATTACCAAAATGACTCTAGCTGGAAACAACTTTGATCAATGAATGAATAAAATGATTATAGGTCGTTGGTCATTTTATTTCCCTGATCAAGAAATTCAACTACAACTAATAAAAATTGAGTATAGTTCTTGTGAGTCAAAGTTCCTAACCAACAAAGGAATTATTCCCTAGAACTATGACCCAAAAAAAATATCATAGTTTAATTTCATAGTTAAAGCTCCCACATCATTATTCTTGTGGTCATGATTCTTGTAAAATAGTCATAGTTCCTAATTGACTAGGGAACTATAAACAACAAATGAATGATTCCTGAGTTCATAGTTCTTGAGGGTCAAAGTTCTCGAGGTCATAGTTACTATGTGTCATAGTTCTTAAGAGTTAAATTTCTCAAGTTCATCACTCTTGTATGCCATAGTTACTATGGTCATAGTTCTTCTGGGTAATATTTTCTACTGGTTAGAGATCCCAAATATGATAAGAAATATCATAAAACTTCTTCAATGAGAGTCGATGAAGTGCTTGTTGGAAAATGAGAGAGGGAGGGAAATATAAATAGAGAGAGAGAGAGACTAGAAAATGTGTAAATGGAAATAGAGAGATAGAGATGGTTGGGATAAATTATTCATAATGGTATAAACAAAAATTACATCCATACGATTCCATTCCATCAAATTCCACAATACGAGGGTTTTCAAATTCCATAAAAGCAATGTTTTAAAATTTCACAATACTAAGGTCTTCAAATTTTACTTCAATATGCATTGAAAAACATCGCCAACTTGTGATGCATGGTCAATATGGTGTGTTTACTTACATTTTCTAATTATGCACTCAAATTTGAACTCACTATGTTGGATTTTCCACATTCCACATTGCTAGGGTTTTAAAATTCCACAAAGCTAGGGTTTTCATAGTGCATAAAACTAAGGTTTTCAAATTGCATAATTATATTTCCTCATAATGCATACACTCTTTTGATCCATGCTAAACAGGTAGCTTCACTAGGGTCCTAGTTTGTAGCTTGGGCCTTAGGGATCCTAGACAACTAGTAACACGTGTTAATTCCTAAGAAAAAGCACATATTCTTGAGGGCATGTGTTCCTCATGATAGCCCCATTTCCACTTCTGGGGTCATCATTCTTGTTCAAGTCTCATTAGTTGATTCTCACTAGTTTTTTCAATTATGCATAATCCTTCTTAAGGTCTCATTATAGAATTTCTCACAACATTCCTTCATAAACTTCATGGTAGGTGTTTTCCCATTAGTCTACATAGTTTCTTTATTTTACCACATATGAAGTCATTGCCACACATATGTTATTCCACAAACACTTTCCACGTGATCATTTATAATATACCAGTAGAGTGCTAAGTTATTTGATCATGGCTATTCCCTAATTACAAAAGCCTCCATCATGTTCTGGTTGATTTCTTACACTTTGTTGAGAAAATTCCACATATTTAACTTTATGTATTTATATATTACTCTTTCGTGTTCATCTTATCATTCTATATTGGTCATGGTTATGAGCACAATAATAGGTTATCATCATTCATTTCTTAAAACTCCCATGTCTTTATACTTATTTTTCTATCTTCTCATAGGTTTTGTATTCTTTGAGGGGTAATTTTCTTCCAATTTTGACTTCATTCATATGTAATTTAGGGAATTGTGATACTATTTTTCATTTAAAATTTCTCTTATTTAAGATTGAATTATTATATTGTTCTTCATCTATCTCAATGCTTTCAGAATGGAAGAATTAACTGAATCAACTTGTACGACATTTTTTATCAATGGGTCGCAATTTGGAAAATTTGGGTATGAATTCTTCTAGAGCCATTTTGAGGCATTAAACAGTTTTTTTGGGGGCAAAAAAATCTTGTTTGTGTGAAACCATCTCGTACTCAAATTTTGTATGCAAAATTTCTGCCTCACAAGTTGATCTACTATATTGACCACCATGGTACAAGTCAATGTCAATTTAATCCTCGTTACTCATGCATATGGGCCTAGCCATGTGTGGAATTTCGAAAAGACTCTAGAAGGTCTAAAATCATAACTCTAGTTGAGGGTTGAGGGATTCAAACCGTTCATGTAGTTAGCTATTGGGTTATGTTAAATACTAGGTGGCTAGGAGGAGTAGGGGTTACATTTCATGTTATTATATTCTCTCCCATATTTAAGAAAAGAAATTGGAAGTGGGATGTTAAAGAGGAAAAAAAAGGGGCTTAAGATTTTGTAGCAACTTTATAAGCCATAGGTATTAGGTAACTCTATAGAGAGTACCTATTTCTTTGTATCTACAAATTTTTCCATACTATAGAATAGAGATCAAAGCAACCTCACATTCTAGCTAGGTTTCTCCCATAAAGGTTTCCCAAGGGAAAAATTGTGCTTATTTTGGTTAGTGTGTTTATTTCTTTTCACTCTATATTTCTTTCATTTCATTTAATTTATTTTGAAGCATACAAACAATAAGTAAAGAATCTGAGATCTAAAAATAATTAATATTAATAGTAAAAAAATCAATACTTATCAGATCTATTATGACGAATTGTTCCAATGGAATATCCACGATATTTAATACAGCTTGAGTGGGCCTAATGGTTACAAGTGTGTGTTTCCTCCTAAGAGGTCACAAGTTCAAAACCAGAGGGGGGTAGAGTATGTATGCCTTCGTAGACTTAGTAGTCAAATCGTTATGCGAAGGTAAAACAAGGGGGTCTCATATACAAATTTGGTGTTTAGCTTGGTTGTGACCTTATATATATATATATATATATATATATATATATATATATATATATAATTTTATAAGTGAAAAGTATCATATAGCTTACATTGTAATAGGGTTTCCACTTTGTTAACACTCTAAAAATAACTTACTCCAACCTAACTTGCTCCATCCTAGATTTGCATGTTTGTACAAAACCTACATATAGTCCAAATTTCATATCTTGAACTCTGCATTAAATGGAGCCAGGAAAAAGGATAAATATTAAATGTCACAATATACTGTGTATAGAATAAGTTATATATTGTAAAATTTTTCCAAAAATAAACAATTCTGGTATTAACACCAACGTTTGTTTATTCAAAGACTGACAAAAACAGTGGGTCCAAGCAACAATGTATTCAGGTTCAAATAACCTACACTCTAGATAAGGGTTGCCCTTTTATACAAATACAACCAATTATAATAAAATTGGAATCAGATCAAGTATTAAAAAATGGAAAAGAAATATATGGTTCCCTTTCGCTTTAACAAACTCTAGTAGGATGGATTCTCAGCTATAGACAATTTTCTATATGTTAAAGGGAACACAAAACAATTTGATTTAATTCAGTTGCATTTATATGTTTTACAACTATATACTTGAATTCCTCAGTCTCCTGGAATCCCCAACTGTCTTGATCTGGGATCACATCCCTGACTGCCTCCATCATTGGTTTGTTGCACATAAATCCCTCGAGACCCTTCCCTTTCTTCTCTTATGGGGCATCTGGAGAGCACATAATGTAATAATCTTTGATTCCTCCCAGCCTTTTTCCTACATAACCCACTCTTCAATCGTGGCCTACTTTAAAGAATTTTCTCCTAAACCTTTCCCTTTTCCTCACCCCTCCCACTACTCCTTTGTATTTGGTCTTCCTTTCCAGTTAGCTTCTTCGATGGAGCCAATTCGTTTGGGTCATGTGGCTACATAATGATCATTTATCTGGAACCTAATCACCTCTTCATATTCCTTTCATTTGGTGGAAAGGGTTTGAATACTAGGGTCGAGATTTTGGCCTTATGGGGCACTCCCTATTGTGCTTCCTGTATTGGATTGACAAGAATTTCCATCTTTGGGGACTCTAAAATTATTGTCGATTAGGCCAACAAATGATGTAAACTCCAAAATCTGAATATTATCTCCTTGCAACAACAGATCAAAACTCTATCTCAATCATCCTTTAGTGATCCTTCTCTCACATCCATCATGAGCACAACAAGGAAGCTGAAATTTTGTCCAAAAGCGGATGTTATACCTCGTTGGGCTCGATCTACTTCTAGGAATTCATCTCAAACTCTCTTTTTTGCCTGGTATAGATCACCTACTAACTCTTCTCCTGATCCATTTTTATGTTGGGCCTCCTGCTTTTTGGCCCTTATTATTTTTTATTGTTAGGGATTTCTCTTGATGCTACTTTTTTCTACATGTTCACTGTGGGATTTGTTTTTTTTCATAGATTGGATGTGGAGTTGGTTATTTCATTACATCAATAGGTATACGATGAATTGGGGACAATTTTTCATCCGTCATCCTTTTAAAAAAAAATTTGGTTCCGAAGATTCGTTGTTGGAACAAATATTTGAAACTGGACCGAACCGATTCAATATAGGTAAATGCATGATCGCTCGATCCCGAGTTTTTAGAGTTCCTATCTGATCCTCGAATCACCTATTTAATAACATCGATGGAACAATTTCAAGGGAGGGAAGTGCGCTTTTTTCCTTCCATTGACCAGATTCTATTCACAATATCTATTCCATTCAATATTTTTTATTCATTCTCGTCTTGAACCTTCTGCAATGCAACAAAATGAAAAGGAGTATTTCTATTCTCTCTCATACATCTCTATGTATATTCTTACTACTACATCGTGGTCCTATACGAATGAGTCTATGGACAAGAACGAGTCAATTTTTTCATAACTCATAGAATTAAATGAAATTACTCCAAAGTTATTCTCCTTATATAGCAAGAAGTTATATATTTAACCATTGTGGTCCAAAAGGGGAAAACCTTATTTTTCCCCTTTGTTTTCTCTTTTCACATCTTCATTTAGATCCGTTTCTCACCAGTGTAATCACCAAAGTAAAATGTACTAGATATTCATATAAGAATATTTAGTACATCGTAAAAGAACCACGTATTTGATTTGCATCATCCTCGGCCAAATTATAGGAAGAGATTACCTTCTGATATGAAAAGGATTTATATAAAAAGGAAGAATCTTACATATGGACAATTGTTCAATCTTTTTCTCATCCACAACAATACATATTCCTTGCTCATTGGTGAAATAGGACCCGTTCACTCGGAAAAATAGACTATTTCTTTGATCAAGTCACAAGTATTTAACATATTCTTACCTAAATATTTACAACGAAAATGAAGTGGTGAACAACCGTTTGTATTAATCTATGATTTGTACAGATCCTTCAATTTACTAACTCAATTGAATCCATTCGTTCGTGACAAGAGATATATTTCCTCGATCGAAGAGATTTCTACAACGCCTTTAACAAAAGAACAAATAGTCAATTTGGAAAATAAAATTTGCCAACCTTTTTTCAATAGATCCGATTCAGAAGAAAACAACTTGGATAAATGCCTTAAAAGGGGTTTCAGTTCAAACGTGGGTCTTATTCAAACTTGATCTTATCAAGATGATTTACTATCCGAAATCTTTTCCAATAAGAACCAGGAAATGTTTCATCGTATTCAAGATTGGTTTGTAACCAAAAGTTTCAAAAACATAATTGGAAACGAGGGCATAGATGGGAGGAGTACCCTTTCTAATTCATCTAAATAGTAACAAAAGATTAAACCATCACCGCATTTTAATGAACCTGCTAAAAAATAGCAGATGTATAGGATCTCTCAAATAGATAGTATTTTGTCAAAATGGGATTTGTTCAAAACATATATGCCATGGTTTTTTACCTCTGCATGGTGTAAATATCTTGAAAATATGCTTTTATATACTCTTCCAGAGATATTATTACATGGCAATAATCCATTTGTTTCTATTTTGCAAGATATTAAGCATAATAATATGCTTAAATGGAATATATTGTGGGAACTTTCTCATCCATTATGGGAACCTATCAAATGGAAATTGAGAATGAATCTAACCAATATTTTGAATTTGAGATTCAGAACGACTCTTATGAATAATTTTTTCTCTTCCTGCGAGGATTGTTTCATAGACGAAACTAGTGATCGAGAATGGACACATCTGAGATTACTAAATGCTCGGAGGTATGAATATGGGATTATTATCCCTTTTTTCATTCTAACGTATTCTATTCTTCGATATTTTAAAGTGATTTATTCTGCCTTTATCAATTTAAAGATAGACTTTGAACTCATCCAGTATTTAGAGGATCCATCATACGTGATAGAGTTGCAAAAACTGATAAACCCTCCCGTGTATAATTACCTTCTCTATTATATAGACATAGAAAGACTTCCTTCTACGAAGAGGAAAAGGAAGAATAAAAGCTCAATTTTCTTAGAACTATAATAAGAGAGTTGAACGGTTTGTGCTCTAGCATGGATATCTCCGAAAAAGAGATGGAAATACTAGTTCAGTTTCTAATGATGGAAAAAAACCTTTCTCAATTTGAATCAAATATGACTGTAAGTCATATTTTCCTCAAGAAGGAATTTGGAGATCAAATCACTGGACAGCCGGGGCTTATTCAATTACGATATTTGGCCCACACTTATCAAAAAGGTCTAATGAATTACGAGTTAAATCCGTTTTGTTTAGCAGAAAACCGGATATTCCTTGCTTTTTATCAGAAGATTACCTCTTCACAAATATTGTGTCAACCCAACCCCAAAATGCCTTTCTCATTCCACTCGGGATCATTATTTTCCAAAGGGATTTTACTTATAGGTCCTATGGGAACTGGCCGATCCTATTTGATCAAAAGTCTAGCAGCAGACTCATATGTTCCTTTAATAAGAATATCTCTGAAGAAGCTCTTGTATGGTAAGTTTTTATATTACCCTGATCCTGGACGTATTCCTACTGAGTTTAATACTTTTTGGAGAGACACTATAGACCATTTCCATATTACCTTCGAATTGGCGAAAAGAATGTCTCCTTGTATAATATGGATTCCAAACATTCATGAACTGAATGTCAATGACACAATTACCCATTTATTTGGTTTAGGCTTCACTGACTCTTTCCTTGGTTTATTATTGAACTATATTTTTAGGGGTGGTGAGAAATATTCTATTAGAAATATTTTTTTTATTGCTTTGACTCATATCCCCCAAAGAGTGGATCCAGCTCTAACAGCTCCAAATTGATTAGATAGTTTGATCAATATTCAAATGCTTGTTATCCCACAGCGACAAAGGGAATTTCCTATTCTTTTATGTAGCAAGGGATTATACTCAGAAAAAGAGGTATCCTATCCCGATGAATTTGGATCTATAACCATAGATTTTGATGCATGAGATCTAGTAGCACTGGCCAATGAAGCCTTAATAACTAGTATTACCCAAAAGAAATCAGTTATAGACACTAATAAAATTCGATACGCTATTTATAGTCAAATTTGTCATCTTCAATCTATGGATAATCAGGTTGGATCTGGTCAAAATGACGAAAGACTTATCTACAAAGTAGGAAAGGTTGTTATAAAAAATACGTTTAGAAGGAATTCTCCCATGAATCCTCTATCTACCAAAAAGGAATTATGGAAGAAAAGGTTTTGTTATTTGTCCGAATGGTATTTAGAACCTTCGATTTCTGAAACAACTATGAAGGAATTGACCATACTTCCCCATATTTTGGGTTGCTTGGCCGGATTAGCGGCTCGAGATTCTTGGTCTATATCGGAGTGAAATAGAGAGAATTGGATTCCTCTCGATAAATTCGCTGAGCATGATCTTGATCTAGCTTCTAGTCTTTTAGAAAGTATTCTGGTGGAGTTTCCATTTTCTAGGTTAGGAATATGTCGGGGTAAGTCCGATAAGGATCAGAGTAAGTTCGATAAGGATCAAATCACATTTGTTCCTAAACCCAAAATGAGAAATAATCATATGATACGATTTCTGAAAGAATATGAATTGAAGTTTACTCTCGCCACAAAAAAAATGTATAGGGATATGGATATGGATGAAGAATTAATAAAGAGCGTAGTTTGGACTCCTAGGACCTGGCGTCTTAGTTTTCTTTGCAGTAATCAATTCGATCATACAAAAACACCCAATTCATTGGGATCTTTGTATCAGTTCGGATCTAAGAAAAAAGCGTAGATAGAAAGATCGAAATTTTCTAGACAATATCCGAGGCAATATAAATCCTTGGAGAAACCCACGTTCTATTGAGGAAAACAATTTATTTGGGATCCCTTCCTATTTCAAGAGTAGCGCCCTGTGTTTTCACGCCGAGAATTTTTCGCAAACGAAGAACTGTTGAAAAGGCTTTATATTACTTATGGTTCAAGGATATTACTAGCAAAACCTAATTTTTTCCCTAAACAAAGTTTCCAAAGTTCTTTTCATAGATATGATTCAAAATACAGGATCAATTTGGAAACGATTTCCCAATAATAGAAATTCTCATTCTCCAAAGTGTCCTGTAATATTTAACCAATTTTGTGCTTCGATGTAATTTGCTCAGAGCAAGTGCTATTGCTTGTTCCCAATACTCAGCAGCTTGATCGAACCAAGCCTCCGCAGTTTCAGGATCTCCTTGTCGAATGGCCTGTTCTCGGTCGGTCTAATAGGTTTCATGTTACGTCAATTTGAACTTGCTCGATCTGTACAATTGTGACCTTATAATGCAATTCATTCTCTGCTCCAATTGTTGTCTTTGTTTCTGTATTTTTGATCTATCCATTGGGCCAGTCCGGTTAGTTTTTCGCACCTAGTTTTGGTGTAGCAGCTATTTTCCATTTTATCCTCTTCTTTCAAGGTTTTCATAATTGGACCTTGAATCCATTTCATATGATGGGAGTTGCCGGAGTATTGGGTGCTGCTCTTCTATGTGCTATTCATGGTGCTACCGTGGAAAATACTTTATTTGAAGATGGTGATGGTGCAAATACATTCCGTGCCTTTAACCCGACTCAAGCTGAAGAGATTTATTCCATGGTCACTGCTAACCGCTTCTGGTCCCAGATTCTTGGAGTTGTTTTTTCCAATAAACGTTGGTTACATTTCTTCATGTTATTTTTGCCAGTTACCGGTTCATGGATGAGTGCCATTGGAGTAGTTGGTCTAGCTCTAAACTTACGTGCCTATGATTTTGTTTCCCAGGAGATCCGTGCAGCAGAAGATCCTGAATCTGAGACTTTCTACACAAAAAATATTCTCCTGAACGAAGGTATTCATGCTTGGATGGCGGCTCAATATCAGCCTCATGAAAACCTTATATTCCCCGAGGAGGACTCTATTTGAGTCAATCTATGCCCGAGCAAGGCAGACCTATGTCAAATAAACCTTTTGAATAACTTTGGGATTGCTTCTGAACGGTAATAATTTGGAGCACACGGAGCCATATTAGTATCTTCCGGGAAAGAGGAGAATGGAAGACTAACCAATCTTTCCATCAGTTAATGAAAGAGCCCAATGCGATAAAACGCATGTGAAACTTTGACTCTACCAACGAGTAAATTGGCTTTGCTCAAAACCATATTGTGATTTTCATTTGCCGCCGCAGAATGAATTAATTGTGATATGGGATAACAGGCCCCATAAGGCATCAGTTCCAATATCATAAGTGCTTGTCCATATGAATGACCACGAATTTGATTAATTACTCTACGCGCTTTATGGGCGGACATACGTATATTTCTCGCCAAAGCTCGTATCTCTGGACTTGGACTATTATTTCCCATTGACTCCATCCTCCCCAATGAATGACAAGTCTCTCTCAATTAACGGCGATATTTCTTATTGTTTCTTGCATGTCCCTGAAAAAGTAGAGTAGGTGCAAATTCCCCCAATTTGTGGTCTACCATACGATCTGTTACATAAATGGGTAAATGTTCCCTCCCATTATGAACAGCAATTGTATGACCGATCATTGCAGGTACAATGACAGATGCCCGGGACCAAGTAACTATTATCTTCTTTTCTTTTTTTATGTTTAGATTTTTAATTTTCCTCGATAAATGATTAGCCACAAAAGGATTTTTTTTCAGTGAACGTGCCATGATCAATTACCTTTCTTTCCTTTTTTTTTTATGGATATCCAACCATTATTACTCACGTTGACGAAGGACTGAAGCATCAATGTATCTATTTCTCTTCTGACTTTTCTTTCCAAGTGCACTATAGCCCCAGGGGGTCACAAGTTTTTTCCTGCCAATTGGGGTTCTTCCTTCCCCACCTCCATGAGGATGGTCTACAGGGTTCATAGCTACTCCTCTTACCTCAGAATGCTTACCCAACCAACGTTTAGCTCCGGCTTTACCGAAACTTCTATTGTTCACAGTGATATTACCCACTTGTCCAATTGTGGCTGAGTAGTTCTCAGATATTAAACAAACTTCTCCAGATGGTAATCTTAATGTGGTCGATTGATCTTATTTTGTGATCAGTTTTGCTACAGCACCTGCTGCTCTAGCTAATTGTCCACCCTTTCCAAGTGTTATTTCTATGTTATGTATAGTTGTGCCTAAGGGAATATTGGTTGAAGTAGACTCTTATTCTGATGAATAAAAATCCCTTCCCAAATTGTACAAGCCTCTCTCAGGGCATACAGCTTTCTGGATGTATATGATATTCACATATATTAAATAAATAGAATCGAGATGAGAAGGAACATCTATTGTATTCTCTATGTCCCGATTCTCTACATCTTAGGTCTCTCTATTCCATCATCTGGCTTATATTATTTATGTAGCATTCATAATGAATGACTTTATCAAATTACGCTAATACTTTTGTAAAATCAACTCGTTCCTGTCCATAGACTCATTTGTATCGAACCATGATGTAGTAGTAAGAATATACATAGAGATGTATGAGAGATAATAGAAATACTCCTTTTCATTTTGTTGCATTGCAGAAGGTTCAAGATGAGAATGAATAAAAAATATTGAATGGAATAGATAATGTGAATAGAATCTGGTCAATGGAAGGCAAAAAGCGCACTTCCCTCCCCTGAAATTGTTCCATCGATGTTATTAAATAGGTGATTCGAGGATCAGATAGGAACTTTGAAAACTCGGGATCAAGAGATCATGCATTTACCTATATTGAATCGGTTCAGTCCAGTTTCAAATATTTGTTCCAACAACGAATCTTCAGAACCCAATTTTTTTTGAAAGGATGATTGATGAAAAATTGTCCCCAATTCATCGTATACCTTTTGATCATATAGGGTGCTCGAAAATGGTCGAAATAGTGAAATAGGAGGATCGCTATGACTATAACCCTTGGAAAGTATTCTAAAGAAGAACAAAATTTATTTGATACTGTGGATGACTGGCTACGCAGAGACTGTTTCGTTTTTGTGGGTTGGTCTGGTCTATTTCTCTTTCCTTGTGCCTATTTTGCCTTAGGTGGATGGTTCACGGGTAAAACCTTTGTGAATTCATGGTATACTCACGGATTGGCCAGTTCCTATCTGGAAGGTTGTAATTTCCTAACTGCCACAGTTTCTACTCCTGCTAATAGTTTAGCACATTCTTTGCTGCTATTATGGGGTCCTGAAGCACAAGGAGATTTTACTCGTTGGTGTCAATTAGGTGGTCTATGGACCTTCATTTCTCTTCATGGTGCTTTTGGTCTAATAGTTTTCATGTTACATCAATTTGAACTTGCTCGATCTGTACAATTGCGACCTTATAATGCAATTGCATTCTCTATTCCAATTGTTGTCTTTGTTTCTGTATTTTTGATCTATCCATTGGGCCAGTCCGGATTTGCTGGTTCACCAATCATTGATGTTTCTAGAACCACTAAACCTATTGTACATGCAATAGTACCTAGAATTACTACTGGAAAAATATATGAAATATCATTGGGCCAAGTGGGCTCTCCATAATAATTCCCATACCTTTAGCTAATTTAGCCCTTAATACAAGATCATTTAGGTCAGGTTTCTTTGTTATTAGGATAAGTAGATCTTTATGGATCTATCCCCCTACAGACAATTCGGGCTAGGATTGATTATTGTTATTATTCGGTTCAAACCATCTATGGAGTTTTAGGGATCAAAATTTGGATTTTGGAAGAGTAGGAATAATTGGTCTTTTTTTTCTCCAATCTGCCAGATCATGGATCATCAATTCTATCAGATCGAATAGAAATTAGATTTACCATTTTGGAACCATGCTATGCTTAGTGTGCGACTCGTTGGAATCGAGCTTTTCATTCTTTTCGGGAGTTATGGAGAACTCGAAATAAGAACGTATTGGTCTCTATAAAAAAACTAGAGACTAACTCATTGCTTCATATTGCCAAGATCCAATAACTATGGGTAGATACTATCACCTCGTAAATACTTTCTTCCGCGAGAGAAAAATGATATTTTGATCTCTCGTGAAGCGAGAAAGGTGTTTGGTAATGCGGAAAAAGAAGAAAAAGGAGAAATATTCTCCCAATATTGTATGGTTCATTAACTACCCTCCGAAAAGCAGTGTGATAAAGCATAAGAATCATCCTGATTCATTCAAGCAAGATTGAAGGAATTTAGTTTATGAAGGAGAAAGAGCTTCGGGTCAATGGAAACTAAGGAAATTGATTCCGTAACAGATGAAAATAAAGCTCCATTGAGGAGGGAAGACTTGGGCATTTAGATAGAAGCTATGGAACCTATGACTGCATAAGATCATATAGGAATCTTAATCATTCATTGGATAGGATGGAAAAATAAACCAAAATTGGGTCTATCAGCCAAAAACTATGGTAGAGCAGTTTACGAATGTCTCTGTGGTGGACTCGATTTTACCAAGGATGATGAGAACATAAATTCCCAACCATTCATGCGCCGGAGAGACCGTTTTGTCTTTTGTGCGGAAGCAATTTATAAGGCTCAGGCTGAGACGGGTGAAATTAAGGAACAGTATTTGAATGCTACTGCAGGTACATGTGAAGAAATGATAAAAAGGGTAGTATTTGCAAGAGAATTGGGAGTTCCTATTGTTATGCATGACTACCTAACGGGAGGTTTTACCACAAATACTTCTTTCTTTCTTTTCTTTTTTTTTAGGAGGATGCATATATGTTTCTTAGGATGCACCTGCAAAATTTCACAAAGGATCATCTGTTATCCAATGGGAAAGATGAATCTTTCATTTTTTATTCATATTTTAGATGCATAATTAGTTAGTTAAAATCTATAGAAATGCACAAGCTTTTAAGAAGGACCTAGTATATTAGGTGATGCCTTGAATTCCTAGACATATAGTGACATATCGCAAGCCAATGGTCAAGCAAGACATTCCATTAATCAATGATAGATATCATGCCATAAGGTCATCTCACTCCAATCATAAAGGAAATGAAACAATTATTGATGTACTACCAGTGTTGGAGCCTTTGATATCTATAATTTTTAGTATAGATCATATTGTGAAGTTTAAAGTCCTTAACTCTAGTCAGGTTGTGGAAGGTGTGAGAGCGGTGTTATTGGGGATGGAGGTAAGGTAAAATCATAAAGAATGCATCTTAGAGACAAAGTCAATCCAATATGGAAAAAAATGTACTAGATATAGAAAGGATAAGGTGAAACTAGTGCTCAAACTTGATGTAGTATGGATAGGGACGAAGTCTTAATGAACCAACCCTTGATCAAAAATATTATTTGAAAACTAGTAAAAGAAGACTCTCTTATACTTTGTTTAGATGCAATATGGTGAAATATTCTTGGATATTCCCCCAATATAAGTTTATGATCATGGGATGATGTTGTCACTACGACAATGACCCTCCAAAAGTTTTGTCTCATCTAATTTTTGAGCTTACTTATATTTTCATGAGTGGTCGCTCTTAGCTATCTTGTGTCATCTTGTCATTTATTCATAATTTCCAAAGTGCTGATTATCCTTTCAACATATCTAAGTGTTTCTTTTCCTCCTCGGTCAAATTTCCATAAGTGTCTCTTTCTTATCTTTTGGAAGTTGTCGTGTTGTCTTTCTAAAGATAGAAAAAGCATTGGCTTTTATTTGAATTAGCCAAACTCACTTCACTTAACATGCACACCACACAAAAGCAAGAAAGCAAACCTTTCTTCCTTAATGAGATGCACTTTCCAAATTTAGTGACTATACGTGCATTGTCATAGAAAAGTTTGGCCTCTATCTTAGTCGTTTCACGACTATAGGAGGTAGTTTCTAATTACCTTTATTTTTGTTTTTAGTGAACTAGAATCATTTATGTCAATTTTGTGTCTTTTTTTCAATAAGGGAGTAACGCATTTGGTTACATATGTCCATCTATTCCATGGCGACTTAATAACAAAAACGTATCCCCAGTTGCAGTTGAATAAGGGGTTTTTGTTCTTTTACAAGGTAAACTTTTAACACTTTCTTTCTACATATTGGTTCAATGCAACTTTATTTTCTTGAGACATTTTTACTAGCTAACTTGGGCGTCAATTATTTGTTGACGATATTTTTCCCCCTTTTTGCTAGGGTATTCCACACCTATGACTCGACGTTAATGTGTTTTTTTAACCCTTGGGCCTCAAAACACTATGCCCAAGTACCTCGAGTTCCTTTTATCCTTGCATGAAATTTCTTTGGTTGTTCTATAATTTTTTTAATTACATATTGTGACTCTTTTAATTTCTTCTCCCCCAAGGTTAAACCCTTAATTTTTGTTATCACTTTCTACCACTCTCAGCTAGAATGTACATTGAGCTTCCTCTGGTGTGTTCAATAAAGAATTGGGGTAAAATACTCTCGTACCTTATTCTTTTGTTGAAATTGTCATTACTGCACTCCATGTCAGGAAATTTCTTTATTAGTACTCAATCAAGAGTTAGAGTTTTTCTTGGTTTCAAAGCTAAATTTGGTTTCCATTAATTAACTTCTTTGTGCCATGGTACCAGGGGTTGGATTTCTTACTGAATCTTCATGTTTTATGTGCAAACACAGGGACACTGAGCACTCGTCTAGGTTTCATTAACCACATTACGATTTAGTTGGATTTTCTTATTTGTCTTATTTCAAAAATCCACTAGAGATCAATAAATGGCTATGGACATGTGAATTATTTGTCTATATGTATGACCATATAAGCTAAGTATATATATATTTAAAATAAGATTGAAAAATATTCTTAACCATGAAGATTTACTTCTACTTTTCCATGGATATTCCTACTCTGTAAATAAGTTTTTTTTTTACAATACCACGGGCAAATACCATGGCTTATCAATGCTCCATACCCAACAAACCATCGCTCAATTCATATAACTCTTGTTCATATTCTATTTAAAATAATCAATTTAGTTAAAAGGGAAAAATGACACAACTACTTTGGAGATAAATATCAACCTTTAATTTGTATATAATACTATAAATATTCTAGAATATTTAGTAGAGGTTAAATCTCTACCATTTATCTAATGATTATTGACAATTAAATTAAAATTATAGAAATTCTATTTTGAAATAAACACATATATCCATAATTTATTCAAAATATTTTAATATCTTAATGATAATATAAATTAAAATAATGATACATTTTCAAAGTAAATAAACACCACAATAATAAATTTTAAGAATCAATATATTTACAAAACTATAGAATTAAAAATCATATTTGTTAATGTTTATTTATTATTAAATTTTTAATTTTATAAAACCAAAAATATTATAAGTATAAATTTTAAAATTGCAAAAGCTCATTTAATTTATTATTAAAAAAAAAAACTATATTATGTAGTTTAAACTTTTAGTTTGTACTCTTTTTCTTGAATATATTGAAAACATGTAGATAAACTAAATGTAGATATTGGCAAACGAATACCTACCACACCTACCTTGTCTCAAACCATACCAATCTTTTCTCAACTTTGGAATATTTAAATACACTTTTTGGAAATGGTCAAGAAAATTGATGTTTCCATATTTGTTAGCCATTTTTCTATGGAATATTTGGTTTATTGAAATGGTCAAGAAAATTGATGTTTCAGCCTTTGTTAGTCATTTCTTCCATGGAAAAATTGGTTTAGTGAAATGGTAAAAATGTTGATGTTATCACATTAGTTAGTCATTTCTTTTCTGTCAAAGTTGGTTGATAAGTGACTCTATAGAATACAATCAAGAAATTCAAAGATTCAATCCAAAAGTTAAAATTCACACAATTACTGTGTAAGCAGAGTTCAAATAAATTGGAAAATTTGTTAAAGTGCTCTAAGAAAAAGAAAAACCATCAAAACAAAGATAGTGAAAAATAACCTTTCTCCATGAGATCCCATTCGAAAAACCTTGAAGTAGCTTATCTTGTAGCTTAGCTTAAGCTCCATTCCAAACATTTAGTACAATTTTGTACTAGGATAATTGCCTTCTCTTTGCAATGATGGAGTTTACATGTAAATATTTCTTTGGAAAAACATAAATATTTGAGATGGATTATAAAAGATGAAATTTTAATTACTTTCTCAGAGGGAAATTTTCTACAACTTGCTCAAATATATCAATCATTTTTTCCAATATATAATATTAATTCACATTTAGATGAAATCTCAAATACACACTATATTCCATTAATCAAATAAAGTTACATATATACATGACGTATTGTCTCAAGATAGGTAAGATATCTTGGACGCACAATAAGTTGGTTGAGGGAATATCTCAACCTCACACCAAACTAGGAACTTAGTTTTAGCTAACCTATGGAATAGGAACAGACTCTATACATAGAGAGAATCACAACGAGAAGTAGGAATTACACATTCCAACACACCCCCTTAATGACTTCTCGTCTCAATATCCATCTGCAAAATCTACATCTGGTCCTGTTTGGTAATTACACTGGTTTTGTTTGGTAATTACACTTTGTATCTTGTTCATGCTATTGTCAATGTCCATATAAAGGAAAAACCGTCTACCAAAATGCATGGGTTCCCAATCGCTGCACCCGCTCCCAATCGTTGCACCCGCTAGTCTACTAGGAAGTACTTCACATACATGGTTCATCCAACCTCTCGATGAACTCCCCCTAGATATAGAATTCACCTCATGGAGTCTAAAACCAATATGGCCCACCCAAGTGTATCCATCCCGCATGACACACTCTTCCAGGGTGTTAAAAATCTCTGACAGAGTGAACATATAACAAAGGGTATGCATGCCTCTCTGGGTCTTACATCACGTAAAAAAATAAATGACATGTAGATTTTCTCTAATTACGAATTGTGACTCATACTCTACCATGGTCATGAGTCTATTCCACAAACTCACATAAACTCAATTTTCACTTTCGTTGTCCATCATCCTTTAAATGTTATCGCTGCTCCTTTACATCATATTTTGAAATGTTCACATCTTGGGCATCTTTGTCTTTTTCAATTAGAACTTGGAACTCCATCCTTAACCTGTCATTTGTTAGAGTAGTCAATTCTAACAAAAATAACTTCATATTGAGGTGACTAATCTCAATATGTATATTAATTTTTTTTGTTCCAAAATACTTTCATCATTAAAAAACAAATCCCAATTACCCAAGCATGCATTAACAAATATCTTGAAATCTTCTTCCGTTAGAGTGGCTGGAAATCCCCCTACAAATATTTTCTTGGTCCTAACAGATCCTCCTCCGTAACTTTGACTGTAATTGTCAATGTTATTGTAGTTGTTGGTTCTGATTTTGCTGCTCACTTCTGTTCATGCTCCACGCAAAGCTCCTCTCCACGCAAAGGGTAGCAATAAATGACTTAGCACTCAGGTAGGCAGTGTAGATTTCTCCTCTAGGTAGGTAGGAAAGCAACACTCCTCCTCACACACCAGCAACAGTGGCAGTGTAGATAAGTAGGAAGGCAGCACAAGGCAGCGCTCCTCCTCACATTCCAGCAACAGTGGCAGTGTAGATAAGTAGGCAGGCAGTGTAAGGCAACGCTCCTCCTTACACGCCAACAACAGTCGCAGTGCAGATAAGTAGGCAGGCAGTGCAAGGCATCGCTCCTCCTCACACGCCAGCAATAGTGGCAGTGTAGATAAGTAGGCAGGCAGCGCAAGGCAGCACTCCTCACATGCCAGCAACAGTGGTAGTGTAGATAAGTAGGCAGGCAACGCAAGGCAGCGCTCCTCCTCAGACGCCAACAACAGTGGTAGTGCAGATAAGTAGGAAGGCAGCGCAAGGCAACACTCCTCCTCACATGCCAACGACAATGGCAGTCTCCAACATTGAAACCAATGGTTGGGATAGTAGTGACAAACTCTCCCAGCTTGAGCTTATACAAAATGGTCATCTTTCTAGCAATAACGTTCCATTCATTGCAGGATTGATGGCCTTCCGAACCTTGGGGGTGTTCCAAGCATTTCCAATCATATGTCTAGCAACTTCAAATAACTTTGACTACGGCCATCATATAACTTTACCTCTGAGGGGTCCACTGATAAAGAAATAGATCGACGACTTTTCAACTAGGCTTAAAGCAGTGCATTCCAGCACAGATGATCCAAACATAGGCAATCACAACCACACGAACAGAAACAATAACGAATTTTCCCTCTCAAAGTGAGAATGTAGGACTCCATGGTCGGATCCTCCGTCGTCCACAAATTCACTGTCAACATGCATAAAATTCAACGATTTTACACACAAAAGTTCTCATTTCAGTATCCAATTCCCCTGACATCACAGTGTAACACCACTTCCCCTGTTCACAATATCAAGGATGGGTAATTGATTCCAAGCATGCCTCCTCATGCTTGCTACCAGGCTGCAACAATGAATACCCACTGTTGAGCTAATCTCCTCGCAATTGAACATGCAGATCTGCAATCGCTTAACACTTGTTTCCATAACAATCTACTCCCTTGATCACACTCGGAACACACAAACTCGATCATCCTCCAATCTGTGATGTAGCTTCAAGCACTGTCCCTTGATACCATCATGTCTTCATCATATCATTTCTGCAAATAATTTTGTCTATTTGTTGGAATGACCAATTCCAACATAGATTCTCACTAGTGACAATAGTTGGCCAAACTAAATGTCACAACAATACAATGTCCAATACATGACACTTTCTTTTTAGAACATAAAATAAGAATGAAAATTACTATGTCGCTTCACGCAACACTATGCGTAGCACCTCAACATAACTTGTGCATCAACATAACTTGTGTATGATCAACTTGAAATCTACCTTTCCAAACCATGTTTGCATAGGCTAAACCATAAACTATATTGTGCCAAACAACAAATGTAACCTTCACATAGTAGTTGGAACCTTCCTTCAGAGTAAAGAATACATCATTTGAATTTTTTTCAAAAAAGTCAACTGTAAAGTTATTTCTGGATGACCTTTAGACATGAGTTCCACGTTATCTTCATTTAATTCAACGCACCCCAGTAGTTTCACCTTCCACCTTTGAAGACTGTTATCTTCCTTATCTCGCTCCAGCTGATCACTCAAAGGGAAAAGAGGACCGGGGACAAATTCTTTGTCCTCACGAGTAACGTTGAAGCAACAGTACACCAAAAAATGCAATGATCATCCAGTTTATAATAGTTGATTATTATAGCACTGCAGATGAGGAGATGGCGTGTCCAAATCAACAGGCTGACATGAAAATTTTGAGAGCAAAGCAATCCTCCAATGACGCAGTGAAATTAGGGGCCAAGATAGCTGCAATTTCCTATGTAGCTTCCACCATCCTACAGTGCTAGTAGCAATGGCTAACCTCAACCATACGAACCTATCATCTGTACAAATATGGGACAATGAGCAGGTCTGCACGAAGAAACTCTTTTGGTGAGCAGAGTACTCACAGAAAGTCATGTCGGGTACTTCTCATTATGAGAAGAAAAGCTTCTTCCGTGAGCATGAATACTGCCCATTCTGAGAGCAAGAAGAAAAATATTTTAGAAACGACAGCAGATCACCTACTTAATCTGTCCAAATGCAGAGCAAATAAGAGACTTAATCTCTCTCTTCCCATGCGGTAGTCAATAACATTTACACAACTATGTTGGAATACCCGAAAAAATTCAATATATGTGGACAAGGATGTTGGAATACCCAATATCCAATCTTCGCTTATTATTTCATTTGCTATGATCTTACCAACAAGAAAAATATAAATGCAAATGTTGTTGATCTGAATACACCATAAACTACTAGCACCATTTCTAGGTATCCACGCCAACGTTGACAGAGGAAAAACGCACTGGCTCAGATTTGCACCGTACTCAGTCAACGAATTTGCAATCATTGCTCGAAGATGGCTCACCAAGATGATTCTCCATCCAAGCCACTGCACTAAGCTGCCTATAGAAACTCACAATGCCTTCGCTTGATCCGCCGGAAGTTACCCATCAACCACTGTGATCTGTGTGATAGAGCCATTGTATTAGCTGCGCGATCTCCAGGACGCAGCAACACACATTTGAAGCCTCAAATTCAAACTAGCATCAATCGAATTATCTAGCTATAACTCAGCCCTTCTCTCAAGTTCTGAGAAGAAATCTTCTTTCCTAGATCTCTCTTCTTATCGATTTGCGGCTAGAAAACATGATCGAATATTTACTTCCAAAAATCTTTGATCACACCACTCCCACGATGCCAATAAACTTCTAGCACGTTTTCGATTTATATGAGGTAGATGAGTACACTCATCTCAATTACTGAGACTTCCATGTTATGAATTCCAAGCTCCACAAAATTACTTCAAGTCAATCCAAGTTAAAATTAATACTCACTCTACTCATGAGAGGGGTGAAAGCGGTAGTGGTAGGAATCGAACTCAGACTGATGTTGAGTGAGCCCGTTGATGAGGAGGATAGTGAATTCGGAAGGCAATAAGAGAATTTTCTGCCATATTTTCTTTTTGTCTGGGCAGGAGAGGCAATTGGATTCTGCCACAATCCTAAAATTCCCATCATCCCATTAAAGTTCCTTCCATTGACTCACCCGCATCCAAAGACAAAGCCTAGGAAAGATTCGGAACCCAGAGTCAACGTCTCCCAGTTGTAATCTCCAGAGGTTAGCGATCCATCCTCGTAAAACACTGGATAAATGCATTACCACTGCTCACCACGGGTTCTGGCTGCCGAATAGACATCGCCGATATAAAAACTCAGCGTCCCATGTGAAGGCACCATCATAATGTTTCTCAGTAGGCCGATTCAAAAATTCATGGAATCACTGCTCGCTCCGCTTGGATCCACGCACAACGTCACACTCCCTTTGTTCGATGTGGATTAACTCTCCACGATTTACTTTGCACGTATTGACACCTTTTCACAACGCCCAATTTCACAACAGTCGGCCTTCTCACAACCTCTTCACGCAACAAATCAACATCAATTAAAAGATGCACTTTTCAATCAATTCAACTCAGTTAAGAGTGCCCTTTCCATTGGCTCCACACATAGATCCTTAGCTCCAATCTTCGCTGGAATGAATGGAAAAAAGCTTTAAAAAAAAATACCAATATACTATTATTTCCCTCAGCGCAAGAGGGGCCGAGGTCCAAGCCCGTATGGGCTCCGATACCAAGATGAAATCTCAGATACACACTATATTCCATTAATCAAATAAAGTTACATGTCTACATGACGTATTTTCTCAAGATAGGTAAGATATCTTGGATGCACAATAAGTTGGTTGAGGTAATATCTCAACCTCACACCAAACTAGGAACTTAGTTTTAGCTAACCTATGGAATAGGAACAAACTCTATACATAGAGAGAATCACAACTGAAGACAAGTAGGAATTACACATTCCAATACATTTCAAACATAAATATCAATATATAATAGTTAAATTTTAGAAGAGAAATAAATCTTCCAAAATATTCAGTAATAGAAAACTCTACACTTTCACTACACAGAGTCCCTTCGTGGAGGTGCAAAGGTTGGCTAATGCTTATGCAAGAGCATTTAAACAACTAAATTGTGTTAGAGAGAGAACCCTTGAATTTGAAAATGAAAGAGAGCAGGAGTGGCAATGAATGTTAGATATAATGATGAACTAAATTTCCTTGAAAATCATGTAAACTAAAAAAAGAAACAAATGGATAAGAGAAACAGAGTTGAATAAAAGAGCAGAAATGCAAAATCGTTACCTTTTAGCTTACGCTTAACATGTTGAGTATTAATTACTCTGTAGTTGATAGCGTCGTGTCTGTTACTTTCTCCTCGTGAAAGTACCGATAGGGTTTGGGGTGAAATTTTATGACCACAAACAATTTCCAATGTTAGTCTAGAGGTGGGCCAAAGTGGGCCACCTAAGAGGTTGTCAAGAACCAGCAATCGGGATAAGGGTTGCCATTGAAAAAGTTGAAAATGGTATTGTATGTAGGAATAGGAAGAGTCTAACTAGGCAGAGGAATTTCCCATTTCCATCACGGGTCGGGAAACCTTCAGCCTTCGGTCGGGCATTCCTCCAACTTCTGACGCGATTACAATCAAAGAATCAAGCAGAATCTCTGACATGGATCTACCAACCCACAGTCTAGGTAGTTAATGCATGCATATCTTCCAATTCAAATCGGAATGCCTATGCTCCATTTTTCCCTTCGTGCCCTCCTGCTCCCACTCAGCTCAGTTGCTCCTCACCAGCACCCTGTTCCCCTTCAAACTACGCTAATAGAGATCAGAGACCTCCCTGCAAGACCAGAGACCCATTCTAACAGAGACCAGAGAATTAGATTCTCCCTGTGCTAACAGAGACCAGATTCCTCCGCCATGCAACCTTCTTCTAGGTATTCTTCGAGATTCTACTGCAATTTTATAAGACAGGCCAACTTTCCCAACAAGCCAACTTTCGAGCAACTTGCCCACGATAAATTCATCCTTTCTGTGACCAAAATACCTACTACAATGTCGCTCACATGGGATCCTTCGCCTAGTTAGACTAGAAATTCTGTTAGAAATTCTGCAATATTCTTCGATTGTGACCACGTTGGAGGAATGCCTGACCAAAACCGGAAGGTTACCCGACTGGTGACAACGCAAACTGGGCAATTCCTCTGTCTAGCTAGGCTCTTCAAAGAGAGAATTTTTCTACAACCTACTCAAATACATCAATCACTCTTTCCAATATATAATATTAAAACTTACATTTCAAACCAAGATCAATAAATAATGGTTAAATTGAGAAAAAGAAGCTTTCAAAATATTCAATAACAGAAAACTCTACACATTCACTACACAGAGCCCCTTCGTGGAAGTGTAAAGGTTAGCTCATGCTTATGCCAGAGCATTTCAAATTTTTTTTTAAAGATAGGAGGCAACTAAATTGTGTTCCAGAGGTAACTTTTGAATTTGAAAATGAAACAAAGCGGGAGTGACAATGACAGTGAGATGTAACGATGAACTAAGTATCCCTTTAAATCATACAAACCAGAAAAGGCAACAAATGGATAAGAGAAACGGAGTTGAATAGAAAAGGAGAAATGCAAAATCATTACCTTTTAGCTTATGCTTGACATGTATGTCCATGATTTACACAACCATTCGACTAATTTGAAAATGAAACAGAGTGGGAGTGACAATGACAGTGAGATATAATGATGAACTAAGTATCCCTCTAAATCATACAAACTAAAAAAGGCAACAAATGGATAAGAGAAACGGAGTTGAATAGAAGAGGAGAAATGCAAAATTGTAACCTTTTAGCTCACGCTTGACATGTATGTCCATGATCTATACAACCATATGACTAATTTGAAAATGAAACAAAGCGGGAGTGACAATGAAATTGAGATATAATGATGAACTAAGTATCCCTCTAAATCATACAAGCTAAAAAAGGAAACAAATGGATAAGAGAAACGGAGTTGAATAGAAGAGAAGAAATGCAAAATCTTACCTTTTAGCTTACACTTGAAAGGTATGTCCATGATTTACACAACCATCCCACTGACAGAGTCTTAATGACTCTGAAGTGGATAGCGTAGTGTCTGTTACCTTCTCCTCGCAAAAGTTACTGGCAGGGTTTGCGGTGAAAGTTTCTAACCACAAACAATTTCCAACATCCGTCTAGAGGTGGGCCTGAGCGGTTGCTAAGAACCTGCAATCAGGATAAGGGTTGTTGTTGAAAAGTTGAAGATGGTATTATATATATATGTGTGTGTGTGTGTGTGTGTGTGTGTGTGTGTGTGTATTTTTGTCGTTGAAAAGTTGAAGATGATATATATATATATATATATATATATATATATATATATATATATATATATATATATATATATATATAACTTCTTCTTTTTCTAGAGAAAAAAGTCGTAATTTTTCATTAATAATAAGAAAAATTACATGTTGCATCTAACAACATATCATCTATGCAAGGATAAAAAATATAAAACATATAATTAGTAGAGTCTGTAATATTTCATATACAGAGTCCATTTTTGCATATAAATATATTGTATGTAATATGTACATATATATACTGATAATAAAAAGAAAATAGCTACTGAGATATAATGTAGATAATACAAAATCGAAACAGTCACAACAAGACTATTTCATCTATCTGCCACCAAAATAATGTCAAAATCACAAAAATGTGCAGTCAATGCAAGACTGCAACCTATGCATCCAAGTCGTCTATGAAGGGGTGATGGTAGAATTGGTACTCCTGAGCCCCCTCATGAGCCGTGATAAGCCATCGTCCCCAATCTAACTGCATGGCTTCCTCTGCCTATAAATGTGGGTGACATAGATGAAATCAAAAAGAGATTTTAACATTAATACCTCATCCAGTAGTGCTCTAAGAATGTGGGTGTGACATTGTGCCTTCATATTAAACCAATCGATAATAATCTATGAATCCCCAAAGATCTGTATCTTGTTGCAACCTTGTTCACAAGCAAATAATAGGAGAAGTCGAAGGTTGTTGATTTAAAAATAGTTATTTGAGCTCAGACCAAGTCCCCTTCTTAAGGTGGAAAAAATGAGAATCAAACAGGTACAGTACAACACCTCCCCCTGCATCCAGTGACATTGGATGCACCGTCGAAGTATGCCCAAGGGATGGTTTGGTCAATAGTTTCTGGTATGATAGTTCTGTTTTGTGCCACATGCTCATCATTTGGGATTAGTTGGAAAATGGAAATGATGGTCCTACAGGTACTGTCCCAATCTACGGGTTTATAAAGAAAAATATTTTGATTCCTTGCAATCCAAATTCCCCAGGCAATGAGGAGTGGTATGTTCCGGTCCTTTGGCCGACTAGCCTCTCGCCACTAGTTTGTCCATGCTGAACAAACTGAGGAGCTATGCCAAATTTGTGTGCAACCCAGTGAGGTAGTCATAGAGCGCCAAAGTTGTAGGATTTCCAGACAGTACAAGAAAAGGTGATTTAAATCCTCAGCCTGAGTGAAGCATAAGGAGCATCTAGAAGGCCCACGAAAATCTCGTTTGTTAAGGTTGTCCTCTGTGGGGGTGCAGTTTGTTAGTATGCACCACATAAGAATTCTGGCGTTAGGGGGTGCTTTATGTTTCCACCACCATTGCTTTAGTTGAGGCTCCTATAATGTACAGAGAGTAGTGTAGCTGATCTTGGGGGTGTATATGCCACTAGGGGAGATGGCCCATAGTATTTCACCTGCCTCTTTGGATAATATGATGTTGTTGGAGTTGAAGGCATAGAGGTAACTGTTCCAAATTGGCCACCAAATCTCAGGTAGATCCAACACTTGTGCAAATAACCATGCCTGAGAGGCCCAAGTGGTATGATTTGGATCCACAATCTGAGATATGTATTATATACCAGATTGGTCCAGGTGCATTATGATGTCCAAAGGTAATATAAACTCATGCCTGCAACAGGACCATGTGTCCTCGCCAATTTTGACCCTCTCACCAGATCCAATGTGTCAGGCCAATCCTTGTTTTATCTGGTGGATGGATTGTGTGATGGCTTTCCAGATGATCGATGAGCCCGGTGGATTATGTATGTTGCCCCTAATCCAGTCCATTGTAGTGCTAGGTGAAATATATTTAGAATAGGTGACTTCTTGCCACATGTTGTGGCTGTCAATAAGATTCCAACCCATCTTTGCTGCCAAGGCTGATGCGAATCAGTTTAGATCTTTCAATCCCCACAGCCCCCCACCCCTTGGGTTTTGAAATTTTTTTCCATGCAATCCAAGCATATGCATGGTCATCCTTCTTTCCCCTCCATAGAAATCACCTACAGATTTGTTGTAGTCTAGCAGTCACACCTTTTGGGATCCATGCAAGTGCCATCCAGTAGACCGGGATGGCCTCCAGAATAGATTTTATGAGCACCAATCTGCCAGCCCTAGAAAGCCATCAATGTTTCCATATATTGATCCTATGCTTGACTTTTGCAATTAGCCAGTTCCAGTCTGTGATGTGATAATCGTTTGGTTTTAGGTGGAAACTATGGTATTTTAGTCCTTCTTCCAGGTCCTTGCGCTCAAAATGAAAGAGACCCAGTGCATGTCTGGATTCATTGGTGGAACAATGCACCATCATGATGGTGGATTTGCTATGATTCGGTTCCATACTTGTTGCTTTGCTAAATATGTTGAGCAGATTTAATAAATTTGAATTGTCATGACAATAACCATCAAGGAAAATAATTACACCATCAACAAATAATAAATGTGTTAGATGAATAAAGTCATTTAGTTTTATGCCATGGATGGAACCATCATTTTTTGCATGTGTCATGAGTGAAGAGAGACCTTCCATAATGAGAAGAAAGAGCAGAGGGGAGAGGGGGCATCCTTGCCTAAGTCCCTGCCCAGCATGAAAAAAATCAGAGGCAGCTCCATTTATAAGGATGTTGAAAGTGGCGTTTTTCATGCATCCCATAATCCTATTGGTAAAATCATGTGGGAATCCAATATGAATGAGGATGAGATGCAGGTAATTCCAGTTGGCACAGTCAAAAGCTTTTGCAAGGTCAATTTTGAGGATGGTACTCTTGAGATTTTTAATTTTGATGGAATGTAATAGCTTCATGTATTTGTCTATGATTAAGAAAAGCAAATTTTTCTTTGGAAATATGTTGAGAGTGGATGGGTTTGATGCGATTCGCAATGATTTTGGAGATAACCTTATAGATGCAGTTGTAGAGGGATATCACACGATAGTCATGGAAGGATAGGGGCTTATCTGATTTGGGGATGAAGGCAATAAAAGTGGCATTGAAACCATCATATATCTGTCCAGTGGTTCTGTTGTCTTCAATGACCTGTAGAATATCTTCGCCGATGAGATCAAAAAATGTGAGGTAGAATTCAATAGGCCATCCATCAGGGCCTGCGCTTTTGTCCTTCTTAAACCATTTTAAGACCCCTTGAATTTCACCCATCGAGATCGGGGCGTTTAGGTCCTCCAAGTTCTCCTCGTCCACAAATTTGTGCAAGGAGCGTGCAATTTGCAAGATTTCCGACAAGTTTGCATTGACAGGAGCTCTATATTTTGTGGATAAGTGTTGAATACCCATGTTAGCGCGCTGGTTATGTGAGTGTGCCACCCTTCCATTGTGATCAGTGAGCTCCCATATTGTGTTAATAATTCTCCTGCCTTTAGCACATTGTTGAAAAAAATTGGTGTTCTCATCCCCCGCTTGTAACCAGATGGCCTTGCTCTTGAGACACCATTCCTCTTCCCTTTTTCTCATAATTTTGGCCTTTGTAAATTCTAGAGCATTTAGCTTGTCTTTTGCCTCCGCAGATTGGAATCCTAGGTAGTCAGATCCGGTCAGATGCCCAATCTCTTGTTCAATGCTTGATAGTTCCTCATCCTCCTTCAATTTCTTATTCCTGGCCCAATTGATGGTGAGAGATTTAATTCGGTTAAGGTTGTTATACAGGACCCTAGCTAGAGCCAGTTCAAGAGATTTCTCACAATGCCGCCATTCCTTTGTGATCATAGAGTGGAATTTAGGCTCGTCAAGCCAAACAGAATTAAACTTGAAAGGTGCCTAGGGCTTTTGAATGCCAGATTGAATCTCAAGATATATTGGAGAGTGATCTGAGGAACCCCTCGATCCAACCCATTGTATTGCCTTGTCAATTTGCTCAAGCAACGAGATCTTGATAAAAAAAATGATCCAGTCTTTTGGCCAGAGCAACGACACCCGTCCTCCTGTTTCTCCATGTGGGGAGCTTCTTGGGCATAGCCAGGTCGAGAAGATCAGCCTCATCCATGAGCTTTTCAAAATAATCAGATAAGTAGTCCAACGTGGCCCCAGGACCCCTGGATTCAGAGAGACCAATTGAGTAGTTTAAGTCCCCTCCCATAATGATATTGTTCCATTTCATGATAGAACTATGCATCCAATCATCCCAGAAGACATCTCTGTGATGAAAGGGTCCATACACATTGATTAGGGTGATCATGAGATTTGTTTCACGAGAGATGACATTGGCTCCTAATATGCCCTCCCGCCCCACCATCTGAGGGCCAGAATGGATTTTTTTTTGATGCCCATGGAGCTGCCACCAGATCGACCACGAGCATCTGTGGTTTGGAAAGTCCAGTCCGAGAGTAGAGTAGACAAGGCCTTTGAAACATATAAACCGTCTCCTAGGGTTTCCTAAAGGAAAAGGACATCAACCCGAACATGTTCCAGAAGCCGCTTGAGAGCTAATTTTTTGTCAGGGCTGGCTAAACCACAACAATTGAGTGAGAGATAGATCATGGTATACCATCAACCCGGGTGTTATTTTCTCTAAGAACCTAATCAATGGATGATTGTGTGCCAGCTGCCACCTTAAGACTGGCTTTTCTAATGGCTTTGGTAATAGAGGATGGGCGTCCCCTAAATGATTTCGGATGTGTTCCTTGAGAGTCCACACTGAGTCCGAAAGTAGGAGTGTCATGAGCTAGATGTTATCACATGTAGGAAGCACATGAGAGGAAGAGTCCTCTGCCGAGGTATGAGGATTGGGTTGAGAGATAGTAGGTGGGGCGGTTGCAATAGGGTAGCTAAGGGGATTTAGATTACAAGTATTTAAATTAATTGAATGTGGAACATGAGACATTATGTGGGCAGATGATAAAATTATAGAAATATTTGAAATGGGAGGAGCAAGTGGGTTACCTGGATCGGTCATTGAATCCTCTAGGAGAGTGTGGGTTGCTTTGCATTGAGTCTGTGATCGCGTGACAAGGCATGCCAGTTGGTCATTAGAGTTTCCTGGACAGCGACCCTCCTGCACAGTCACCGGGGATTGTTTTGTCCCCCCAAAATCCGTCTGTGTAGCCATATGAACCAAAATTTTTGTTGGAGTTGCAATCGCGATGGTGAGAGGGCAATCTTTATACATATGTCCAACCTCATGGCACTGTCTGCATCTGTAGGGGACCCTCTCATAATCCATAATTTGATGTCGAACCATGTCATTAAAATATAGGTTATACCCTTCGAGGAGCCCTTCTCTAGTGTCCAGATGCACAAGTATCCATACCACAGATATATTCCAGTGTCCAAATATGAACGATCGTGATCCAGGTAAATCCCCAAGTCCTCCTCAATAAACCAGAGGGAGGCTTCGTTCCAAAAGTGTAGTGGGAATCCCAAAAGTCGGACCCATATCGGACCCACCCCTGATTTCTCCTTGTCAGGGTCGAAAAGGAGAGCCCAACGCTTCAACAATACTGGATTCATCTCAATGTGCCAGTATTTGGTGAGTACCCAATCGACCAATTATCGCTGAAGAAATATGAGTGCAAACCAGCCCCTATTCATAATTAAAACCCCCATAAGTTGTGGCATAGTATTGCCCTAAATATGTGCAACCCATACTTTGAGTCTAGCACATGAGTAGCTTCTGCCTCGAACCCTTCCAACTAGTACCGTCTGCGTCGTGTGTTCGAGATCTTCCATTCCAACACCTTGCCCGAACCTCAGATCTCGTTTGGGCCTGCTCCTCGCACACCTCTATTTTTTTTTCCGCGCCTGGGAACACTGTGGTGAACTACGCCATCCGGTTACAACGCTTCATCGGAGTCGGAGGTCTTTGGATCTTCATTTTGAGACGTAGTGTGCGGGATGCCATCAAAACACCCAGAAGCCACCATAGAATAAGGCACCTCAAGTCCGATATGTTGGAGAGCTGGTCTATTCCCCCTGTTAATGTTAAGATGTTCAAACCCTAGGGTCTCGTTCTGCACAAGGTTTTCGTACCCAAAACCCGGTACATCTCTAGATGATTCGAGGATATCCGGTGTCTCTTGAGCCTAAACAGAGTCCGTATTTTAGTTATTTTAGTTATAGACTAACTCGATGACCAAGAAACTACATTTGTTTGATAAAATGGTTCGATGCACCATGCTTTAAAATTATTTACAGATCGACGGAAAGACCGGACCTATGTAAAACTGGACTACCGTAGCTGAGATTAACTTATAGTGCGTACTTCCTTCTTTGGGGAAATCATGTATATAAAAGACGTATGAAAAATTGTTGGGGATATATATATATATATATATAACTACAACGGGGTAGCGGGGTGAATATCATCAGAGGAATGGGAAGAACTTGCATTTTTTTTTCCGCTGATGGCGGTAGAAACAGAATAGTATTTTATTAAAGAATGTGCAGCTTATGAAAGAGAACCGTCCAAAGGTGAACAAAACCTTAATAAGCTTTTTGAAGTCTTAATAAGTTTTTTGAGAAGAAAATATTTTACAAAATAGCAAATTTCGTAGTCCAAATAACAACAAAATCAACTTAGAAAAGAATCTAAATATGGTTTAGGTTATTAGCTGGTAGTCCCATTATTAGCTGGTGCTCTCTTGGACAATGAGGTCTCATGGACGTCATTAAAAAAACCATTCATTCATATATTCTTCACGCACTGTACTTCCTTCTTTGGGGAAACTCAAGTGGCCTGTATAACTAGCCACTGCAGCTGGGGTGGCGCTACACGAACATCTGATATATAATTTGTTCGGGGCTCCTTTTTTTTCTGGCGTTAAAAAGCTGTTGGGGGTGAATATCATCACCCACTCACTCATGCACCACTGAATTGATAAAATAGAGTCAGTTGTGAATTCGGCCTTACTAATTACTTTGTTTAAATTATAGTTACCAAGTTCATCCGATTTGGGTTTAAAAAAAATTTATTTTGGTATTATTTGTTAAAAGTAGATTTGGTTGTGAGGGTTAAAAAAAAAAATTAGTTTGGTATTATTTGTTAAAAGTAGATTTGGTTGTGAGGATCAATGTTTAATCAATAAAATATTATTTAAAATTTTAGAAATTTAGTTATTTATGTGGTTAATTTATTCAATGTATTATTTGTTAAAATTAGATTTGGTTGTGAGGATCAATGTTTAATTAATAAAATATTAATTAAAATTTTAGAAATTTAGTTATTTATGTGGTTAATTTATTTAATAATAAAAGATAAAAGTTAAAATATTTACACAAATAGACAATAGTGAGATGAAGATTATATAGAAAGAAAAAATGTTTACATAAATATATAGTAAGGAAGAAAAAATAAAAGAAAATCCAAAATCATAGTGGAATAAGAAAGTTTATCATTTTCTAATTTCTTTTTTGTTTTAAAAAGCCTTAAAACTTAGAAAATGTGAAAGGGAAAGTAAGAGAATACAAAAGAAAATGGAAAATCATAATGGAATAAGAAACTTTATTATTTTATAATTTCATTTTTGCTTTCAAAGACCTAAAAATTTAGAAAATAGAAAATGAAAAAATATGTCTTTTAATTTGTAATATATTGCTAATTTTAAAAAGAGTGATTATTTTGAGATTTTATATATATTTTAAATATGATTATATTTATTATGAAAAATTTTAGAAAAATAAAATTTTAAATTAGAAAAGTATTTAAAATTTAAATTTAGAAAAAAATATTAGTTTTAAAGAGAAATAATACCCATAATTTTTTTTAATTTAAAATATATTCAAAAAATAATAAGTGAAAAGTATTGTTGTTAAAAAACAAAATCCAATTTTTTTTATTCAATATTTTATCATATTAATGATCATTCAAATTCAAACTTGATAACAATAATTTAAATAAATAAACAATGTTATACCAACTCCAAACCATTTAAACTATGGTATCACATTGTATAAATAAATAAATAACGTTGCACTGATAAATAAATAACGTTGTTATTGGCATGAACAACTCACTTTGATTTATATTAAATCGGTTGGTGATGCACCCTTTTTAGGTCTCGGTAATTCTTACTGGGAGTTTATTATTCCCATGCGTTCACGTACTTTCGAGTTTGGTATCTCTTCAACTACGTATAGGTGTGAACATGGGGTGAAAATAAGTTGGATTTTTGGATTTTATATATATATATATATATATATATATATATATATTACTTATAGAAAATGAAGACTCATCAAAATGAGTTTGATAAATTTATTATAAATATAGGAATTTATATAGGAGTGAGTTGGAGATTCAATAGTGAATTTTGCTTATAGACATTTATTTTATCACCTAAGTTTATACTTTTTGGTGTTGATTAAAAGTGTATTGTTGTCCTGTGAATAATGAGAGTGATTAGTACTCCAACACCTTCTTTTAATTATGATTTTAATTATTAACTTGTCTATTGGCCTCAGCCTCAGCTAGGCTTACAACATTACATAAAAAAAAAACTTGACAACATGGCTTTCATTTTTGCCTTCTTGCGAAAGGGTCCATGCTTGTTTATTTGTTGATGCAGTTTCATCTTCACCTTTCTTTCTCTCCTTACAAGCTCCTGCTCTTTTCTTACATCAGCAACTTCTTCAGGATTGGGATGTAAAGCAACATCCCTAACAATGAAAACAAGGTAATCCAATTCATACTCTCCCCTCTTTCCATGAGAAAGACCCTTATATAGTATGCAAAAAAATTGCACAAACTCAACATTGTATTTTGAGTCATGCCCATTGACATGATCCTCTTCATCTACCAAAATGCACTCATCTTCAAACATGCACGACCTTTGAACAATATCCATGGTCGTATCCTCCATTGTCACTTCCATCTTAGAAGCCGATCCAATCAAATCTCTATCAATTAGATTATGGGAGAGGCAAGTTAGGCTCTCAATAATTACAGGAACATGTGAAATAGACTCCACCTCCTTATATTCATACTCATTCTGTTTATCAAATATTTTTTTTGATTAAAAAATACTACCAGAATAGAAAATATTACCAAGCCCAAAAATACTTCCAAATGACTTTCTAGAAAAGCATCATGGAAAAGATCATTGTAAAACATTGTCCCACTCATTTATGGAAGCTCGACCTCCTAATACACGTCCACTGGCTGCAATCTTCTTGGGCTACTACGCAGCACCATAATAGGACACACAACCTAATCCTTGAGTAGACAATTTCTAGACACAGGTCACCAACGACAATACTTTCTCAGGGTACCACCGCAAGAAGAATAATTGCTGCTGACAAGGAAGCTACGTTGAAAATTCAGGCTTCATGATCCCACTCTCAACACCACTCATGAACTAGGTTGGAGGTTACGATGTCTCAGACATTGAAGACTCTAAATAAGTGCCCAAAGCTCCAACGCTCGAACCCTTCACGAATCCAATTGTCTCCACAACACACACAACAATCTGCTTAAATCCACAACAATGAAAACATGCACAACAATTCATTTGACTCCACAACAACCACAACAGGGAATTTCACTCGATGACTTCTCCTTGCAAGCACACAGCTCAGGAAATCACGATATGGGTGTCACGCTTAGCAAATCCAACACAAGCACAATGCAAAGAAGACTCACATCGAGCCCTCTGCTTTGGCCACTGACTCCACGCTCCACGCAGTAGACTCACTCAATGATCCACATCGTTCTGCAGGTGTAGGTTCTCCACATGAAAAAACAAAAAAAATGAAGCGTGAACACAAGCGGAGCACTCAACTGGCTCAAAAAACAAGTAAATACATGCTCACCCCACCAAATAGTGCCCTCGACTCAGCTCAAATGAATGAGAATAACATTGGTTTATATGGAAATTCCCTTGGTCGATGAGCCTCAAATCAGTGCTCAGGATGCAGAGAAAACACAAGAATGGAGTAGAACACCAATTATTAGCGGTCTCTCGACTCACACCACAACATCAGCACAACAACGCACTTCAATAGTGTATGCTTCTCATTCAGAGCGCTTACTCACCATTGAGTCACACCTCTACATCGTCAGCTTTGTTGAAAATATTAAAGTCACCTGCTAGCCTTTTAGCAGGAAGAAAAAGAGTACAGAGGCAGGAGGAGCAGAGATTGAGTGCACAGCACCGTGTATTAAAGAAGAATGGGAAGAACCGTAAGGATGAAATCAATGTTGATGGGCCACAGCCACTATTGCAGAGGAGAATTAATTCTGTGATGGACGTAGCCATTTTTGCAGAAGGACGAAAACTTTCGTGGTTCTGAACTATGGAAGAACAGAGTTTATTAAAAATAGTCCTTTCGGGTTTTTAAGCCCTCAACAACCAAAATGAAGAAAATTGCTTAAGCGGTGAAAGACTTTAATTTTTTAATAAGACACGTGATAGTGGTCCCCATCACTTCACTACAAATCGGAATCGCAAGTTTTAACTTGCAGTGTCTTGTTGATGTGAATATTTGCGATGCGATGCGATCACAATCGCAATCGCAGATCGCAGCAGATATGTTTCAAAGTTAAAGTGTCTTGTTGATATGGCAGAGTTCCGCAAGCGGAACGTTCTCATATAATACAAAGTCAAACCTTATATAATAATCACCCTCCACCATAGCCGAGGCCCGTGGGTCCATATACCACGCGGCATTGTTTTATTCAATCGCAAGTTATGAATTGGGAGTGTTCTGTTGTATGCCCCGATCGCATTAACCAAAGGGCGGACCCGATGGAGTTGTGCGATGGATTTTATTTGCCCATCGCATCCGGTTCCTAATCGCAATCAGAAGCTTTTTGTTTTGGGCCCGATTGCACTTTGAAATTGGCGGACCCGATCCATTCATTATGGTGGAGTTTTATGTGGGATCGCATCCGATCGTCAATCGGAATCGGAACCTCTTTTGTACGAGGCCCGATCGCACAGTGATTGAAGTCCAGACCCAATTGGTTTATAAACCGGATTTAAATTTTGGTCCATCGCATCCGACTTGCAATTGAAATAGGAACCTTTTTTTGGTGCATTTGTTTTATTGAAAAATGCGGACCTGATGAACATTTTAAATGGATTTAATTCGTGCGTTCAAAGCACATTGTAATGTGGGCCCCCGACAGTTTTTTAATAGATTAGATTTAATTTTAAAATTCTTTTTAATATAGTTTGTAATGTTTTTTTAAATAGGTGCATCATATAAAAGCCAAAAAGGCCCGAGAGCCTGTGTATTGAATTGCTTTTGTAATTTGCACAACAGTGCGGGAAAAGAGAACACAGCAGCATATATTTTGAGAGAGACAGAGAGAAGTTTTTTTTGGTGCACTGCGTATGTAGCAGTCTTGATCATATTCAGTGAATCCCTCCATTGAGGAAGACATTTTGTAATAGTTTTTAGTTCTGTTGATGAAATAGGAAGAAAAAGTTTTATCCTGCAAATCTCAATCATTTATTCTCTGTGTTAGAAGGGGAGCATTATTCTCTCCATATTGTTCTGGAATTTTCAGAAATTCCAATATGGTATCAGAGCTAGTTCAGGCTCTTTGAAGGTTTCAAAGAAGCTGAAAGAAGAAGAAGACTTGTTGCAGTGTTTCTCCAGCGAAGTGAAAGCTCAACAGAAGACAAATTTCGGGTATTTCTCAAAAGAAAACAGAGTTGTTATTTTGTTTAAAAGAGTTTTTTCTTTCAGAAAAGGAAAGTCAGTTTGTCTAAGTTCAAAGTTCAGTTTAAAAGCAATGGCTGGACCAAGTACAGGTATGAGTATTGGAAATGCTTAGCTTCCACAATTTAATGGAAAGAATTATGATTATAAGTGATAACAAGATGAATAATATAGTAATCATGGTCCTCGTTGAAATGGAACAGCAATGCAATTCATTAGCGCACACAACAATCCAATAAGCAATTCAACGGTAATTAAGTAACTCTGCAATTGTAATGAAACCAAACATAATTATCACACAACAGTAATTAGAGGATAGAGATACAAACAACAGAACGATTCCACCAAGGTCGGGCCCTTAGCACCAGTGAAACACTGCTGGGTTACTTCAGAGCTTGAGCGATGAAATAAAATGCGTCTTTGTATTAATTGAACATAAAATTATTTACAATGACTGATCTCTGATCACAAGAGTCAATAAAATGCAGAATTACAAAATGAATGTTTTAATCAAATGATTCGACTCTCTACAATCTCTAAAGGCGTTGCCTTATATAACAAACTCGACGGAAAAGACAAGGAATGAGATAAGTTTTGAACACCGATCCCTCAGGATCGAAGGATCCTGAGGGATTTGCTTCCCTTCTTTCTTTAGCTGTCACTTGATTTCCTTTGACTAAAGCCAAGTTGTCCCCTGCCTTCTCTTAGAAATGCGTTCAAATTTCCTTCTCTTTGGCAGGATTTGGTCTAACACTGGAGGAATAGCAGTTACTCTTGCTTTAGCCTCGCCTCTGGTATAGCTGTTCACCTCGCCTGATTCCTGTTTTTAGCAATAAAAGGCAGTTTTTAGTTACATTTTACAATAAACATAAGTCTTTACAATTCTACCACAATTCTTGTAATAAGTCACCTTTCTAAAGTAAAAATAATTATGTTTAAAGTAAAATAATGGGACAACACATAGTGAATTCATACCTTTTTCAACGCTCAACATACCCCCCTGCTTACCCTTTTTCATGTCCTCATGAAAACCATAGTTTACATGCAAAGCAATTAAAGAATAAGCTGGAGAAGGTTTTTCATCAAAACACCTAAAACCATGCATTGCAGCTAATGCTTCGAAGACATGCCCTGTTTGTCCTCCGAGTATTTCATAAATGGCTTTATAATCTGTAGCAGGATACCATGCAGTGGGGCTTAGAAACCTACACCCTAGCCAAAATGGGCCTTCCCTCAAAATGAGGTTGCTATAGAGAACCAAGTGGTCTGCAGCTAATCCAAAATTTTTATAGTTAAATGGCTCTCTATTTTGAACATTTTGATTGGAAATTCCACATCGGACCTTAGCTGCCATGTAGGCCTGGTTTCTAATAGATAGAAAATAGTCTATCCCGTTCAAGACAATTGCTTTATGGACAGGCCCCAATTCCCCAATTCTTGGATAACACCTTCTCTTGTCATCAAATTCTTCTGCCTAGCCCATAATTGTAACGGGTGTTTAGGTTCACTCCTAACCCACAAGTCTAACTCATTTTCCTGCCTTTGAAAAACATTATAGTCTTTGAGCCATTTTAACTGATTAACAACAATTGAAATAAATGCTTGGTATTGGATGTCACCCACAAAAGGGCTGGGATTTGTCTCAACATCATTCTCCAATATGAGATTATGCAAATAGAACTCACACAGGAGGCGTTGTACCTTTACCCCATAGAGTTTTCAGCATGTTACAAAATCATCTATAGTGTTTAACTCTATAGATTTTCCTGCCCTAACTGTTTTAATTTTTAATTGTAAATATCTCTCTAATAAAAATAAAGCATAATTCTTGGCAGGGCATCTACAAGCTAAAACATCTGTGTATAATGAGCAGAGAGTATTCATTCGAGTCTGGGCTATTTTTAATTTATTCATTACCTTTTCAACCTTCTCCTCTGCCCTTCGATGCTTCTCATAGGCTTCAGCCTCTGCTGCATGGATGATCTTCATCTGCTGCTGCAACTCCTGGAATTTTCTTCTAAGAACATTATCTTCTTCAAGTTTTTCCCTTTCCTGTCGAGCCTGTGCCAACTCCTCTTGAAATCTGGCTAATGTAGGATCACTAAAAGTGTTTTGACTACAGGCTTGTGCATTTTCACTTGAGGTTGCTCCATCTGGAACAACTGCCTGCTATTCCATATCTTCATGATTAGGCTTAGCCATAGTCTCTGCAACTTGGGGCTTTATTTTAGTGGTCACTTTCCTCTTTTTCGGGGCTCGTTTGGTGACTATGCTTCTTTTCTTTGGGGTTCGTTTGGGAATTTGTTTCATTTTAAGAACCCTAATGGTCTTCCTAAGTTGTTCCACTAGTCTTTGAAGCTTCAGTCATCCCTCCAAAGTTTTTCAAGTTCAGTTACTTTCTTCCTTTTCCTTGATGGAATGACTGTTCTTTTTTCTGGACCCAATTTCTCAGCGGGGGTTTGCTCCTCATCAGTCGTGCATTCAGTTGGGATTTCTTCTCTGTTTTCTTCTTGGGGCACTTCTTCAATGTTCATATGCCCCCGACTGAATTCTACAGGGGTAATACCCTCAATTGGCTCTATAGTTCCCTGATAATTTTCAGTTTGGAACACTGCTTCAGTGTTCACCTCTTCCTGTCCATACTTCTCAGGGGAAGCAACCCCAGCTGATTCTACTATTTTGTTAGGGTTTTCTCCTTCTGTTTCATTCGAAATTCCCTCAGCCATTTCTTTATTGACAATAAATTTCTCCTGCAATTGGTTGATATCAACATTTAGGTCTAGTGGGCTGTGAGGCTGCACATATTCACTCATATTGGCCAAAATTTGGGCCAATTGGTATTCTTGCAAAGGGCTTCGTGGTGAACTTGCAGTAGTGTTTTAGGGAGGCTATGTTCCTTCTCTTTCACTGTTGTGATTATCTTCGTCCTCTTCACAGGTATGGTAACCACCTTCTTCCTCATCTGAGTGGCGAATTTCTCCCTCTACACTAGTATGAGGACTTCCTTCTTCTTCCTCAATTTCCTCTTCTTCATTATTTCCTTCTTCTGTGCTGCTTTTTTTCTCACCACTGGTGTGGTGGCTCATTTCTTCTTCATCCTCATCAGTACGGGGACTCCCTCCTTCCAATTGTGGGGGTTGTTCATCCTCCGAGCTAGGCAATTCCAAGGGCTGGCTACTGCTACCTAGAAGGCCCTCTATCATTCCCCTACTTCTTTTTGAACGGGAGGACTGTATACGTTTTGATGGCTCAACTGCTGAGCTAGCCATTCTCTTTCGTTTTGGGGCAGGTAGGGCTAATCCTCCATCAATCAAAAATATCAATTCTTCCCAAATTGTCTGTTGTTGGGCAAGACTATGACTTACTTTTAATCTGATTAGACAATGGCGGCTTACCACCATGTCTGTGTGCCGAGATTTTCTTATACTACGGGCAACATCATGCAGTAAGGAATTTAAAAATGCAGGCAAATTTACAATACATTTTTGCTTTAATACTTCCAATAACTTAAGGTGGTGAGGTCTTACCACGTATTTCCTTCCATCGTATGTTATATAGGCTTGCACTACCTTTGCCAATTCCGTCCATGGTTCTCCCAATGATGCCAGCTGAACTCATTTTCCTTTGATGACCAATGTCTGTCCTTCTTCCTGGAAAATGTTCATGGCTTCTTGAAGCCTGACCTTCTTATGAGTCCATACAGTTCCTTGCGCTGGTAGACCAGACACCTCTGCAATTATTTCATCTATTAATACTATCTGTCTTCCTCTAACCATGGAGTATCCTTCTTGAAAATTATGTACAAACTCGGTAGCTACTATTTCATGGGGTTGTTGTAGCCTTGTGAAGTATGTAATCCATCCCAATTTTTCCAAAATTTCTCGTGCAACATCAGAAACAACTAGCACTTGCAACTCGCTATGAATTGGTCGACCTCCCATCTTCTCTGCACATTGTTACTTCTTTACAAACACACAATAGTGTAATGGAATAGCACAACATGGTAAATTGGAATAATATCATTAAGTTTTTGTTATTCCCTAGAATATAGGGATTTTATTCGCGTGCAGGTAAAAAAAATATAGGGATTTGATCTGCATGCAATGATTAAGAGGCATCCACGCCCCCCCTTGGAGGATGATAGGTCATCCTCGACCGTCAAATAAGAGAGGAAAGTACTGCACAGTAGTTGTACAGCAGGAAAAAGCATGCATACTTATGATACAATCAATCAAATTATTGCATTTACTGAAATCGATGTGTGTGATTAAATTGTAAATAAATATAGAAACATTTGTAATGATCTAAAGATAAGGAAAAGGGACAACTGATGTGAACACAAGTACTAATGCGCTTATTACCCACTCAAACTAATGTGATCAATTTATGATGAATTTAATGTATAATAGGTTCGAAATCAAGGGTTTAGGAATCATACTTTCATTTGATATTTAGATAGAGATATAGGAAAAAGGGTTTAATATTACTATTGATTTGTAAAAATGTGACTCCAATACCATCAGCAGAGCTCTGTTGCCCACAGGTGTCCATAACCTTGAAAAAGTTGCTTTCTCACCCTTGGAACCATTGCCCTTTATTTATGCCTAGGGAAGTGTTGTTTAATGTCATAACGGAGGCCATTGTGCTGGCTTGGGAACCAGATGAATCACAATGCCATTCACTGGGAAGAAGTGAAAATTGGGCAGGCCGGCTCGTGATGAGACCTCCTGTTCCAGGGACTTTTTAGTTTTTTTTTCTTCAATTTTCCATTGGACCATATCCCTGGTGTGGTGGCCATTATGGGAATGCCACTTCACTTGCTTCCTTATGATCATGGTAGGCTGGATCTTGATGAGACCCCCTATCCTCCATCTGCCATATCATAAAATTGTTAGTGATATATATAAATATTTTTTATTCTTTTTCATATAGCACTTTCCTACTAATATATAAAGGATGGGTCAGCACTCCTTAAGAGTAGGGATGGTGGAAGAAGTCTAAACATCTCAATAGAAAAGAATATGCCCTTATTCCTACTCAATAAGTAAAAATCAAGGAAAGTTATAAATATTTGGGGAAGAACCAACATGATAAAGATAATCGATCATAGTAATTTTAGTGATAGTAAGATAGCAAAGTAATATTATTGGTTATGTCCTTTTTTCCTTTTTCTTATCATTACAAAACAATTTCTTAAAAAAATGACAATTTATTTTAATTTGCCGATTTCAGTAAGCTTTAATTTGTATGATCTTGTATAAATAGTATGCTTGCCTTTAGAAGAGTCATTAGAAATGCTCAAAATGCTGTTCTAAAACAAGTAAAATAATACACTCAAAAAGTGTTGTTCCTTTGGAAATGAACCGCAGAAACAATCTATGGAAATTTTGTTCCTTTGGAAAGGAACAGCAAAAAAAATCTGTGAAAAGTGTTGTTCCTTTCGAAAGGAACAGCAAAAAAGAATTTGCGAAAATGTTGTTCATTTCGAAAGGAACAGCAAAACAATCTGCAAAACAGCAAAAATAAACCGCACAACTATTGTTCCTTTCAAAAGGAACAGCAAAAACACTCGTAGCAAAGTTGTTGTTCCTTTCGAAAGGAACAACAAAAATTTTGTTCCTTTGGAAAGGAACAGCAAAAACTCACAATAAGCGAAATAAAAAGAGTTTGAAGAAATAGATGTCCATACAAAAAAACAAGCAAAGTAAATGATCAAAATTTATGTACAAATTTCAAAGGAAAGAAATGATTTAATGAATAGGTGTCGAGGAGGGTTTATCCCCTGCAGCAAGAATTTGCATGGTAGAATCTTCCCGTAATTGTTGGTAGAAGGATTCTCGAGTAAGCGGTTTATGGTAAAGTCGCACTCGATGACCGTTTACTTTGAAGGAATGTCCAGATCCATCAATGGTGGTTAATGTAATAGTTCCATTATCATGCACTTTTTGTATCTTGTAAGGTCCAAGCCATCGTGTCCGGAGTTTCCCTGGAAAATCCTGAAACCTAGAGTCATATAGGAGTGCCCAATCTCCTTCGTGGAAGATTTTTTCTTTGATGAGGGCGTCGTGCCATTTTGCTCTCTGTTGTTGAATTAACGCAGTGTGCTGAAGAGTAGATAGCCTAATTTCATCTAACTCGTTGATTTGCTACAATATTTTGGCCTGGGATTCAGTTAAATCTAGGCCCACCTTCTGGGCTATTCTTAATGTTTGAATTTCAAACTCTATTGGAAATATGGGCTCTTTTCCAAATACCAATTGATATGGTGAATATCCCGTAGTACCTCTCCATGTTGTTCGGTACGCCCATAAGGCTTCTAGCAATCTGTAGGCCCAATCACGTCTGTGTGAGGCAACTATTTTTGTCAATATAGACTCGATCACTTTATTCATGCTCTCTACCTGGCCATTTGCCTCTGGGTGGTATGGGGTTGTAATCTTGTGCTGAATATGGTAATTCTATAATGTTTCAGCGAGTTTATTACCTACAAAATGTGGTCCTCCATCTTTGATTATGTCCCTTGGGAGGCCATATCGCACAAATATTTCAAAAAGGAATTGTATTACAGAGTCCTCTGTAGCTTTCGAAAGTGCCTCTACTTCAAACCATTTAGTGACATTCTCGGTTGAAAATAGGATGTATGTTCTTTGGTTTGATGGGGGGTTAACGGGGCCAACAAAATCGAGCACCCAACATTCAAATGGTTCAATTACTAGTTGTGGGTTCAAAGGCATTTCATCAAACTGTCCAGGGTGACCCGCCCTTTGGCAGCTATCACAGGCCTGCAAAATTTTTTTAGCATCTTTAAAAATGGTAGGCCAATAATAGCCTGTCTGTAAAACCTTATGGGCGGTTCTACGATCTGCAATATCAAATACTTTCAGAATATCAAATACTTCGTCCTCCCGGACGCATCTCCTAATTTGCATATCTGACCCTGTATGAAACAGGTAGCCCCCAATCCAAGAGAATCGGGTACTACGATGTATTATCTGCTTTCTTTCATTAAGGGTTAGATGTTTAGGTAATTTACCTATTTCCAAATAATTTTATATATCAGCATGCAATGGGGTTGTAACGGTAACAATGAACAAATTTTCATCTGGGAAGTGGTCTTTGACTGTTGCTGCATCTGTTGGCTTTGGCATTCGTGACAAGAAATTAGCTACAGGGTTCTCTTTTCTAGGTCGGTCTTTTATTGTAAGGTCGAATTCCTGCAATAAAATCAACCATCTTGTCACCCTTCCATGTTGGAAATATGTTTCTTGTATCCTATTCTATGATTGTCCTTGATGGAAACTCTCTGACAAAGGATGCAGATAATGACTGTATGAAGAACTCAGAAAACCATTAGCAGTTCTATACAAGCAGAATAAAAGACTTTAATCGAAGCTCTGTATTTAATGGGAGAATCAATGTGAATAAGGACGTGTGAATGTATATCTGCACGGAGCCTACACCTAGACCTGCCTGTACTTGTAGAAAGCTGCATAGGGGAAGAAGGCCATCAGATTGAAGATCTGGCCAGCCAGTGGTTGAATTGTGAATCCCTGCAACCAACACGAAACTCAATGACTAAATTATGTGAGTATAGGCCGTCAAAATCTCGTTGGAACAACACTTCGGAATTACGAACGGAACCTGGAAGGAAAGTGGTGGATCACAACAAAAGGAAGCGTGACGGAACCTGGAGTAGAAGGGCAAAACCACGAAGGAGGAACAGTAAAGGAAGTTTCTGGTTTTTATCGCACCACCTTTGCACGGTAAGCGGTATTTGAGGAGGGGGGAGCGATTCCATAGATCGACCGATGCATGTCCCCGAGCGACTTTGGAAAACCGCCTCCACTGCACGCCATTGCACGTTATTGTTCGTGCTTCTACACCATGCAATATCCGTTCGATCAGACGAAGCGGCGCGACGTGCTCTCAGCCATTGGATGGGCACACATATTTGACAAAGGTATGTTGCGTTATTGTTCGTGCACCTTGGCCAAGTGATATCCATCAGATCATTTGAAGACAAGCGACGTGCTCTCCGCCGTCGGATGTGGAAGGTCGATAGCGCGGGGGGGGGGGGGGGGGGTGTGGTTCTAAATTATATTAATTGGTACCTTTTAAACTAAGGTTTGCGGGGTTAATAAAGGATGTTGAATATGTGAAGTTGGCGAAATATGAAACATGTGATGTAATGAACGTGGGTTAATATATGCATTGATCTCACGAACACATAAACCTAGGGTCGATATATATATTCCTTGGGGAGTTCATAACTAAAGGAGGAAATTGGATTAATATCTCAATCTCAGATTGAGATATTAAAAAGCCTTAGATTAATTATCTAATTTCCAGACCAAGAAAATAGAACAATGAGAAGTTGTTTGGGGCTTGGGTAGACCCCGCTGGATTATCTATTTGATCTCGTCTGGGAATACCATCAGCGGTTGAGTGGTTTTGACTCATGGTATTAATAAAGGCTAAAACTATATAAGGAGAAGAGGATTATAGTACAATGTGTGCACGTGGAGGGGTTGATAATGAATAAATCTCTTTAAGAGATATCGGCATGATTGAACTTTGATAGATCTGAATCTATGATGCACCTATGGATATGATGAAGGTTCAAGATCTCTAGATATAGAAATGACGAATCTCTAGGAAGATCTACAAAAAGAAATGATGAAGACCTGGCGCAAATCTAATGAAGAAATTGAAGAAATTTGGTGGATTTGAGGGTTGAAGCCTTCAGTATGAAAGTGGAAGCTTTCTGCCAGTAGAAGCTAGTGTTAAAATCAGGGGGTCGGAGCTCCCTTCCAGTAGTGGCTGGAGAACGAGAGAAGGTTGCAGCCTTCTGCAAGTGGGTGCCTGCGTGCTGGTATGAGTCTGAACCAGTAAAAAATTGTAAGAAGTTTTCTTTATAATAAATATTGAAGACAGAGATGACAACAGCGGTGGTTTTCTCCCAAATTGGGTTTCCACCTTAAATACTGGTGTTCATGTGTGTTGCTTAGGTTTATTCTGTTATTACTGCACATGCTTACTGGTTACTAAACATTTGATGAATGAATGATGCAATGATCTAAGTAAAGAATTAAATGCATAATAAGATCTCTGGACATACACAAGTTTTCTTAAGGATATCTACGTGTATACGCGAGTTGGGTTCAATAAAGTAGCGTATGGTTTTAAGAGGAAGAAACAAAAAAAAAAAATTCAGTCAGCTCTAGATACTGATTCACCCCCCACCCCCTCCCCCCTCTCAGTATTTTTCCCAACAATTGGTATCAGATCAAGGTTCTTCTAAAAAAGCTTAGCCACTAGAAGGAAGATCAAACAAGATGAGCGATCAAGATGGAACAACATCTATCAGGCCTCCACTCTTCAACGGAAAAAATTTAATCTTCTGGAAAACAAGGATGAGATCCTATCTTCAGTCTCTGGGAGCAGATGTATGGGCTATTGTTGAAGGAGGATATCAATATCCAGCCGCAATACCAATAGATCCAACAGAAAGAAAGAATTATGAAACAAATGCAAAGGCGGTCAATGTTCTATTGGGAAGTCTAACTGAAACAGAATTTGTCAAAGTCATGCAGCTGGATATAGCAAAGGCATTATGGGACAAAATCATTCTAAGTTATGAAGGTGATGCAAACGTAAAAAGTGCTAAACTCCAAACTCTCAGAATTCAATATGAGAATCTAAAAATGCATAATGAGGAGAACATTGCCAATTTATTTTTATGTCTTGATGATATTGTAAATCGTATGAGAAATTTGGGAGAAACAATAACCGAATCTACTTTGGTTGAGAAAATTTTAAGATCACTAACGGAAAATTTTGAGTGAAAAGTTTCTGCTCTTGAATAAAAACAGGATCTTCAAAATCTTACTATGGTGCAACTTCATGGCATACTAACTGCATGTGAAATGAGAAGAGGAGGACCATCTGAAGTCAAAGAAGTTGTATTTAGAGCTTCTACAAAATGGAAATAAGTACAAGAGACAAAAGGATCAGGGTATATCTCAGAAGAAGATGAGGTAAATTTTGTAAAGAAACTCTAACTTGGCACAGGACGGTTCAGAGGTAAGATTCCTTTCAAATGTTTTGCTTGTGGAAGAGTTGGTCATTATGCTGCTAAGTGTCCTCATAAAGAAACACATGAAAAAGGGAAGGAAGTAGCAAGAAGGAATAAGAATCGGTTTAACACTAGAAAAATTACTATACTCATGAAGACAGTGATGGGTTATCTGATAGTGAGGAAGAATGTGAATAAGATCTTAGACTTCTCATGGCATTTGAAAAGGAATCTAGAGAAGGAAAAGATACTTTTATGGATGCGTTATAGGACAATGATTTTCTTGATGAATTCAATCAACTCAAAATATGCTTAGAAGAAAGTTAAATATCCATAGAAACTCTGAAAAATCAGCTTGAAGAAAAGGAGAAACTCAATGAGAAATTAGAATGTGAAATAGTAAGTCTAAGAAAAGAAATTGAGAAAGTAAAGACTTTGAATCTTATATTTTCTAAAGGATCTGAAACCTTAGATGAGATTATCAAGGTACAACGTTCTCCTCTTATAAAGACAGGTCTTGGATATATCGGAGAATCTTCTCAGGCTTCAGCACCAAATTATCTAAAAGCAGCTACAACTAGTATACAACATTCTGCCACTCAGCAAGGGAATAAAGAACCTTTACAGGTAAATCATGATCATCTCAATTTAAAGAACAATAACAGGAATATCTTTCAAAGAAACACCAATCAATAGGTAAATTCAAGTAGAATATTTCATGATCGCAGAAATTTCTTCTTCAATGGACAATGTTTCTCATGTCACAATTTTGGTCATAAAGCTGTTCAATGTGTTGCATATAAAACCATCATGACAAGAGAAGCAAGAAAGAAAAGGATTGATATTGGAACAAAGAAGAATACCTATAGCAACTTTTCTCCTCTTCAAAATGAAGTTGAATGTGCTTATTGCAATAACTTTGGCCATGAAGAATCTGAATGCAGGAGCAAAGTTCAGCCAAAAGAACATGTTCCTTCAAGCTCCAAAGTATGGAAAAATAAGGAATTACAGGTTGAAAATTGTGGCATAGCGTTATTTGCAGAAGATGAAGAAAACCAATGGTACATTGATAGTGGATGCTCAAGACACATGACAGGTGATAAAGAAAAACTTCTTGCATATAGTGCTCTAGAAAAAGAAAAAAATGTTACGTTTGGGAACGATACTCCTGAGGTCATTAAGGGAAAAGGGTCTGTTTTTCTAAAAGAAAAGGTGAAAGCTAATGAAGTCATGTATGTGGATGGATTAAAGCATAACTTGTTAAGTGTAAGTCAAATGTGTGATCAAGGAACTGAAGTTGTCTTTAGTTCAAAAGAATGTGTGGTACGTGATCTTGATATAGGTAAAGCAATTATAAAAGGAAAAATAACTCCAAACAACCTGTATATATTGAAGAACCCCAAAGAACAATGTTATTTGAGTAAATATTCAGAAAATTGGCTATGGCATAAAAGGTTGGGGCATCTGAGCTTCTCTCAAATCAAAAAATCAAGCAGACTTAAAGCTGTTCGTGATCTTCCCTATATTACTCTACCTGAAAATATCATATGCAAATCTTGCCAATTCGGTAAGCAAACCAAGGTACAATTTAATGCCAAGGAAGGAACATCAAGTAAGCCTCTTGAACTCATTCATACTGACATATGTGGACCTATGAGGAAAAAGTCACCACGTGGTGAAGAATACTATATCTTATTCATTGATGATTTCTCTAGAATGTGTTGGATTGGGTTGATTAAACACAAAGATGAAGCATTTGAGAAATTTCAAATCTTCAAAGCACTGGTTGAAAATGAATTAGATCTAAAAATCAAGTGTCTTAGATCTGATCAAGGAGGAGAATATACATCAGATGAATTCCTTGAATTTTGTGAACAACATGGCATAAAAAGATAGTTTTTTGTAGCTGGCACTCCACAACAAAATGGCGTAGCAGAAAGAATGAATAGAGCAGTTCAACAAATGGCTAGAGCTATGCTTGATGATTCCGGAACACCTGACACATTTTGGGGAGAAGCAGCACATACAGCGGTAAATATTCTTAACAAGGCACATGTTCGTGTAAATAGTGATAAAACTCCATATGAACTTTGGTATGGTAATCCTCCCACTGTGAAGCATTTTAGAGTTTTTGGAAGCAAATTCTTTATCAAAAATAATGATGAAAAACTTGGCAAGTTTGAACCTAGAGCAGATGAAGGAATACTTCTTGGTTACTCCTCTAGGAGTAAAGCATATAAATGTTACAATAAAAGACTTCGGAAGATTGTTGAATGTATTGATGTTGTTATTGATGAGTCTCCTGTAGCTCCAAAAGAAGAAAAACAAACAACAGATGAAGACGATGATGACATATATCCTTCTACATCAAATAGGAATGATATAGACAGTGAACCCAATGAAGAACCCGAAGATGATTTATCTGAAAAAGATCCATCCAGATATGTTCAAAAGAATCACCCAGAATCTCAAATTTTGGGAGAAAAGGAATCAGGTGTACAAACAAGAAGGACTCTTGTGGGATCTTCTAGCTATCTGGAATTTATATCCACTATTGAACCACATAATGTTATTCAAGCTAGCAAAGATGAATGTTGGATTCAAGCCATGAATGAAGAGCTTGATCAAATTGAAAAGAATCACACTTGGGAATTAGTACCAAGACCTCATGACAAAAATGTCATTGGAACTAGATGGATATTCAAAAACAAGTTAAATGAGAATGGGGGATTATAAGAAATAGCTAAACTTGTTTGCAAGGGTATGCTCAACGAAGTATAGACTTTGAAGAAACTTTGCTCACAGCGACTGTTCTAGACTTGAAGCCATAAGAATGTTTCTTGCTTTTGCAAGCTCACAACAAATCAAAGTTTATCAAATGGATGTTAAATCTACTTTTCTCAATGGTGATCTAGAAGAAGAAGTTTATATAGAACAACCATAAGGATTCATTTTGGGAAATGATTAAAAACTTGTTTGTAGACTTAAAAAGGCTCTATATGGTCTCAAATAAGCTCCAAGGGCATGGTATTATCATCTTGAAAAATATCTTCATCAAAAAGGATTTTCAAAAGGGTCTGTTGATAGCAACTTATACACAAAAGCTGAAAATGATAAACTATTGATTGTGGTTGTATATGTTGATGATATCATTTTTGAAGTAATGAAGAATCTATGAGTCATAAATTTGCTTCTGTTATGCAGCAAGAATTTGAAATGTCTTTACTTGGGGAACTAACATTCTTTCTCGGCTTGTAAGTGCAACAAGCAACAAATGTCATATTCTTATCACAAAAAAAATATCTTAAGCAAATTCTGAAGAAGTATGGCATGGAAGAGTGAAAACCTGTAAGTACACCAATGATAATCGGATGTAATCTCAGTTCTCATGATGATTCTCCTACGGTGAATCAACCGGAATACAGATCTATGATAGGAAGTCTACTTTATCTCACTGGGACTAGACCAGACATTATGAATGCAGTTGGGATTGTTGGATGATTCCAAGCTAATCCAAAAGAGTCTCACCTTCAGGCTGTCAAAAGAATATTCAAATATCTACAAGGAACTCAAGACTTTGGACTATGGTATCAAGAATGTTGATCTCACTCTTCATGCTTACAGCGATGCAGTTAGGCTGGAAATGTTGATCGGAAGCACTAGTGGTGGTGCATTCTATATGGGGCCCGGTTAGTATCTTGGTTGTTAAGAAGCAAAGCTCTATTGCCTTATCTACGCGAAACGAGAATATCCCTATAATCCGGCCATCATGTTGCACTCAACTTATTTGGATGATGCAAACCTTACAAGACATTCAAATCAAATGTTCACCTCCTATCTCCATTATGTGTGATAATACAAGTGCCATCAGTATCTCAAAGAATCCTGTTATGCATTCCAAGACCAAGCACATTCCCATCAAGTATCACTTCTTACGTGAACAAGTGCTTGAACAAAAGGTGAAGTTGGAGTATGTTCCCTCAAAAGAACAAGTTGCTGATATATTTACCAAACCTTTACCCAGGGACGCATTTGAATATCTCAGACAAAAGATGGGAGTAGTCTCGGCCATGCAAAAGATCAGATCTACTTAAATACAGAAGATTAAATTGAATATGCAGATTTCCTGCGGGACAGGCGCGTATATATGCAATTTTATACATAGAAAATCGCGTATGGGTATTTGCTAAAAAAAAATTTCTGGGTCAGCATTCTTCAGCACAACTGCGGTGCTGATGGGTATCTCTAGATGCACAGATGCAACATGATCTCAAGGGGAGCATGGTGTTGTCGGTACAAAGGATCTTGATCTACCCTTTGCCCTTGATGTCAAAGGGGGAGAATGTTGCTGAATGTATTTCTGGTCATGGTTGCCATCAAGTCCAAAGGGGGAGATTTTTGGCAATATGTTTCTTGTATCCTATTATATGATTGTCCTTGATGGCAACTCTCTGAGAAAGGATGCAGATAATGACTGTATGAAGAACTCAGAAAACTATCATCAGTTCTATACAAGCAGAATATAAGACTTTTATCGAAGATCTGTATTTAATGGGAGAATCGATGTGAATAAGGACATGTGAATGTATATCTGCACGGAGCCTGCACCTAGACCTGCCTGTACCTGCAGAAAGCTGCATAGGGGAAGAAGGCCATCAAATTGAAGATCTGGCCAGCCAGTGGTTGAATTGTGAATCCCTGCAACCAATACGGAACTTGGTGACTAAATTATGTGAGTATAGGCCGTCGAACTCTTGTTGGAACAACACTTCGGAATTACGAACGGAACCTGGAAGGAAAGTGGTGGATCACAACAAAAGGAAGCATGACGGAACCTGGAGTAGAAAGGCGGAACCACAAAGGAGAAACAGTAAAGGCGATTTCTGGTTTTTATCGCACCACCTTTGCACGGTGAGCGATATTTTAGGAGGGGGGATCGATTCCATAGATCAACCGATGCATGTCCCCGAGTGACTTTGGAAAACCGCCTCCACTACGTGCCATCATGCGTTATTGTTCGTGCTTCTACGCCGTGCAATATCCGTCCGATCAGAGGAAGTGGCACGACGTGCTCTCAGCCCTTGGATGGGCACACAGATTTGACAAAGGTATGTTGCGTTATTGTTCATGCACCTTGGCCAAGCGATATCCATCGGATCATTTGAAGATGAGCGACGTGCTCTCCGCCGTCGGATGTGGAAGGTCGATAGCGCGGGGGTGGGGGGCGGTTCTAAATTATATTAATTGGGACCTTTTAAACTAAGGTTTGCGGGGTTAATAAAGGATGTTGAATATGTGAAGTTGGAGAAATATGAAACATGTGATGTAATGAACATGGGTTAATATATGCGTTGATATCACGAACACATAAACCTGGGGTCGATATATATATGCCTTGGGGAGTTCATAACTAAAGGAGGAAATTGGATTAATATCTCAATCTCAGATTGAGATATTAAAAAGCCTTAGATTAATTATCTAATTGCCAGACCAAGAAAATAGAACAATGAGAAGTTGTTTGGGGCTTGGGTAGACCCCGCTGGATTATCTATTTGATCTCGTCTAGGAATACCAATAGCAGTTGAGTGGTTTTGACTCATGGTATTAATAAAGGCTAAAACTATATAAGGAGAAGAGGATTATAGTACAATGTGTGCATGTGGAGGGGTTGATAATGAATAAATATCTTTAAGAGATATCGACATGATTGAACTCTGATAGATCTGAATCTATGATGCACCTGTGGATATGATGAAGGTTCAAGATCTCTAGATCTAGAAATGACGAATCTCTAGGAATATCTACAAAAAGAAATGATGAAGACCTGGCACAAATCTAATGAAGAAATTGAAGAAATTTGGTGGATCTGAGGGTTGAAGCCTTCAGTATGAAAGTGGAAGCTTTCTGCCAGTAGAAGCTGGTGTTAAAATCAGGGGGTCGGAGCTCCCTTCCAGTAGTGGATGGAGAACGAGAGAAGGTTGTAGCCTTCTGTAGGTGGGTGCCTGCGTGCTGGCATGAGTCTGCACCAGTACAAAATTGTAAGAAGTTTTATTTATAATAAATATTGAAGACAGAGACGACAGCAACGGTGGTTTTCTCCCGAATTGGGTTTCCACCTTAAATACTGGTGTTCATGTGTGTTGCTTAGGTTTATTCTGTTATTACTGCACATGCTTACTGGTTACTAAACATTTGATGAATGAATGATGCAATGATCTAAGTAAAGAATTAAATGCATAATAAGATATCTGGACATACGCAAGTTTTCTTAAGGATATCTGCGTGTATACGCGAGTTGGGTTCAGTAAAGTAGCGTATGGTTTTAAGAGGAAGAAAAACAAAAACAAAAACAAAAAAATTTAGTCAGCTCTAAATACTGATTCAACCCACCCCCCCCCCCACCCTCTCAGTATTTTTCCCAACATTCCATTTGTAACAATTTATTTGCTAAAAATTTAATGGCAGAGTGATCGGTATATAAAACTACAAGATACCTAGTTATATAATGTCTAAACTTATTTACAGCATGTACTACAGCTAAAAATTCCTTCTCATTCATAGTATAGTTTAGTTCAGCAGGAGATAGATTTTTACTGATATAATAGATTGCATATGGTTTTTTATCTTCTTCCTGCCCAAGCACTGCTCCAATCGCTGTGTCTGAGGCATCAGATGAAATTTGGAATGGAAAATTCCAATTTGGGCCCCTCAGCACTGGGGCTGTTGATACAAAATTTTTCAGATCCTTGAAAGCATTCTCACATTTATCTGTCCAAATAAAGTCAACATTTCTTGTTAGTGCATATAAAGGTGCAGCTATTCGAGAATAATGTTCTATAAATCTCCTATAATAACCGAAAAATCCAAGAAAGCTACGTACCTCTGTTTGTGTGGTGGGTGTAGGTATTAGCAAAATTATCTAAATTTTGGTTGGATCCACCTGAATCCCGGCTGCTGAAATATAATGTCCTAAGATAATTCCTTCGGTCATCATCATATGACACTTTTCATGGCTTAAAAAAAGCCTAGTGTCAATACATCTTTGCAACACCTTTTCTAAATTTTCTAATGCTGGCTCAAAATCATCTCCGTAAGGTGTGAAGTCATCCATATATACTTCGAGCCCTTCATTTATTAAATTTGAAAAGATGCTGAGAATGGCCCTTTGAAATGTAGTAGGGGCATTGCATAGGCCAAAGGGTAAGACTTGGTAGGAAAATTTCCCCCAAGGACAGGTAAAAATAGTTTTGTCTTGGTCCTTAGGGGCAATCTGGATTTGATTGTACCCACTGAAGCCATTGAGGAAAGAAAAGAATTTCTTTCCTGCCAATGTGTCTAATACCTGGTCAATGAAAGGAAGGGGAAAATGGTCTTTCTGGGTTGCCTTGTTGAGTTCTCGGCAATCTACGCATATTCTCCACTTCCCATTCTTCTTTGGTACCACTACTAATGGAGAGACCCACTTGCTATCAGATATTGGGTAAATGAAATTAACATCCAACAGTTTTTGTAATTCAGCATTCACAATATCTTTAAGGTGAGGGTTTAATATTTGTTGGGGTTGGCAAATGGGTCTCGCATCCTTTTCGGTATAAATGTGGTGTGTACATAACTGGGGGTCAATTCCCTTCATGTCTGGATAATCCCATGCAAAGGCTGCTTTATATTTTTGTAGTAATTGGACCATCTTCTTTTCTTGTTCAGCAGTCAAATTTTTGTTAATGTTTAAATTTTTTCCTGGCTCAATTTCTACAATCTTACTATTGTTCACATAAGTAGTGGGTATTACTTGATCAAGGATGTCTTTCAGAGGATCTTCTTCTTCATTATTATCAAATACTGCCTTGATCATGTGACACTGTAGATGGGATCGAATTTGTGGTTTCTTAATAAAAATATTAATGATATTATCCTCTGCTTGATCTTTAAAATCGAGGGCATCTTCTATAGTTAGAGGTAATCTCATATTTTCCATAAGATATGATATAGGTTGCTTTCTTGTTTTGATTATTGATAGGCTTGGTTGGGCTGGGGGATATAAAGCTAAATTCTTGACATAGTGTCCCCTTGTTATTGTCACGTTGCCTTGTCGGCAGCCAATATAAGCATGGGCAATTGCCAACCAAGGTCTACCTAGAATTAACAGGTGTCCATCTAGCTGGTTCTTTGGGTTGATAACCAGGAAGTCAGCAGGGTATTCCGAGGAATCTACGGATACCATTACATCTTGTAGTGTACCTTCTGGTTTGACTACCAATCGGTCAGCCAATTCTAATAAGGTTGTTGTTGGTTCTACTGATGTAATGCCAAGTTTTTGACAGGTGGTGGTTGTTAAGATATTGATTGTAGCTCCCAAATCAACTAAGGCATTTGGGAACAATTTCCCATTGATTTGCACCGTCACTATAGGATTTCCTGGGTCTTCGTATTTTACAGGTGTTTCCATTCCTGATAATAATTCAGATAGAGTACCGACTATTTGGACAGTTGGGTTGGTTGTTGTTCTCCTCTTTGGCTTCTTTATACACAGTTCCTTAATGGATTTTGCATAAATAAGGATTGCTTGGATAGCTTGGAGGAGAGGGATTTTTATACACAAATTTTTTAATTCTCCCAAAAGATCAAAATTAGGATATTCCAATGGGCGAGGTATGATTAATCGTTCTGGGAATGGTGGAGAAGAGGTGGTTGCTTGCTGTAGAGTTTGATGTTGATTTTGTTGTTGAACCACCTTCTCTTTTTGCAATGTTTGTTCTACAGGTAACGGATCTTCAGTGTGAAATTTTTTGTCTCTCTCTGTTTCTACTATATTCCCAGACCTCAATTGAAGGTCATTACACTCCCTCAGTTCAGTTTCTAATTCTGGTGGTTCCATTATTTGGACAGACTGAACTGGCCTATTGTTTGGGTTTGGGTTGGGCTGGGCTGGGAGTTGTGGTCTTAAATTGGTATGGGGGTTTTGTGGTAATATATAGGGAGCTGGCAGTGTAGGTTGAGAGAGGGGAATTGTTCTAGTTGGTTGATTTGTGGGTCTTTTCCAATTTGACTGCCAGGCTTGACTCTGCAAAGTAGAGGGGGACCATTGTGTTGGATAAGCATTGTTTTGCCAAAACGATGGGCAGAAAGGAAAATTTGGCCAATTAGTTTGGTTTGTTTTATTTGGCCACGATGATGTAGGAAATGGTTGTTGTGACCAATTGGGGAAAGGTGGTTGATTTTTCCACATTCCATATATTGCTGAGAATTATATTGAGGAGGCTGAAAAGAATAAAATAGATCAGTTGGAATACCTGATTGTCGTGGCTGCCATTGTTGGCGCTGATTAAGTAAGCATACCACTTCTGATTCTTCTTCTGCCTCTTTATAGACTGCTTTTAACCCAGGAAGCGAGAGACATCCTTCTGTGGGGTGGTCTTTCATGCAAATGGCGCAAACTTTTATTATATCCAGCGAGCACTCTTTGTGGCTCTGTTTCTTCTTGCATCTGGGACATAATATTGCCAAATTTTGTTCTTCTTATGCTTGCTTTTGTTTGGCTTGCATAATGTTGAATTGCATTGTTAGATTCCCTAGAATATCTGTTTTAAAATCTTCCAGCAGATTTCCAATCTCTGCACGAGTTACGCCTTCACTGGAGGTCTTATTATCCCTTGTGATCATGTCACGTTCTGTTGATTTTAGCCTTGTATTGCCCCTCGAACTCCTGATACACAAATCGATAATGTTAGCATAACTTTCCTGATATATATCACCTTTTCCCATAATATTCAATATTTCAACCCATTGATCCTTCATCCCCATAATTAATGTAGTCTTCAGCACATTATCAGGTAAGGGTAAATATGCATAAGGAGATCTCTGGAGATTGTATTGAAACCGTTCCACATATTCTTCCAGAGTTTCATTGGGTTTTGCTGTCATTTGAAATATTTCATCTTTTAGTTCCCGGGACCTGTAATAATCCTGATATTTATTTAGAAACACAGCTTTCATCTGATCCCAATCAATTATAACACCCCCACCTAGCCCCATAAGCCATTGTAAGGCTGCTCCTTTTAATGTGGAAGCAAATAGTTTTAATTTTTGGGGATCGATGGTATAGTCATACCCCCTGCATAACACATCGAATTCAAACAGAAATGCATCTAGATCTTCCGATGTCAAGCCATGAAATGTAGGAATATGTTGAAGAGGAATGGCTTTCATAGGTGCATTAACTTCAGTATCTACTATAGGATATTGCAGTGTGGAAGTTTGCTGAGGTGTTTGCTAGTTCTGGTTCTGGGCCATTTGATCAAATATGTGCCAATATCCTTCTGGGATCTCAAGGGAATTCCTAGGCTGACTGGAAGGAGTAGGAATGGCCTTAACAGCACTCCCTTGATCTGGAACAATAAGTATGCCTTGCTGGCCTACTGTTTGAGGAGATTCAGGTCCTTTGTTTTGAATGAGTTTGACAACACTTCCCTTATCTCGATTGCTCACTGTTTGGACTATTTCAAGAGGAGATTTTGGTTCTTTTGTTTCTCCTGTTTCCCCTTCTCCTTCGCGGAGATTGCTAGAGTTCCCTTCTTGTGGAGAAATTAGGCAGGGATTCTCAATTTCTTGGGAATCTTGCTCAATTCCCATTGTTTGACTAAGTATCTCAGCAAAGGCTACAGATGGTGACTTTGTGGCCTGAAGGGAACTAGTAGGCTGTCTAGAGATAACTTTCCTAGGTCCTACTGATGGCTGAGATTTAGTCTTCTTAAGGATTTCGTTAATGAAATTTGTTCGCCCAAGGGTCACCGGTCCCTTAGGTTTTTCGGGTTTAGGAGGAATTTTTTTTTGTTTAGCCAGTTTATTCATTCAAGAAAACAAGCCTTCATTCCTACCTAAAGAAATAATTTTACCCAATTTTGCTATGAAGCGGACCATGAGCAAGTATGTTCCTTTCCCAGTGCGCAGGTTCTTACCTTCCATCTTTAATACCCAATTCTTCCCAAGCAGAAAAAAATAAAATGTGCATTACTCCTTCTAAATGGCATACACTCTCATCGGCAACGACGCCAAAATGTTGAGTTATAAAAGGTATCTTTTTAACAACTATTTATCCTACATTAATTATCAATTTGAGAATGAATTTTTGTTTCAAGAGTGTACTCTGTTTGAGACTGCAAATTAGCTAAGAGTAATGCTGTGAGAGATGTAGTATAGTATTCTAGATACAAGAGTAAACAGATGCTTGAAAAGAAATATAATAAAAATAACATGAATGCAAATACTCTGAAATCTTAGCTACTCACTCTGCAAAACATCAATCAAGGATACATTAGCAATAACTCATTCCTTTAGAAATTGATGTAACTGAAATCACACTGGAACAAGGCAATCAATTTGGGAACTTGGAAGCAATAACCAATGTTCTCTACAGTTGACAGTCCTACTCTTTAAGCAATCAAAGTGAAATTGAAATTGAACTAACCGCTGTTGAAAATAAACTAAGAAGAACTTCTTTTAAAATCAAGAATTGGAAATGAACAACAATTTGTAATCTATGTGCATACACAACAAACTGTAAATAAATAATATTTATGCAATCTGAAACTAACGAATTAGAAATGAACAACAAACTGAAATTGAACAGCAATTGCTAACTAATGAATCTGAACAACAAACATTAACTTAACAAAATCAGATAACAAATCCTATTAAACTCCAACCCTGTCGATAGAAAATTTATTAAGTAATCAATTGAAATGAACAATAATCCAATGGAACAACAAACTGAGTTAAGTATGGAAAAACAAAGATTTATAAGTGATAACAAGATGAATAATACAGTAATCACGATCCTCGTTGAAATGGAACAGCAATGCAATTCATTAGCACACACAACAATCCAATAAGCAATTCAAAAGTAATTAAGTAACTCTACAATCGTAATGAAACCAAACATAATTATCATGCAACAACAATTAGATGATAGAGATACAAATAGCAGAACGATTCCACTAGGGCCAGGCCCTTAGCACCAGTGAAACACTGATGGGTTACTTCAGAGCTTGAGCGATGAAATAAAACACGTCTTTGTATTAATTGAACATAAAAGTGTTTATAGTGACCTCTCTCTGATCATGAGAGTCAATAAAATGAAGAATTACAAAAGGAATGTTTTAATCAAATGATTTGACTCTCTACAATCTCTAAAGGCGTTGCCTTATATAACAAACTCGACGGACAAGAAAAGGAACGAGATAAGGTTTGAACATCGATCCCTTAGGATCGAAGGATCCTGAGGGATTCACTTCCCTTATTTCTTTAGCTGTCACTTTATTTCCTTTGATTGAAGCCGAGCTGTTCCCTGCCTTCTCTTAGCAATGCGTTCGGATTTCCTTCTCTTTGGCAGGATTTGGTCTAACACTGGAGGAACAGTAGTCACTCTTGCTTTAGCCTCGCCTTTGGTATAGCTGTTCACCTCACCTGATTCCTGTTTTTAGCAATAAAAGGCAGTTTTTAGTTATATTTTACAATAAACATAAGTCTTTACAATTCTACCACAATTCTTGTAATAAGTCACCTTTCTAAAGTAAAAAGAATTATGTTTAAAGTAAAATAATGGGAAAACACATAGTGAATTCAAACCTTTTCCAATGCTCAACACCTCTCTGCCCTTTTTTCGACATTGTAATCATTTGATATTGCACCTCCTTGCCCTTGTTGGTCTCTCTTCCCTTTCTGATCCATGTTTGTTCTTTCATCATTGCACCCCCAAGGCGTTTATCCTGGAGACTTCTTGGCCTTCATCCTCAGTGTCCGTTAGGAAGACTTACTCCTTAGTGTAGGATTCAAGTTAGTCCTCCACTGAGTTCGCATTCTAACACCTCTTCTGGTTCATTGGGTTCCCCTTCTAGTTCCATCCCTGGTTCTCCCCCTGTCACCTTCACCATGTTTGATTCAGGACCTAACACTGGTGGTAGCCCCAGCCCTAATGCTGGGAATACTACTAGTGGGACCGCAACAAGAACTATCCCGACTTCTCCCTTGCTCCCCTATATAATAGGCCTCAGTCTTCCCGATTTTAACCAGTCGATCAATGACCCCATACACCATGACGCTGGTTGGCCTGCTATGCCAACCAAGCTCCCTTTCAACATCCCTAAGTTTGAAAGTCTTGCTGGTGAAGAGACTACAAACCATGTTCGATCTTTCTACATGTGGTGTTCATCTAATTCCATCACCGATGACTCTGTCCATCTTCAGTTGTTCCAACGTACGCTTACTAGAGAAGCTTCTAAGTGGTATGTTGACAAGGCCTCCTCCTCTCATACTACTTTTGCGACTCTTTCCATGGCTTTTCTATCTTACTTCTAGCTTCCCCTTTGTTATGACACTGGTACTGAACTTTTGACTTCTTTTCGTCAATCATCTGCAACCCGCCTATCCGATCATGTCCATGAATGGCAGAGAATAAATAGCCTATGTCGAGCCCCTACCTTCGAAGGCCGTGTCTACATGGACTGGTTCCTTAGATCCCTGTTGCCTGTTATTGTCAAATATGTCGCATCACATTTCCCTCAGACCAAAGAAGCTTCTCTCCAGATTGCGTTAAAATATGACCTGATCTACGCATAGTTTGGTTATGTTTATACCGTCTTATATGATCTCCCTAGACCTGGTGGTGCCAATGCACTAGGGGCATCGCATGCTACCGATGGTATTGTTGGAGCCCTTTCTCATCCATATGCTCATCCTCCCATGTGTTATGGTTTCCCTCAGGGAGGGGCCAGCTCCTCCAACACCTTCCCCCCTCTCGGTAGCATGTATCCAGGATACGGCATGCCTCGTCCTTTTTCCCAACCTGTTTACCATAATGTTTCCCAACCTCCTTATTATCTGTATTTGTAGCCTAGTGCTCCAGATCCTCCAGCATTAGCACCCCCGCCTCCCTTGCCTTCTCAACCCCCGCAACAGCAACCACTGCCTCCCCAAGGGAAGGTGTATGCACATCAGGGCGCGACTAATCCTCCTACTTCCAAAAAGAAGAGGAAAGGCACCCAAAATCAATCTTCCCCAGGTAATCCAGGACCTAATCCCCAAGGAAATGCACCTAACACTACCAACCAGAAACAGGTGTTAAGTCCCTATATTAATAGTGTAGTCCCTTATTATGTTAGTGTATCCCCCCTTATTTTTATTGTTGTACCCCTGTAACCCCCATATTTTTAGTATTGTGCCCTTACATTATTATTGTTAGGTCGGATAGGGTTACATTGTGGCCCCATGGACTCCTATATATAGAAAGGAGGTTTTGTCATTTGTATCATCCAATAATTGTTTATTCATGTAATGTATTGGAGGTTTCCCCCTCAAAGTGGCTTATTTCTAAGGTGTTGATATCTCTTTTCTTCTATTTTTGGAGATGGTTTCACAACATTTGGTATCAGAGCTTTGGATTCTAGGGTTTCGCTGCTCCAAACAGGTTATCATGGAATTTTAACTATAACTATTTTTATACGAAGGTTCAAAAGCTGAAAGTTTTAGGAGTGAATCTGAAATCCTGAGGAACATTGTCGCAAAATTTCAGAGCTTGGTTCAAATTTTTTTTGGAGATATGATCTGTGAAAGTTAGGGCTTGTTGCGGGCTCCTAAATTTAACCTAAACAGGTCATCGTGGAATTTTAGCTATAATGTTTTTTCTATGAAGATTCAAAAGAAACAAATTTTAGAGAGTGAAGCCACAATCGTTAGGAACATCTTTGCAAAATTTCAGAGCCTGGTTCACAACATTTTCGGAGATATGATCTGTGGAAGTTAGGTCTTTTTCAGGCTCTTGAATTTCATCTCAAAGAGGTGATCGTGGAAAAATATTCATAACTCTCTCTCTGAGCATTGGATTGGAATCCTGTAAAAAGTGGCTTGCATTAAACAGAATGTGGTTTCTTTTCTAACAATTTCAGAGCCAAAGGAGCAAACAATGACACGTGGCAAGTCGTAAAAATTCGCTCTACTGAACTAGTCCATAATTAGGTCATTGTGGGGGATTGGACATAACTTTGTCTTGAAGAATCCAAATCAGGTCAAACCTATGGCATTTGAAAGAGGATTCAGAGGGACACCTTAGGGCCAATTTTAAGATATTGAAGATCCGAAATCACAGAGATAATTTAGTTTCAATATCGAGCTCCTCAAAAGCAAGAAAACGGTGTGTATTTGGTTTTTAAAATTGCATAACGTTTGTTTGAAAAATTAGTTTGAAGTGACTACAAGGGAATATTTTAGAATTTTTATCAATATTGGGTTCTATAATGCCTCCAAAAAATAATTCCATACCCATTAAGCCCTAAAAAATCTACTAACACTAGGGAAATTTTAGCCTCTCCAATGACAATAGCATGTTTCAAATATGTTGGTTGTTATGATTTTTGTGAACAAGCTTAGAGGGTTCAACACCATGCAAGGTTGACTAGGATCTTCATATCCAACCTTCACAAAAATCAAGTCACTTCAGCTGGAGTTGCCTTTACTATCTAAACTGCCACCATTTAAGCTACCACCGGGATCCCAAATGTTAGGTAGAAGTGATTCAAAACGAGTGATTTGGAGGAAAACTACTTTGAGCCTTTCCTGAAACCAAGGTATAAGAATGAGAGAAAGAGGTTTCTTCCTATTTTCCACCTTCAAGACAGATATGCACTGATGATGAAGATAATAATGAAATACTTTGCATGTGAGGGTAGATTTTCAAGGCTCTATACTTATCACATCCGCCTCTTGATGAATTTCACTAGGGTAAAGATGATGAACATACCCTACTAACTCTTTCAAAGCATAAATAATATGGAATTAATTTTCTAGAAAATACAATATGAAAATCAAATGAAAATTCTATTCCATAAATCCCTCATTAAGATCATAGTCCTCCACCATCTTAATCAACTAAACATTTCATGGGACACCTTCATAGCCCATGATATATTCAGAGATCCTCCTACTCAGCATGCGCAAAACGTGTCTTCATCATCACAGCCATCCACTTCCATTCCTCCATCTCAGCCCATAGCTCATTCATCATCATCTGATTAGTCCACTTCACCTCCTTCATCTCCATCTCATCATGAAATTGGATCACCCTACAAGATGGAGGATATTGACCCTAAGTGGGCTAGTATGGTTTAGGTTGAGCCATTGCCAAAAAACTACCAGAGAGGCTACAGGCATGTGTTTTCTCCACATGGAGTGGAAGGGGCCATGACTTTTACAACAACACAGCAGGTGGACAAAGGCAAAGAGAATATCATTGAATCAATCATTCATGATGAGGAGGACACTCATGAAATAGAGCAGGAATTTCAGCTTGTTGACCTAGATGAGGATGAAGATGAAAAAATCACGAATTTTTCCATTAAAGGTAAGGATGCCAAGATTAGTGAGCTCCAAACTAATCTTGACAGGGATATATATGTCATAAATTTCTTGAGCAAGAGAATGAACAATTGAAAACTAAACAAGTCATTGATGAGGTTAAGTATTACACTTCTCAAAGGGAGGCAGAAAAATCCAAACCGATGCTAGATGAAACACTAGAGAAGTATGGCTTACTTGATGATGAAGAAGAATAGGTACCAAGATAGAGACCTAGAACTAGAGGGTTGAAAAGAGCTCTAGCTATAGAGAGGCAAAGGGAAGCTGAGCTGGCTAATCAGTTAACCCTAAATGAGCAGCTTGGTATATTGATTAATGAAGACAGGGAGCCATGGATTGATAGATCCAATCCACATTTGGAGAAGCTGCTAGAAAATGAAAATAAGGATAATGACCTATTGAGGAGAAAGGTCAAACATTATTACCTGACAGAGAAAATTGCATTGGCCAAGCTCAAAAGTGCCAATGAAAAAATTGAAGAGTTGACCATGGAAGAAAAGAAAATGTTGGACACTTTTGCTGAGGCTTCCCTTCAAGCCTAGACACATCATCATCAACTATTTTACAAATTTTTAGGCGTTTACAAACTTTTTTGCAAATTCTGAGTTTGACTATGTTTTTCTGAATAAGGATTTAGAAAAAATTTGTCATATGGTGCTACGCAAATGATAGGGGAATCTGTTGGGAAAAAGGTCACCACCATTAGGTTCAAAATCATGAAGACATGCACCCTATAAATTTTATAAGCTTTTTGAGTCAAACTGGTCGGTGAAAAGGGCAAAAAACACCCTAAAAATCATTTTTCTGCCCATATTTTTGCCTAGGCATTGCACACATAGCAATCTTGAGAGATTTCAATTTTGAGGGCTCAAATCAGAATCATTTTCAAAACTTGAGGCATATTCCAAAAGAGGATAGGAAGATAATTCCAACGAGCCGTCATGAGCCACATTTGGACACCTGTAGTTCAGTCAAAATTCACCTTGAACATGGAGGGCGCACAACCTTAAGTGAGGGAGCATATGACAAGAAAATGGCGCATATGATAGTTTGCTGATTTTTTTGGATTTTCACTGTAAATTTTGATTTTGTATCAATAAATGAGCCTTTTAATTATGTAATTCATCATGTTAAATGTAATTGTGTCAAGGATAATTTACCTAGGGGTAGATTCATTAGGTGAAGTTATCCGTTTGTCAAGATGAATCAGTTTGAGTGTAATGATGAGTGAGTCACTTGGACCATCCTACACTTCAGTTTTCAGTTTAGAAATTATTGGATCTCTTCATAACCTCATGGATTTTCCCCCTTGATCTTAAAATGGATTGTACTTGAAATAAGGATGCAAGGTATCCATTTCCAATAATTCTAAATGTGCAAACAACTCTGATACCAATCTAATCTGAAATGTGTGAACAAAATATTTCTTATACAGAGATAGAAAGTCGGGGCTTTTACTGGTTATTTCACCTTTCAAAGAAAGGATGAAACCAGAAGCTTCTGGCCCTCTTACTGGCTCTGCCTAAAGAAATATGAAGTAAACATTGAAACGATCTGGCAATGAAAGTATTTGTTTCCTGATTGCAAAGTATTCCTTAAGCAAAATTATGAGTGTACAAGCATTTTAAGGTGTTCTGCAATGGAACAAATGTGGTTTGGAATGGAACAAATATGTTTTGATAACTGTATAAGCCTTTTTGTTAAGAGGACTTATTTAAATTTACTATTTAAGGTATTAAACTCTGGAAATAAGCAGCAAGAATTCACAGCATAATAACAAGCATCTGATAAAGCAGTTCACCCCTCTCTTGGGCTACATCTGCTGGGTCCAAAAGCCCCCCAAAATGGGATTTTCCCTTCTCTATTAATGCTCAAAATAATTTTTACACCATGCAGAAAGCCTCAAAAGGTTGAAATAGCTGCAAAATCAGAATCAAAGTGTTGGAAACAGTAAAAATTGACTATTCATTCACCTCAAACAGATGAACATAGCCTAATACAGTTGATCATTCCTATAGCCCTGGTGGCTCCACAAGAAAATTTGCTGATAAAACCTCTGACAGAGTGCCCTGATGGCTCTGCAACCTATTCCAACAGCTTCAGAATGCTCCAATACCCCAAAAAAAAAAAATCGTTCCAAAAGGACTTCTCTAGCCAAAGTTATGACTGAAACTGACTTTGTCTAGTTAGGGCTAGGAAAGCTCCACCAAATGTGGAGAACTGCAGTTAGGCCCAACAAAATTAGGAGTCGGCGCCTAAATAGGTGGAATCTGCCATAACTCCGCCAGTCCGAAGGTGCTTAGGGATAAGCCCACGAGACCGTGCCGTTCAGAAGTTGTTTAAGAACTTGAGTTTAATGTGGAATGTTTTAAATGTTAAACCATATGTTATAAACCATATAACATACCACCAAATACCTGTTGCGGATAATGTGACCACGACCCAACACGTTGCGCGCCGACTATAAGCCTTTGGTTCTCGGGCCTGGGTTCCATGCTGAGGGGCTGGCACGTAAGGGCTGGCCCCTTTTACGGCCCCACCCATATCAAATTCAAACCTCAAATAGAAGTTTGAGACGATGTTTTAATAAGAACTACCTGTGGCCCAACGGTTGGGCCGCTCGGATGTTACCGCTCCAACCCGAGGTCGATTCCTGCCCGCGACACATAATTTTGCCACAACAAAACAATTCGACATTTGACCCTTGGGGCCACGTGGCGGCCTTCGGGCTGGCCATGTGGCATCGTGCTATTGGCTGATCCACGAAATATTCTGCAGAATATTCCCAAAATATTCTGTGGAATATTTTTTTTTAATAAAATTTTTACAAAGGTCAAACTGTCAAACTGGCCCTTTTTTCCCTGAAATTAAGAAAATTCAAATTTGAATAACTTTCTCATATAGCATCGGTTTTCAGTGTCGTTCACAGCTACAAGATTTTTTTTCTAATCTCTTTCATGTCGTTCTAGTTTGGACCAATTCTGAGCAACTAATTTTTTGAGCATTTTTCCATTAAGGACTTGATCACCTGATCACACCTCCAAAATGGGAAGCTTTTGGACCCAAAAAATCTCTCTTATTAGTGACACTAATAATGTGGAGACTGATTCTCCACTCTTTTACCCTTGAATAACTGAAATCTACCCGATTTCATCAAATGGAGCTTTTCAGAAAATGATAAATTGTCTCTGGAATTAACTGATCGACCATTGCTAAGACTGACTGATTCATGATGCAAATTCTTAAAATTTGCAGAACAACAACTGTAATTTGCAGAAAAAAAACTATTTCTACATTGATCAAACTTCCAAGAAGACTTAAAACAAGATTCACCTTGCCTCTTCTGCTTCCTGTGTGTTTTCTTTTTCAACCAGCAACTTGAAGCAACATGGTTAAATCCACCACAAAATGTGCAACAAAACTTATTTTCATTTGAACAAGAAAAATAGTCATTCTTTGCTGAAACATAATCAAATTGATCATGTGAATTATTATACCTCTTTTTCTGCATGGAATTTCCATCCTTTTTGTCTTCGAAAGATGATGAACTAGTAGAGGAGACAACTTTCCTTTTTAGACTTTCATCAATGTTCTTGTCTTGAAAATGGTTTGAACTATAAGGCTCGCCATAAGTGACATGTTTACCCTCTACTTGCTACAATGATGGCTTAAAAAATGGCAATCATCCTTAAATTTTTTTTGGCATAAATGCATTTGAGAACTTGGAACAAAGGTTCTCTTAAAATTTGCATTACATGCATTAAAGGATTTGAATTCTTTGCCATAAAACTCCACATATCCAAGACCAACATTCTTGGGTCGCACCACAACTGAAATAGGTTCAACCATGCCTTGTGCATGCTTTCCCAAACCTTTTCCTCTTGATATCCCATCTTAAACATTATTTTGGACCCGATGCCTCTTGTATGTTTTTCAAAAGAACCAACACACTTTTCAATGGAGGAAATTGAAGACAAGTTGGAACTATTAACCTCTTCCTCAAGAATTTTCTTGGACAAATCTTCTTGAGCTTGAAGGAGTTGTTTCTCCATGTCATGCAACCTTTGGAGAATTTCTTCCTTCTCATCCTTCATGGCCAACAATTGTGCATGAAGCTTAACACTTTCTCTTTGATCCTCAATGAGAATCTGCACCATGTCCTTCACCTTAAAGAACTCATTCTTCATGTCGTCATTGAAGAATCTCGTGAAGGAGGAAACTTCACTTGTAGAAGAAGTTGAAATTATGTAAATGGTAAAAACAACCAAAAGGAACTTCCAAATAAAAGTCCTCAAAGCTTTCAAACAAACGACAATATTTTAACCAAATGTCAGTAAAGACCCCTTCTCATTCAAGCAGCCATAAAACACAAACTATTGGAGTTTGTTTTCCAAAGATAATTTTGAGGTAAATTGGGTAAGGAAAATAGTCTTCAATCCTTTCCAAGACTTAGCTAACAACATCTATCCTTCCAACTCAAGAAAACTCATACATGCAACCAATAAAACAATAAATCTCTTACACTGTTTTAAAACCTTTTGCACAATAACAAATGCTCAACCTGAGCTATGATACCATCTATTCTGAAAATGGATTGTACTTGAAATAAGGGTGCAAGGTATCCATTTCCAATAATTCTAAATGTGAAAACAACTCTGGTACCAGTCTGATCTGAAATGTGTGAACAAAATATTTCCTATACAGAGATAGACAGTAGGGGCTTTTACTGGTTATTTCACCTTTCAAAGAAAGGATGAAACCAGAAGCTTCTGGCCCTCTTACTGGCTGTGCCTAAATAAATATGAAGTAAACACTGAAATGATCTGGAAATGAAAGTATTTGTTTTCTGATTGCAAAGTATTCATTAAGAAATATTATGAGTGTACAAGCATGTTAAGGTGTTCTGCAATGGAACAAATGTGGTTTGGAATGGAACAAATATGTTTTGATAACTGTATAAGCCTTTTTGTTAAGAGGAATTATTTAAATTTACTGTTTAAGGTATTAAACTATGGAAATAAGCAGCAAGAATTCACAGCATAATAACAAGCATCTAATAAAGAAGTTCACCCCTCTCTTGGGCTACATCTACTTTGAGCTTCGTCAACATGACTAGACTCTTTGGGATTAAGGTACTTAAATTCTTTTACAAGCTCCACACTTAACCACAATTAATACAAAAATGATTCAAAGGGCTGAGAATACCATTTTAAATCCCTTTAATGGTTGTCCAATTCCTACAAACAACTTTAGGCTTCCATGGACACACATCCTTATGTCGGTGCACTAAGCTTCTCTGAGCTTCTAAATGGAAAAAAATCCCTATGATTTCTATTTTTGTCCCTGATACCACTACTACTACATCCAATAATGATCAGACATCAAATATTAACTGATAATTTTCTTACATTAAGCACAACATCCCAAAAAATGGCTCTCCTCCACGGTTTTCCCAGGGCTGCCCACGACTTCATATCAACTTCTCAAGCTATAGAAGTACTAGAAATGATCTGAAACCACTTCCATTGGTTCCAGAATGACTGAAATAGTCAAGATAGATTTTGGTTTCATTAGAAACGGCCTCCGGCTGCTCCGGTTTCGCCTACACACTCTATTTGGAAAATGGCCTCTAGAACTTAAATGAAGCTTTTCAGCTTTCTAAAATTCTTAACAGGCTCTGAAAACCATCTAAACAGATTCAAAAGGCATGAAATAGCTAAGAATGCCTATTCATTTACCTTAAACAGAGAAACACAGTCCAATACACAACCTTCTCCTTCGAGGCCCTGATGGCTCCTTCATCTTCTTCAATGCTTAAACCTATGAAGATGACCTCTGCTAGATTTCAGACCTGATCCATTGAGTCCAGAAGGTCGAAGAGACCCAAAATAAATAAATAAAATCATTTAGAAAGGATCTCCCATGTACTTTTATAGCTCCAAAAGTTGATATGAAGTACTGGAAATGATCTGAAACCACTTCCATTGGTTCCAGAATGACTGAAATAGTCAATATAGAGTTTTTTTTCATCAGAAACGGCCTCCGGCTGCTCTAGTTTCGCCTACACACTCTATTTGGAAAATGGCCTCTAGAACTTAAATGAATATTTTCAGCTTTCTAAAGTTCTTAACAGGCTCTACAAACCATCTAAACAGATTCAAAAGGCATTAAATAGCTAATAATGCCTATTCATTTACCTTAAACAACGAAACACAATCCAATACACATCCTTCTCCTTCCAGGCCCTGATGGCTCCTTCATCTTCTTCGATACTTAAACCTCTAAATATTACCTATGTTAGATTTCAGACCTACTCCATTGAGTCCAGAAGGTTGAAGAGACCCAAAATGAAAAAAAAATTCGCTCCAAAAGGATCTCCCATCTAAAAGATATTTTCAACTGAAGTTTTTGCCCAATGTTAGGCAAAAATCCCACAAAGAGTGGGCCACATTTGGGAGATGTGATCAAGAGCTCAAATCTGAGCTTGGGAAAAAGCTCAAAAATGAAAGTGCTCAAATTGATTTGGAACCTAAGCGACGGGATAGGCCTCGGCGATACGATCCAAACTCCACAAACGGCATTGAAAACCAACGATGTATGAAGAAGTTATTCAACTTTGAAGTTCTTCAATTTCAGTAAAAAAAAGGGGCCAGTTTGACTTTAGAAATTGGAAAATATTAAAAAAAGAATATTCTGAGAATATTCTTTGTGGACCAATTGTATTGTGACAAGTGGCGATCTGTCATTTGATACAGGTTTGACTTTTCATAATTTTGACCAATTACGAACTGCCACGTGGCAGGCTCGGAGGGCGCCACGTGGCACCCTGGTCGGTGAAATGGTGGCTGTTTAAAATTTTTGACAAACCTGTGAATCAAACCTGAGACCTCTTGGAAAATAGTGCAATGCTTTACCAATACACCATGCATGTAGTTCTTGTTAACACATGCTCTTTACGCATATTTTAATTTTCCAAAGGTTTCATTTGGGGCCGAAAGGGGGCCAGCCCCCTCTACACATAACCGTGGCCCAGAACCACAACTTTATTCCGACAGTTACAACAACAGTTAACGCGGAATGTGTGGCCACATGTCACTTAAAATTTAATGCTAACAGTTTATGCTACCCAAAATTTAGCGCCGGTTTCCTCCATTTTAGGCGGAACTCCAAGTTTATCCGCAGTTAACTAAATGTGGCCCACTTTTTGTGGGATTTTTGCCTAACATTGGGTAAAAACTTCAGTTGGACATATCTTTCAGATGGGAGATCCTTTTGGAGTGAATTTTTTTATTATTATTTTGGGTCTCGTCGACCTTCTGGACTCAATGGATCAAGTCTGAAATCTAACAGAGGTCATCTTCAGAGGTTTAAGCATCGAAGAAGAAATTGTCTGAGGCAGGCTTTGGACTTTGTTTCTCTGTTTAAGGTAGGTAGATAAGTTGAAAGCATTTCTGTAACCTGGGAGGCCAAGGCAGAAGCCCAAAGCCTAGGAGGTTGCAGAGACCACTGTTGGCGGAGGCCATTTTGATGGAAAAAAAACTCTCTATTTGATCATTTAAATTTCATTTCTGAGCTTCTCTACAGCTCAAGAAGTTGATATGAAGTCGTGGGCAGCCCTGGGCAAACCGTGGAGGAGAGCCATTTTTGGGGATGTTGTGCTTAATGTAAGAAAATTATCAGTTGATATTTGATGTCTGATCATTATTGGATGTAGAAGTAGTGGTATCATTTTTCAGTTTAGAAATTAGTGGATCTATTCATAACCTCATGGATTCGCCCCCTACGAATTAGTGAAGCTTGTTTTGATGTCTATTTAGTCCCTTTCTTCTCTCTTAACAAGGGTTGGAATCAGTTTGTATCTTTTCTTATTGATCAAGGAACTATTGTACTTAGTTTGGCCAACTAATAAAGAGGAGTTGCAACTATTTAATGGGATACTTGTCGTATTGATGTTTATCATTGTATTTTATTTAGTTTCATATGTTATAATGTATTGTATTCATGTTCACTTCATTTCTATGGTATGATCTCTTTCAAGTTTGATAATTAGAAGACATGGTTTCTCATGCTCTGTTTGGGGAAATGATCATAGTTTGTCCATTTTCCTCTATCTAAGAAGAATACATCTCCCATGCTCTTCCTCGATTTCTATTAAGTCTCAAAAACATTCCATTACAATCATATTCAAATGGTAAGACTTGTGCCTACCTTTCCCCATTAATCTCTGCAACCCTATCTCATTTTCCCTGACCTAGCTCCCTTGACCTAATTTCTTCATCCATTGAAACCCAACCAAATCAAATTAAAATAACCCCAGCACTCAACATATAGCCTAAAAACCCTAATTTCTTTAGCCCTCTTGGTTGTGACCCTTTTTGGAGAGGGCCCTCTTCGACTTGATAAGGCTAGCTATCAAGTCAAAAGTTTGTTCTGTGGTTACCTATGTTGGGATTCCTTCTTCATCCTTGGGAATTTGGAAAAGTGCTAACATTGTGGCATCATTGTCAGGGATTAGAAAAGACAAATCTTCCCTGGGAAAGAACGACAAAGATCAGATCTGATTGTTGATGGTGAAAAACGATCAGGTGTAAGAAGGTTGTGCATCATTCACCTGGCGACTCCAGTGTTGAAAGATCCCAGAGTTCAGAATTGTCATGGTGACTCCACTCTTCAAGAACTAGTAGTCTAAAGAACTTATTGGTGACGTCATTGTTATCAAAATGGATTTGACTTCTCGAAGGTATGCTCCTATGAATTGAGCTCATATTCCTAGTTTTCCGAACCATAATCCTTGTATAGATTGGCAATCAGGATTGTCAAAGTTTAAGGGTCAAGATGGTGAAGATGCTAGTTTGCATTTGGTCAAATTTCATTTTCATATTCACAGACTAAAGATTGAGTTTCCGAGAAGATTTTTATGAATACCTTGGAGGAAAAAGTGAGATCATGGTATGAGAGTCTACCATCTTCTAGTTTATATTCTCTAAAGGAATTTCATTCAGTTTTCTTTCAACATTATCAAAGCTCTAATTCTTCCTTGTTGATGATTAATAGTTTTTGTGAGATCTCTGATAATTTCATTGAGTTTCTTGAAAAAAATTATGGGGATGAAGAGTATCTAGATGATGAGATCATAGAATCCCTTCATGATTTTTCATCCCAACAATAATCAATAGTTTCCTCCTTGGATGAAGATATCCTTGAGCCATTGCATAAGAACCCTTTTCATCACCAAAAAGAATCAGTAGCTCCCTCTTTAGATGAGAAAGACCAGGACCAAGAAAGATAAGTGCCAATTCACGATCCTGAAAACTAAAATCACCAAATCAATGTTAACTGATATAAAACTCAGTTTTCTCCTTTGTCTGAAGATGAGATAGATTAGCTCCTGAACAATCATATTACAGCCCAAGCTAATGCAGGTTTGCAATGTTAAAATAGTCAATAATGTGTTAGTAAAACTTCTTCCATAATTGAAAATGAAAATCTGAGTTTAAATGATGATAGTCATGATATTGATGAAACTATACCGGGAGTAGTTATGAATGAGCCAATTTGTGAAGATAATTCCCTCCAAAGAGATCAACTAACAGAGACCGATGTCTTTCATGAAGAGGATAGGGATGTCATGTTTAATAATATAGAAGAATGTTTTATGTTCAAACATTATTTAGATTATGAATTTGAGGAGTATGAGCCTAAGAGAGACAATATGCCAGTGATAGAATCAAAGTTGACCGTGCTTCAGGAATTTTTAGCCAACACTCAGATAACGGAAAGTCATACTTCCCTATGCTCTCCTATGGATCAGCAACCAGGTGTTCTTTCAGATCATATTACTTGTATCTTTGTTTTTGGATCTCAAGACAAGGTAATGTTTCATGATTTTCAATATCCCTTCGGAAATATTTTGCAAGCATTGGAGAAGATGAATGTTGTCTTGTTTGTCAGCATAAGCCTTGGTTTCATTTTTTATTGTGAGTTTCCTACATGTGCATCATTCTTCCTGCTCGAGGAAAGTGAGAGAAGAACTTCAGTAAATAACCATCTCCTAGATTGGTTACACTGGAAGGATCATTTTACCTAATCAATAATTGTACATTAGATTAGAGTAGGTTGGTATCATTTCAGTTTGATTTGATTTTTTTTTTTTCAGCGGCAAGTTTCTTTCAATATTCAATTTCCTACAAGTGTGAAGTAGAAAAGCAGTGGAGTTCGAAGCTCGAAGTGAAGGCCATGGAGCTTCATTGAGTTTATACCATTTTCAAATTTCAGTTTTCAGAAAATTAAGCTATGTTTTGAGTCATTGTTCGAGTCAATTTCATTCAGTGTTAAAGTCAGTTTTTGTCATTGAGTTGTCAGTATTTAGTCATGCATTTCAGTTTGAGTTTTTTTATCGTATTGGGCCAATGGTTAGACACTTGGTCTACAATGTTCTTGACACCTCTAAGGAGCTACCATCCCCAATAAAGCCAATTTTAGTGTCAAAATTTTCATTTTGCCATCAATGATCAAAATCACTCTTTTCATATTCATATTAGGGTTTCATTCATAAATATTTTATCATTCCACTAGGTGATGCAAAAATTTGGTCACTGATTAGGATATTGAGATCATTACTACTCCTTTCACCTCCATGTTTAATGTACATCATCATGGTCAGGTCATTCATTGTTGAAAGAGTCCCATAGTCATCATGATCATCATTCATCTCATTCTTCCATGTTGTGCCATCATTAGGTCATAGGGTCAAAATCATGAAAATTGGTCATTTCACCATCAAATTCATCTTTTGAAGGAGTAGTAATGGTCAATGGTCTTCAAAAATTTTAGGTTCCAAAATATCATTTCCATCCTTAATATACCTTCCTAAACACTTCCCCATCACTCCTATCCCTCAAAGTCATTATTTTTCACAAGCCCTAACCTATTGCTACAACTTGACACTTTTCAAGACTAGGCATGTGTTTTTCCCTTTTGGACCCCTTCCCCTCACTCAATCCTTGAAATTACACTTTCTCCTACTCTCTAACATCTATTCCTATCTCCCAAAATTTTCCCAAGAATTTAGACATCCCCTAAACCCTGCATTCCTCTCCCTCTACAAGGTAGTCCTAAATCCCGTGTTTTGCCTACACCAAACCCAAATTTCCTCTCCCATTGAGCTAGGTTTTTCTATGGAATCAGAGACATCTGAGAAGAGGAGGCATAAGAGAGGTCATATCAGCAATTATTAATTCATTTCAGCTCATAAACATCATGTCCCCACAATTTTTCAAGAAACCATTCCAAGAGACAAATCCTTTGCCACACATAGGGCCGGTTTTTCTTCAAACTATGTTTCTGACCAAACAAAGATGAATTTAGCAAAATTTAGAGAATTTTTTGTACATCATAGTCCAAGTAAGAAAAACCTCCTTCAGTGTTTACATAGGTATCATGGGTTTGAAGAAATGTAAAAAATACAGGTGCTACAAGAGGTTTTATGTACTTCTGGAGTGACTTTGGGAATATCATGTTTTCTCCTAGCCATATTGTCCAAATCACTTACATGATACATCAAATGACAACTAGACTTTAAGCTCTTTCCAATGAGATATCATGAGCTCAATTTCGAGTTGAGGAAGGGCTCCAAAAGTTTCCTACACCATAACACTACATTTTTTCACCCTCATTCTGCACTTTTTGACCAGTATTGGGAGAATCAATTTTTGACAGGTCAAATCAAGCCCATTCTGCAAAATAGAGACATATTTGGAAATTATACAAGATAAAATTTCAAACTAGCTATCCTGGGCCCAATTTGGATACCGGTAAGTCCTCCAAAAGTGGTCTGGAAGTTGGCGTTTCTCAAGCACTACGCACAGGCTAAAGGCGTTCCGCATATCCTGAAGGCACTACGCACAGACTGAAGGTGCTGCACACAGCCTTAAGGAACTGCACAAAGCCTTAAGGTACTTCGCATAGCCATAAGGTGCTGCGCATATGTCCAGAAAGCCAACAAATCATCCAAACTTAACCAAATCACCTCCAGAACTTTTGCAAATCTATTTGAGCCTCCAACAAGCAAGTAAAGGTGTCTTCCATCATTATTTACCTCCCTCAAGATTATTTGTTTGGCGTCATGTAATTTTCTTGATACTTTGGCATTTTAACCATTCAAAACTCTAGTTTTCCTCCCTAACACTCCCAACTCCCAAAATTCACTCCCTTACCCTTTTGCATCCTTCCCATATTGAAAAAAATCATTCCCAAATCTTTGTTAGTATAATCCATGTCCCTAAGATTTTAAAACCTAAAACCCTAAGCCCTAGGTGCTTATTTTTACCTAGGATCCCAATTCCAATCACACTATCACTCCTTTTCCTTTCCCCAATTTCTCATATCCCTAAAACTATTTCTCACAAATTTCCCTTTCCCCATTTCCTATCCCAAAAAAAAGTCACCTTACACACATTAGAATTCCTAATCCCTAGGGTTTTGAAAAAAACACCATGGAAGAAGAGGAAGGAAACATAACATTCAATGAAGGAGAGGAAACAGAGGAGAGGAGGCCACATAGAGGTGGAATAGTGTTCATACTTGAACCTACTAACACTAGGGAACTTTTAGCCTCTCTAATGACAGTAACATGTTTCAAATATGTTGGTTGTTATGATTTTTGTGAAAAAGTTCAGAGGTTTCAACACTATGCTAGTTTTACTAGGCTCTTCATATCCAACCTCCACAAAAACTAAGTCACTTTAGCTCGAGTCACCTTTAATATCTCAACTGCCACCATTTCAGCTACCATCGGGATCCCAAATGTTGGGGAGAAGTGGTTCAAAAAGAGTGATTTGGAGGAAAACTACTTTGAGCCGTTCCTGAAACCAAGGTATAAGAATGAGAGAAAGAGGTTTTTTCCTTTTCTGCACCTTCAGGAAATATATGCACCAATGATGAAGATAATCATGAAATACTTTTCATGTGAGGGTAGATTTTCAAGGCTCTATACTTATCACATCTGTCTCTTGATGCATTTCACTTGAGTAAAGATGTTGAACATACCCTACTAACTCTTTCAAAGCATATATAAGATGGCATTCATTTTCTAGAAAAGGAAATATGAACATCAAATGAAAATTTGATTCCATCATTCCCTCATTAAGATCATAGTTTTTCACCATCTTAATCAACTAAACATTGCATGTGACACCTTCATATCCCATGATATATTTAGAGATCCTCCTACTTAGCATGAAAAAAATGTGCCTTCATCATCCCAGCCATCCACTCCCATTCCTCCATCTCAGCCCATAGCTCATTCATTATCATCTGATCAATCCACTTCACCTCCTTCATCTCCATCTCATCATGACATTGGATCATCCAGCAGGATGGAGGATATTGACCCTATGTGGGCTAGTATGGTTGAGGTTGATCCATTGCCAAAAACCTACCAGAGAGGCTACATGCATGTGTTTTCTCCACATGGGGTGGAAGGGGCCATGCCTTCTACAAAAACACAACAGTTGGACAAAGGCTAAGATAAGGTCATTGAGCCAATCATTCATGATGAGGAGGACACTCATGAAATAGAGCAGGAATTTCAACTTGTTTACCTAGATGAGGATGAAGATGACAAAATCACAAATGCAACCATCAATAGTAAGGATGCAAATATTAGTGAGTTCCAAACTAATCTTGACAGGGCTATATATGTCATAAATTTTCTTGAGCAAGAGAATGAACAATTAAAAACTAAGTAGGTCATTGATGAGATTAAGTATTACAATGCTCAAAGGGAGGCAAAAAAATCCAAAGCCATCCTAGATGAAACAATGGAGAAGTATTGTTGCTTACTTGATGGTGAAGAAGAACAGGTACCAAGACAGAGACCTAGAACTAGAGGGTTGAAAAGAGCTCTAGCTCTAGAGAGGCAAATGGAAGCTGAGCTAGTTGATTAGTTAACCCTAAATGAGCAGATTGCTATATTGATTAATGAAGACAGGGAGCCATGGCTTGATAGATCCAATCAACATTTGGAGAAGCTGCTAGCAAAGGAAAATAAGAATAACAACCTCTTGAGGAGAAAGGTAAAACACTATTCCATAAAAGAGAAAATTTCATTGGCCAAGCTCAAAAGTGCCAATGCAAAAATTGAAGAGTTGACCATGGAGGAAAAGAAAAAGTTGGACATTCTTGGTGAGGCTTCCCTTCAAGCCTAGACACATCATCATCAACTATTTAAAAAAAATTAGGCATTTACAATTTTTTTTGCAAATTCTGAGTTTGACTGTGTTTTTCTGAATAAGGATTTAGTAGAAATTTTTTCATATGCACAGTGCCCTAGGCGATACACAAACGATAGGGGAATATATTGGAAAAAGGTCACTGCCATTAGGTTCAGAATGATGAATACATGCACCCTGTACATTTTATAAGATTTTTGAGTCAAATTGGTCAGTGAAAAGGGCAAAAAAAACTCTAAAAATAATGTTTCTGCACATATTTTTTCTCAAGCACTGTGCACAGAGTTGATACACGTCATTTTGTCACCATGAAATTTTACTGTCCATATAGGTATATCGCCACCTATATCATGTTCCCTTAGAATTCAAAAACCTCGATGTTCTTGAATCAAGTCTCCGAATTGGAGAAAAGCTCTGTAAAACCCTTAAAATTCTACCTCTGCACTTTTTCTAGCCTTTTCCTGCGGGTCCATGGATGTTTGGTCTATAAGTTGCGGCAACTCCCACATTTTTTGCTACTATTACTTGCAGACCCCCATAAAAGGTCAAATAAAAGAAAAAGTAAATTCTAGAAGCCTAGCTGGTGGAATATTCTCCCAACTGGAAGCTTCTAGAGTCATGATCAGTTTGATCTTTATCCCTCCACTCATGGAGATTATCCCTTGGTCCATGGAGCTCAAATACTTTCATGAGAGGAATCCATCCCCCTCTTCGTGGAACTGAAACTACCTACATTTCCTTATAAATTGAGCTCAAGCTTCAGGCTCAAGGGTATATTGTGGACTGTAGATGTTGAAAAGATTGTAAAGGTAATTGCTGAAGGGAATTCCCAAGAGTGCATACTTTCTACACTAGTGAGTTGTTGTTGGCATGGGAATGATAACACCCTTATGTCCATAACTCCATGCTGGCATTTAGAGATGAAGGCTTATCAAACTTAAGGAGAAACGATTGTTCACGACCCCAGGATAAATCTGTACGACATCAAGGTATCAAGTTGTAATATTACTCTTTTTATTCTAGATAATACATATGGATATCTTTTTCTCATTGATTTGTTCTTATGCTTATTGAAATAACATCAATACTTAGACTCCTTGATCACTAAGTTGGGTTAGATTTTCTTGATTATTATATGTTGCAGATGCTTTGATTCTTTTGTCTTTTCTTTGATTGTAGGTTCTACTTATTGGAGAAATCTCTTTGGAGCGACTGGATAAAAGACTGCATCGAACGTTGGATTTCAAGGTAGGGGCATGTCCTCTATAATTTCTTATAATAGTTCTGAAATGCAATCAATCTAGAGAAAAAGGTTTCCAAATGGATGTTTGTTTCTAGCTATTCATTGAATATTAAGGAGATCGCTCTTGTCCGCAAGATGGTTTAATCCACATAAGAAGAGTAGTCTTGGGAGATTTCAATTTTGAGGGGTCAAATCAGCATCATTTTCAGAACTTGAGGCATATTCAGAAAGAGGAAAGGCAAAGCTTTCCAACAAGCCATCATGATCCAGATTTGGAAACCTATAGGTCAGTCAAAATTCACCTTGAACATGGAGGGCGCACAACCTTAAGTGAGGGTGCATATGACAGGAAAATGGCACATATGACATTTTGGTGATTTTTTTGGTTTTTCACTGTAAATTTTGATTTTATCTCAAGAAATGATCTTTTTAATTATGTAATTCATCATGGAAAATGTAATTATTTCAAGGATAAGTTACCTAGGGGTAGATTCATTAGGTAAATTTATCCTTTAGTCAAGATGAATCAGTTTGAGCATAATGAGGAGTGAGTCACTTGGACCATCCTACACTTCAGTTTTTAGTTCAGAAATTAGTGGATCTCTTCCTCACCTCATGGATTCGACCCCTGATGATGAGTGAATATTATTTTGATGTCTATTTAGTCCCTTTATTCACTCTTAGCAAGGGTTGGAATCAATTTTTCTATTTTCTTATTGATCAAGGAACTATTGTACTCAGTTTGGCCAGCTAATAAAGAGGAGTTGCAGCTATTTTATGGGATACTTGTGGTATTTATGTTTATCATTTTCTTTTCTTTAGTTTCATATGTTATAATGTATTGTATTCATGTTCACTTCATTTCTATGGTATTATCTCTTTCAAGTTTGATAATCAGAACACATGCTTGCTCATGCACTGTTTTGGGGAATTGATCATAGTTTGTCCATTTTCCTCTATTTAAGAAGAATACATCTCCCATGTTCTTCCTAGATTTCTCTTTAGTATAAAAACCATTCCATTACAATCATCTTCAAGTGATAAGACTTGTGCCTACCTTGCACCATTAATCCCTGCAACCCTATCTTATTTTCCCTAACCTAGCTCCCTTGACCTAATTTCTTCATCCATTGAAACCCAACCAAATCAAATCAACACAACCCCTGCACTCAATATCTAGCTTGAAAACCCCAATTTCTCCAGCCCTCTTGGTTGTGATCCTTTTTGAAGAGATCCCTCTCTAACTTGATAGGGCTAGTTAGCAAGTCAAAAGCTTGGTCTGTGGTTACCTCTGTTGGGATTCCTTCTTCAACCTTGGGAATCTGGCGGAGTGCTAACAGATCCCATCACTAATTAAACCATGCATGCAATCAGGATGAAGTCCAACTCCAACTGTGAAGCCAATTCTTCACCTACTGCTCCTCCCGAGGCCTTCTTGTTGTTCTTCTTTTGTGTATAATTTTTGGCATATTGTCCATGCTCATGACAGTTGAAAATTTTCACCTTTGAAAAGTCTTGCTTCTTGTCTGCCTTGTCAATCCTGGATTTGGAATGGGATGCCTTCCCTTCACCTTTCCATCCAAGGCACAATTCTCCTCATCATCAATCTTTGATGAGGATCCATATCTAGTGCTCCGTCAAATTTCTTCTTGTGCCAGATCAGACCATTGTCGCTCCCAATCCGACAGCTTATCTCTCCCATTAACAGAGTCCTAGTAGCTATTCTAGCTCTTGGGAATGCATATAACAGCTAGGCTCACCAAATCATCTGAGGCAGCAATGATCCCAACACTTCCAAGCTCATCTCGACACTGAGTGAACTTTGTCAAGTATATTTGGATCGTATCGCCCTTCTCCATTTTAATCTTCTTGAGCGTGTCTTTCAGCGTGAACTTCCTATGGTTGTTTCTATTCTAATACATATCTATCAAGGCCTTTCACATCGCATATGGAGTCTCATTCCTGTGGAGAATCGAGACAATATGATCTTGAACTTCCTCTAACAAGATCCTTCTTGCCTTTGGTACATTCTTCTTCCATGCATCAAGAATTTGAGCATTTGTTGCTGCAGGTTCTAGGACATCAGTATCTATGAAAGCCTTCAGTTCGTTGTCCTCAATATTTTCCTCCATCCTTTCCTTCCATGCAGTATAATTCTAATTTCCCTCGAGTGCATATTCAAGTCTCAATTCATTGAAAGTCATCTTGATATGTTGTTGGAGACTGAAGAATAAATCTGAAAATTCGAACCTAATCAAAACAATATATTTTATTCTCTTCTTATTTTTATTCCTAACAATATTATACCATGTAGAAAATCTAACAACAGGATTCAATCTGATCTTATAATGTACTAAAACAAGATACTGAATCCTTCTACAATTTTCCGAAACAAAATACGATTTCACAATCACATAACAAGTAAGAGAAAGAGACAATTAATCGCACAACACAATATGTATCTAGGGAAAGCACACTGCCTAAAACCCTGCTATCTGTATTTTATAAAGTCAAGGATCATGAAACAATACAATGCTTTCTCTCTCAAGAGAAACTCCCGCACTCTGCCAATTGTCTCACTATGATCTAGGAAAAATCAGACAAATACTTAGCCAATTCTCTGTATCTCCTCAGCCTTACTTTCTCATGAATTCCTTGAGGAATTAGCTCCCTATTAAATAGGAAAATCCCTTGGTTTGATTTCACAATCCTTCCTAGGCCTCCATCTGACTTTATAAATGACCTGTACAATTTTCTAATTATACAGTTGATAGTTATCATCCCTTTAACCTAAGTCTCAACCCGACCTTCCTTAGAACTGACATGCAACAACTATTTATAGTGAGTTATGAGTTAACTGATTGATCACTACTTGTGAATTAAATTAGATTTAATTCACTTGACCTCTCACTAGCTCATCACTTAGTTAGAACTAGTTAAACTGATTTTAACTCAATTTCTTAAGTTAACTAATTACAACTCACAAATAACTGTAACTGGACCCCTTAAATCATGGGACAATTCTACATGCATCCCCTTAGACCCTCAACTTTAATTTCATAAGCTAACTCAATCATTCTGACTTATTTAACTAATACAAGTTGTCATGAGATGAAGTTACAAGCTCTCTTTGAATTTAATTAAGGGAAAAATAAATCAAAAGCCCCACTTTGGGGTGCCATTTCAACATTTCCATTTCCTATTTTTTCTTTCCTTTTTTTTATATAACCTAGAGGATCCAAAAAACCCGCCTCACATGTAACTACTAGTAAGCCTTCGTGTCATGTCCTCCTCTCTGTAATTTGGTTCACCAACATGATATTTGAACCTTGGATCTCTCTGTTTTCACAGATTTCACATTACTTCGATCACCAATTGAGCTGACCCCAAGATTCTTTCCATATCCTCTTTATTCCATCTCTCATTCCACTATTTTATGTCATAAAAGTTGAAGGTGATATGTACCTCCTGCAACCACTAAAACCATTCCTTGAGGTAATCATTGATATTTTTCGAGTTGTGTCAACCTTAATGTCATCTTAGTAATTCTACTGTACCTTTCTTGTTTTCTCCCAGGTGTCCACTTGACCTATTGAGTTATCATACCTACAAGGTTCTACGTCTCCTTGCTCCCCTTCCCTAGCATCTCCTTGATACCCTCAGGTCCCTTATTAATGATTATTTGATAGCTACAGTCTCTTCTACCTAACAATTTTGATATTTTTTTATTCAATTAAGGTTTTAAGCATTTGATAACATTGTCCATGGTCGTTCCTAACATTAGCACTGATAGTTGGTTTTCAAATCTCTTAAAAAATTTAATCATTATTTATTTATTAAATTTACTTGTTAATTTTTTAAGAAATTTCCACTGACAATGTTAGTCATTTTTCTCATAGTCTAGTCTCCAAAATATAGCTTTGAGATTTCCATAGTCTAAGAATAATTGTTTATCCATTGTTATAAATTTGTCGAGATTTATCTTCTAAGTTTTATTTATAACTTTGCAAGCGAGTGGTCATGAGTTGAAGATCACATGGACAATGGTATGATTCATATTAAAACCTAGACAACAGAGTCTCCATGCTCAATTAATGTGTCAACACATTTTAGAAGCATGAAAAAAATTAAAGCTTGCTCATACTTTAAAGTATTTATTAATGAAGCACTTATATCACTTCCAAAAACATGCCCTAAGGACTAGCACCACATATAGTTGCTTTCCTTAGCTTGCATGTTAGGTCCGAGGATTATCTAGTCTGCCTGAATCACCCATTACTTGCATATGGCCATATGACTACAGTAGACCAAAACAAGAATAGAACCCTAGTGGATGGATCAACACTTTGTTGGCATCACAAATGAACTAATGCCCCTCTGGCTTTGATTTACACATTTGGAAAAATATAGATAAAAAAATTCCCAACAAATTTTTTGAAGGATGTGTTTTGGCCTTTAGGCATAGTAGCCATGTTTAGAAGAAATGGGAAATATAGGAACTAAAAAATATAAATTGAAAGAAAATCAAATAATGACATAGAGTTTTGGGCAAAAGAGATATGGTTGAATATGGATGAAAAATGAAAAAAGCAAAGTAGAAAATCTAAGTTTCCAAAGGCCTTAAGGCTTACATTAAAATAATAAGAGAAATGCAACTCAACAATAGATTGAGCTATCTAAATGTAGGCTTCTATGAGTAGAATTATTTATAAAAATGTCTTTAGGATCCAACACATGAATATATTAGTTGCTGACATTTTTTGAACCAAATACTGTGTTTCATCGTCATGGCGAAAATTTGGAGAAAATATAATCCAACAAGGGTATATAAAGAACAAAAAATCATCTCCATGATCCCCTCTAGTCCCTTATTAATCATTCTTTTAGAGATATGGTCTCTTCTACCTAAATTTTTTTATGTTTTTTGTTTGATTCAATTAAGGTTTTAAGAATTTGTTAATACTCTCCATGGTATTGCCTAACATCAACATTGATAGTTAGTTTTCAAAGCTCTTAAAATATTTAATCATTATTTATTTATAAAATTTACTTATTGATCTTTTAAGAATTTTCTACTAACCATGTTTGTCATTTTTTCTGTTAGTCTAGTCTCTAGTAGCTAGCTTTGAGAGTTCCATAGCTTGAGGAGATCTGTTTAGCCACTATTATAAATGTGTTGAGCTTGGTATTCTAAGTGTTATTCAGAACTTTACAAGCCAATGGTCATGAGTTGAAGATCACATGGGCCGCGATATGATTCATATTACAACCTAGACAATAGAGGCTCCATGCTCAATTAATGTGTCAACACATTTAAAAAAAAAGAAAAAAATTAAAGCTTGCACATGCTTTAAAATATTAATTAATGAAGCACTTGTCTCAATTCAAAAACATGCCTCTAGGACTAGCACCATATATAGTTGATTTCCTTAAGCTTAGATGACGTGTCTTAGGATTATCTTTTCTGTCCAAATCACTCATTACTTACATATGTCCATATGGCTATAGCAAACCAGAACATGAATAGAACCCTGATGGATGGCTTAACACTCTGTTGGCATAAAAAATGAACCAATTCCCCTCTGGCGCCTGATTTACACATTTGGAAAAATATAGATAAAAATTCCCAAGAAATTTTTTTGAAGGATATGTTTTAGCTTTTAGGCATAGTAGCGAAGAAATGAAAAATATTGGAACCAAAAAATATAAACTGAAAGAAGATTAAAAAATGACATATAGTTTTTGCCAAAAAAACTATGGTTGAATATGATTGAAAAATGAAAAATAAAACAAAAATTCTTATGCTTCCAAACACCTTAAGGCTTACATTGAAATAATAAGAGCAATGAAACTCAACAACAGATTGAATTATTTTAGATGGAGAGACAATATGAATCAACTAAATAAAGCCTAAAAATACTTTCCATGCAGGTGCACAATGGTTCATATGACTATCATGGTTTGTGAATCCAAACTCTATAGTCAAAATTGACGAGTCACAAAAATGCTCCTTTTAAAACACTCTATTTGGGAAAAACACTTTCCATTGACATCTTTTTTTCTAAGATTCAAGAACTATTATTTGCGATGGTACTACAATTTTTTTGGAATTTTTTTTATATCCATAATATGGAATTTATTTTGTTTTGTTTCCCCTCTGCTATGCTTCTTTCCCAGGACAACCTTGAACACTTTAAACATGAATGGAATGAGATATATTCTCGTGTTGTAGAAGTCCAAAATTGTTGATATTTTGATTCTCTCCATCAAAGAATGAAATAAAACTTACATTCATGCAAGCTGTCTAGTTGTTTAAACTACCAATGTGTTTTTGCATCCAAAGTAGCGCTTGCTTATAATCTAATGAAAGCATAGTTAACTATGCATCGATTTTGGCCTTTTCCAAATCTTTTATTAATGTTTCGGTTTCAGATAATAATGGGTACAAGGATTCGACTTATTTTTTTTCAATAAAAGATAATAAAAAAAATACATGCTTTGATAATGTTTCTCGCCATATAATATTGGGTTATCTTTGTTGTGGTGCTCCTCTGTCATGTTTCTTTTTCGAGGGGAATCAATAATTAAATATATTTTCATGTGTTAGAAGTCCATAACTTTTGAAATTTGTTTCTATGCATCAATAATTTAAATGGAAACTATGTCCATAAGCTAGTCCTTAAAAATCCCACGGAAGCAAACTATTCCAGAAACAACACTCCAAATAATGCAGGGACAACTGAATAATGCAGTTTCTATTAAATTACCAGTCTCATCAAGTCAAATCTCTCTCCAATGCTAATCTTTACTTACCGGTCTTGATTATCTAACCATTTACCTATGCTAGAGTTAAGTGAAATTGTAGGAAATATTTATGGTGAGTTACTAGATGTATACTTTTCTAGGTGGATGTTTGCTTATGCTGCCTTAGCTGGTTCTAAAAATGACTATGAAATGAAAACTACTACAACTTAATATAACTATTTCCGCTCTAATCACTTTTACATATGGATCTCTTGCTTATGATGCAAGCCTCTATTACTTTGCTAAAACACTTGTAGGAACATTGGAAGTTTTAATGATTTTTATTTCTCCTCTTTCCTTGACCACTAAGAGCGCAAACCTCCCAAATTTGGTAATTAACTTCTTCTCATGCTTTCCGGTAATCAAATATGTTTTGTTAATAGATGCCACCAATGGTATCATGTAGGATTCATCTTCGAAGTTGATGATGACATTACAGGCTACTTTCAAGCTCATATTAATTTATGCAGTATTTAGTTTAATTTGATTGATGTCTAATTTCAGAGTCATATTAGTTAGCTTAAGATACAATTTAGTAATTTGGAGATCCATAATTTAGATATATCATTTAATTCTTTCAATATTCCTATCTCGTGTGAGAAAATCCCACTATTTAATTCATTAATGTGAGAAGATTTATTTATGTTCCACTTGAATTTTGTGCGAGATATGTGGGCATGTGCTTGTTTGCGTGATAGAAACGATTACCATTGTAAAGCAAATTATGTCAAATAATATAATTTGGAGATGAGTTATTTCCAGCATTTGTGATGTTGAAGAGATCTTTTGTTGTTTTTTAATTATGGTGAATTGAATTTTAACTTAGATTTTGGAATTGCTGCGTAGATTATTGATTCTTGTCATTCTTGTGTGATAAATTATTATCATAGTCTGTTATTTCTATAATTATGTCATGATTTGATCCACTTTATTGTCAACTTTTATTTTCAGATTTGGATGGTATATATATATTTTTTGCATTATTCATGTCTTATTATATGTGAATCTATGAGAGATAATATCGATCTACTTTGACATTTAGATATACAATTTTGGGGAGTTTTGAATCCATGTTTTTCATGTTTCATTTCTTTTAGAACTGCAAAGATCTTGTTATAGAGGGTATCATCATGCTTATAAATTTGATCTTATTTACAAAAACAATCTCTCCTAGGTTATCTCTGTTTGAGCTTGAAAATTTTTATAGTCAGTGTTAGTCATCAATATTTTTTTCTTGTTTAGATGACTAAATGCTTTGTCCTAGATTTCTAGAAACATAATTCAAGAATCATGTGAGTTATAGAAATCTCCTCAAAGAGAAAATTTTCACTATCCTACTTATCTGTCAAAGCATCACAAATCTGTCACCCAAACAAGACCAAATCTTGGACCGATGTCCCACACTCTCACTATGTTTTCCACCTCTGCCTATGACACTATGTATTTGTTTGCCTAAGCCCTCTATTTTCATACCTTATTTCGCCAGGTAAACCAAACTTTTTCCCCTACTCACCAAGTGCCTCAAGCAATAGTGTTGTCAAAACTCCCTCTCTAAAGCCCTTAGAAGTAAAACAAGGTTTTCTAGTTGTCTAGGATGATAGTGCATAATAGAGTGTCAAAAACCCTGTCTCCTCATCCAAACCTTGTTTGAATTTTTCAGTCAAAAAACCTATTCCAAGGGCATTACAATAAGTCAAATAGGGTCACCAATGTTATGCACTATCATGGTTCTGAATCCACTGTTTCCACAGATATTCAGATGTGAAGTCAAGAGAACAAAGGAATGAAGCTTATCATTGTCCAAAGAATATCAAAGACCTCCAAATATATCCTCTTGATCATGCAGTAAGCCTGCAAAGGAGCAATTTACCATGTCCAAGCATTTTTGCAGGAATGTTTTGTAAGTGGTCAACAACAGAAACAGTGACAAAGAAGGAGACCTAAAAACTCATAAAGGCATCCACAGCTGGTAGTAAGATACAACAGGCTTAAGTTTACAAGGAATATCATGATCTCATGAGAGAATGTTGTGAAATGTTTCCCATCAAAAGGTCCATGTAGGTCCTAAAAGACAGTGGCACATAAGCAACACTGTACATCAATAAAAAAGATCACTAAAAATTTGTTTGGCTTCAAGGATGAATCTTGTAGAGGAACAACTGCCCTTTGCTTACATTCCTACAAAGAAGACCAAAAAGCCATCAAATTAGCCATAAGGTAAGGTAAAAAAGGAGGATCATCATGAGAGGACCATTCACAACCTAGAAGAAAGCAGCAAGTATCCCTAAAAGCTCAGAATCTTGGGAAGATAGACAAAGAGGGTCAAAACAGTGACAAAGAAACCTCCTTCATCATAGTAGATGGTTTCAAGGGTTTTCAAGCTGCCTTATAGGGTTTGGAAGACAAGCACTAACTCCACCTCAGCAAAGGGTAAAATCAGAGTTTTTAAAGAATAACGAGCAGGGCAGATATGAAAATAAATACTCCACTACACCAAAGGCATAAAGATGATGAAGGGTATCAGCAGGAAGAGGCAAGAAATGTTAGTTCAAAGGCATTTTTCTCTAAACAATAGCTAGAGACATATTCTAGGGGCCAAAAGAGACAAACATGGGTCATTATTGATAAGGGGAGCTGTCCAAAATTCAAAAATAAACAGTGATCAAAAGACAAAGACTAGGTAGGCACTTGCAAGATTAGAAGTGGCCAGCAAAACACAAAAATGTTTCAAGATCTCACCTCCCTCACTAGACATATATCATTGTCTAAATGGCCAAAGAAACAGATTTACCCCTGGTTTACTTTACCCATAAAGGTGGCACATCTCAAAAACCAAATTGTTGTTTGTACTTAATACTGAGGTATTTCTTCCACCAACAAGGCTTTTCCTCAAAAATAAAAACATGGCAGAATATCAGTCAAAGGGAGAAATGGAAAAAATAATGATTTTGCTGTGTATAGGTATTAAAGTAAAAAACAGTTTCCTTTTCCAAAAAAGGCTTAAAGGCACAATGAGAAAAGGGAAAAAAGAACAAACCTTATAAAGAGGGTTTCAACTTTGATTTTTACCAAAAGGTATAAAACCCTTACAAAGAAACATCTCCCCACTCCTTTTCTCATTTGCACACAGAGTGAAGGTTTTTGAATTTTCTGCTAGAAGTCCTCGGGTGAAAATTTTCAGGTGCTGCGCTCCTGTAGAGTCGCGTTGCACGCTTGTAGAGTCTCACAATGTAAATCTACACAGTGCATTGCACTCCTGTAGATTGGTGCTGCGCTACTGCGTTTGTGCCCGACATTCAAACCCTGCATGAAGGCCCGTTCAAAGTGGCCCGAGCCACCTGACTCCATGTTGTGCTCCTGCCACTGCTCCAAATGCTGAACAAGGTCACGCCTAAGCCACCCGACACCGCGTTGTGCTCCTGCCACTACTGCAGCCGCTGAATGAGGGCACCTTCAACGACCCAACACCGTGTTGCACTCCTGCCACTACTACAACCACTGAATGAGGGCATGTTCAGACACTTGACACCATGTTGCGCTCCTGCCACTGTGCTGCACTCCTACCACTGCTCCATACTCTGCACGACAGGCCCATTCAAGAGTGACCCGAGCCGCCCGACCACTGTGCTGCGCTCCTGCCACTATTTTGCAACCTTCCTTTTTAGCCATTTTCTCTATTATGGAGGCGTTTCAAGAGGTATTTTGAACCTTTTTCCTACATATGCATGGCTTTCTAAAGATAAGGTCACTCAGAATTTTGAGGATTGTTGTTAGAGAAAGCAGGAAAATACTTAAAAAACACTTGGCCTACACTCTGCTAATGCCTTGACCTAGTTAGAAAAATCATCATCTCCTTTAAACTCTTTCCACATCATTTCACTAGCAGTGCCATTTCTCTTTAAGACTCTTGAGGCAGGGGTAAAGAAAGACAAAATGTCTGAAGAAGAGAATGTTGACATAAATGAGGTGACTCAGAGGCCTAAAAAGCAGGAAAGGAAGGGAGGGTTTCCAAATGGGTTTGAACCTATAAACACTGAAGAGTTGATAACCTCCCCTACTATTTTGACCTATTTTCAAGAGTTGGGCTGCTATGAATTCTGTAAAAAGGTACAAAAGCTCCAAAGTCACCCTCAGTTGACCAAGCTCTCTGCCCTAAACCTTCATAAACATCAAGTACAGCTAGTCGGGGTAAAATTTGAGTTGACCGCTTATGCCATCTCTAGGGCTACTGGAATGCCTTGCATAGGAGAAAGGTGGTTCAAACAAAAGTATCTAGACCTAAGCCACTGTCGCCCATTCTTGAAACCAAGTCGTCAAGATGAATGTAAAACTATGTTCCCCTTCTCTCATCTATTGGACAAATATGCTCTCCTGATGAATATTATCATGAAATACTTCACCTGTGAGGGCAGGTTCTCCAGAGTCTATTCATACCACATAAGGCTCCTAGCGCACTTCACCAAAACCAAGCTGCTACACATGACCTACTATCTTTCCAAAATTATTGAGAAAATGTCTTCCATCATGCAGAAAAGGCCTCCATCCCAACAAATATCAAGCCTTTTTCATCATTCCCTCATCAAAGTGATTGTCTTACACCAACTAGAACAACAAAGCATCCCCTGGGAGGTTTTCATCGCCCACAATGATTTCACAACTCCATAGCCCACTCCTCTGAAAAGTCTGCCATCATCATCTCAAAATCCTCTTCAAACACCTCCATCACCTTCCACTGACCTTGGTTCATATTCTTCACATGAATCATTCCCTCAAATAGACCTTTCTCATTCACCTTCCCCTAAGAAATCAGAAAATGAAGAAAGCAGTGAGGACCATGAAGAAAGCAGTGATGGCCAAGAATAAAGCAGTGATGAAAAAGAAGAAAAATGTGAGGGAAAGGATGATAAAAATGAAGAAAAAAGTGAAGAAGAGGAAGGTGGCAGAGAGGGAGATGACCAAGAAGAAATTAAGAAAGGCAGTGACAAAGATGAGTGTGTTGATAAAGAGGAAAACAGAGTTGAAATTAGTGAGCCTCATGATGAGCAAGAGAGCCAAAACAGTGAGTCTTATGATCAAGACAATGACATTGAAAATACATATGAAGACAGTGGGGAGGAGGCATATGAAAGAAATAAAGAAAACAAAAATGAGAGTGACAAGAATGACAAAGACAACCAAGAAAAAAAGTTTCAAGTTGTTTTTCGTGGATAAGAAAATGATGACAAAGGGCCAAACAATGAAGATAATGAGCAGGGAGTGAAGGAGAGATCAGCCAAAGGAACTCACTTAGTGAAGAAAGAAAGGGCCCTTATAGTGATGGGAAAACTAATGAAGGTACCCAAGACAGTGACCCTACAAAGGATGCAAACAGTAATACAAAGGATCAACTTGGTAATGAATACAGTTAGTCAAAAGATGAGGAGAAATACAGTTATGGAAATTAATATGTGACCAAAAAAGATCAAGGCGCCTCTAACATTGCAAAACCAGAGGAGGACAATTCTAATGATCTTGACATTGATAATGGCATAAAGGATAGTGAAGATGCTGATCAAAAGGGCAACCAAGAGCAAGATAAGGAAGATGCACACACAAAGATCATCCATGAAGAGAAATACAATCCTAAGGTCACTAGTGATCAAGCGTTGAAAGTAAAACTTGTTGCACCTTTCACCATTACCTATCAAAGAGGAGAGAGGCATGTTTTTGCTGCCTCCAAAGGGCAAGGGGCCATGCACTCCTCCTCAAATCCAGTGAAAGACAAAGGTAAACAACAAGTGAAAGAGGAAGAAGACAATCATGAAGAAGAAAGATATTTTGAGCTCATTCACATAGACAGTGATGAGGAAAATGAGACAAGGATAGTAAACTCTCTTCTACAAGACCGGAATGCACAGATCAAAGACTTGGAATTTGAATTAGAAAGGTCTAAGGATCTCATTCACTTTTTATAGATGCAGAACAAGAAAATGAGTGGCCAGTTGGCCATCTATGAAGCAAGGGCGCTCAAATATTAGAAAGAGGCTCAAAGGTCACAAGTATAGTTAGAGGAATACATGAGCGCTTATGAGGAGGATAGTGGTGAAGAGGGCCAGACTAGAAAGAGACCTACTACTATGGGTCTTAGGAAAGCATTGGCAAAACAAAGAGAGGAAGAATCAGCCCAAGCACAACAATTTCCCCTCACTGAACTCCTTGCCATGAAAATTGAGCATAACGGGGAATCATGGCTTGAGAGAGCCAACATACATCTAGAGTCCAAACTAGAGAAGGCCAACAAAGATTTGAGCTTGCAAAGGAGAATGACTGAGCACTATAAATGGAGAGATCACTTTGCAAGGGAAAAGCTCAAAACTGCCCAAAATGAGGGCCTGGAACCAAATGATGAAAAATACCAAGCTAGGCTTGGAATTTTGGCCCATGTTTCTCTATAGATCTCCAAGGACCCATGAGGCACCTACCTACCAATTTTGAGGGCAATTGAACAAGTTTTTGTTTTTGCACATTTTGAGCGTAGGAGCATAGCACACTCTGTGCTGTGCTTTTTCCCAGGGAATCTTCAAGAGGCGAATCTTACATTTTTGGATTTCCCATCACAAGAGGAGTATGCTCACCAAATTTCAGCTCAATTAGAGTTGTTTTGACCCCTCAAAAGGGTCAAACACACTCATTTTTTCACCTTTCTGCCCACTTTTTGGAGCATGTGTTGTGCTCCTGGAAGTCTTGGATTTTTCCACTTTTTGGGCAACTTGCAGAGGTCTGATTGAAAAACTAAATGTCTGGAAATTATACTTAAAGGGATTTCCAATGAGCCATCTCAGAGCGTTTTTAGACATCGGGAAGGCCTCCAAAAGACTACTGCAAAAGGCCTATTTCTACGCTGCGCTCCTGGCAAGTTTTCAAAATTTTCACACAGTGTGTTGTGCTCCTGTGTGTGACTGGGAAGATGTGCGTTTGGAAAGTTTTCTTAGGCATGTAAGGCCTAAAAGTCAATTTTATTTCCATTTATAGTTGGAAAAGATATTTATTTAGATATTTTTGTGCCTTGGGCTTTGCAAAGCCTCAAGGACAATTTAGGATATTTATTTTGGGCCAATAGGCTTCTAGTTACTCTCTATGGCTCTCCTCTTCCTTGTTTGTTATATAAGGCATGAGGATTCATTGTAAATATTTGGGACTTGATGTGTTTAAGAGCAATACATGGTTTTATGAGCTTGGAAAAGAAATTGGTTTTATGAAGTGAATGAATGGTTTGTGTGGCTTGATGTTGCAGAAGCTTACTTGCAAGATTCCATAGCTTGGTGAATGGTGATGTTTTCCTAACTTGTTGATTTTTTCTTGTACTCATTTTGTTTCAGTCTGCTTGGTTGCTATAGATTAGAAAATTATAGGTTGAGATATGCTCATGGAAGCACCTCAAACCTCCTGTTTGTTATAGCCTTGATGTTTTCTTCTTTTAGTCATCTTAAGGAATTCTTGACTGCTCCTTAGGCCCACTAAAACTTGTTTTTATTTCATGAATGGTTAGTATGCTAGCTTATAAATATGATTCACGGTATGCCCTGCTTATTTAAAGTTTTCAAAACCCTATTTTGAAGCTTTTCTATGGAATATTGATTGATTAGGTTAAGATAAAGAGGTCTCGTTTCGATCTTGCCCTTTGCCCATGCTTACCAAATTATTTCAGAGTTCCCAATAACTTGATATATGTTGTTTAGGAGTTCCCTCTCTATAAATTGAGTTGTTTTTTTATCTTATATGTTTTCCCAAAAAGCTGAAGGTGAATTTCTAAAGTTAGGAGTTCTAATGCTTCTATGTCTCACCGGAATGTTCATCTTACATGTTTATCAATTTGAGTATTTTTCATAGAGATTAATGATTTGCCCTACCTCATGAGTTATTGCTTCAGACTATATATGTTTAAGACCTCTTAGTTTTTTCCCAAACTTAATGTTCATTAAACCTCATACATCACCTAAAGGATCCATTAACTTTGCTAAATCGACCCTGCAATACACTCTGCTTCATCATTTAGACACCCTCGACTTCATCTGACCCCATAGCCCTATTGATTTGACAACCTCTCATTTCACCTATCCTACTTAGTCATCTTACCCCAACCCAAAACAAACAAACAAAACTACACTTAACAACTAGCCTAAAATTAATCATCCAAAGCGAACAAGTTCACATCCTTCGCATAATAGAGAGAGCCCTCTCTGAGTCCAGGAAGGCTAGGTCCTAGGAATCCAAAGATTGGTTTGATGTTGCCCTATCGTTTGGTCTACCAATATTCCAAATCATGGGACCACAACATAATGGCGATTACGGTGGGACATTGAGTCAAAAACATCCTAGTTATCCCTTAGGAACTCTCAAATCTCAGTCAAATCATAGAAAAATAAAACTATCAGACAAAGAATAGAATATGGTTGTTTCACCATCTTAGAAAAATGATGACTCAGCTGCAGGAAACTCATACAAACCTTAGGGCTACATAAAGGAAACTCAGAAAACCCCGAAAACATCCCTAGATTGGTTTTTTGTTAGTTATTGGAGGTGGACCATAAACATACATCCTTAAAACAACAAAGAATATCCATCCGGCGACTCCACTAGCCTCCAGTAGGCCTACTACTCCACTAAGTTCTCACAGACCCCCCTGGGAATGCATTGAGAAATCCCAATCATGCTGATGGTGGACAACAAAGTTCAAATCTTCCACCTAGAGACTCCACAACCCTCAATAGACCAAAATACTCCACTGGTAGAGAACTCTAGACTAGTTGAAAAGATTTAGTATCCCTTTTTGACTTACAACATGGATCCAAGGATACAAAGGAGATATGCTCCACTGAGTAGAGATCATATCCCTGGATTCCCACACAAAATGTCTGAAACAAATTAGATGAAAAACCTACCTATCTTCTGAGATGAAAAAATTGATGACCATTTGTTACATCTCATCAAATTTCATATACACATATGGAGGTTAAAAGTTGAATGGCATGAATACTGCCTCATGAAAATGTTTATGGTAACATTAGAAGGTAAGGTAAGAAATTGGTATGAATGGCTAGAACTTGGAATCTTGTTTTCTTTGAAGGATTTCCACAAGGTATTTTATAAACACTATATAGGGTATTGTCCATCTCAATAATTAGCTGAAAATTGTTGTGATCAATTTGAAGACCTTATACAATACCTTGTGAATATTGATAAATATTTAGGAAATTGGCATCCTGAATATTTATTAGAAGAACTCCATGCATTTCATTCTCAAGGTAGCTATCATGACAGCCCAGAGGAGTTAGTTGAGGAAGAACCCAATCAAGAAATAGAGGAAAACCCACAGGATCTCTCTGAAGGCACAAGTTATGGTTCACCATCTCTTCTAGGTGAGGCTCAAGAAGACATTCAACCTCAAAACCAGCCTTCACAAGAGAAAGAGAACTATTGTAGTATTATCCAGAGGAAGAGAAAAATGCATCCTCCTTTAACTGAAGAGGAAATAGATTAGATGATAGACACACGACCAACCTCTAAACCTTCATGTGAACATAACATTTATGTTCCTCCTCCTACTGATGCCATCTACCATAAATCAGAAAGTAAACTTGTAGATCAGTTCAAAGAAGAACAAACTGGTAACCCAATATGTTTAATTGGTGAAATTATTTATGTTGACTATTCTCCAAATTTTGATAAATTTGATGATGATGATGTTCTCCAAATAGAAGCTAACCTTGCAAAGCCATCAACATTTGATTTGTGGGATGAAGTTCACTATCATTAGATTGAAAGTTGTAATCAGCTAAGACAGGTCACCTATGACACTGATGAGGAAAGCCTTGAAAGTTTTGAAGTAAGTGAAGAGTCTCTGACTCTTTGCTCTATTTCACTTCAGTCCATCAGAAATAATTTTCATGTGATTGGAAATCAACGGTCTTTCAATTTTGATGATGAGGTTGGGAAAGCTAATGAGTTTCTTGAACCAGATGTCAATAAGAAGCCTTCTCCTGAAATGGTTGAGGAAATCATTTATGACATAGAACTTTCCTCAGCTCCAGATAAGTAGTCACCAAGTCACATTGAATTTGAAATTGTAGATGAAGGCTTGGAAGTTGATAATCATAGGAGAGTTGTTCAGTTTCCTTCTCAAGAGGATTTACTGCCAAAGAGTGTCCCTGCTCATCAACATGATGACTTTCACATACATTTCAGCTCACTCAATCAGAACATAACAAGTATGCTAGAAAAAAAAATTGCAATCTATGATGAGTCTGCCAGTTCAGATGATCATGAGGAAGTGGAAGATTTTATTTCCCAGAAGAGTCCTAAGATCAGCCAAGTGGAGGAAGAAGCAGTCCTGGGTCAAGCTTATTTTCCAAATCTTCAGGTATTGTCTCATGATCCCTTTGCTTATTTGTTAGAGACTTTTGAAGAGGGAGTCAAACATGTCAAGAGCAGTTTGATGCAAGGTTTAAAGAAAATTTTAGACACTAATGTTCAAGCACAAGTGAGGTGCAAGTGACCTTTTGATTTCTTCAAAACACTCAAAGAGCTAAACGAAGATCCCTCACGGAATCACCTTCTTGATTGGTTTTATTGGAAAAGACAGTTCACCAGCTGAATGTATATATTGTATAAGTTAGATTAGGATAGATAGGCAAGAAAATAATCTCAAAACTATGAGCATATTTCTACCTTTAGTTTTATATTGTTTTGACCAAAAAGAGAGAAAAAGTAAAAAACATAGAAAAAATGAAAAAGAGGGCAGATTTGAAAAGAAGGTACAACCCCATACCCAAAAAATAGTGATACTAAAAGTGTGCAAGCCTAAATGCAACTACTTGTTCTGAAAGAAGGTCTTATTTAGCCATCTAGCCTAATCATGGTTGGACATGTTTTCAATTTATTGTTGATAATTTAGTGAAAGAATGCTAGTCAAATCATTGAATCTTGACTTGTCGAAGAAAATAGATTAGGAAAGAAAGATATTGGTTCCACATGCTTAAATCTGAACCAAAGAGAAGGATAGGGATGGTTAGAAAATGATGAAACATAGCCCTCACACCTTCTAGTTTTGTTTACTTATGAAAATAAAGTTTGTGTGCAGTTTTCCTTGATGCCACAACTCATGATGAATTAGATTGTCTAATCCTGGTTCAATTCATGCTTTGAATTTCTTTTCAAATAGCTTAAGGAATGAAGTCTGTCATATTGCTTAATATTGACAGTCAAATAGACTAGGTAGAGAATAAGAAGAGTTCACTAGCATAATCTGAACTCTTGGAAGAAATAAGTGTAGAAGTAGATAGTTTGTTTTTGCTTTCAAAAGAAAAAATGTCAATGGGTTTTCCAGTTCAAGTGTACCCAAGGAAGAAAAAATGTTAGGCAAGTAGGTTGGGTTGGTAGAGATGAATTTGAGCTAATCATGTTTTCAGATTATTGAAATCACAAGTTCAAGGAAGCATCAGCAAATGAAAGAAGAAAATATTTCCCAATGGATGAGGCACTGGTCACCATAAACCAGAGATCTGAAATTCTGGACACCTCCTGAAAAGGAGCTTCCCTCCCCAAGTGGAGCCACTGTTAGTCATCAGTAATTTTTTCTTGTTTAGATGACTAAATTCTTTGTCCTAGATTTCTAGAAACATAATTCAAGAATCATGTGAGTTCTAGAAATCTCCTCAAAGAGAAAATTTTCACTATCCTACTTCCATGTCAAAGCATCACCAATCTATCACCCAGAAAAGACCAAATCCTAGACTGATGTCCCACACTCTCACTATGTTTTCCACCTCTTTCTATGACACTATGTCTCTGTTTTCCTAAGCCATCTATTTTCATACCTTATTTCGCCAAGTAAACCAAACTTTTTCCCCTACTCACCAAGTGCCTCAAGCAATAGTGTTGTCAAAACTCCCTCTCTAAAGCCCTTTGAAGTAAAACAAGGTTTTCTAGTTGTCTAGGATGATAGTGCATAATAGAGTGTCAAAAACCCTGTCTCCTCATCCAAACCCTGTTTGAAGTTTTCAGTCAAAAAACCTATTCCAAGGGCATTACAATAAGTCAAATAAGGTCACCTAGGTTATGCACTATCATGGTTTTGAATCCACTGTTGCCACAGATATTCAGAGGTGAAGTCAAGAGAACAAAGGAATGAAGCTTATCACTGTCCAAAGAATATCAACGACCTCCAAAGATATGCTCTTGATCAAGCAGTAAGCGTACAAAGGAGAAATTTACCATGTCCAAGAATTTCTGTAGGAATGTTTTGTAAATGGTCAACAACAGAAACAGTGACAAAGAAGGAGACCTAAAAACTCATAAAGGCATCCACAGCTGGTAGTAAGATACAACAGGCTTAAGTTTACAAGGAAGATCATGATCTCATGAGAGAATTTTGTGAAGTTCTGCCCATCAAAAGGTCCATGTAGGTCCTAAAAGATAGTGGCACATAAGCAACATTGTACATCAATCAAAAACATCATTAAAAATTTGTTTGGCTTCAAGCATGAATCTTGTAGAGGGACAAGTACCCTTTGCTTACATTCCTACAAAGAAGACCAAAAAGCCATTAGATTAGCCATAAGGTAAGGTAAAAAAGGAGGATCATCATGAGAGGACCATTCACAACCTAGAAGAAAGCAACGAGTATCCCTAAAAGCTCAGAAGCTTGGGAAGATTGACAAAGCAGATCAAAATAGTGACAAAGAAACCTCCTTCATCACAGCAGATGGTTTCAAGGGTTTTCAAGCTGCCTTATAGGGTTTGGCAGACAAGCACTAACTCCACCTCAACAAAGGGTAAAATCAGAGTTTTTAAAGAATAACAAGGAGGGCGGACATGAAGATAAATACTCCACTACACCAAAGGCATAAATATGATGAAGGGTATCAGCATGAAGAGGCAAGAAATGTTAGTTCAAAGGCCTTTTTCTCTAAAAAACAGCTAGAGACATATTCTAGGGGCCAAAAGAGACAAACATGGGTCATTATTGATAAGGGGAGCTGTCCAAACTTCAAAAATAAATAGTGATCAAAATACAAAGACTGGGTAGGCACCTACAAGATCAGAAGTGGCCAGCAAAACACAAAAATGTTTCAAGATCTCACCTCCCTCACTAGACATATATCATTGTCTAAATGGCCAAAGAAACAGATTTACCCCTGGTTTACTTTTCCCATAAAGGTGGCACATCTCAAAAACCAAATTGTTGTTTATACTTACTACTGAGGTATTTCTTCCACCAACAGGTATTTTCCTCAAAAATAAAAACATGGAAGAATATCAGTCAAAGGGAGAAGTGGAAAAAATAATGAGTTTGTTGTGTATAGGTATTAAAGTAAAAAATAATTCCCTTTTCCAAAAAAGGCTGAAAGGCACAGTGAGAAAAGGGAAAAAAGAACAAACCTTATAAAGAGGGTTTCAACTTTGATTTTTACCAAAAGGTATAAAACCCTTACAAAGCAACATCTCCTTGCTCCTTTTCTCATTTGCACACAAAGTGAAGGTTTTCGAATTTTCTACTAGAAGTCCTCGGATGAAATTGTTCAGGCGCTGCGCTCCTATAGAGTCGTGTTGCACGCCTATAGAGTCTCACAGTGTAAATCTACATAGCATGCTGCGCTCCTACGTTTTTGCCCGACGTTCATACCCTGCACGAAGGCCCATTCAGAGTGGCTCAAGCCACCTGACACTGTGCTGCACTCATGCCACTGCTACGAACGCTGAACGAGGTCACACCCGAGACACCCGACACCACGCTATGCTCCTGGCACTACTGCAGCCGCTGAAAGAGGGCACCTTCAGCCACCCGACACCGTGCTGCGCTCCTACCACTACTGCAACCGCTGAATGAGGGCACGTTTGGACACCCGACACTGTGTTGTGCTCCTTCCATTTTGTTGCTCTCTTGCCACTGTGCTGCGCTCCTACCACTTTTCTAGACTCTGCACAACAGGCCCGTTTAGGAGTGAACCGAGCCGCCCGACCACTGTGTTGCACTCCCGCCACTGTGCTGCACTGCTGCCACTGTGTTGCGCTCCTGCCACTATTTTGCAACTTTCTTTTTGAGCTATTTTCTCTACTGTGGAGGTGTTTTAAGAGGTATTTTGAACCTTTTTCCTGCATATGCATGGTTTTCTAAAGATAAGGTCACTCAAAATTTTGAGTATTGGCATTAGAGAAAGCAGGAAAATAGTTAAAAAACACTTGGCCCACACTCTGCTAATGCCTTGACCTTGTTAGAAAAATCATCATCTCCTTTAAACTCTTTCCACATCATTTCACTAGCAGTGCCATTTCTCTTTAAGAATATTGAGGCAGGGGTAAAGAAATAAAAAATGTCTGAAGAAGAGAATGTTGACATAGATGAGGCGACTCAAAGGTATAAAAAGCAACAAAGGAAGGGAGGGTTGCCAAATAGGGTTGAACCTATAAACACTGAAGAGTTGATAACCTGCCCTACTATTTTGACCTGTTTTCAAGAGTTGGGCTACTATGAATTCTGTAAAAAGGTACAAAATCTCCAAAGTCAACCTCAATTGACCAAGCTCTTTGCCCTAAACCTTCATAAACATTAAGTACACCTAGCCAGGGTAAAATTTGAGTTGACCGCCTATGCCATCTCTAGGGCCACTGGATTGCCTTGCATAGTAGAAAGGTGGTTCAAACAAAAGTATCTAGACCTAAGCCACTATTGCCCATTCTTGAAATCAAGTTGTCAAGCTGACTGTAAAACTATGTTCCCCTTCTCTCATCTATTGGACAGATATGCTGTCATGATGAACATTATCATGAAATACTTCACCTGTGAGGGCAGCTTCTCCAGAGTCTATTCATACCACATAATGCTCCTCATGCACTTCACCAAAATCAAGTTGCAACACATGCCCTACAATCTTTGCAAAAGTATTGAGAAAATGTCTTCCATCATGCAGAAGAGGCCTCCATCCCAACAAATGTCAAGCCTTTTTCATCATTCCCTCATCAAATTGATTGTCTCACACTAACTAGAACAACAAGGCATTGCCTGGGAGGTTTTCATCGCCCACAATGATTTCACAACTCCACAACCCACTCCTCTGCAAAGTCTTCCATCATCATCTCAAAATCCTCCTCACACACCTCCATCACCTTCCACTGACCTTGGTTCATCTTCTTCACATGAATCATTCCCTCAAATAGACCTTCCTCATTCACCTTCCCCTAATAAATTAGAAAATGAAGAAAGTAGTGAGGGCCATGAAGAAAAAAATGAGGGCCAAGAAGAAAGCAGTGATGGCCAAGAAGAAAGAAGTGATGAAAAGGAAGAAAACAATGAGGGAAAGGATGATAAAAATGAAGAAAAAAGTGAAGAAGAGGAAGGTGGCAAAGAGGGAGATGACCAAGAAGAAATTAACAAAGGCAGTGACAAAGATGAGTGTGTTGATAAAGAGGAAAATAGAGTTGAAATTAGTGAGCCTCATGATGAGCAAGAGAGCCAAAACAATGAGTCTTATGATGAAGACAATGACACTAAAAATACATATGAAGACAGTGGGGAGGAGGCAAATGAAAGCAATGAAGAAAAAAAAAATGGCAGTGACAAGAATGACAAAGACAACCAAGAAACAAAGTTTCAAGTTGTTTTCCATGGGCAAGAAAATGATGAAAAAGGGCCAAATAATAAAGATAATGAGTAGGGCAGTGAAGGAGAGATCAACCAAAGAAACTCACCTAGTGAAGAAAGAAAGGACCCTCACAGTGATGGGAAAACTAATTAAGGTACCCAAGATTGTGACCCTACAAAGGATGAAAACAGTGATACAAAGGATCAACTTGGCAATGAATACAATGGGTCAAAAGATAAGGAAAAAATACAGTTATGGAAATGAATATGTGCCCAACAAAGATCAAGGCACCTCTAACATTGCAAAAACAGAGGAGGACAGTCCTAATGATATTGATAGTGATAATGGCATAAAGGATAGTGAAGATGCTGATCAAAAGGGCAGCCAAGAGCAAGATAAGGAAGATGCACACACAGAGATCATCCATGAAGAGCAATACAGTCCTAAGGTCACTAGTGTTCAAGCTTTGAAAGTGAAACTTGTTGCACCTTTCACCATTACCTATCAAAGAGGAGAGAGTCATGTCTTCGCTGCCTCCAAAGGGCAAGGGGCCATGCACTCCTCCTTAACTCCAGTGAAAGACAAAGGTAAACAACAAGTGAAAGAGGAAGAGGACAATCATGAAGAAGAAAGATATTTTGAGCTCATTCACATAGACATTGATGAGGAAAATGAGACAAGGATAGTAAACTCTCTTCTACAAGACTGGAATGCATAGATAAAAGGCTTAGAATTTGAATTAGAAAGGTCTAAGGATCTCATTCATTTTTTACATATGCAGAACAAGCAAATGAGTGGCCAACTGGCCATCTATGAAGCAAGGGCGCTCAAATATCTGAAAGAGGCTCAAAGGTCACAAGTATAGTTAGAGGAATACATGGGCGCTTATGAGGAGGATAGTGGTGAAGAGGGCTAGACTAGAAAGAGACATAAGACTATGGGTCTTAGGAAAGCATTGGAAAAACAAAGAGGGGAAGAATCAACCCAAGCACAACAATTTCCCCTCACTGAACTCCTTGCCATGTAAATTGAGCATAACGGGGAATCATGGCTTGAGAGAGCCAACATACATCTAGAGGCCAAATTGGAGAAGGCCAACAAATATTTCAACTTGCAAAGGAGAATGACTAAGCACTATAAACGGAGAGATTACTTTGCAAGGAAAAAGCTCAAAACTGCCCAAAATGAGGGCTCAAAACTAAATGATCTAAAAGACCAATCTAGGCTTGGAATTTTGGCCCAAGTTTCTCTACAGGTCTCCAAGGACCCATGAGGCACCTACCTACCAATTTTGAGGGCAATTGAACAAGTTTTTGTTTTTTGCAAATTTTGAGCTTGGGAGCGCAACACACCCTGTGCTGTGCTTTTTCCCAGGTCATCTTCAGGAGGATCAGCTTAAATTTTTGGATTCCCCATCAGAAGAGGAGTATGATCACCAAATTTTAGCTCAATTGGAGTTGTTTTGACCCCTCAAAAGGATCAAAAACACTCATTTTTTCACCTTTCTGCCCACTTTTCTGAGCATGTGTTGCGCTCCTGGAAGTATTTGATTTTTCCACTTTTTCAACAACTTGTAGATGTAATATTGTAAAAGTAAAGGTATATCTAGAAATTAGACTTCAAGGGATTTCCAACGAGCCATATCGGAGCCTTTTTTGACATCGAGAAGGCCTCCTAAACACTACTGCAAAAAGGCCTATTTTTGCGCTGTGCTCCTGGCAAGTTTTCAAAATTTTCACACAGTGTGTTGCGCTCTTGTGTGTGACTAGGAAGATGTGCATTTGGCAAGTTTTCTTAGGCATGTCAGGCCTAAAAGTCAATTTTATTTTCATTTATAGTTAGAAAAGGTATTTATTTAGATATTTTTGTGCCTTGGGCTTTGCAAAGCCTCAAGGACAATTTAGGATATTTATTTTGGGCCAATAGGCTTCTAGTTAGTTTCTATGGCTCTCCTCTTCCTTGTTTTTTATATAAGGCATGAGGATTCTTTGTAAACAATTGGGACTTGATGTGTTTAAGAGAAATACATGGTTTTATGAGCTTGGAGAAGAAATTGGTTTTATGAAGTGAATGAATGGTTTGTGTGGCTTGATGTTGGAGAAGCTTACTTGCAAGATTCCATAGCTTGGTGAATGGTGATGTTTTACTTGTTAATGTTTTCTTGTCCTCATTTTGTTTCAGTCTTCTTGGTTGCTATAGATTAGAAAATTATAGGTTGAGATATGCTCATGGAAGCACCTCAAACCTCCTTTTTGTTATAGCCTTGATGTTTTCCTCTTTTAGTCATCTTAAGGAATTCTTGACTGCTCCTTAGGCCCACTAAAACTTGTTTTTATTTCATGAATGGTTAGTATGCTAGCTTATAAATATGATTCATGGTATGCCCTGCTTATTTGAGGTTTTCAAAACCATGTTTTGAATCTTTTCTACGGAATATTGATTGATTAGGTTAAGACAAAGAGGTCTTGTTTCGATCTTTCCCTTTGCCCATGCTTACCAACTTATTTCAGAGTTCCCAATAACTTGATATGTGTTGTTTAGGGGTTCCCTCTCCATAAATTTAGTTGTTTTTTTATCTTATATGTTTTCCCAAAAATATGAAGGTGAATTTATAAAGTTAGGAGTTCTAATGCTTCTATGTCTCACCGGAATTTTCATCTTACATGTTTATTAGTTTGAGTATTGTTCATAAGAGATTAATGGTTTGCCCTACCTCAAGAGTTATTGCTTCAGACTATATATGTTTAAGACCTCTTATTTTTTTCCAAAACTTAATGTTCATTACACCTCATACATCACCTAAAATATCCATTAACTTTGCTAAATCGGCCCTGAAATACACTCTGCTTCATCATTTAGACACTCTCGACTTCATCTGACCCCATAGCCCTATTGATTTGACAACCCCTCATTCCACCATTCCTACTTAGTCATATTATCCCAACCCAAAACAAACAAACAAAACTACACTTAACAACTAGCCTAAAATAAATCATCCAAAGCGAACAAGTTCACATCCTTCGCATAATAGAGAGAGCCCTCTCTGAGTCCAGGAAGGCTAGGTCCTAGGACTCCAAAAATGGGTCTGATGTTGCCCTGTTGTTTGGTCTACCAATCTACCAAATCACGGGACCACAACAGTCAGTGGAAAAATTATATCACTTCAAATTATATGTGAATTGATTTTGATGGACATTCCAAATGGAGAATCGAACCTATATAATTTTGCATTTTATTTTGGGATTGGTGCAAAGATCATTGATTCTTGTCATTCTTGCGTGATAATTTCTTATCATATTCCATGTCATTTCTGTTATTATGTTGTGCTTCGAGCCTCCTCATTGTTAGGTTTATTTTCATACTTTGATGGTATATAATTTTTTTTCATTGTTCATGTATTGTTATATGTGAACCTACTGCATCGAAGCTAATATCAATCCAGTTTTACATTCAGATATATAGTTGTGGAGAGTTATGGATCCATGTTTTTCATGTTGCATTTCTTTTCAGGACTGCAAATATCTTGATACATAAGGTATCATCATGCTTATAATTTGATCTTCTATACAATATAATCTCTCCTTGTCTATCTTTTTTTTTGTTACAAACTTTTGGTAGTCAGTGGAAACATTGATATGAAGCAGTATATCACTACAAATGATTTGTGGATATGATTTTAAGGGACATGCAAAATGCAAGATCAGACCTAAATACATTTTTATTTTTATTTTTGGATTGTTGCACAAATTACTGATTCTTGTCACTCTTGTGTGATAATTTCTTATCATATTCCATGTCATTTCTATTTTTATGTCATGATTCGGGCCTTCTAATTTTCAGAAGTTTATTTTCAGAGTTGGATGGTGTATACTTTTTTTACATTGTTCATGCCTTACTATATGTGAACCTAATACACTGAATATAATATCAATCTACGTTAACATTCAAATATATAGTTGTGGAAACTCCTCAATCCATGTTTTTCATGCCACATTTCTTTTTAGAAATGTGAAGATCTTGTAATACAGGGTATCACCATGCCTATAGATTTGATCTTATCTACAAAAAAAATCTCTCTCGAGCTATCTCTATTTCGGCTATAAACTTTTGGTAGTTAGTGGAAACATTGATATTTTGCAGTATATCACTAAAAATGATGTGTATAAGATTTTGAGGGAAGTGCAGAATGCGAGATCAAACCTATATACATTTTAATTTTGATTTTGGGATTGCTACGCACATTAGTGATTCTTTTCATTCTTCTGTGATAATTTATTGTCATAATCCATGCCATTTTTGTTGTTACATCAAAATTCAATCATTGTCAGGTTTTATTTTAAAAGTTGGATGTTGTATACATTTTTTGAATTCTTCATGTCTTATTATATGTGAACCTAATGCATCGAATATAATATATACCTAGTTTTACATTCATATATATATTTGTGGATAGTTTTGAATCCATGTTTTTCATGTTGCATTTCTTTCTAGAACTGCAAATATCTTGTTTTATAGGGTATCATCCTGCTTATGAATTTTATCTTCTCTGCAAAAACAATCTCTCCTCGGCTATCTTTGTTTGACTTGAAAACTTTTGGTAGTCAGTGGAAACATTGATATTCAATAATGTATCACTAAAACTGATGTGTGAATATGATTTTTAGGTTCATGCAGAAAGCAATATCGAACCTGTATTTGTTTTTCTTTTGAATGTCCCTCTTTTGGAAGGAGCGTCTTGAATTGAGCATTATGTTACCACTTGTCGAAGTCTTTATCAAAACCTAAAATAGTAGGAAAAAGTCCATAGGACATTAGATACTTCTTGTCTATAAGGTTTCTTTAATAAAATATTATAAATTTCTTCTTTGTAGGTTTCTACAACATAGGAGCATCCACATGTTGTGACCTTCATCAACATTGAGGAAATTTGCAAGAATTGTAGACACTATCTTATCATGTGTCATAATCCATTATACATTTGTCTATCCCATTGAGAAGTTCCATGGGGAATTAATTGTACTTTGACGCATATATTTGAAATGGTTTTTCTTAGAAAAATCCTTAGCCCTCTTCAACATTTAACTCCATGAAAAAATAGGAAAATTTCCATAGCCTTGGGACAAATGATAGGATACAGATCCATTGTTGGTTTTTCTCCACCCGACCATATTTCTAGAGGTTTTGGATGTGATAAGGGGAATAGAGAGTCCATGTTTTGTAATGGGGAACCGTGCATATTTTCTTTGGGTTGAATTTCAACTAAACAACACAAATTTCAATGGCATTGGTTAAATCATGAAACAACCTAGTTAGCATAGATTGCAGTTGAAGAGCTTAAATGATTAAAAGCTTTTTGCATAGCAAAATGATAACATATGAATACACCATTTTATTCTCTCTTTCTCACCCTAACAAGTTCTTGGATGTTTTCCATCTAGTAAAGAATAAGGGAAAAGAAAATAGTGTAATATAACATGCACATTTTCTTCTTTTCAACCTTCATTAAATTCAACCATATTGCACAAGTTGCAGTTCCATGGATAGAATCATTAAAACGAACTTTTTTAGAAAAATAAAAATAAAATTAAAGTTAGATATCATACATAGCTGTAGACCACACTACAAATGATGCCTCTCCACCAAGGGATTTTTTAAATTATTCCCTACATCCTTTTCAAATTTTCTGCCTAGGTATATGCATGAGACTGGGTTACACTTTTTGGCAAGTGAGGAAGAATTTTGGGTGAAAAACATCAAATCGATCGACCCATTTTAAGTGCTCGATCAAGCAATCTTTGAGCCCTCGATCGACCTTTTTGAGGGCTTAAAGATAACTCGATTGAGAATTAAAACAAAACCTCAATTGAGATATTTTTTTAACCTGTGGTTATCTAGGAGCTGGATTGAGCTATTGGCTCGATCAAGCAATGGATCGATCAAGCCAATTTTTTGAAATTTCCCGCCAATAAAACCCAGGTTTGTAATTAAAAAAAGTGGCTCGATCAAGCCTCTATTTAACCACATTAAGGGTTCGTTCAAGGGTTTCTTAAAACATTAATTGAAATATTCGAAGTTTTATCTCAAGCGCTTTATCGAGCATTTTGAGCGCTTGATCGACTTGCCGAGGACCTAAAAAAACAAAGTTTTAGCTCCCCTTCTACAAATTTCTCTTCAACACCATTTTGTACCCTGGCGGACTTAAGGCAGAATTTTTCCTTAGGTGGTGGAGTTGATCATGTTGGATTCGTGAAGGAATCGTCTATCTGGTGGCATATGAGTTTGACATTTTCGAATTCATATGAGTTTTGTCATCTAATTTCTTTTAAACATAATTCTTGAATTTTGTTTGGAAAATTTCAAAGGGGATGAATAAAAAATAAATATTATAAAATATACATAGTGAAAATATTTAAAAAATACCACTATCTTTTTTTACAATTCCTCTTCAGAAGGGTATTCTTGGTTTTTGAATTTATATAAATAGTTGAAAAAAATATCACGTGAACACGTGTCTGCAAAATGAATTGAAATATTAATTCACAAACTTCAAATAGTAATAAAAATATATTTTTTCATAAGAAACAAATTTTAAATATGCATAACTTAGTTATCTTTATGTAGATCATGCACATATATAATTTTTTGTTTTAAATTACACATTTTAGACTAAATTATGCTACATGAACATACACATACCTCTTAAGATGTGCAAAAATTTTCAAGGACAAGCATTTCATTTAATGGAAAATTGATACATTATACGACACTAATTTTGTTTTGCAAAAAATATCATTAGCACAACAAAATAATTCTCCAAAAAAATTATTTTTACTCCTAATCAAAATTCACAATGCCTATATGAATTTTGAGGGATTCAATTCGAAAAAAGAGTAAATTTTGGAAATTTAATTGCCACATTTGGCCCAAAAGTGCAACCCATATTCATGCATTCACCCTGCATGTCTTCTTTATTTATTTTTACATTCATTTTTTTATTTTATTTGTTACATCATATTTGTGAATCAGATGAAAAATAGATGTCAACTACTTGTCTTTGCAATTAGAGTGTTTTCTAATCATCCACTTTATTCCATCCATAGCTTTTTGGTTTTATATAATTTGCACAAATCATGGAATTAAGGCATATTGATTTCAAAATGCATGCTTGTGACAACCATGAAGAATCAACCATGTTTCTAAGCCCTATGGAATTATCGATCATGCTCTTCTTCAAACTATTGCATTGATCCTTTCCCCTCACACTTCCACTTCACAAGTTTCGCCTTCCAGGACAACTCTGTTCCTTCTCATTATGGAGTCTACCATGACATTGAATGCCATCAATTTTTTAGTCGCTAGATCTACAACTCCATCCATCCCTCCAAATATTTTAGATTGGCCCTCTTTCTTCGACAAATATATCATCTCGATGTTACTGCATTTCCCTCTATGACAATTCCTTCCAGCACACAAATTTGTTGTCCTCTGCTTACAATGGTCATGTTGTCTCTGGTGAACTATGACTGGGGTCAATTATCACTCTCAAAAAATCTAGTTGCACACTTTTGCAGAACTATGTGTACCTTCACACTTTTCGCCCTATCCTTTATGCATTTGTCTGGTTTTCCTCTCTTGCTCGCTTACATTGCAACTAATGTCCCAATGATATCCTCTTCTTCAGGACTATAAAAGTGCTTAAGCTCAAATTTGTTCAACACCATGAAAATTTGATTGGGGACCTGACCCTTCTTCAAATTATATAACTATCCACATTCCAAGCAGGTTCTTTGACATTGCAGGGCCCCTCCTTGTAGAGTCCCAGTTCAGTAGAGGGTTCTGCTTCAGCATCATCTCAATTATCCTCTGATGTACCTATTTCAATTCGGTTCATGGTGCTCATCCTCTACTATAAATATTGGTGAATCTAGGGTAGTGTGCTTGCAAAATAAGCCCTTATTTCATACAATAATGCTCAGGTATTTGGAAATATATTCAACTTTGACCTCATTGATTGTCCCAGTGATGAAATCTATTTCTCTTCCCCCGGTGATTTGGTAGATTCCTTGACTTAGTTTGTCCAGGTTGGCCAGGTTTACATGGTTTCCAATGGGACATTCAAACTGAAAAACAGAACTTACAACCACATAAATAGAAAATGGGAGTTCTTCCTCTAGCTTCCAATGTCCAACCTTGCTTGGTTGATGCTCTAACTATTACTTTCCACTACTTTATATTTCAAACCTAAACGTGAAATTGAATATGCAAAACTAGGTTTGATTATGGACATCATTGGTGTGGTCATATCCACTTCCCCTACCTCCACCAATCATTGAAGAAATTTGTCTGAAACACCTAGAAAAACTCTGATATTGGAGGACATGTTTGGATATAGAGTTGACATCACCCTACGGGGTGATAATTACATCTCTATAGGCAAGGGACTCTTTGTGATCCTCTCTTTAGGTTCATCACATGTTCTTGTAATCAATAGGGCTCAGATTCCTGGCACTGAGCCCTATCTGGTTGTTCTGGTTTGGTGCGATCCTGAGCACTTTGAAATTTTAGCAATTTTTTCCCCCAATCCAGATTCTAATCACTCCTTCCCACTAACAGGCTTTTGGAACCACAAAAGTTGGTTATATGATGAGAGATGAATACACTTCTCTTTCCAAAGTTCTATCAACTTGATTATACTTGGAAAATTTTCCATTACAACCACATGGGTTCACTGACATGCCTTGCCTTGCAAATGGCTTGGCACTTCAACCGATGTCCTCCTTTTGCTGTTGATCCAAGCCAACACTTGATGCTTACTTTCTGACTGATAAAACATTTTGTGGTACCAAAGGGATCCCTTGGTGCTTGGAAAAATTACTGATGGCCTTCCCATTGAGAATCATGTTTCTCCTTTGCGCAAACTGTATTTGATGGAAGCTTCTCCTTGGAAACCACTTTCCCAAGTTAAGCCCATATGAGTGAACTATAGCAGTGACTTCCAACATTAGTAATCACAAGAAAATAAATGACCATTATTTTTACCTCCACGGCTCCAAATTCCACATCTGGAAGAATACATTCGCCATATATTTCGCTTCTTGACGTCAACACATCAAATGGTCTATAATGGCTATTGTTTTGGCTACAAACTTTTTTGGAATCTTGTCCCTCTTCTCCATCATCCTCCAGTATTGACATGTTGCTTGTTATCACTAAGTTTGTACAGATGGGCTGCTCCACTAGACAACCTAGAGTAATTGTTTCAAACTTACTTCTAGCTGAAAATTAGCCTTTTCAACCTGAGAGGGCTCTCTCAAAGATAAAAATGATTTTATTTAAATGAAGTTAAATAGATGGCTAACTCTGAAACAAAATTTTAAGTGTGTTTGTATGCAGGTGAAATATGTATATAAATCACTACCATTGGGCATATGGAATCAGTGTTAAGAAACTCAATGACATGGAAACTTTTCTTATGAAAGTTGAGGCATATATATTTTTTGATGAAAAGACAACATACCCAGATACATAGCAGTCAAATGATTCAAGGAAGTTAGAGAATGATATACATGAATTCTAAGTAATCAAACATCATAATACTGATGATAAAATAACAGGATACGTAGGGAAAATTCCCATAAAAACATCAATGAATCTCAGGTGAAGAAAGAGCCAATAGCCACTGTATATTACTGATAAGGAGTTTTTACAATAGTAGTTCTCTAGTCAACATAATTCAACACCTTCTCCTTCAATAATCTTCCTATTTATAAGCTTAGGAATCTTTACATTGATTATTCCAACAAGGTTGGACCCTCGAGTCCTTTTGATGACACCTAAACTAACTAAAAGTAGACTACAAGGAAACAAAATAGACGTGCTATTTTCAGGACTTAGATACCTAGTTTGACTCTAAAACCTATTTATTACATTAAAATTTTTTTAAAGCTGCATATTTACATTGAAGAGGTTATGTTCCTGAGGTGGCACTGACCATGATCAAAACATAATTATTCCCACTAAGTCAGGATATTTGTCTTTCTAATTTTAAGGAGGTGGCTCCATAATTGTTGATGAAGATTCCATGATGAGCTGGCAATATGAGAGGCTTTGTCGAAGAGTAAGCCTTTATCAAAAGATTCACATAATGATATTTAACTTTTCCACGTGGCTAAATTGTCTCAAATTGACCATTAAAATTTGAAAAATCTCTGAAAACATCTTCGTTGCAGAAACAGGGGACTTTAGGCAAGTTCGTAGCGAAAGTTTGTAGCATTTTGACTTTGACCATCTCTGCCACCTATTTTCTCCCTTTTCTGATATGAAGTTGTTTATTAAGTCCAAAAAAATAAATACAAAGTTTTAATTTCCTTCATCATTAAAATACCTCTGATTTATAGCAAAAAAAAATCTACAACAAGTTCATAGCGAATTCTTGGCATCAAGCCTGAGCTACACTATGAACTTGCCTAATAGACAACAAATTTTGAAATTTTCAATTTTCACCTCCAAAAATGTCCATGGCTATGTAATATGATAAGATGAAGCATTATAAGGTAAACTTGGTTCAAAATACCTCTTACCATCCTCAAGAAGCAACATTTTCACCTTCAGCAAGTTCATCTACCAATAAAAATGGAGCTGCTTTTTCTGAAAACTAGGGCTCATAAATGAGCTCCTATCTCTGGAACCTTGATAGGTGCTTCAAAACGGGAGGATTTTTTTTTAAATTCATTCATTCTGAAGAAAAATATCTCTTGGTTTTTTGAAAACCATCTCCAGATGTCTAGAATCTGCATTTGAAAAACATGTCTAAAACAGGAAAAAATCGAACTCTGAAAATAGAGCCCAAAGACATCTTCGAATCTCCAAATCCGTAACATCTATGAGAAAAGTGAAATAGGTTAATTTTACTTTATCTATGTTTGACCATAAAATATCTTGTTTTTTTATAATTCATATTCATTTACCCAGAAAATTCTCTTGAAGTTAACTGCTCAAACAGTCAAAAAACACATAAATCCCTTTGTATCTTCTGGTAAAATATCATGCAACCAACTTTGATGAAGTCATCTACAACAATAGGTCCTTCCATGATTAATTTTAGGTCTATAGGTTCATACTTGACCACTGAACCTCCCTTTTTGGTGTTCTTATGTGTTTCCATCTCCTCCAAAATAGTGATTCCTTCTTTGAAAGTTGACACCTGTAAAAAGTGTATATGACAACAAGTTGTTTGTTGAAAAACATGGAAACTAACCTATGACAGAAGCTAGAGCTATACTCATACAAAAGGTAAGAGGCGGCGGAAGAAAATAATAGGGATTAACAAGGTAATTGATTAGGCTCGAATGCATGAAGGCTGCATAAGGAAAGGAAAGTGGGAGAAGAAAACAAAATGAAGGTGATGTAATGATTGCTAAGCATGTCATACACCAAATAATAGCTCATTACAGGTAGGCACATGGTGACATAATAAATCCTAACCATTAAAAAATTATAGCTCACTGATCCCGATACCACTTTCAAAAGACATGAGTTCATAGTGAATTCAGTAAGAAAGTTGGCAGATTCACTACGAACTTGTCAGGTGAGTTCGTAGTGAAAATCACCCGTTTTGCATAGAATTCACTGCAGACTCAGGAAAAAACACATAGGTGGCTAAAAAATAATTGTAAACCAATGCATGGAGTTTTTTTTATGGATTTATATGGATTTGACCATGATGGCATGACATGTAGGACTCTTCAAACTTAAGATTATGACCAATTCGCAAAATTTTATCAATTTCATGAATTAATTTACTAAGACAATAAAACCTATGCCTCATGACCTTCCTAATCAAAAAATGAAATGTTATTGGTGATAACAACTTGCAGGCCATGATTTGAGAATGAATTCTAATCACGAGCCTCTCGCTCAAGAGTGGGCCTTCCCAAAATCCTAGGACATCTTGTCACAAACACAACCATCAATCTGAAAAATACATCATGCAAAAAACATAACTTGATGACATCTCCTTTTTCTCCTTCAAAGAAACAAATGTCACATCATGTGAACATCGCCATGTACTCTTATAGCTCAGTGTACAAACCATCGACCAAAAACAATTCGACAAAACATGCCTCTTCAAACAACTGACTCTCAAGTCAAATAAAATCTTGTCCTTATTTCCATTTTTTCTGCATCTAAGTGAGTCAACATAAATCTACTTTTCAAGCACCTTTCTGGTGTAAACATGCAACATGCATTCAATTGGAAAATAAATGCATCAAATAGGCAATATTTTTATCATTCATCAAAAGACATGCAAGGCCTTAATTGGATAAGAAATCTAACCATATCTTACCAAACCATTTCAATGGCGCTTCTTTCAGTTGCACTTCATCATGTGAATCATCCTGACCCACATCAATTATTTAATCCTCTTTTCCATTCTTGTCAATCTCTCTTTCCACCTTCTTCCAATGTCGTGGATAAATTGTTGGATACAAAGTCCAGCACTTGTCTACAAGATGACCTTGCTTATGAAAATGAGTGTAAAACAATTGCATCATCATTTCAAAATGGTTTGCTTTATCCAATGGACCTTTAGCTTTCTACCTCATTTGTTTAGAAAGTTTCATGTGCATGGCTATCTTCTTTCAACATCTCGAAACATTATGGTTATTCAAACCACAAAATGAACATGCAACTTTTCTCCAAATCTTATGTGAGAATTTTCCATGTTTAACATAATCAAAAGCAACTTGATTAAAGGCATATTTATACCTTTGACATTCACCTTTTCCTCCTTCTTGAGGAGGTGAATTTGATGAGGTAGTGGCTCTCTTCGGAATACCAACAATGACATCCGCTTTTTTTCCATTCTCATTAGTTGCATGCTTATGAGCATATTCTTGCAAAGTGGGTGTAAAACTTTTGAATTCTCATGGACACAAACTTCACAAGCTTGAGGTAATGAAAATGAAATGAAATTCCTTCTTGGAACACCTTCATGTGCCTCCATGGATTTGGAGCATTCTCCATCATGTTGTCCATAACCAAGACCAAAATACCTAGGCATTTCCACAACAACAATTGGCTCAATAATTCCTTGTGCATGTTTGCCCAATCCTTTAACTTTATAGCCCATTTTCATCAATAATTTGGACCCTATTCCTCTTGTGTGTCTTTAAAAATCACCTACACATTCATCTTGAGAAGAAATAGAGGAAAAAATTGTTTTGCATACCTCTTTTTCAAGCACATGCTTGGCTATGGCTTCCTTGGCATCATGGACTTGAGTCTCCATCTCATGCAATCTTGCTAGGCTTTCATTTGCAATATGAAGTTGATTCTCCATCTCATGCATCTTTTTAATAAGCTCTTGCTTCTCCTCCTTCATGTCTATCAACTGCTCTTAAAGTATAATGCTCTCCCTCTTATCTTCATACATCTCTTGCACCATATCATTCATGATGTAGAGCTTCTAAAACATCTCTTTATCAAAGAGTTTTTCTAAGGAATATTGACTTTCTTGATGAAGCCGCCATCACACTTGTAATGCACAAAAAGCTTCTTTACTGTGATTTGAGAGCTTGGTTACAATCTTGACCTTCTCTTCACACATAAACTTGGACAAAGTTAAATTCTCTTGGCACAAATACAAAACCAATAGCTAACCTTGGATAAAATGAGCTAAATTGTGCTCTGATACCAACTTGATCTGAATATGGACAAACTAGTTTTATTGTTCTACCTCCCTCATTAGTATTAAACAAATGTGTTTAGGATTGTCTCAAATTAGCCAATTGTGAAAGAGTTTATGTGTCAAGTTTTAGTGTCTTTTATGATAAATTTCTTAAGTAAACTAGCTGTTAAAAACACATGTACATCAAGTAAATTGCAGATAAATAACATACAGTAAACACATTACACAATAGTTGATAACAGAGCTCACCCCTTTTGGGCTACATCTCCATGGACCTGAGTCAACTGGCTAGGACCTCTTTGGATTAATGGTAAATTATCTCATTACATGCACCTAAAGTGATCCAATGGATTTTCAACCTACTCCATTGGATTCAAAAGACCCAAAAACCTCAAAATAGACTCTTTAAGCTTTGGAAATGGTCTTCATATGATCTAGGCATGACCTCCCCACCTGGTGGCCCTAGGCTTCTTTAATCTTCAAAGTGGAAAAATCACTTAAACAAGTGCTCTAACGCCTCTAAAACCTACACCATCATGCTCAGAGAACCCAATTCATCTAGGAATGACTCTTTGTAAGCCAAAATCTGTCGAAAAATGCCAAATTTATGGCTTCTTCAATTTTTCCTAGGAAAACTCCACTAAAACTAGAGGAACTCCAGTTAAGCCCACTAATTTTGGAGGCAGCGCCAGATTTTGGGGCTCTGCTATATTAAAATAGATTTTAATTAATTGATAAATGCACATTAAGTGCTAGTTATCACATTAAGCACAATTAACAAAGAAATCTAAATTGAAATCGGATTAACGCATTAATTGTGGGTTAAGCTTAATTAAACCTTATTTAAATTCTAAACCCGCCATCAAGGTTGGGCGCTCCACCTTTTGTTGTTGGTATATAGTCATATGGTGAGGGGGCTGGCACCCTCCTTACCCCTACCATTCAAAACATTTTAATTTAAACATATACTGTGCATGTTATAAAACAAGGTCTAATGTTGTGGTATGGAGGTTATGTGGGCGCGTTGTGTGGGGGAGGTCATGGGTTCTTGCCCAACCTCTGCCCATCCTCATATAAAAATTTTTCCACATGAAATTTTATTATGACTTTTGACTTTAATAAAAAATTTACCATGACATTAACGACATTTTGCCCTTGGAGGGGGGGGGCACGTGGCGGTCTTTGGGCTTGCCATGTGTCCTCTTCCCATTGGCTTAAAATTAAACCAATAAAATCGTGATAAATAACCCACATAGCAACCAACCACAATTCAAATCTTGTTAGCTTCTCATTGGGTCAGAGGAAAACCCAATTATTTTAATCTTTGACCCTATTTGACCCTTTTTTTAATTCTACAAAGTTGTTTTTCGATGAAACAAAGTGCGCCGGGTTATTGGCGACAAGCCCTATCTGGTCATTCTAGTTTGGTGTGATTTTGAGCACTTTGAATTTTTGGAAAATTTTTCCCCTAATCTAGATTCCGATCAACCCTCCTCCCAAATTTACCCAATCTAAATAGTCCACTTGGGTAAACATGTGATGAAGAGTTACTATGATATGATTCAACTCCCCATTTATAGTTAAGGAAGTGGAATTGACACACCAAAAACAAAACTAACCTTCCTTAGGAGCTACAGGACCCCCCGGGGATAACCAACCACTCCAGGTGCCCAACCCCTAAGTTAACTTGCCTTTTTATTGGCCTAAACCCCAAATTTCTCCCATGCAAGCCCTCCATGCAACTGAAAGCCTTCAGTCACTCCCACAACAAGGCCTCCATGCGACTGCAGTCGTTTTCAAGCAGTTTTGTGCCTCTGCTCAGAACTTGATGAAATTCTAATAAATGGTAAATAACAAGAGGACAAATCCTCTAATGTAAAACTTGAACCAAGAACAAACTAGAATCATCCTAACTATGACAATAATTTCAGAAAACACATCATAAACATGTAATGTACAAGTCATATAAACACATCTAAAGATAGGGACCTGTTGAAGCCTGAAAAATCTCTGCTTCAAACATTCGGGAAAACCACCCGGTCGAGACCTTAAGACAACTCCTTATTTGTTTGGTATGGTAGCTCTGACTGGATTGAAAGGACCAGTTTCCTTATAACTATTGGGTTGGTGATGGATTGATTTGGATGAGTGAAAATGAGACTAAATGACTGAAATAAAACTATCTAATTTAATCTAAATACTAATAAAGAAATTCTAACACTAACCCAGGTATCATATGTGAATACAACTTAAAATTATTCCAATTGAACAATAACCATAAAAATGTATTAAAGTTTAATTGAAATGTGCAGCAACAAATAAAGATAACTCTGTTTAAGAATTTAAACAAAGTTATATTAGCATATTGTATTCATCATTGTATATCAGTTTACATATATTTTTGAAAGGTTAATATTTCTAATATAATAAAAAATGATATATAAAGAAATATTGTGAAAATGAAATATACATAAATGATAGCAAATTTAAAAGAGAATATCATATAACACAAGAAATTAACAGTGAATAGATAAAAATACCTTATCCATCTTGAAATTTTCAAACGAAATCTGATACTCTGATCCAGTAATTCCAATGCAAATCAAATCCAAGGTACAGAAATGCAACTCTTTAAAGATAATTCCACATAAAATCACCAGATGTGATCCTTTATAAAATATAAGAGGCAGTGGAGTACAGAAATGTAATCTCCAAGTAAAAAATATTACAACTTAGGACCCCCTTCTCCAATGCATGAGAGGGGTTTAAATATAAAATTACATGAAAACAGAATCCTACTATTACTGCTACAATCTATTAATTTGAAAACAGAAACACTATCTTAAAATGGAACTGATTCATTGATTTTCAGGATTTTTCCTCCATTCCTTAATAGGTTCAGATTGAACTTTATTACTGTCAGCAAAATCTTTGACAAATTCTTTGTTATAACCTTCTGCGGATCAGGGAGATGGTACATTGCTTTAAGTTCTTCTGCTTTGAATGATCCAAAAGATGCTCCAGAAGCCGAAATAAACATTCTGTTCTTTATTTCCACATTAATGATGACCCATCGAATCACATCATAATAAGGCATGATGTTTGCTCTGGCTGCAATTCGATGTAGGAATGAATTTGCAAGTGTTCTGTCAGTAACCTCAGAGTCGGAATCTGAGGTATCTTCATCAGGAACTGATACCTTTTCTATTGTGACTTTAGGGTTTTCACTCTCCAATAGATTATAAACTCCTTCCCATGTCATTCTGCCGAGCCCTTGACATGATGTATCTATAACTAGTTTCAGCTTTGCTGGCTTCTCCTTTGAGACTGTAGGAATCTCAACAAACTTAGCGGCAACAGAAGTCTTGGTTCTCCTCGTTCTCTTCGACACTTCTGTGTCTGATATTTTTTCCATCTGACTGTGAATGAAAGGATTTGGTGTTCTTTGATTCTGCAAGGCAATAAGCTCTCAGTCGTGATAAACAAGCAATTGAAAAGAACGATTATAAAAATTATGGGTTCATGATTCATTATTTATTGAATCCGTGTAACACTTAAATATTTTGTTTGGGTCACACTCACGTATTCAAAATAGAATCGTAAACCAATATTGTTTGATTTGCTATTCAATGTTAATCGTACTATTGGAGTTTTAGCGCTTGTGAAAATAATATTAAATTACCTATTATAAACTCTTCCGATGTGACAAGTATTAGTATATGAATAACAATCGCATCGGAAGTATTCAAATGGTGTATAAATATCACAATAAAGATTTCTCCGATTTCCGATTGTGTTTACAAAACTTCTCCGATTTCCTATTTTGCAATTACGAACTTCTCTGATTTCCGATTACGATGGTGGTATATCGCATCAGGGAGCTTCAATCGAAAAGAATTATCAATGACTTTCTCCGATTTCCGATTGCGATATGGTGGGGTCCATCATATAAGGATTCTTCTAATTTAAGTGAAACAAATGTTTATTTCCTTTTGAACTGTATCTTATAATAAAGCGCATCGCATCGGGGAATTTTTCAATTGACCACAAAGAGTTTATTAAAAGTGTTCTGATTATACGATTGCGATTGATCGCATCGCATCGAAAAATATGTAAATGAAATAACTTAAATCCTTTGCGATTGGACTAATCGCATCGGAGATTTTGAACATGTATGTAAAACTTCTCTCAAAGATTTTCCCGATTTCCGATTTCCGATTACTGTTCATGGGACTTTTGTAATTGATTTATTTTCTATAATAAAGTCTTTTATATTTGATCGGATCAGAAGTTTTTGAATGTTGTATTTGTTTGTACACACTTGGTAACAAAGATATGCAATGAGTCTTTCAAAACAATCAATATTTATTTCTAAGTCTTTTATTCCTATATTAAAAGAAGAAAAAAAGGACCCTATTTCTAAATGAATTTTATTTTAAAATTTTGGAAAAAAGGGAGGGTTGTTGTACAGTACAACAATTGGCGATTCACTGAAAGAAACAGTTATCTCTAAAAAAAAATAGAATGAACACTATATTTCTAGTAAGTAAAGATTTTTAAAAATAATGAAAACTATCTTAGGATAATCAAAAATAAAATCTAACTATGAAAAAGAATAAAAACTACTTACAATTTCTTTCTAATTTCTTGAGAATAAAAACATTTTTGGGTTATCTCAAGCTATGATTGGTGTTAATAATGAAGTAAGTGGATTTCTTCAAGTTTGGTTTTATAATATACTCTATTGTCATAGGCATTGCCTCTGCTGCCTGTAAATATTCATAGTCTCGACAGGGTTACCTTTTAACCATTAACCATTCATTGTCCCATCCAACTAAGATCATGGCTTTTTAAAAGATAAATTCATAAGACATTTTATCTCATGTTTTTGTCTTTTACTTATTTTTTTATTTTTAAGAGCCATTGTTTTGGTTTGGTAGCCAGTTAATAATAATGCCATTCACTAGTTGTAATTAAACTGAACAAGCTGGCTCGTGATAAGACCCCTTGTCTTATATTTATAAGCCATTACCCTGTTTTGATATGCAGTATTGGTAATGTCAGTTTTATTACTTCTTATGAACATGGTAAGTCGGCTCATGATGAGACCTCTTATCTCTTAAAATTTTCATATAATTTCTTAGAATTACATTCTAAAAAATCACAACTTAAATGGATGGGGTGAAATAGTTTTATCCTTACGAATCAATGGATGACAATTTTCAGAGTTTTTTGAGTACCAAGACTTGAAAAATCTTTACTTTTATAGATAACCTTTCTCTGCTCAATAAACTTATAATGATTTACATTTTCCTTAAGTTTTCAAAATATCATGCAAATAATTGGAATAATCTTTCAAAGTTTAACATCTTATTTTAAACTATCCAAAAACTGTGATCATCTCTTTTGAAATTTCTTATTTACACAAAATAAATATTTATAATATTCTTTCTAAGAAATTTTCTTAATAGTAAACAGTCAATTATAGAATTATTAACAACCTTTATTTGTAAAACAATTAAAAAAAACTTTGCAGAAAGGAATATGTACAAGTAAGAAGGGGTTACCTTCTTATGAAAAGAATTTCTTCAAGACAAGCCCATTTACAGGAAGAGATTCTCTCTTTCCTGTTAAATCTTGGAGTATGAATGTATTTGAGCCTATCTTTTCAGCAATCTAAAATGGTCCAAGCCACATTTTCTGAAACTTGGTATGCTTACCTTTTTCTTCATGTGCTTTATCCCATTTCAGGACAAGATCACCAATTGAAAAAATCTTTGAGCCGGTAGAACTTGCATCAAAAGAAGATTTTACAAGCTGTTGATGTTTTTCATGAATAATTTTTGCTTTATCTCTATCTTCTTCTAGTTTAAGGATTTGATCATATCTCAATTGAATGGATGAAGAAGGATTTTCTTCAATAAATTGCACTACGGCTAATGATGGAAAAGCTAAATTTGATGATATCACAGCTTCTTTTCCATAAACTAAATTAAAAGGTGAAGTTCCTATTGAAGCTTTTTCAGTAATACGATCAGCCCATAGTGCAAAGATTAAAGACTTGTGCCAATTCTTTTGATTTTGATCAATGGTCCTTTTAATGATTTTGATAAGATTTTTGTTAGTGGATTCAGCGAAACCATTACCTTGTGGATAATAATTTGCTGAATATTTCAATTTAAAACCTCTTTTGATTGCAAATTCCATTATACTGTTTCCAGAAAAATAAGCTGCATTATCAAAGACAAGAGCGTTAGGTACACTAAACCTGGTTATGATGAATTGATCTATGAAATCAATAATTGTATCAGAATTGGCTACCTTCAAAGGGATTGCTTCTATTCATTTCGTAAAGTAATCTATTGCTGTAAGGATGTATTTGTGCTGTTTGGAAGAATGAGGTACTATCTCACCAATAATGTCAAGCCCCCATTGCTCAAATGGTTGCTCAATATTTACCGGTTGCAAAGGAAAAGCTGGTTTATTTTGTCTTCCACTAGTAGTTTGACAAATTTTGCACTTCCTCACATAATCATGCGTATCTTTAAAAAGGGTAGGCCAGTAATAACCAGCATGAATGATTTTGTGAGCTATGGTATCACCTCCAAAATGACCTCCTGCTGGTCCATCATGCAATTCCTGCAACACCTTTTCAGCTTCAGTCTTTTCAAGACATCTTAATAGGATTGAATCATAATTCTTTCTGAATAACACATTATCAATGATCTCATATTTAATAGCCTTCAATCTTAAAGCACGTTTGTTATTATAGCTTAGATTAGAAGGATCATACCCATTTTTTAAGTAATAGATGAGATCAGCATACTGAGATTCAGAATCTGTAATACTTATCTGACTAACTTGAATATCATTGTTTGGATCTCGATTTTTTGGTATGTTATGAACTCCTGCCAATAATCTGCAAAAACCTTGTCCTCTAACAATCTTAGTTGGTTTAATATCAATATCATATTCTTGCAAGGCTGTTACCCAGTTAGCTCTTTTTTCTCCTACTTCTTTTTGAATTAATAATTGTCTCACTGCAGAGAATGGGACGATGATTTTTGTGTGTGTTTTCAAGAGAAAATGTCTAAAATGTTTGATTGATTTAAACACGGCAAAGGCTTGTTTTTCAACATCGGAATAATTAAGCTCAGCTCCTTTCAGATTTTAGCTAAAGAAAGAAACTGGTGCCTCAATTTTCTGATCATTGAGCTATGTTAAAACAACAACATAGGATGTTTCGGTGGCCAAAGTATACAAAGTAAAATATTTAGAAAAATCAGGGGTATTCAATGCCGGTGCATTAATGATCACTTGTTTGATTGCCTCAAAGGCTTCTTTCTCTTTATGCCCCCATTTGAATACTGAATTTTTCTTGATCATATTTTGCATAGGTAAAACAATTTGAGAAAAATCAGGAATGAATCTTTTTACAAAATTGATTTTCCCAAGAAATGATTGCATGGATTTTTTGTTATGAGGTAAAGAAATATCAGAAATTTCTTTCACTCTATCTATATCAATATATATACCATCTTTTGACACAAAAAATCCTAAGAGTTTTCCTTCATCAAGAGCAAAGAAAGATTTCTTTGGATTTAAGGAAATACCAAACCTTCTACATCTTTCAAATATTTGCTTTAAATCATGTAGATGATTGGCTCTCTTTTTTGAAAATATTGTTATGTCATCAAGATAAATAACAACTGATCTATTGATCAGACCTTTAAATGCTATGTCCATGGCTCTTTTGAAAGTTGCTCCTGCATTTATTAGACCAAAAGGCATTTTCTGATAAGCATAAGTTCCCTATTTGGTTCTGAAAGTTGTTTTCAATCTGTCATCTGGATGAACTAAAACTTGATTATAGCTTGAAAATACATCAAGAAAGGACATGAGTTCAGAACCAACTACCTTTTGAAGTATCTGTTCCATGGTTGACAATGGGAAATTGTCTTTTAAACATGCCTTGTTTAAATTTCTAAAATCAATACAGATTATTATATCACCATTTTTCTTCCTTACAGGTACCATATTGGAAACCCAATTGGAATGCCTTACAGGAAAAATGATTTTGGCTTTTAAAAGTTTATTAAGTTCTGATTTGATCTGAATTTTGAGATTTGGATGAATCTTTCTTAACTTCCGTTGAACAGGTTTAATATCAGGAAGCATTGGAATTGTGTGTTGAATAACAGAAGTATCATACGTTTTTAAATCATCATAATTCCAAGAATATTTTTTTTTATATTTGTTCAGAAGTTTAATGAAAGCATTCCTTTCCTCTGGAGTTAAATTGAGTCCTAAATTAACATTTTGAGGATTAGAGTCAGAACCAAGATTTACTAATTCAAACTTCAAAGTGGAACTTTGAAGTTTAGCATTGGTAACTTTCTTGAATCTGTCTTTTATATCATATAAGTCCTCCAATTTAACAACAGATTTCAGAATGGGATTTTCATTACCTTTTGAGGCAATTTGTAAATCGTGATCATCCTAATCAATAATTTTTTCATCATATGATTTCTCTGAAGTCATGAAATTTAAAATATCTTGATCATGGTAAAATACTCTCCAATTTGTGATATTATCTGGAACAGATGGGCGAAAAATCAATTCTACTGAAAATCTATTAGGACTGCAATCTTCAATAGGAAGGAGTTTGGATGCAACATTAGCTAACAAATCAACTGATGTATTTTGATTTCTAGGAATAGGAGAAATATTGAATGCTAAAAAATGAGTGATAAGATCTTGCACTAGGGTTTGATAGTGTTTAAGGTGTCCTGAAAGGCAATGGATAGTATTCCTAACTTGTTTTATGACAATTTCGAAATCACCAAAGACTTTCAAGTATTTAACATCTAACCCTATAGCTTTATAAAGTCCTTGAATCAAGGCTTCATATTCTGCAGTATTGTTTTTACACTCAAATTCTAACCTACATGATAGCATGGTTTTATCTCCATCTGGATCAATTAAGATGCATACCGCTCCAGCTCCATCACTAGATTTTGATCCATCAAAATATAATGACCAAAATAAAGATTGATATATTGGCTTATCTACAATTGTATCAGAAATATTTACAATTATGGAAGAATCAGATTGTGAAATTTTTTCTATTTGAGAAACAAAAGTATTTACAGAAAAAGGTGATTGTGGTGCTTTGAAGTTCCCAAGGAATGACTTAGCAGAATAACCTCCAAGAATATTGTTGTTGAAAGCCACAGGTTCATTTGATTGTTCAAACTTAGTAACGGTGTGCATCATATGTTTTTCTCGTTCAACTTTGATTTGATTTGGTTTCCCTTTGCAAGGAAGCCACATATGTGAATAATTAGTTGCGATATAACCATTAAGTTTTGCAGACCAGTCTCTGCTTAAGACTAATCCATAGAATTCAGCAATATCTGCAATCAAAATATCAATTTTTTGGACAATCCTAGGATCGGAAGCTAGTCTGATAGTAACTGAATTGATTTCTCCTACAACTTGAACTTTAGAGCGATTCAATTGAACAATATGAACTGTCGATTTTTGTGGTTCAATATTCAATTTGGCACAAACAGAAGTAGGCATTATATTAGAAGATGCTCCAGAATCAATTAAACAATTATGCAGATTCTTATTGTACATTTCATAAGTCAAAAGAAAAGGAGGAGTCTGAGAATTTGATCTTTCTCCAATGAGCACAGTATCAGTAGCATCTACTTTATCTGGTGGTTTTCCAGTGCCTTTAGCTGCTTTTGCAACTACACCACTTGGTAAAGGAGCAATTGGTGTAGCATTTAATTCTTTTAATAGCAACTTCTACTGGTGTTTTAGTTTGCTGAGTTCATGTAAGGAAATGTTGGCTTTAATCTTTTTCATGTCTTCAACAATGTTATACTCCATAGGATCTGATACCACTAAAGTCTTTGATGTTGATGTAGGAGGATTAGAAGAAGATGGCTGATTTTGAGTAGGTAATGGAGAAGTTTTCTTTGCAGGGGATTTGTCTTTGGTACTTGGAGTTGTAGTGTTCTTTTTAGGAACTGTTTGTACAGGATCCGATGTAGATTTACTCCTAGTACTTACAGGCATGGCTTCTTGATCTACCTCACTATCAGAATTAGGGAGAATAAAATCCCACATTCCATGCAATTCAGCTATTTCTTCATTCGTTTCTTCTTCATTTGATACTGGAGGTGTATCTTCTTCTTCTTCTTCTTCTGATTCTGCATTAGAGATTGAATTGGGAGGTTTAGTTTCAACTTGATTTCTTTTAAAATTTCGGAACGTTTTTTGGTAGAAGTTTCAGCTACTTGTTTTTTTATTTCAACCATTTCATTTGACATGGTTTTAAGAACTTTCTGTAAACCTTCCATGTCGTATGGGTCTTTGGCCGTCTTTTTCCTCGAATCATCTTTGAAGCCGACATTCTTGGATTTCCTTTCCTCAATAGCATTTTTATTTTCTAGAGAAATAATACGTTTTTCTACTGCAATAGCCTCTTTCATATTCTCGGCTAAAGTAGGTTTTGCAGCTCTATCTACAAAAATTGCTATGTTTGAGGGCAAAGCAGTTATGTACCATTCGCTTCTGACTTATTCACTAGGCTTTGAATCTGTATGGATTTTGTTCAAAAGTTTACTGAATCTAGCGTTGAAATATTTAATGGGCTCCTTGGGTTCTGTGTTCAAATTTGAGAGATCATTGATTAAAGTAGCTATTAATCTGTCATCTCCAAATTTGGTTAAAAAATGATCTGCAAAAATGGCCCAACTTGTTATGGATCCTGAAGGTAATGAAAAGTACCAAGATCCTGCTGCCCCTTGAAGAGTATAAGGGAATAGTCTGACTACAACATCTTCTTCTACGACTCCATTCAAATTTACAGCCAGCATAAATTTATTGATGTGTTCTTCAGCTTGAATGTTAAGCTCTGGACTAAACTTTGGAAGCCATTTTCCAGGATTGTCAGGTAAATCATGTAAAGGTGCAGGCATGTTGACAACCCTTAAACTAGCCCATGGTCTCTGTGCCATTATTGTAACAACTGTTGAAGAAGTAGTAGAGACTGGTGGTGTCAGAACAGAAGTTGTTGGAATAGATGATGTTGAGATTGATGATGATTGAGCAGATGATGTGGAAACAACTTCACTTTGTTGAGTTGGGGTTTCGGAAATAGGTGATTGAATATGAGATGAAGAACTTATATCACTTTCTGATTCCGATTGAGTTCTTCTTGTCTTGACTCTACTAGGTAAAGGGAATTCTTTCGGAGAAATACCAATTTTTTCACTTTGAAGCCTAGTAAGAGGTTTTGAAGGAACAAATTTTGAGCTTACACTACCTTCATATATTTCAGACTCTTCTAGAGATAATGAGAATCCTTTCAATTTATGAATTAAATCTTGTACTTCATGAGATTCAGGATTTTGATTGTCTAATTGTTTTGAGACTTTGGTAGTGGGTGTCTGAATATTCTTCTCAATTCCTTCTATAGGATTTTGTAATTCAGAAGAAATTGAAGAAGTTAATGAGGGTGTTTTGCTCTCAAAATGGCCTGTGGGTAAAGATTTACTTGCCATTCATAGCTCTGGCCCTCCTTCTAGCGCCAAAAATGTTGAAGCCTGAAAAATCTCTACTTCAAACATTCGGGAAAACCACCCGGTCAGGACCTTAAGACAGCTCGTTATCCATTTGGTATGGTAGCTCCGACTGGATTGAAAGGACCAGTTTCCTTATAACTAATGGGTTGGTGATGGATTGATTTGGATGAGTGAAAATGGGACTAAATGACTGAAATAAAACTATCTAATTTAATCTAAATACTGATAAAGAAATTCTAACACTAACCCGGGTATCATATGTGAATACAACTTAAAATTATTCCAATTGAACAATAACCATAAAAATGTATTAAATTTTAATTGAAATGTGCAGCAACAAATAAAGATAACTCTGTTTAAGAATTTAAACAGAGTTATATTAGCATATTGTATTCATCATTGTATATAAGTTTACCTATATTTTTGAAAGGTTAATATTTCTAATATAATAAAAAATGATATATAAAAAAATATTGTGAAAACGAAATATACATAAATGATAGCAAATTTAAAAGAGAATATCATATAACACAAGAAATTAACAGTGAATAGATAAAAATACCTTATCCATCTTGAAAGTTTCAAACGAAATCTGATACTCTCATCCAGTAATCCCAATGCAAAATCAAATCCAAGGTACAGAAATGCAACTCTTTAAAGATAATTCCGCATAAAATCACCAGATGTGATCCTTTATAAAATATAAGAGGCAGTGGAGTACATAAATGTAATCTCCAAGTCAAAAATATTACAACTCAGGACCCCCTTCTCCAATGCATGAGAGGGGTTTAAATATAAAATTACGTGAAAACATAATCCTACTATTACTGCTACAATCTATTAATTTGAAAACAGAAACACTATCTTAAAATGGAACTGATTCATTTCTTTTCAGGATTTTTCCTCCATTCCTTGATAGGTTCAGATTGAACTTTATTACTGTCAGCAAATTCTTTGTTATAAACCTTCTGCGGATCAGGGAGATGGTACATTGATTTAAGGTCTTCTACTTTGAATGATCCAAAAGATGCTCCAGAAGCCGAAATAAACATTCTATTCTTTATTTCCACATTATTGATGACCCATCGAATCACGTCATAATAAGGCATGATGTTTGCTCTGGCTGCAATTCGATGTAGGAATGAATTTGCAAGTGTTCTGTCAGTAACCTCAGAGTCGGAATATGAGGTATCTTCATCAGGAACTGATACCTTTGCTATTGTGATTTTAGGGTTTTCACTCTCCAATAGATTATAAACTCCTTCCCATGTCATTCTGCCGAGCCCTTGACATGATGTATCCGTAACTAGTTTCAGCTTTGTTGGCTTCTCCTTTGAGACTGTAGGAATATCAACAAACTTAGCAGCAACAACAGTCTTGGTTCTCCTCATTCTCTTCGAAATTTCTGTGTCTGATATTGTTTCCCTCCGTCTGCGAATGAAAGGATTTGGTGTTCTTTGATTCTTCAAGGCAGTAAGCTCTCAGTCATGATAAACAAGCAATTCAAAAGAACGATTATAAAAATTATGGGTTCATGATTCATTATTTATTGAATCCGTGTAACACTTAAATATTTTGTTTGGGTCACACTCACGTATTCAAAACAGAATCGTAAACCAATATTTTTTGATTTGCTATTCAATGTGAATCGTACTATTGGAGTTTTAGCGCTTGTGAAAATAATATTAAATTACCTATTATGAACTCTTCCGATGTGACAAGCATATAGTATATGAATAACAATCGCATCAGAAGTATTCAAATGGTGTATAAATATCACAATAAATATTTCTCCGATTTCCGATTGTGGTTACAAAACTTCTCCGATTTCTGATTTTGCAATTACGAACTTCTCCGATTTCCGATTACGATGGTGGTATATCGCATCAGGGAGCTTCAATCGAAAAGAATTATCAATGACTTTCTCTGATTTCCGATTGCGATATGGTGGAGTCCATCATATAAGGATTCTTCTCATTTAAGTGAAACAAATGTTTATTTCCTTTTGAAATGTATCTTATAATAAAGCGCATCGCATCGGGGAATTTTTCAATTGACCACAAAGAGTTTATTAAAAGTGTTCTGATTATGCGATTGCGATTGATCGCATCGCATCGAAAAATATGTAAATGAAATAACTTAAATCCTTTGCGATTGGAGATTTGCGATTGGACTGATCGCATCAGAGATTTTGAACATGTATGTAAAACTTCTCTCAAAGATTTTCCCGATTTCTGATTTCCGATTACTGTTCATGGGAATTTTGTAATTGATTTATTTTATATAATAAAGTCTTTTATATTTGATCGGATTGGAAGTTTTTGAATGTTGTATTTGTTTGTAAACACTTGGTAACAAAGATATGCAATGAGTCTTTCAAAACAATCAATCTTTATTTCTAAGTCTTTTATTCCTATATTAAAAGAAGAAAAAAGGGACCCTATTTCTAAATGAATTTTATTCTAAAATTTTGGAAAAAAGGGAGGGTTGTTGTACAGTACAACAGGACCTCATACTTATAGCTACATTATCATCTATTAGGTCATACATTAATTAACATTTCATTTACTAAACAAAACATGATGAGGTCCATAGCCAAAGTTTGTCATAAAACCATGCTTACAACCATCATATAACCAGCAGAATAAAAATGATAGAAAAAACATCAAATCCACACAATAAAAATAAAATTTACTCGTGAAATACAATAGGAAAAGAGATTTTATTGACATATGTAAAATCTAACCAATTTAGGTACATCCACGTACCACTCGAGCATATATTGGGCTGAACCAAATATTTCTTTCAACTAATCTCCCCCATTCCATATTCCAAGCATGAATGTGGGACTCACAAAAAAACCAACCAGGGATTCCTCATGCTTTACCGTATATCCCGCCATTATCGGTCAAGGGATTCCTAGGCCCAAAACCCTCATATATACAACCAGGATTTACCATGTATCCCGCCATTACCAGTTAAGGAATTCCTAGGCCCAAACAAAGAAACATACACTACACGCTTTAACGCAACCCCTCCATATACCGTTCAAGGGATCACTATGCCTTAAACAAGAATGGATTCCTCTGAGTCTATCCACCTAAATTGTGATGAATTTTCTTGTCTCCACCCTCAAGATTTACCATGTATCCTGCCATTCCTATTCCTTTGGAGATTTTTCTGAGACCACCCCACTCAGTTTCAAAACCATTTTGCAATCCAACTCAACCAGGTAAAAGAACCACATCGCACCATCGCTATCTGAAAATGGAAAGGCAAGGCTGAAAACCACTGTCACACCTAAAAAAACCCATGCCAATGGCAACAATAGAACCAAATACATGCACACTTCATAAATAAATCTTCAAATTATTTCTTGCAGAAAGTTACATCATTATCTGTCCTCAACACCTTGATCTTTTTCTTTGTTTGATTTTCCACCAGAACCTTAAATTATTTAAACTTGTCAAAAACTTCATATTTATTCCTGAGGAAATATATCCATGTATTGCTTGAGAGGTCATCTATAAATGAGTCATATTACACATACTTACCTAGTTATGGAACTAAAACATGTCCAAACACATCATTGTGCACAAGCTCTAATATCCCTTTCACTCTCTTAGCACCAGAGGGGAAACTCCCCTAATTTTAATTATCATATACACAATGTGCACAGAAATCAAAATCCATAAAGAAATTAGACATACCTTTTTCCATACCATTACCATGCAGTATTCGAAGACCCTTCTCTCCAATATGTCCAAGCCTTTGATGCCATTACACAGTATTTCTCCAGATACCACTAGGTTTTCTACTCCATTTTCAAGAACCACGGAACTGTGCACCCATCAATAACAATGCTACCTAGAAGCTTGTAAAGAGTTCAAATTTGAATGCCTGCATCTATACCAATGCTCCGTAGACCATATTTTAGGTATATTTATCAAACATTGTTTTTACTCATGCATCATCCATCTTGATTACAAAAAATAGATTTCCGGCCAATGCAAGAATATGTAGAACACCAGGAAGTGTTCTAATATTTCCACCTTGCAACTTCAACTTGAATTTTTTGTGTCTCATCATTATGGCCTTCTCGTCATCCCCTAAGAAGACATCACCACCATCATATTTCTCATACTTGAATAACTACTCCCTATGGGGAGTGAAGTGAAAGGATGCACTTGAGTCAATCAACCATGCCTCATGATCTACATGTGTACTTGAAGAAGAAGCCAAGTGCACATCCCCACCTTCATATGAGGTGGTTTTTTAGTTTAAAAAAGGAGCATCATCATATCCATTTCCTTTCTCATGAGCCTTAGATCTACAATCCTTATTTTAGTGCCCTTCCTTTACACGTTTCCAGCACACCTTTACAGGTTTTCCTGGAGTTTTAGATCTCCCTCTAGATTTAAATCTCCCATTCGACTTTTTTTTTTTTTTCTATTTTGGGACCATCCATGTACAGAAAATTTATCAGCATTTTGGCTCTCCATATTTTTTCGTATCATCGCCTCTGATATCAAGGATGAGGCTATTTCATTAAACTTCAAGATATTTGTATTTCTACCTATTGCAACAACCATACTATCCCATGAATCTAGTAGAGAACATAGAAAAATGATGCACTTATCTTCACATGAAATTTTTATATCAACAACTAACAACTAGATTACCACAGTATTAAAGGAATTTAGATGCTCTGTCATTGAGTATCCATCCTTCATCCTCAAGTTATATATATTTTTCCATAGGAAATTTTGTTCACCAAAGATATAGATTGGTACAAAGTCCCTAACTTGACCCAAAGTCCTTTATCGTAGCTACCCCTGATACATTCAGAAATATTGAATCTGAGATACAAAACCATATTGTGATATTTTCCTTTTGATCCAACTTCTCCCAGTATTTAGCTGACATTATCGTTGGTTTAGTATGTAGATCTACTGGGATCCACCTATTGCGATCCATTGATATTTATCCAACAACATATCCTCCATATTGAGCTTCCACAACTCAAAACTTTTTTCCATTAAATTTATCTATCTCTATCATTCCATTGTTTTCCATCTTATTTCACCGCAATAATCAATCTTGCAGATCTCCCACTGAATAGGGTCTACCATAGGCACAAGAAAAACTCCTCAGTAGCAAAGGTGCCCCCTTGAAGCCAAAATATATTTGATTCCAAATGTACACTTTAACCCTGTACATAAATTACCTACAAACAAATTCTTGAAACATAAAAGTAATCAATGGCGATTATTATCACTCACCCTGCTTCCCAAGGCTGAGAATGGAGCTAAAAGAAGGTAACCACAAACCAACCTTTAGGTCAGGTAGCTAGCCCTACCAAGACCATAGAGGGTTCTCTCATTGTCACTTAGTAGTCAAATGGATGGTTGGATATAATATTTTAAGATAGTTACGATGCTCAATAAATTAGGGTTTTTGTTTGTTTGGAGTTTTACTGGATAGGAATAATAGTTAGAAAACTAGGTCTAGGGTTTTGGTATGAATTCAAAGGTCTAGTTTCAAAGGTAAGGGTGAGGCTGGGTAGGTAAGATAAGAAGCATGATTAATTTGTCATTGTATATAGAGTGAACTAAGAGGGAGTCAAAATGAGAAATAAATTTAATTCATTCATTGAAAGAACATATACACATTCATGAAAATCTTATAGAAAACAAAGCATGAAAAGTGTGATTCTTGTACTTACTTTTTCTCCAATGCTAGAGTGCTCCAAGAATTCCCTAAGTGTGAAAGAGTATGAGAGAGTAGAGAGAATAGAGAGAACTCCAAAATTGAACTCACAAAAAGTTTTGAACTGATCTTAAGAAGCCGATTTATTAATGGGGCCTCTATTTTCTTCAATTTCCATTATTTCCTTTCATTTTCCTCCTCACATGCAACATGTCATATTTCACCTTCTTTTTCTCCTATTTTCCTTTATTTTCATAGATAAAATTCCAATTAATGCCTCTTTTACTTTTCAAATCCTTTACCACTTCCTTTACCAATTTCTCCTTAGCCATAATAAACAAAACAAACACCCACTAGGATGTTTTTCCCAACATTTAGCTTCGAATACGTGTCCAATGACCTTGGTATTATTTTTCCTTTATTAAATTTATTACATGAATTTTTTTAACCTGGGGTTGTTACAGACCCCTCCCCCTTAGGGAAATACCATCCTTGGTGTTCTAGGCCACATAAAACCAATAAAACGAATGAGAATAAAAGCATACTATCCATGGAGCTTTATAACTTAGCTTGTTTCAGTAATTACAATGAACAACCCCCTGAAAAGAAAGCCAACATGAAAAACATAACAACATTACACCCATACCACTTATTAGAGCTTTATAAAAAAAATGGTGGTGGTATTTACATCCATATACATACATATAGCAAAGCTCATTTTCCTTCACCAAAAAATAATGAAGGATATATAGCTTGCATATGATCAACCATCTCCCATGTAGCGTCATAAAGTTTAAAATGCTTCCACTACACTTTAACCTGCTCGATTTCTCGGTTATGAAGCATGAGCATATTTGTCTATAAATAGCACTGAGGTTATGGATGGAATTCTCCTTCTGGCTCCACCTACAATACAGAACAATCAATAACATGATCAACATCCTTTACATATATTTTAAGCAATGAAACATGGAAAACATCATGGAATTTCACTTTCATAGGTAGTGAAAATCTATAGGCCACTGGTCCAATCCTTGCAAGGATCTCGAAAGGTCTACAATACCTAGGTGCGAGCTTTTCACATGACCCAACCCTCAAGGAGATATTCTTGGGCTTGATGCACAAATACACATGTTCCCCAACCTGAAACTCCTTAAACTCCCTGTGTTGATCAACATAAATCTTATATCTATCATGTGTTGCCTTTAGATTATACTTGGTAGCTTGCATTTCAAGTTCCAAATCTACCAACATATCCTATCCTATCAACACCTTGTTCACTGGATCACTCCGACTGATGGGAGTATTACAACTCTGCCCATAGAGTGCCTCAAATAGACTCATCCTTAGTGACTCCTGATACTCATTATTGGTAGAAAAATCATCTAGTGGAAGGTAATATTCCCACTTTCATTGCTAAAACATAACATACATTCTCAACATATCCTCCAAAATACTGTTGATCATCTCTTTTTGTCCATTTGTCTACAGATGATAAATTGTACTAAAGGAAAACTCTGTACCCAAACCTACAAACAAATCTTTCCAAATATTGGAAGTGAACTTAGCATCCCTGTTTGACACAATATTCTTCAAAAAACCATGCAACCTCACTATATATTTGATGAGGACATGTGCTACATTGTTAGATGAACACGTTGATTTCATTGGAATGAAGTGTGCTAGATTTGTCAACCTTTCAGACACAACCATAATAGAATCATGTTGTCTAGATGTCCTCCACAAACTTGTAATGAAATCCATGGAAATAACCTCCCATTTCCATTTTGTAATAAGAATCGGTTGTAGTAGACCACTTGGATTCTTGCACTCTTCTTTTACCTGTTGAAAATATAAGCATCTAGCCAAAATCTTTACCACTCCCTTCTTCAAATTCAACCAATAATAGGACTCATTCACTTTTGTTAATGTATTATGATATCCTAGGTGACCTTAATATGACTTAAACATGAAATTCCCTCAAGATAAGCTTCTTGATCTCACTGTTGTATGGAACATAGATCCTATCCCTAAATTTGACCAAACGATCTGCCGTGAGACTATAGTCCACATCTTGTCACTTGTACTCTACTGCTGTAAATTTTGCCTAAGAGCCCTGTGCCTATTATCAAGTTGTCCTACCTGTAATATTAAATCCTCTAATTCTATCCCATAAGAACTCATATATGCAATGTTATTTACCTGTATATTCCTAGTAAGAGCATATGCAACCTTATTCTCTTTTTCCTTAATGTATTAGATCTTCAAAGTCAAACTCATTGAGTGTCACCAACAATATAGATTTCCTAGCATTCATATTCGGTTGGTCAAATAAGTATCTAAATCCACTGTGATCACTCATCATTACAAAACTTCTGTCAAGAAGGTAGTGTCTCCACATTTTTAATGTATGTACGATCGCTACCAACTCAATATCATGTGTAACATAATTCAGCTCATTCTCATTCAATTTTCTTGATTCATAACATACCACTTGTCCCTCTTGCATCAAGACTCCACAAAGTCCTCTCTTGCAAGAATTTGTACACACTACAAACTCTTTATCGAGGTATTCAATCTTTAGAGTTGGAGCATTTATCAACAACAGTTTAAATTGCTCAAAAATTTTTGCACATTCCTTCGTCCATTCAAATTTCTTTCCTTTCCTATGCAATGATGTAATAGGATAGGAAATCTATGAGACATTCTTGATGAACCTATAGTAGTAACTTACAAACCCCATGAATGATCTAACCTCATGCACATTCCTAGGAGTTTCTCATTTCGTAATAGCTTTGATATTTTTTGGATCCACTGCTATTCCTTCCTTGGAAACAACATGCCCCAAGTAATGTACCTCTGTCTAAAAGAAACTAAATTTCATAATCTTATCATAAAATTGATGCTCTCTTATAAATATCAATATTGTTTCTAAGTGTTCAACATTATCTTCCTCATTCTTAGAATATATAAATATATCATCAATGAATACAAAAAAAAAACTTGTCCATATAAGGACGCAACCCAGTATTCATCAAGAATATAAAAGTATATGGAGAATTACTCAAACCAAAAGGAATTATAAAAAAACCCATAATGCACATACTTGATCTGGAAATAAGTCTTGTAGATTCCCTCTTCTTTAATGCATACCTAATGGTATCCAAATCTCAAATCAATCTTCGAGAACACTGCTACTCCCTTCAACTGATCAAACAAGTCATCAATCCTTGACAATGGATACTTGTTCTTGATGGTTACCTTGCTTAACTTCCTATAATAAATGCACAACCTAAGAGTACCATCCTTATTCTTCACAAAAAATATCAGTGCACCCCATGATGATACACTTGGACTAATGTATCCTTTGTCAAGCATTTCCTTCAATTGCAATTTCAATTCTAGTAACTCTAGTATGTTCATCATGTATTGTGCCTTTGATGATGGTGTTTCCCATGGTACCAACTCAATAGAAAAGTCCACTTCCTTGTGAGGTGGTAACTCTGAAATCTGTACTGGGAACACAACCTGAAATTTTTGTGAGATCGATTATCTATTCAAAACTTTCGCATCCTCAACATCCTTACCTTATCACTAGAAATATGCAATGCAAACAACACAAACACACTTCCTATGATTAAGCTTCTCCTACATAGGTGCAACCATTATAACTAATTTTGCCTTCTTATTACCCTACAAGATCCTCTATTCTCCATTGTCATCCAGGCACTCAATAACCTTTTCATAAAAATCCACCTTGGTCCTATGAAGATACAACTAGTCCATACCCAACGTATTGTTGTATGATCACAATGGAAGCACATTCAAGTGCACTTATGTAGGTATACCATTCAACTCAAAAGCACAAGCTATTACACAATGATGAACTCTTTTCTTTGTACTTGTAGTTAATTGAACTAACCAAGATTCTGTATGTACTTATTTATTCAAACCACACTAATCCACCTCGCCAGGATTAACAAAAGTATAATTAGATCCATGATCAATCAAAATAGAAACAACTTGATCACAAATCTTACCATTCATCTCGATAATATATGCCTGGTGATATGCCTGGCTATTATCCACTACATATATTCAAGGAATGCTCTGCCCAACATCCCCAACTGTCAACGATTCTTGTGTATTGTATATTTTAGGCCTACTACCATGATATGACAAACAATGCTTCTTGAGATGCTCCTTGCAACATATCCAACGTTGCAACTATCCCCTACCATCACCTTTATTCAAATGCTCTCTAGGCTATGACCCATGTCCTGTTAGGATATTCCGACACATAGGAAATAGTTAAGAATAACTTAGTCTAGTGTAGAGTTAGGTAAAGTGTGTTTCTTTACCATGTACATTTGTAACTTATAATCCGACGGTCATGATTTGTAGTGATCCGACGGTTATCTATCACCTCGGTATTAACGACACTTGATTTGTGGCTTAACACCTGATTGGTCCATGATATCTATTTAAAGAGCATGGAGGGTCATTTGTCCGGTAACCATTTATGAGAGAAACATATGTAAATTTTATTTTATATTAATAAATTCCCTGAAGTGGACGTGTTGGCTTAGGGCATGGACTGTTTCCCTCTTTGAGGGTTTTAACCACGTGATTATACTGGTGTATTGATTTGTGATCTGTTTGTGAGCAGTGACCTTTGCTTCTTGATCTACGGAACTTACCCTATAAATTCCTACATATTATTAGAGCTATTTTGAGGGCCGCGTCCATTGTTGAACAAAATCCAAAGCCAGTTTAACTGCATGCGAATTCCATATTGTATATCTACTATTTCTGAACATTTTTGGGCTTGGAGAATTGCTCGGTTGTGTCCGTAGCATCTGTTACAATGAGGAACACCTTTTGTTTCATGCGAAAAGGTTTCCGACTGCCCAAGTTATGTCAATTTAGATCTGGAGGTATAAAGCATCTATTTTGCAGTTATATTTGTTAATAGTTCTGCTTATTTTGGTTTTTTTTTGTATTAAGGTTTTATTTATTTTCCGGATCTATACCCTCTTCTCTGTGTATTCTCTTTGCTGTGATCTCCGTGTGATCTTGACAAATCAGAAATAGGAAAAAGGGATTTTTTTTGCTACGTATGTTCTTTCCCCGTGTCTTTGTGTGATCTCGGGAAATCATAAATAGTGAAAAAAGTGATAGTTGCCAGTAAGGCTAACCAAGAATCTAACATTCTTTCGTAAGGCTTTTGCATTTCAATTTTTTTTGCTCCTTTTTTTGTTTTTTTTGCATAGGAAAAGACACACACAGCAATAATAATAATAATAATAATAATAATAATAATAATAATAATAATAATAATAATCATCCCCCCTTCCTCCTTTCATGATCCTTTTACTATCTCACTTGGTGAGGGGTTAGTTTATGAGAATAGAGGTCTTGGGTTCAAGTCTCCTTCTCAAGCTTCTTTTGTAAAATTTTTTTTTTCAAAGGGGCAGAATTTTTATTTTTTTAAAAAGCCGCACTTCATCCCATTCTCGTAAATTTTTTGGCATCTACAACTCATATTTTTCAAAAGACATAACTTCTTCATCTGGAAGCCATTTTTTTAGTCATTTTTTTTAAACAACTTAATTTTTTGAGATCTTTCCATTGGAGCAGTTATTTTCAGCTTTTCTCAGCTTCAGTTTAAAAGAAAAAATGAAAATTGCATGCCCAGTTATTTTTAATAGCACCAATTATTTCCAATGGCTACCTCACATGGTAGATATACTTAGAAGTAAAGGGATTTATAGAATAGCCACATGACAAGAAACTAAACCTTTAGATGATGATAAAGCTATTAAATGGGAAAATAAACAAGATCAAGCACGAGGGTTGATAGGAATGTCGATTGCTTAAGATCTTCGATTTCATATCCTTGACATTGACACCCCTAATGAGGCCCTGGAAAAGCTAAAAAATGTTTTTGGCATTCAAAATCAAATCTGGGCCCACCAGCTTGAAAATGAGTTGCTTACTTTAGACCCCAATAATTTCTCCTCCATTGAAGATTTTTTGTCCAAATTTAAGACCCTCCGAATTATTTTAGAAGGTTGTAAGATAAAAAAGGACGATGGTAGCCTCATATATTTCATTCTTTCCAAGCTTGGTCCTACATACTCTGTATTTGTTTCCGCCTTCCATTCCACCAGAGAAGCCATCATTTGTTCAGGAACCACCTACAAGAATCCATCTTTTGATTCCTTTTGTGATTCTTTGATAAGAGAACAAGAAAAAATTTTACACCTTGGTCTTATCACTGCTGGAAAATCTTCTAAGAAAGCCTTAGTAGCCCAACAACAACCATATCAAAAGAATCCCAAGAAGCAGTATCCTAAAAAATATGGTCCTAAACCAAACAAGGGCCCTAAGCAATTTCAGCCACAAACTGAAAAATCAAATCACCAAAATAATAAGGCAAATCAAAACAAAGGGAAGAAGACAGAGAGACATTGCAACTTTTGCAACCAGGATGGCCATATAGAGTCCAAATGTTTTAAGAAGATGGAAGCCTTAGAAGCAGAAATGATGAAGCACAACATTAATTTGGAGCACTCTTCACCTTCATCTTCAGGCATGGAACTTTCTGCTTGTGGCTGTCAAGCATCAAGATCTGGTTATGCATTAAATGTATCTTCTTCTTCTCCTTCTCATGAGTGGCTCATTGATTCTAGAGATTTTTACCACATGGATAAAAATAAATCCATGTTTTCTTCTTTAAATGATTGTAACACCAAACATATTTATGTTGGTGATGATAGATCTCTTAGTGTTGTAGGATCTGGAACCATTCATCTAGATAATGGTCAGTTTAATGATGTACTATGTGTTCCTACCTTGTCATGCAACCTTCTATCTGTTTATCAGATAACTCATTCAAGTGAAGGGAAAATAGTAGAATTATCACCTCATGATGTTGTAATCAAGGACCTCAAATATCCTAAACTTATTTTAGCTACTGTCATTGCTGATGATTCCACAAGGTTGTATAAGTTTGACAACTTTGGGTCATCATCTCTTCCCTCTATTTTTGTTGCTCATAATGATGACGTGAGAAAACTTTGGCATGAGCGATCTGGTCACTTAAACTATCACTCTCTTCAAACACTATGTAAGGAAAATATGGTGACGGGCCTTCCTATGGTATCTTGTCGGGATGGTGTTTGCTCTGGATGTGTACTCGGAAAACATCATCGGGATAGTTTTGACAAACGTGCCTCTTGGCATGCTTCAGCCCCTTTGCAGCTTGTGCACAGTGATTTATGTGGTCCACTTCCTGTTGTTTCTTTCTCTGGTTGCAAGTACTTCTTAACTTTCATTGATGATTTTTCCAGACGCACTTGGGTATACTTCTTAAAACTCAAGAGTGAAGTTTTAACATGTTCTTGGCCTTTAAGGCCTTTGTTGAGAAACAATCTGGACATCAAATTCTTAAGTTAAGATCAGACAATGGAGGAGAATATGTTAACAACAAATTTATCAACTTCTGCACTGAGCATGGCATTCAATTGCAACATACCGTTCCATATACTCCACAACAAAATGGTGTAGCCGAAAGGAAGAATCACACCTTAAAAGAAATGGCTAATTGTATGCTTCAATCTAAAGGACTTGGTCTCAATTTTTGGGCAGAAGCCATTAACTGTGCAAATTACATAGTAAATCGCACTCCTACTAAGTTTTTAAAGAATATAACTCCAGAAGAAGCTTGGAGCTCAATCAAACCAGATGTAAGTCACTTTCATGTTTTTGGAAGTGATGCTTGGGCCCATATTCCAAATGCGAAACATAAAGCCTTAGAACCTAAGAGTGAAAAATGTATTTTTGTTGGATATTCTGAAGATGTCAAAGGATATAGACTTCTTCAACCCAAATCCAAAAATATAATCATTAGAAGAGATGTAAAGTTTGATGAAAATATATCGGCCTGCGAGCCTAGTTCAGCGGGTGTGCCATCTTTGGCCTGTGAGCCTGATTCGGCATATGTGCCACCTCTCTCTCTCTCTTCTATTTTAATAGCATTCCTTCTAGTTCAGATGATGACAGCGAGGATGACAATCCTTCTCCAGCTCGTGAAATTGTTCCTTATACTCCACCACTTCCAAGATGGGTCCGCTCTACTCGAGATGCAGCAGGTTCTCTTGCAGGTGACCCTGCCGATCGACGACGTACACGTTCTCAGTTCGAAAGAGCCTCTTCCTTATTGGCTCAAGTTCTAGAAAAACTTGATCCAGAAACCTTTGAAGAAGCCTCCGATCATCCAGATTGGGATGAAGCTATGAATGAAGAGTATCGTTCCTTATTGGCAAACAATACTTGGGATCTTGTTCCTCTTCCAAAAGGAAGAAAACTTGTCAGATGCAAATGGGTTTACAAAACAAAGTTTGGACCAGATGGAAAAGTGGATAGACATAAAGCTTGTCTTGTCGCTAAAGGTTTTTCACAAGTTGAAGGCATTGACTATACTGAAACCTTCTCCCCTGTTGCCAAAATGAATTCTATCCGCCTTGTTCTTTCCCTTGCTGCCTCCTTTAAATGGGAAGTCCATCAGATGGATGTTAAATCTGCCTTCTTACATGGATATTTGCATGAAGAAATCTACATGGAACAACCCCCTGGCTTTATCCAAAATGACTCCAGCCTTGTTTGTCACCTTAGGAAGTCTCTCTATGGTCTCAAACAAGCTCCTCAGGCTTGGTATGCCAAAATGGATAGATTTCTCTTAGATAATGGCTTTTCTAGGTGTCATTCTGACAACACTATCTACACCAAGAAGGTGGGTAATTCCTTCACCATCCTTGTTATTTATGTTGATGATCTTATCCTTACTGGTAGTGATCCAAATCATATAAACCATGTGAAGTCTAGCCTCAAAAAGAAGTTTGAAATGACAAACTTAGGACACTTGCATTATTTCCTTCGTCTTCAAGTCTTGCAATCCAAGGAAGGCATTACCCTCTCTCAGTCCAAGTATGCTTGTGATCTTCTACACCACTTTCACATGGAAGACTGTAAGTCTGCCCCTTCTCCCTTTCAGTCTGGAGTCAAGCTCAGTCAACTGTACTACCCCTGAAGTTGATGCTACCTTATACTGTCAACTTGTTGGTAAACTTTTGTATCTAACCCATACCCGTTCCGACCTTTCCTTTGTCGTTGGTCTTGTCGCTCGGTTTATGCACCAACCTTATGAAAGTCACTGGAAAGCAGCGAAAAGAATAGTCCGATATATTCGGGGTATAGTTCAGTTCAGGATTCATTACAGTGCAGGATCATCTCCCTTGTTGATTGGTTTCACTGATTTTGATTGGGCTAGTGACCCTGATGATCGAAAGTCCACTGCAGGATATGTACTCACTCTTGGTTCAGGACCTATTACTTGGTCTTGTAAGAAACAAAGTGCCATCTCCCTTTCTTCAGCAGAAGCAAAGTATCGTGGTGCAGTTGAAGCCAGCAAGGAAGCCATGTGGCTTCGTCAGATCCTGTCTGAATTTGGTCTTCATCAGCAGCATCCAACTACACTTTGGTGTGATAATTAGAGTGCCATTCAGCTATGTAAAGATCCAGTTCAGCATCAGCGTATGAAACACATTGAACTCCACATACACTTCATCAGAAAGCTCATTCATGATCGTGTTCTTGAAGTGTAGTACTGTCCAACCAATGATCAAGTAGCCGATATCTTTACGAAGGCTCTCACAGAAGCGAAGTTTACCAAACTTCGATCCATGCTTGGAGTTCAGGAAAGTTGTCATTAAGGGGGGATAGGCTCTAATGCCTTCTTCCTTCTCCTATTGTGTCACTTTTGTAAATCCTTCAATCCTATCCCAATTTGTTCTTAAGGGGGGATGTTAGGATATTTCGACACATAGGAAATAGGCTCCTTTTGTGTCACCTTTGTAAATCCTTCAATCCTATCCCAAGTTGTTCTTAAGGGGGGATGTTAGGATATTCCGACACATAGGGAATAGTTAAGAATAACTTAGTCTAGTGTAGAATTAGCTAAAGTGTGTTTCTTTACCATGTACATTTGTAACTTATAATCCGACGATTATCTCTCACCTCGGTATTAGCGACACTTGATCCGTGGCTTAACACCTGATTGGTCCATGATCTCTATTTAAAGAGCATGGAGGGTCATTTGTCTGGTAACCATTTATGAGAGAAACATATGTAACTTTTATTTTATATTAATAAATTCCCTGAAGTGGCCGCATTGGCTTAGGGCGTGGACTGTTTCCCTCTTTGAGGGTTTTAACGATGTGATTATACTAGTGTACTAATTTGTGATCTGTTTGTGACCTTTGGTTCTTGATCTATGGAACTTACCCTATAAATTCCTACATGTCCCTGTCCGACTACATTAAACTTCTTGTAAGGAACCACATTATATTTATGACCTGCATCCTGAGGTATTGTTCACTTCGGTGGCCACTTTCCCTTAGTTTTTTCTTTCCCTTTCCAACATTTCTACAATTTTTTCTTACACTTTGATTTCTCATAACAATGCTTCAACTTTCTAATGGATTCCTCCAATGATCTAGGCTCATCAAAATCGATCCTTTCTTTGAATGCTACCGACAACCCACTGAAGAATCTCTGAATATTAGCTTTATCCTCCTTCAAATAAGGCACATACCTCAACTATAATCCAAAAATATTCTAGTATATTCCTCATCGGTCATAGTCCCCATCTTCAAATGATAGATTTCCTTTGCCTTGTCATCATAGTATCTATCTGATATGTTATCACCCTAGTAATTATTAGGTCGTGGGATTTTGGTTTATAGTTAAAGAAAACTAGGGGTAACCAAGAACCTCTTTTGAAATCTAGGATCTAGCCTTCCTAAATTTTGGAGAGGGATCTCTCCTCAAGATTTGGCTTTGTTTTGTAATGGATTTTATGCTAGCTATGAGTGGACAATTTGGTTTGATTTTTTGAATGTTGGTGGGGAATAAAGGAATAAAAGGGAAACCATAGAAATATCTACCTAACCATTGGGCAATGGGGTCAAATTTATAGCAAACAAGACTAGAAAACTAAGGTCAAAAGAAAAAATATACTAAGGGCAAGATAGAAGATCTTCAGAGGGTTTAAAAAGGCTATTTTGATGAAGTGGTATGATCTGGACTAAGGGCAGTTAAGAATCCTTAGATCACAGAAAAGGAAGAGGGAAATTGAGGTAAAACGAGACTAAAGAGAAATTAATAATTCTAAATTCTGGAAATCAGCAGAAAACATAAACATGAAAACTAGTAAGAATTGAAAATGTGAAGTTGGGAAACACTTTTTGCCCTTTTTTGACGTTGAAAATTGTAATTTTCTATGTTTTTCAACTTCAACTCCACTAAACTCATATTTTTATTGCAAATTATGCTTTGACATAAAAACAAGAATTGTAGAGAATTGTCTTACCTCCATACCCATATTTAAAAAAAATAAAAATATTGACATATAGAGGGGTAAATTTCTTGTTTACTAACTCCATATACTTGAAATTTTCCGGCAAACATAAATAGTCACTTTATGATCCTTTACTTTTTTTAGGGAAGGTTATTCATTTTTTGGAAAAAAACCATAGCATCATAATCTGCATATATTGCACTAGTGCACAGACTATATTTCGGTAATTTTCGGATTAAATCACTATTTTTTATTATTTTTTGAAATGGACGAAGAAAAAAAAACTGTGATGTTTCAGTACATTTTATGATCCTTTGATTTTCTTTTCAATGTGATCATCAATAAGAAAAATGAGAGTACCCTTTTGAAGTAGACAGGGCGAGGAAGTGCAGTATTATTTTTTTGAATTTTTTGGTGTCCTCATTTGAAAGTTATTGAATTTTCATTCAGAGCAATTTTTCGAACAATGAAATTCCATAGTGACACAGTTTAGTAAAAAATAAATAAAAAATTGAATTTTTTAATGAAAATCCATAAATCTTACATCATCAAGAACTAGATTTAGAGATGAATCTAATGGTACTTGGTCCGACATAAAACATTTTTTTTTTTGCAGGTGTTCTGTCCCTCCAAAGTTGCAGGTTTCTTAAAACTGCAGAATTGTTTGAGTTTTTCGTTGACCAGAAACTCTCGACCGAGATAATGTCTCGGACGAGAAATTTCTAAAAATCTCGACCGAGAAATTTAAAACTAGTTTAACCCACCTAATGTTAGATTTAACCGCGTGGGCAAACTCTCGGCTGAAAGTTTAAAAACTCTTGGACGAGAGTTTGGACCCTGAGAGTTTGCCCAATAAAACTCTCGGCCGAGAATTTAGAAAACTCTCGGTCTATAAAATGGAATGTAGGGTATGGCATGGAAATCAAAGTGTGAATAAAGGTATTTAATTTGAAGACTTGGGAAGCCACTTAGTGAACAACTAGTGTGGAAATACCAATTTCTGAGAGTAAGATCACCTATCAATGATGAAAATAGACCTTGGGTACTTCTCTAGGTAAAATTCTGAGAGCAATTTGTTATAGTAGATAAGAGTTTACTCACTAGTAAGAAAAATGTAGACCTTTAGAGTAAAAGATATAGGTTATTGTAGATACTAAAAGTGATTTAACAACTAGAAAGGATAACATGGTAAGTCAAGGAGATATGAGAAACGGACAACACAAGCTAGAAATCCCTTAAACATAAGCATGACAAAAAAGTGACTTGGGAAGCATTGACTCAATAATGACCAATGATAGAAGCTTGTGATGTAGGTGGAATCCACTAACTCTCCATAATTATTGGAAGAGTAACCATATAGGGGAGTAAATACTTGATAAAAATGGCTCAAGTTTCTAGATTCATACTAAAAATCCAAGTTGTCGAGACAAATACTCAAAACTAGTCATTTTTTTAAGCGTGACATTACTCATGATTGTTTCCAAATCAATTAGATAATGCAATTCTTTCCTTTCCCTATTTTTCAATATATTTGATTTTTTTTTCATATCCTAAGGCTTGAAAAATAATAAAATAAAATTTTATTAGAAAAAATCATTCAAAAAGTTTATCTCTCATGTTTTTCCTAAATTAAAAAAATAGGTAATTTTTGGCTGCATAGATGACCTTACTAATATGATAGAAAATGTCTAATATTGCATCAACAAAATTTATTTTTCTTAGGGGACATATATTAATGATATTGAAGTGGGAGTAGAGTGCGTAGTAGATGTAGAAGATGGTATTTTAATTTTGCAAATATTTCCTCTTATTCTCTGTAAAAGTTAGATTTGTTATCCTTATTTATTTTTATTCAGAGCATTGTCTGTAATTTATTTTTCACACAAGTAATACAAATAGTCAATGTCTGTGAAAAAAATGGAGAATTGTGAACTGAAACTAGATTTAAAAAAATGTCAAATTAGCACTATTATGTTTCCTTGTGCAGAGTAGATTGTATGTGTGGGAAATTTGGGGTCCTTTGCATAATGAGTGCTAGGGTCGTTGTGAAAAATGTTTACTATGCAGTGGAAAAATTATGTGCGAGGGAACCTAGCTCTTTTGCATTGAAAGAGGTGCTAAATTAATTTTGTTTTCAATGTGTGTGAAGAAAAAAAGTTGTACGATAAAATGAATGTGAGGAAGGCTTTGTATTTTTAATTATTAGTTAGGAACTTTGTTTGCAATTATGGAAGTATTTTTATGAAGGTTGTTCTACAAAGCTAGCTGCTTAGAGTTATCATGTGTATAGGTTTGAATGTCAATAACTAATCAAAGGGAATGAGAATTCTTGACTGCAAAAGGAGTTGTGTGGACGAAGTTGTGCAAAGGTAGTTTTGTATGTTCGAATAAATATACAGATCCATTTAAAAAAACAAAAAATTTGGTAAGTTTGGTAATACCTTTCATTTATTTCCTTTTTTTCACTTTCTTTTTTTACTCTATCTTCATCAACATGTCCACATACATCACCCGGATTGGGGAAGGGAATTGAACCTATGATGAGTGCTATAACAACCCGTCTCATCACTGTTTCGCCAAGACCCGACAGACTTAAATTTGTTATTTACGAATGAATTTTAAAATGTGTAATCATTAATTAATATCGTCTTTGAATGTCAATAAATAAGGGTGTTATGAAGTGTGGAAGTAGTTGTGCAGACGAATTTGTGCGAAGATGGTTGTGTGTGTGTGAAGGTTATGATATCTGGGACCAACGTATACTGATATTACTTTCAAATGTAAATTAATGGCATAATAGTATTGTTGGTTTTAGAGGTGGTTTTTCATAATATGTTTTGTGCATAAATGCACTTGGTTTGTGGTTTCACATAAATGCATTTGTTTTATATTGAAAGTGTATGAAAATCATGTCTCTAGATTTGATGTTTCTTATGCAACTTTGTTTTCTATTAATCAAAGGATAGACATTGGGACGATGAAAAATATGGATGGCAATTTCATCTTTGTAGCGTGTTTCAGATGAAAATAGTGAGAAGTGGTGATTTCTAGGGAAATAAGACTACATATATTTGAAATAGCTAGTATAGTGAGACAGAAAATGATGTTTGAAATGATAAATAAAATGGTGAGATTTGTGGCTTTTTATCTTTGAAATTTTCATTTAATAAGTTGGAGTTTTCTCCGAGCTTCTATTGACTTAGATAAATTGTTATTTTTAAGTTGCGATTGGGCAATAGAATTAGTGTAGAGATACAAAAGTTGCACAATTCTCCAAGCTTCTAAACTGATTCAATCTTTCTAGTTTCCTATTTGAATTTGGAAATATTGCAAGTGTTTAGTGTTTCCAGATTTTATTTATAATACTCAGCGATATTCTGCAAGCTTTGCTTTTCTCTATAATACTCTATAAGATTTTCTTTATAATATTGTGAGAAAAGAGTGTGTAAATTTATTAGTAAATTAAATTTCATTAGGTTTTACAAAGTATTGGGCAGAAGCTATCAAGACCATTTGTCATATAAGGTAACTTTACTATTTTATGGCTATTATTGATAGTTCTATGATTTTTAACTTTTATTAGCTAAATTGTTTTTAAGTTTGTAAAAGTCAAAGAGTTTAAATTTAAATGTGTCTGCCCAAAATAAAGTTTGTACTCCATCATAAATATGTGTCAAATTTTGCTAGAAATATTTATGTCAAGTTATTTTTATATCAAATTTGGTTTTGTTTTACAAAGTAGTGGGACTAGTTCTCAATTCTATTTGTTGTAGAGAGTAGCTGAATACATGATCCCATAATACATATTGGTGAATATCATTATGCACTTTACTATTTTTATCTATTTTTAATAGTGCACTCTATGGAGGTTACAATTAAGCGTGGATATTAAAATTTGTTGCAAACATTTCCATTTTTTATCAAGGATAACTTGTGGTCTTGTTAAAGTTCTAGTTGGGAATTCATGCAGGGGAGATCACCTGAATATTGGCAGGTCCAACACCACCAACATTTTTGGCACTAGAAGGAGGGCTAGATGACAAGTTGAGCCCTTCATGTGTGTTTCAAATTTTCACACTCATTTTTATGAATTCTTCCCAAATCATCAACAAAACATTTATTTCTATAAAATTTAAATTTCAGGTGTAGGCGGATATCATTGAGGACTTGTCACTATTTAACTTTAATGTTTAGGGTGAAACAACCATCCTTGAGCACACTGATCATTTTCTTCAATTTTTCATAGAGCGCGACATCCCGCTTGAGGATGTTGTTTGCTGGTTGTTTTTTCTCACGTTCGAAGGGCGCATAAGGAAATGGTGTTACACATGGACCGATGCCTATATCCATTCTTTCGAACATGTTGTCACAAAATTATTTTGCACTTTTGACGACTTTGATGATAAGATTTTGTGCAAGAGAATTTTACAATCGTCAAAAACACCTGATGAATCACTAAATTCTATTCATCATTTCTTGCATCTATTTTTTGAATTTAAAGAAGGTGAAGTTTATTGGGATTTCTTGACCACAATATTTTTGTATCTTGTTGATATTTCACTTACTCTGCATGATTTACGATCACTTAAATCACATCGAGCAAACCTCACACATAAAGCTTCTAAATATGCGATCAACGAGGGTGTTTCTCTAGGCAACCCCACATCTGCTTTTCATATAACAACTTTACTATTATAGGATGTGGTAGAAAATATTTGCAAGGAATTGTTTCAAGAACCACCATCTCCTATCGAGCCACATATTCAAGATCCCTATGAAATTTTGGACAAGAAGCATGATAAGTGTGTTAAAGTGTTTTCTCCTCATCCTCCACCCTTTTCTCCCTTTGATCCTACGAGTTGCAATTTTTAGTGTTATTCTATTTGAAACCTTTCCTTTAATGTGAGGATCAGGTGTTGGATGGTTTTTTTGTTATGAAGCCAAATTGTGATTACTATATAGCAGAGTCCATTATCAAACAAGAATATGTGATAAAGGATGAATCTATTCCTTCCAAAGCTCTCCCACATTTTACTAACATTGTCCATGATTATGTCATTTCTGTTTAATAGTGTGAAATTTAAGTTCTATTAATACCTTCAATCATTTGCAGAATTTTTGGAATGCATGTTTTTCATTTAAATGTGGAGAGGCTGAAATTTCTCGTTTTTCATCTTCGCCTTTATACAATTCATCATATCATGAGGATACCTCTATTTACAATCCTAAACTGTATAATCTTTTTTTTAGTGACATTTTAATTGACTCAGCTGGTCAATATTTTGTTCTTCCTGTCATTGATTTCGCAAAACAACTGATCTTTAATGATCTACCTTCCGATGATTTGGATCTTCCTCAACCTGTCAAGGCACTTCAACCCAAGCTCATGGTTATGTCAGGTTATCGTAGCCTTTAGGTCAGTTCCACCTCCCATTAGAAGAGTGTTGAATCTTTTGAGTATCCCCATCACTCTATGATATGTATTGAAAATTATTTTGTTTTACGATTTTTGCATCCTCCATCTGTTTTTCACAATCCTAACACTCAATCATTGGCGAATTCCTACTTGGCAAACATTGTCGCGAAATGAAAATTTATTTATTTATTTAGGATTTCTCATTTTTATGGTTTTAAAGTTTTTTTTTCAAGTATTCGACTCACGATGTTTCACAGCCTGATCATACATCCACAAAATGTTATTTGTGTGCTTTTCAACATTTTTTTTTTCTGCGTGCACATTCAAACGTAAAAAATTTTGGTTTTTAATGTCTTATATTTGTTTTTATTACTATGTATGTATATATCTCTTAACATTTATTCATCTCCCACATAGGCTTACTAATGTGCCGGTGGATACATTGGAAATATCACTTCACGTCACCTGGCCTACTTTCTGCTTAGGTTAGGAGTAGGAGTATTGTTTTCTTTGATTTTGTTTCGTCTGTTTGTTTCCATTTTTTTTATTTCCTTTATTTATTTGTTTTTCAGTCCTAAGTATCTTCTGCATGATGTCATGTTTGGCCTCTAAGGAAAGCATCATGAAATCCAAGAGGAAATGTGTTCTTCTACTAACACCTGGTTTTTTGTTTATTCCTTCTCTTTGTGTGAATCATGCGTTATTTTGGTTGATCATTCTCATAAAATACATTATTTATCATAGAGAGTCATGGGGAAATCATGATGTTTGGGTTTTAACTGGTTCTACCAAGTACTCTAACTAGTTCTTATATAGTCGGTTAATACTTGTCACTCTAGTATGGTCAAGTAAGGAGGGGAAGAGAACCTTAACAAGTATGACAGAGGTGTACATAAACATACTTCTCTAAAGGAAAAACCACTTCTGCTCTCAATAAGTTGGGATCCCTCTTCCACCCCATGGAATAAATAAGCGACTATGCATAGTTATTTGAACAAATGAAAAAATGAAAAATGAAATAAAGGGCGAAAGAAGGGAAAGGATTCCTGCATAGAGAGGTGAAGCAAGATACTCCATCGAGGTACTCTCTAGGCTCGTTGGAAGTGGAGCAATGTTTTTGTTTCTGAAGTCACTCCATCGGGGTATTGTTTTATGAAACAAGCTCCAAAAATAGAAGAAAAGAGAGATCAACACCTTATAAATAATCCACTTCGAGGGGCCAACCTCCTTTACATTACATAAATGAACAATTATTGGATAATACAAATGGAAAAATCTCTTTCTGCTAATTCCACTAACATTTCTGGGTTTGAAAATTTTAGATTGACATTTTCTCCTGATGCAACACTAGTTCTTGTAGCTGGTCTCAGCGACAGTGTAAAACTTTCTCCTCCTCTTTGAATTCTACGCTCATGATTCCTCTGTCTTCCTCTGTGTGAAAATTTTCATGTGTTATTAATACCTAAGCATCCAACACATCACAATGTTGTAACCTTTTCTATGATAGCAATCGTAACATGCACTACTACAAAAACTAATATAACATAAAATAAAATAAAACTTACTTTACATGTAAAACTTAAGATGGACATAGAAAGGATATGCTTCTAGTTTAAATTAATTAAACCACCACTCTACATCTAATTTTACATCATTTGATTAAAGGCTTAGCCTAAAGGTTATAGGCCTAAGGTTGTTAAATTTTAAATTCAATGACCTTGAAATATAAATACGATACATTCATATTAAGGGCCCCCTATGGAAACCTTGGTGACAACTAGTATCCATTTGTGTCATGTCTAACTTGACAACCTCAGGTTCCTCCCAAACCTAGGCATGACACCTAGTGCATTCTCTTCCGTGGATCTTCGAGGCAGTCGATCTGATGGTTCTGCATTGTTTCTATTGTTTTTGGTAACCACAAAATTTTCCCAATGAGGCTTTTGGTCACTTTCTCCATCAGCGCTCATGGAATTGGCTCCAAAAATCCTCAAACCCTCAGAGAAATCCTCCTCAGGTAAGCACTTATATTTTTTTTCCATTTTTTTCATTGGTTCTATTGTAGCCCCTAGAGATAGCCTTGAGTTGCAAAAGACCAGTGCCTAGGACATCTTAAAGTCAGAGGTTAAATTTAGACAAGTATATGGATGCCCGTGAGAGAATTTATGAATTAAGAGAAGTAATGGTTTTGGTGGTTGATTAATGGAGAATATATTTGAGTCTGATCCTGTGAATTACCCTATACTACAAAAGGGCTCAAGAGGATGAATGGATGGATGGATTTCAAATGGGCCAAGTATGAAATAATGAGCAGAGGCTTTCAAATTATGTATAGGTGTTGAGGAATAACGAAGGAGGAACCCGCAAAAGACAGGATAATATCCTTAAGAATTTGTTTGCAGTGAACTCACAGGAAACAAACGTAAGTGGAATATGACTAACACTAGAGATTTGTGGAGGGCGAATTAAGGAAGAGAAGAAAATTGGATACATGAGCGTTATACATAAAAAAATTCATGAATAAAGATGCATACTACCGGCAAATACATTACACAAATAATCCAAGTAGCATAACATTGAAAGATGATTACAAATTAACAGGAGATTACTGATAAACAAAGAGAAATAGATACATACTTCTCATTCCCCCATCTGGAATCCAAATAAACAGTGATGTATCATATTATGTTCAAAACAACTCTCCCAAATATGTATCTCGGAGCACATGGAGCACAATTATACAGAACTACAGTCAGCTTCTCCAAAATTCAAAACCTTTCTTTCATCTTAAAACTCACTACATTGTGAGTTCTCCTTCAGGGTTTACGATCGAATATTCTTTCATGATCAGAAAACGCATGTGAAAACTAACATATCCTAAAAAACAAGCAGAGCACGTGCATCAAGAAATCACTCGTGTAACAAAAAATCAGAATAGAATCAGGTGAAATCAGGATTTCACCAACCAAATATCACTCTCTAAAAGTAAAAAGAAACAAAATTATGGGCCACGTAGGCCAAATCCTAGGATATTCCATAGGAATAGTGAGGAGTTTATTTGAACAGGTAGCTTGTCTGGTTTCCATCACTTGATTTCATCTACTTTGGAAAGCCTCCACTCTCTAATTCTCATGGTTTCCACTTGCCATTGTGGAACGACCAGTTGTGTTGCATGTGCCTCACTATTTAGCAGGGATTTCTTGGACCAACTGAATAAAAATAGCTATGTATTTCTACCAAAAACTCATGATTTTCTTTAACTTGCAAAAACCAGAGATCAGATCTCAGAGGGGGGTATGGATGGTTTTTGGTATTGGATTGGGGGGTTCAAAATCACTGTGGGCTGTTGGATGCATGATATGGAGCAAATATTAGGAGAGGATAGTGGAAGCGATAGTGGAGTCAGCAGGGCTCATTAACAAGTTAAAAAGAGCGGAACAAAGGCTATGGATACCTATGGAGAAGGTAAGAGTTAAGATCTGCAGCAAGCGATGCGCAGTGAGCGGGGGATGAGTGATGTGGCATGATGGAGGTGGGACCGCCTGTAGATCAATAATTGAAAGATTTTCAAATGAGTAGCGAAGGCTAATGGTTATAATGTGAAATGTGCGAAACACAATGGGCAGAGGATGTGACACGGTAGGACAGAGGTGGGGGGTGCCTGCATATCGCAGATCACAGATCACAAGGTTAGTTGTGAGAAGTGAAGGTAAGAGGTATATATTATTGGGAGTGATGTGTGGTGAGCGAGGATGGATGACATGGAACAGAAGTGGGACCGTCGACACGTCGCATATCGCAAGCGAGGATATTTGTTGATAAGAAACAAACGACAAATGTTATGGCTTGCAGGAAGCGAAGTGCAATTGCGGTAAGGAGTTAAGAGTGTTAAATGATACTACACATATTATATGTAATATATAGTATATGTAATAGTTTGTGGGATGTGAAAATTAACACAACTTTCGATCATAATACCTTTATCGTGACACTTTTCTATTTTGACTGCGGAGCTTTCTGCCTAACCTACACTTGAATTTCTTGGCCTTCCCCTTAAAAATTCACACCTTTGCCCTGTCATTGCCTTATAGGGACCACTTCTCCATGTTGGGTGTGGTCAGAAGCCAAAATTGGCTCCATCTTGGGACAATGTGCTGCTATAAGTGCGTTGAGAACCTGCAGAACTGAATGTATGTGCTTTATTAGGCGCATGGAGTCACAAATGGATACTCTAAGCCTGAATTAGAACTACAACTAAGCTAAGCACAACCATCTATTAGAACGAAAATCACTACCGGACCCTGAAATATAATAGGATTTGTTGAGATAAGAATCTATCTTTTAGGGATGTTGAGATATAATAGGATTTGTAGGGATAAGAATCTATCTTTTAGGGATGTTGAGATATAATAGGATTTGTTGAGATATTAAGGGGATTGAGCATTTAATTAGATCATTTTAAAAATTGTATAAATTCAGCAAAGCCTCAAAGGCATGAGGAGAGATTGTGAGTGAGTGTGAGAAGTGAGCGAGGGTTCTCCTTGGAAGCCTTCGGGCAGTTTATAGAGGGCCATCAATTTCGAATACCTGGCCAAGACGAGAGTTGTAAGTAATTTTGTGTGTTTCAGATTGTATATATTGGTTGATTGGGATTATACATTTGTTTCTTGTAAATTTCTGAAACTGCGAGTTGATTAATGTGCACTTGTATTGGATACGTTTATGAATTCAAACAAAACAATTGAATGAATTGTACTTTTTAAGCACTGGCAGATCGATTCGAATAATCGATGTGGATATTGTCAAACTATAATGCAAAATTGTTTGAGTATAAGAGGGCGTTGAATCGAGCCTGAATCAAGGGCGTTAAAACTCTGCATAAAAGGAGTATTTTAATATATTTTGAATCTGCAGATTTGTGTGAACTCCATAGGTAAAATTCTGTCAGGTTTGAGTAATTCTGAGTGTGTTCAACAGCAAGTAATGAAAGAATCACAGGATAAACCTCCGTTTGCTGGAGTGATAGAATTGAAAGCAATTGTTTTATTGTTAAATGGTCCTGTCCAGCACGAATTGGAGATTACGTTCTCTGCCTAGAAGTGAAGTTTGAATTTTATTGGTACTGTGTGACTGGTATGTATGGAAGGGCGCAGATTCCAAGTAAATGTTGAAAAGAGGTTAAATGAATTGAATGCAGTCAAAACTAATATCGATTTCATGTTAAATCAAATGGAAATTACAATTGTTGAAAAATGCAGAGGGATGATCAGCGTGAGGAGGCTGAATCATAAGTGGTATTTTATATCGACCTTTGGGAAGTCAATTTCCAGCATGGGTAATTTATTATTGGCGCAGTTCAATTAAAAACAAAGAAATTTGTTTAAATATCATTGCAGAGTAATAGTGTTGGGTGCGGCATATATGAGAAGCTACAGCGTGGAGTTAAACTGAAGGTATGAGCCAGCATCGTTTACTAAATTAAATGAATACGTTGAAGATGTATGAGGCTGTGTTAATTGAAGACTGATGCAGAAGTTATTGACATCAATGTTATGAGGGCGTTGTAGCTGACAACGAATGGATCAATTTAAAAGGTGGAACAGCATAGCGCTGTAATTACTATGCATTCAGACATTTCAGAAGTTCAAAACTTTTGGAGTCAAACATATATCAAATATTTGTTTGGTATCGTGGATGTGCTAGAAGACGCGATCCAGAAAATGAAGGCGTGGATCAGAAATTGAAGGAGTAAGGTATGAAGACGCGATCCAGAGAGCAGAACGGAGGTATGATAGTGTTTGTGTGAAATTATAATGCATGAGATCGATATATGGTGATTGTCAGATTCAAGTTTAATACAGGAGAGCATTTGTTTATGGAATTTGTATTTGGGAATCCGGCATTAAAAACTATATGTGAGTGTTGGAAACAACGACTAAGGTTAAATCAAAGTCAACTTTTGAATAGAAGTACATTGACCTGTTACAACAGTAAATCCAAAGTATCAATGAAATATGAACACTGATATATCGACTGCAGAAGCGAAAGTATCCCGGAAGAGAGAGCGTTGGGAAAAGAGAAGTTGCATTTGAGTTTGCGTAGGTACTCATGGTATGCACAATTGTATTTACTGTAGTCAGATCTATCACAATATGAGAAATTCAAAGATTGAAGGAATGTAATTTTATGTGGACCAAATGTTATTTTGAGTGATAATGTTTGCGAGAATAAGGGAATAAAGATAAGGCACACATAATAATGGAGCGAGAGTGATTTGTTAAATACTTTGGGTTTGGGGCAAATTATAAAGATTAAGTTGAATATTTATGGAATTTGCCAGCTATTGAGATTTTTATTGGGGGAATAGTTGAGATGCATTCTTGTATGCATGGTTACTGAAGATCCTGAGCATTGCAGGCCCTGCCTGTGTCATTTTGGTATCAGAGCTTGGCTCTGAATGAAATTTTCTTGAAAAGCGTTGAAGACTGAATTTGAATTTATATTAAATTTTGTGTGGAGAAGTAACTCTAGGTTATGCATTCGAACAGAATAGAATTCTGTTTTGATTGGTAAAATTTGATATGAGTTGTATGAGTGATTGAAAAATTGCAGGCGATAAGTGCAGGGATAAATTATGACAGCGTTTATGAAGTAGCAGATGTGCATGCAGGCAAAGGAGATCAGATTCTAATCTGACAGTCAAGCAACCAGAATGCAGCTGAATGAATGAAGAATCATGCAGGTATTGTGTTTATTTAATTTTTAATTGAGTTTCACTGACGAGAAATAGACTGAGGATTGATGGTTGCAGCAATGAAGTATCTCAGCAAAGGAGATCAAGGGATAGTAATGAAAGAAGCTGTTAATGATTTCTGAGTGGAAGAAACTCAGCAAAGAAGGAATTTTTGCTGATAGTTAAAGCTTTGCCAGATAAAGCCGGAAAATTGGATCAGATTCTAAAATCTGATTAACAGTAGTAGAATATCGAGAAAATGTGCAGAGGAAGCATAAAGATTTGCTGAAACAGATTTGCAGGAATGATGAGATTTTGAAGGTAATTGAAGTGCAGGTGAATGGAAGGACAAGATCAGACGAGATCTTGGAGGTAAGAGATATGGTTTTATTTGGATTTGAAGAATACAATATTGTAGTCTTTTCATTGAAGTATTATTGCAACTCCCAAAAGGCAATGTGGTTAAAATTGCTTACAGATAAAGGAAGCTAGTGAAAGTTCTAAGTGAAAACAGAGATGTAGCAGAACCTTGGGGAATTCCAATAGAGATTGAATAAGGAGGACAGTTGTGTTCTTAGAACAGGCAGATGAGTTGAAGCCCAGGAAGAGCAAAGAGAAGTGCTCAAAGGAGGTTCCGTAGATAGAGAACCAATTGCTTGCCAAAAGACTGAGTGAGGAGAGCTTGGTGAGGTAAGTGGCGGCAGGACAGGACTTGCTGCTGAAGAGGCTTTAGTGCAACTCATAGTAAAGTGAGTGAGGCACTCATAGAGATGGAAAGGATGATGACTAGTGACGGTCGTAACAGAGGTTCTGAAATAAACCACAGCAGAGGACAAAAGAAGAAGGATGCCAAGGCAATTGGCATACAGAGACAGTTAAGCAAAGAGGAATATGAGAGGGAGAAGGCTGAGATAGCAGTTCAGCTTGAGGTGTTAATGGAGATGTTGCAAAGAAATGAGGTAGACCAGAAGCATGGTTATGTCATAAGAAAGAAGCTGAAGTGGAAGAGGCTACAAGAGAAGAGGAATCATCAGGTGAATATGCAGTTAATAAAGGAACTAAGGGAACTTGAACATGTTATTGATGCCAAACAAAGGATAGAGAAGCTCGAAAGAATTGAGCTATAGCAAAAGGAAGATGCTGAAGAAGATGTTGAAGTTTCGATATGTTACCCAGAAAGTGGACCATTACTTTTTGAAAGTGATGAAGAGCTAGAGGAGTTGAATCATATGAATGATTCGAAGCAGCCAGAAGATTTGATGACTGAAGCATCAAATAAGACCGTAAGGTCTTGTGATTTTAAAACTAATGATTTGTGTGTGATTGTAGGTTTGGAAGAAGATAGTCAATCTTTTAAAGTTGTCAAAGATGTGGAAGAGTACCTTCCAGAAGATGAAAGTTTTGAAGCAGAATATGATAAAAATGCCGGGAAAGAATCAGTTAACTACCGTGAACAAATGCTGGAAGACATCAGTGAAATAGCTGATGAGAAGGGGAGACTAGATGACAGTCTCAAGATTTCTTTGAGTTTGGATCAGCATACTGATATGCTGACAGAAGAAGAGAAATCAACGCAACATACTGAAGTGTTGCTAAAGGGAAAAGAGGTACAGAGGCCTTATATTTTTTATTATAATGATTGTCTTATAATTGAAGATGTTGTTGCAGACGCTGGAACATATTTGACACAGGTGGATAGCCAAATGGAAGAAGAAGAGAAAGAACATCTATTGAAGGATGTTAAGGATAGATTGCTGAAGAAGGATGACAAAATAGTTGACAGATGCAGAAAACAGAGGCAAGAAATTATTCTAAAAGACGATGTAGCAGTAGCAGAAAATGTGCAAAACAGCAGTAAGGGTGAAAAGGAAGCGATCAAAACAAGTGAAGAACAAGTAAGAATGAGAGTTCAACAATCAAGAGATGGAAACAATCAGCAGACAGAGGACATACTGGATAGAGAAATTGAGTTGATAAGGAGGTTAATGATAAAAACATCCCAGAGAAAGACGGAAATAAGAAAGAAAAGGAGAGACAACAAGAGAAAGACTGTAGCAGACTTGGAAGGCAGAGCAAGTGGAGCACTACAACACAAAATATGGAAACTTGGAGGACAACAACAGATAACAACATCAGTAAAGCAATTGACAAGCAAGGAAAGATTACAAAATAAAATTTGGGATCCAGGAGGAAATAATTATCCAGACTTATGACCAGGTGGTCATGAATTTTATTACATGGGGAGTCTGATGCAGGAGCATTAGCTCCGAAAAACACCTTATATTTTATCTAAGCTAGGGGGTTTCATGTTTTGAAGAAATGTAAATATTAATATTATTTTGAGTGATTAATTATATTTTAATTAATCATTTGTGAGAATTTGTAAATGTGAGAGAAATTAGTTTCTAGATTATTTAGAATTAATGATGGAGCCTAAGTTGGAATTAGTTTCTAAGTCTTAGGGATAAGAATCTATCTTTTAGGGATGTTGAGATATAATAGGATTTTTTGAGATATTAAGGGGATTGAGCATTTAATTAGATCATTTTAAAAATTGTATAAATTCAGCAAAGCCTCAAAGGCATGAGGAGAGATTGTGAGTGAGTGTGAGAAGTGAGCGAGGGTTCTCCTTGGAAGCCTTCGGGCAGTTTATAGAGGGCCATCAATTTCGAATACCTGGCCAAGACGAGAGTTGTAAGTAATTTTGTGTGTTTCAGATTGTATATATTGGTTGTTTGGGATTATACATTTGTTTCTTGTAAATTTCTGAAACTACGAGTTGATTAATGTGCACTTGTATTGGATACGTTTATGAATTCAAACAAAACAATTGAATGAATTGTACTTTTTAAGCACTGGCAGATCGATTCGAATAATCGATGTGGATATTGTCAAACTATAATGCAAAATTGTTTGAGTATAAGAGGGCGTTGAATCGAGCCTGAATCAAGGGCGTTAAAACTCTGCATAAAAGGAGTATTTTAATATATTTTGAATCTGCAGATTTGTGTGAACTCCATAGGTAAAATTCTGTCAAGTTTGAGTAATTCTGAGTGTGTTCAACAGCAAGTAATGAAGGAATCGCAGGATAAACCTCCATTTTCCGGAGTGATATAATTGAAAGCAATTGTTTTATTGTTAAATGGTCCTGTCCAGAACGAATTGGAGATTACGTTCTCTGCGTAGAAGTGAAGTTTGAATTTTATTGGTACTGTATGACTGGTATGTATGGAAGGGCGCAGATTCCAAGTAAATGTTGAAAAGAGGTTAAATGAATTGAATGCAGTCAAAACTAATATCGATTTCATGTTAAATCAAATGGAAATTACAATTGTTGAAAAATGCAGAGGGATGATCAGCGTGAGGAGGCTGAATCATAAGCAGTATTTTATATCGACCTTTGGGGAGTCAATTTCCAGCATGGGTAATTTATTATTGGCGCAGTTCAATTAAAAACAAAGAAATTTGTTTAAATATCATTGCAGAGTAATAGTGTTGGGTGCGGCATATATGAGAAGCTACAGCGTGGAGTTAAACTGAAGGTATGAGCCAACATCGTTTACTAAATTAAATGAATACGTTGAAGATGTATGAGGCTGTGTTAATTGAAGACTGATGCAGAAGTTATTGACATCAATGTTATGAGGGCGTTGTAGCTGACAACGAATGGATCGATTTAAAAGGTGGAACAACATAGTGCTGTAATTACTATGCATTCAGACATTTCAGAAGTTCAAAACTTTTGGAGTCAAACATATATCAAATATCTGTTTGGTATCGTGGATGTGCTAGAAGACGCGATCCAGAAAATGAAGGTGTGGATCAGAAATTGAAGGAGTAAGGTATGAAGACGCGATCCAGAGAGTAGGACGGAGGTATGATAGTGTTTGTGTGAAATTATAATGCATGAGATCGATATATGGTGATTGTCAGATTCAAGTTTAATACAGGAGCGCATTTGTTTATGGAATTTGTATTTGGGAATCCGACATTAAAAACTATATGTGAGTGTTGGAAACAACGACTAAGGTTAAATCAAAGTCGACTTTTGAATAGAAGTACATTGACCTGTTACAACAGTAAATCCAAAGTATCAATGAAATATGAACACTGATATATCGACTGCAGAAGGGAAAGTATCCTGGAAGAGAGAGCGTTGGGAAAAGAGAAGTTGCATTTGAGTTTGCATAGGCACTCATGGTATGCACAATTGTATTTACTGTAGTCAGATCTATCACAATATGAGAAATTCAAAGATTGAAGGAATGTAATTTTATGTGGACCAAATGTTATTTTGAGTGATAATGTTTGCGAGAATAAGGGAATAAAGATAAGGCACACATAATAATGGAGCGAGAGTGATTTTTTAAATCCTTTGGGTTTGGGGCAAATTATAAAGATTAAGTTGAATATTTATGGAATTTGCCAGCTATTGAGGATTTTATTGGGGGAATAGTTGAGATGCATTCTTGTATGCATGATTACTGAAGATCCTGAGCATTGTAGGCCCTGCCTGTGTCACTCTTCCTCTTCTTCATGGAGGATAAGCTCGCCTCACTCTTCTTTAGAATAGGCTAGATACTAGTTTTCTACATGCAGTCCAAAAACCACCATGGGTCATTCTTATTGGAGATTAAAGGTTGTGGGCCCTTTTTTATAATGGATTCTTAGCACTTCTCTTCAGGAGGGTCATGCAACTTCAAGTGTATGGATGAGGACCTCTTATTTTTGGGAGGATTAGCTTCTTGCTTTGTGGAAGCGTATGCAGTGACCTTATGAGGGGTTGACTCTTTTAATGGCTTATTCTCTTTACTAGCAGGACTGGGAGGGGTCTGTTCTCTTGATATTGACCCTTCATTTTTTTCTTACCCTCATGGTCTCTTTCTAAAGGACCTGAGGTCATACTTCTTGTGGAGTTAAGCATGCATGAAATCCACGAATTGCCTACAATAATTGTCAATATCTTGATCCCCTGGAGGGATTTCCTTCTCTTCTTGCTCCTCTTGCAGGATGAGTTCATCCTCCACATCATCATATTAAGTGAGGAATTGATTCTCTTTACTGTCTATGATTTCCTTGGCTTGTTCCTCCAACTCCCCTTCCAATTATAGAATATTTTGGATGTGATCTTGTTATTCCTTCCTTTCCCGCTACAACAACTGTAGAGGGGGCTTCCGATACTAGGGATTAAACCCATGGTTAGAAATCGTTTGGTTAGGATGAGGAGGGGAATTTTTTTTCTCCAACTCAAGCTTAACCAAATTATTTGAGAGGTTCTTGATTAGTTATTCATTTCTTCAATTCTATACCCTTGAGATTCCCTCTCCTGATTTGAAGTAGAAGCATCCTCCTTGTTCCTTTTTTCTGACTTCATGTTATGTCTTACCCGTAAATTTATGAGTAAAAGAAAAGTTTTCTTCTACCTCCAATGCTTCAGTCTGGATATGATACAGAGAAGGTAGGCTCTACGATGAAATTAGTCCCATAGAAGGTAGGCTCTACATGAAATTACAACACTTTTAAAAGCAGGAAAGAAGGTGTGTGTCTGAAATTAGTGGGGTATATTCTATGGTAGCAATGATATTGAATTGATTAATACAGAATGAACTATTGGAAACTATTCCTTGTATTCCAATTTTTGAATAAATTACCTACCACATAATATCTAAAATGGACAAAAGTGATGGAAAAAATCGCAGAAAATCAACTTAGTTTGTCATATCACCTAAAAAACTAAAAACACCACTTAGAAAGCACTTGCTTATAATTAATAAAATTAATAAAAACATAATAAAGTTTTTTAAACATTATAAAAGGGGTAAAATCAACCTAATATAAGTGAATATGATAAGTTTTACCACTTCATTTTCACTTTTACTCCAAATTTGTACATTTTGGGACTAAAATATTCTCAAACTTTGAAAAAGGATTTTCAGAGCTATAACCATTGGGGTTTTCTTTCATTAGGACCAAGTGAATCTACATTCTGTTGTCTTCCATTTTAATGTCCATTTAAATTTTGATTTCTATCATAAAATTGAGTTAAAAGTTATTTATAGAACTTAGGGTGCACATATGAACTCTCCTAGGGAATTTCAACATTATGAACCCCGTACTTCTACAACTCTGCAGGAACATCAGGGGGCTCAATGGCACCACCAAAAGAAGGATCCTGAAAAAGTGCTTATTCTCGCTACACCCAGACATCATACTTCTTCAAGAATCCAAATGCTCTCCCAAAGGCACAGAGACGCTCAAACAACTCGTTTCCCTCTAAGAAATTTAACCATTTCTCCAAAACATGTGCATCTATTTGGCCTTAAAATATGGGGATAGCAAAGTTAACATGTACCTTGAATGGTGTCACACCTCCAAAATTTCCATTGGTTGAAGGTGCCTCATATATTGTTGGAAGTCGTTAAATGATGTGGGAAAATTGTCCATCATCTCATTTATTTGTCACACGAGTGCTTCCTGGAGAAAAAACTTGATAGGATCTCCTTCTCTGTCGTCGAGCTCTTTTCTTCCACAATGGGAGGCCACTTGGTTTGGAAAATATGATTATTCCCAAGTGAAGTTAGCTCGAGACCCAACTCTTTGTACCCTAAACTTGTCGAAGACATGCATCGATAAATAACAAGGAATATATTTCTATTATACCAATGATCCACGTTGTATAATCAATGAAATGAAAGGAATGAAACACACACATAGAAATATAACACATTGTATCATCTCATTCATTTGTCACACAAGTGCTTCCTGGAGCAAAAACTTGATAGGATCTCCTTCTTTGTCGTTGAGCTCTTTTCTTCCACAATGGGAGGCCACTTGGTTTGGAAAATTTGATTATTCCCAAGTGAAGTTAGCTCGAGACCCAACTCTTTGTACCCTAAACTTGTCGAGGGCATGCATCGATAAATAACAAGGAATATATTTCTCTTATACCAATGATCCACGTTGTATAATCAATGAAATGAAAGGAATGAAACACACACATAGAAATATAACACGTTGTATCATCTCATTCATTTGTCACACAAGTGCTTCCTGGAGAAAAAACTTGATAGGATCTCCTTCTCTGTTGTCGAGATCTTTTCTTCCACAATGGGAGGCCACTTGGTTTGGAAAATTTGATTATTCCCAAGTGAAGTTAGCTCGAGACCCAACTCTTTGTATCCTAAACTTGTCGAGGACATGCATCGATAAATAACAAGGAATATATTTCTCTTATACCAATGATCCACATTGTATAATCAATGAAATGAAAGGAATGAAACACACACATAGAAATATAACACGTTGTATCATCTCATTCATTTGTCACACAAGTGCTTCTTGGAGCAAAAACTTGATAGGATCTCCTTCTCTGTCATCGAGCTTTTTTCTTCCACAATGGGAGGCCACTTGGTTTGGAAAATTTGATTATTCCCAAGTGAAGTTAGCTTGAGACCCAACTCTTTGTACCCTAAACTTGTCAAGGACATGCATCAATAAATAACAAGGAATATATTTCTCTTATACCAATGATCCACGTTGTATAATCAATGAAATGAAAGGAATGAAACACACACATAGAAATATAACAGAAATCACAGTGATATGGTGAAAATATAACTTCTATTAATAAATAAAATGGCACAAACTGGTTAGAATGGTGGTATCTATCTCTAAACATAGAGAGATGGCAGTTATGCGCATTCACAATTGATATTAAAAGAGGCTAAAGGAATGGAATTTTAACATAAATAAAGAACCTTATAGGTCTAAAACCCTAATCCCAAAAGATGAAACAACAAAAGGTTTGTGGATATTGAGGTGGTTAGTTGATACATCAACTTCCTGAGCACGTTGTATAATCAATGAAATGAAAGGAATGAAACACACACATAGAAATATAACAGAAAGCACGGTGATATGGTGAAAATATAACTTCTATTAATAAATAAAATGGCACAAACTGGTTAGAATGGTGGTATCTATCTCTAAACATAGAGAGATGGCAGTTATGTGCATTCACAATTGATATTAAAAGAGGCTAAAGGAATGGAATTTTAACATAAATAAAGAAACGTATAGGTGTAAAACCCTAATCCCAAAAGATGAAACAACAAAAGTTTTGTGGATATTAAGGTGGTTAGTTGGTACATCAACTTCTTGAGCACGTTGTATAATCAATGAAATGAAAGGAATGAAACACGCACATAGAAATATAACAGAAAGCACAATGATATGGTGAAAATATAACTTCTATTAATAAATAAAATGGCACAAACTGGTTAGAATGGTGGTATCTATCTCTAAACATAGAGAGATGGCAGTTATGTGCATTCACAATTGATATTAAAAGAGGCTAAAGGAATGGCATTTTAACATAAATAAAGATCCTTATAGGTCTAAAACCCTAATCCCAAAAGATGAAACAACAAAAGGTTTGTGGATATTGAGGTGGTTAGTTGGTACATCAACTTCCTTAGGGTACAAATTTTGCATACAATATTTGTTTAGGGTGCATAGTAGCTCGGTAGAAAGAACTATTAAAGGAATACAAATTTTGACCAGGAATAGGGCATGTTATGGCAACTCTTGGCCTCTCAAATTGCCAAAAAACATCATTTAGGACCTCGAAAAGGCCCCGTGATTTTGGGACCCATAAATTATAGAAAAAATGCCAAGAAAATATATAACCATTGAGACAATGGAAGAGGTGGGTGGCAACTGATATCCACCTAGTTCACCATTGTCTATAACGAGATTTTACTTTGTTACCTATGTTAAAGTTTAATGGAAATTTTCATTTTAAGTTTGCACTAGACATGTAGAAAATGTATTTGAAGCATTATATGAATTTGAAACTCGATCCTTATAATGTTCACAAACATACTCTTTGCTTGTTCCTTAGGTTTAATGCCTCACTTTGGCTTCTTCCTTCAAATTTATTATAACTTAATATATTTAATTCATATTGCATTGAGAGATGCATTTTATAGTTTATATATGAGAGAGATGTAATGTGATGATGGTTTAAAATTAACAAGTTATTATATATTTAAGGTTTAAGCTACCTTGTCATTTTTCAACTCTCGTCCGAGAGTTTTGTTCTTATAAACCCTAAATTCTCCATTTGCGCGGCATTCTGCCTGTCGTTTTCGCGAATTTGTGCACTATAACTGTCGAATTACCCAAAATTCTCCATTCGTGCGGCATTATGCCTGTCATTTTCACGAATTTTTGCACTGTAGCTGTCAAATTCTTGGACTGTAGCTGTCCTTTTCGCGAATTCTTGGACTGTAGCTGTCGTTTTCGTGAATTCTTGGACTGTAGCTATCGTTTTGAAGAGCTATTTTCTTTGTCGCCGGGATCCAAGTAAATTTGGTGCTACTCTTTCAACAATCATATGTCCACGAAAACCAATTAGTGTACAATTGTGACTCAAAACTATACTTGCAAATTTTCATGGTTCAAACAACATCAAAATATTGGCTACACCCAACTAAAAATAGAATGCAATAGACCCAAACTGACAAATTCATTGTTGGCAGCAAGGAGAAACAAATCAAAAAAAGAAATTCCTCGTAACATATTTGCTTATGGTATTTTTGTTGTAGGACACCTTCATATTTTCGACCTACTGTAAACAATAGATGATTTCACCCTTCATATGAAAAGTGTTCTTGAACTAGGCCAAATTATTTTGACTTCAAGGCTACTCTTTCACCATAATCTAGCTCGGATACCAAGTAATCTCAGGAGATTAAACAAGTCGGTTTTATTTTCTTTTGTCTTTGTTACAACTTTTGAGTTGAAGTAGTGAAGCCCCAGTCATGGTATATCTTTGTGATACAGTGGGAATTGTGAGAGAGATTTGCTAGCTGTTTTTCCTGTTACCTTGGAGACCTTATTGCATGAAATCTATCACTTTAATCATTAGGAAAGGCATTGTACTCAAAAGTAGAATCTAATCTAATGTCATGTGTCAAAAGATAAGTCACAGAATTGAAGTATAATCACACTGCAATGATGAATATAAGGTTTGGAAAAATAAATCAGCTATAAATCTGAAGCTTGGTGCTTGAAGTATGAGTCATCTTCTTGCAACCCTCATGAAGTTCAATAAAATGGTGCCATGTGGTGCCATGTACTCATAAGCATATTCCTTGTACTTATTCAAATGGTTTCAATGGTGTGCTGAGTGCAACTAGTAGTGGTGGAGGAAGGTGGAATAAAACCAACAATACTCTCTTGTTTGTGGAATTGAAAGTGAAGTTGTGGGATGCTTTTCATGAATGGGAGAAACATGTCTAAAGTGTTCCATAACAATTATAAAGTTAGAGGAGGAACCTTGAAAATTATGGCTACATTTCTATATAATCTCTCTTCTTGTTACGTTGTCCACCTTATCGTCGTTTGCATATCTCACAGTTAAGATCTTATGAAGATATCCCTTCATTCCTAAGTCACCTGATATGAGGATACGGGGATACGGGGATACCGGGATTCGAAGTATCGAATACAGGTACGGTGACCCCGGAATAGGATACTTCTGGGATACGTTATGTTATATATTATTTTATTAAAAATATATATATTTTTTAAAATATATATATATATATATATATATATTAATATATTAAAAATTAGATATTTTTTGCACAAATTCATACAAAATTCATTGATTCAAACATAGATATTAGATACTCATGAGTCATACATCATCATTGATACTATAATACAAATTACAATGATACATTGATGCACCATACATGATACAATCGTCAAATTTACTCAGAAAGACAAGATTGAAGATAGTAAGATACTGTAGTTTTTTGATTAAGTCATCAGAATCAAAATGTGTTACATTATACATAAGAACACTGCCAATGGAAAATAGAAATAGAAAATACAAAAGCAACTACAGTCTACAAGTGTTGTGTAACCAGCTCCAAAAATAGAAGAAAAGAGATATCAACGCCTTAGAAATAAGCCACTTCGAGGGGGAAACCTCCAATACATTACATAAAATGAACAATTCTTGGATGATACAATTTACAAAACCTCCTTTCTATATATAGGAGTCCATGGGGCTATAATGTAATCCTAGTGGGCCACAATGTAATCCTAGCCGACCTAACAATAATAATTTAAGGGCAAAATAATAGCAAAATGGGGGTTACAAGGGTACAATAATAACAATAAGGGGGGCTACACTAACATACTAAGGGGCTACACTATTAATATAGGGACTTAACATGCCCCTCTCCTTCAACAAGTGTTGTCCTCAACGCTTGATTATTTCTTGATGCTTCTGTATAAAATTCTCATCCTCCCATGTGAAATATTCTACAGGAAAGTTCTTCCACTTGCTGAGATACTCTGAAATTGATCCTACTTGTTGAGTATTTGTTTCTATGACTGCTTCATAACTTCTTTCGATATGATGTTGATCTTCCTGTTGTTTCATTATATTCTGAACCAAAGTTGGGTTATCCTTTGAGAGTTCGAGAACTTGTTGTTGATGCTCGCTGTGATCTTCCACTAATTTATCATCCATATTAGCTATTATTTTATCCTTCAAACCATCCAAATTAGCCTCCATTTCTGCTTTTAAACCATCTATTTCATCTTTGGTTTCTCTTCATAAGATCGAAATTTGTTGCACTTGGTACCGTAATTTTGATATCTCATATTGCAATTCTTCCTCCTCATGCGTCATAGTATAGCTTTCTGAGGGCTTAATGTGTATGGAATTATTTTTTGGAGGCATAATAGAACCCATTACTGACAAAAATTCTCCAATATGCCCTTGGAATCAATTCAACTTGATTCTTCAAACAAGACTTATGCAATTCGGAAAAAAACAATACACACCTTTTTCTTGCTTTGAGGAGCTCGATATTGAAATTGAATTATCTATGTAATTGAAAATCTTCAATATTTGAAATTCGGTCCTGTAGTAGCCCTCTGAACCTTCTTTCAAATTCCACAGGTCTGATCTAATTTGGATTCCCCAAGACAAAGTTGTGTCCAATCTCCCACAATGACCTAATTTTGGACTAGTTCAGTAGAGCAAACTTGTAGGACTTTCCACGTGTCACTGTTTCGTCTTTTGTCTCTGAAATTGATAGCCAAGAAACTAAAGTCCGTGTAATTGTGACCAATTTTTACGGCACTCAAATCCACTGCACAGAGAGAGAGTTATTGAAATTTTCCCACGATCACCTCTTTGAGATGAAATTCAGGAGCCTGAAAAAGCACTACCTTCCACAGATAATATCTCCAAAAATATTGTGAACCAAGCTCTGAAATTTTTTGATGACTTTCCTCAGGATTTCAGCTTCGCACCATACAAATTTCAGATTCTGAACCTTCATGGAACAAAATTTATAGCGAAAATTCCACGATGACCTATTTATGGGCTTGAAATAATACCTAACTTCCACAGATGATATCTCCGAAAATATTGCGAACCAAGCTTTGAAATTTTTATGCAATCGTCCTTAAGATTTCAGCTTCGCACCATAAAAATTTCAGCTTTTGAAACTTCTTAGAAAAAAATTTATAGCGAAAATTCCACGATGACCTGTTTGGAGCAGCGAAACCCTAGAATCCAAAGCTCTGATACCAAATGTTGTGTAACCAGCTCCAAAAATAGAAGAAAAGAGATATCAACGCCTTAGAAATAAGCCACTTCGAGGGGGCAACCTCCAATACATTACATAAAATGAAAAATTCTTGGATGATACAATTTACAAAACCTCCTTTCTATATATAGGAGTCCATGGGGCCATAATGTAATCCTAGTGGGCCACAATGTAATCCTAGCCGACCTAACAATAATAATTTAAGGGCACAATAATAACAAAATGGGGGTTACAAGGGTCCAATAATAACAATAAGGGGGGCTACACTAACAACTAAGGGGCTACACTATTAATATAGGGACTTAACAACAAGACTACAAGCCTGAAGCCTCAATGAGTCAGAGTCATCAATCCTCATAATCAGCATCATTGTCCTCATCCTGATCATCATGCTCACCACTGCTCTCCTCTGCCTCTGATGCATCCTCCTCCTCTATCATCTCTGCATCTGCTGGTGTGGAGGATGACCCCTCTAATCCATCATCAAATGTGACAGGCTCTAGCACTGGCGCATTGAGATCCAAGTTGGCCAATGCCAACTCAACACTGCTGTCCAGACCCATATCATCATGAAAGACATCCCACATCTTTGTCTTTCCCTTCAACCAATCCTCCCTATGCCTGTAGATGAGACAAAGGTTGGTGTGCACATACACCATTGTCTCTGCCCTGGACTGCTCAAGCCTGCTCTTCTTCACACTATACAAATCCCCATATGTGCTCCAATTCCTCTCGCAACAAGAGGATGAAGTCACCTGAGAGAGGAGCCTCATGGCTAACTGCTGTAGAGGAGGGCTTGTTGCCCCATGAGTTGCCCACCAAGAATGGGGCTTCTTAGCCCCCCTGTCTCGAATCAAATCATAGCCTCCAAATCGCCCCCTGCCAGTGGAAAAATCTGCAAAGGCATCCTCCACCTCATCAAGGGATGCCCTATCCTGAAAAATCCTCCTCAATGCATCTTTCCTCCCCTGTGAAATTTTAGCATCCATGTGAGGAGGGAATCTGTGGGAAGGTCCACCATTCAACAACTCATGGCTATAGTATTTTGGGTTCAAGGAGTGAGCCAAACAATGTAAAGGTGTGCAATTCTTGTCCCATCTGCTGACAAGAATATCCTTTATGATGGTGAAGAAGGCCTCAGGTGATGTCTCATACTCTGGGCACTCACTCTGTAAAATAATGGTCCTCACAGACTCAATCATGGAATCCCATCCCTCATAAACCTCTCCTAGGATGGGTTGGTCCGTATCTACAAATCTGAGCAAGGAAATGATAGGCTCCATGATCTAAATAATTAAATCTACCTTCTCCCACCATATATCATCCAACACTATGTCCTTCACCTTCTTAGACGCTGCTTGATCCGTCTTTCTCCAAAAAGACCAAAATTCTGAAATAACCATAGACCCAAGAGTGGTCTTGACCTCCCTCAACCTCTTCAACATGATGAATGAAGAGGCAAACCGTGTATCTGCAATCTTCAACAATGATAGATTGTTTTACTCCTTGTAGATAGTGAGGGCATTTGTATGGTTTGTTACAAAGTTGCGGATATGTCGTGCATCCTCAATAGTGGCTCCAATCCAAAGCACATCAGAAGCAATAGATTTCAGTTCCAAGTTCAATGAATGGACAATGCAAGGTGTCCAAAATACTTGTGTATATTTTGCTTCCACAATCATGCCAGTAGCCTTGCAAACAGGTGCATTATCTGTAATGATTTGCACACAACAATCCACACCTACACTTTCAATAACTTTGAGAAATAACTCACCCATATATTGTGCATCCTTGTACTCTCCAAGTGCATCCACTGCTTTCAAGAAAACTGCACCATTCGTGGATGACACCATGAAGTTAATCAGTGGGTGGCATGCTGGATCTGTCCATCCATCAGAAACAATGCTAACCCCAGATGTTGGCCATGCTGATTTAATAGGCTCAAGAATTTTGTCTACCTCTTTCTTTGCCTTTGTCAACAATGTGGTTGTGAGCTTCTCTGACCCAGGAGGCACATACCCTGATGGAGCCCCATGACAAAGAGCTCGACACATCTCAATAAATAGAGGTGACCGTGCAACATTAAAGGATATGAAGTTCTGATAGAAAAAAAATGCAATGGTGAGGTCAAGCTCTTCCCTTTTCTCTTTTTCGAAAATCTTGTCCATTGGACCAACTGTAGTTGCCTTTCTCTTTGCTAATTCTCCCCTACTAGAAGTCTCAAAAGGGAACTTGCTGCTTCTTTTCCTAAAGAATGGAAGGGGGTCATCAGTCTTGGATTTTTTTGATTTTGCTGCCACATTTGCCTCACCAATACTCTCCTCTTTCTCCAATTTCTTCCTATATGGTGATTAAATTGTTGTACAACATTTAATGCCACAACCTGGAATACCCAACAAATGAGCTTTCACACAGAAATATGTGCCATTGAAATGGCCATTGCAAAAATTGCATTTCCATGTACAATTTCCTCCTCCCTTTTTTGTTGCCCCTTCCTCTCTTGTTTCATATTTCCACAATGGGTATTTGGGGTCAAAAATTTGTTTTCCCTGCACATTTGAAGCTACTATTGCAGCCCCACTTCCAATGGATGGAATACTTGCAGACCTTGATGAAAGAGGGACAAGATGGGCATCTCCAATGGAGAAATTCTTCCCCTTTCTTTGCCCCTGTCTTGCTGCCTTTGATTGAGCCATAAATACTGTAAAAAATAAACAAAAACAACTAAATATATAAAACATATGCACATGCAAACACTAACAACAAACTAAATGCAAAATATAGAGGGACAATGCACTTACCAGATGCTCGAATCTCTTCGAAAGAACACACTTGCTCCTTGCTCACACTTTCTCCTTGCTTGCACTAGCTCTCCTTCTCACTTCAAAAATGAAACACAAATGAAATGGATGACAAAATAAGAAGGAAAAACCGCACTTTATAAAAAAAATCGTGCGATTTTTCTTGCCGCGGGCCCGGCCGTACCCGGCAGGACGGGCCACAACGTATTCGACAAGGTACGGTTAGGATACGGCGTGTCCCTTTTCGGATACGCCGTATCCCGACCGTAACCTATACGGATACGCCATATCCTTCGAATTGGGGCCGAATCCGGTATGTAGAGGTGTCCGATATGGGGATTCGGGGATTCGAGGGCATTTTAGGAGTATCCGGTTACTTAGCTTCATTCTTTGATACCTCAATTTTGTATAAATCTGGTCCAAGTGACATTTAACCTTACTTTCTTCGAGGAATGTGACTATTCTTCTCATGCAAGGAATCTTGGTAACCCAACCAGCTTATAGATCTCCCTGCCAAAACAAAGTCATTTAAAAAAAATCTGATTATAGAATGAAAATATTTAATTGATAAGTGAAGATAAAGTCTTCATCTTGATGTCTTCGATGGTGGAGAAAAGATGTGTTGGTGATTTCTCTTTGAATGATCTTCTTCAAGGGTAAGGATTAGATCTTGGTTGTAATGATGATAAAGCCTTCTTTTTTGCACTCTTCTGTACCATTCCTAGGAAAGCTTGGTTCCTAGTCTTTAGATCATATTACTTTGACTTCTTCTTTACATAAGAATATAATTACATAGTCAACATGAAGACTGATCTAGCTATACTTTTCAACATGCCTATGCGTTCACACATAGTAACTATATAGTACTTGTTATCCATTGGTTGATGACATTCAACTGTCGATTGATAATTTGTTTTTTAATTTGTTTATGAGGGGTAGGCGAGCCCTACAGAGACCCCTCCATGGCATCAGGGGAGCCCTACAGAGACGTCTCCATGAGAGGAGGATTATCAGGTATATTGGTTGTTTAGTTATGTCATGTTTTCAAGTAGGTTATATTTATTGTTCATTGTGAAAAATTGATTAATGTGAATTTTTTTTGTCTTGCACAGGTGGACGCACTCGTCCGACTCGTTCACCCAGTCAGGGAATCGAACAAGAGGCACCCCAAGGACATGTTCCCATTCGCCCTGTTGCTGGTGAGGGGCAAAGGAGAACAATGTCTCAGCTTGTGGGATTCATCCCACAATTGGATACTTCTCCAGGTAAAATCTAAATGAAAATTTATTGTTTGATGTATGTTTAATTTCAAACTTATTGTGGTACTCATGTACCCAAATTCCTAACAATTTAATGTTTTGTATAGTGGGTCATAGACACATTCATTACTTGCCAAGGGACCATGGTATGAATGAGGGTCTTATACACTGCATAGGTACACATTAGATCAATTCCTAGTTAAAATGTTCAATTTTACGTTATATTCAATGTTGAACAAGTGAATTTTTTTTCCAAATGACGTGTTTAATGTGAAAACATTATGCTCCATAGGTGCAAATGTTGGAGTTGGGGTTGGCTTTATTGCTGGTGAGGGGCAAAGGAGAACAATGTCTCAGCCTGTGGGATTCACCTCACAATTGGATACTTCTCCAAGTAAAATCTAAATGAAAATTTATTGTTTGATGTATGTTTAATTTCAAATTTATTGTGGTACTCATGTGCCCAAATTCTAACAATTTAATGTTTTGTACAGTGGGTCATAGACACGTTCATTCCTCGTCAGGGGACCATAGTATGAACGAAGAGGAAGAGATAGTTTTTCCAACAGGTATTTTCAAATTACCAAACAAGTTTTTTAAATACAAATTTTCCTTATAAATTATTTAATTTTTAATACGTGCAATAATTTAACATGTTACAGGTTGTGGTGGTCGCCCTCCTAGGGGTAGAGATCGTAGGGTTCGTGAGTTTGCTCGAAATCTGAGCTATGATCCCATTTACACCCATCCCGGTGATATTCCTGAGCAGATGCCTTGGGAAGATACCATCTCCTTACTTACTATTGATGGGATGAGGGAGCATTCCACAAGATTGCGCAATGAATTGAAAAGTTGCAATCTCTCTGCCCCTAGTCGAAATTGTCTCCAAATTGTTTTGCACAATTTGGAGAGTTTGATAGAGACTTATCGTGGGGTTGGACCATCAACCCAATTTTTTTTTGACATGATGCGTAGGAGGAGAGAATCATTGATTGGTATCCACTCCTACAATGAAGTCAAAAGTAAGGTCACTAAAGAAATGGCCTTGTCACTATTTGACTTGCGGCCTGAAGACAAAAAACGTCTGAATATTGCAAGATTCAATGATCCTATTATTGCACCCCATATTTATGAGAAGTTCCTGTCTGCATATGGGAAGTTCCCAAATAATGATGAGGTGCCGCAATATTTTGTTAGAATGTTGTTTGCTCAATTCCGAGAGCACATGGACCCTAACTATACAGATACTGGGTCCAAATTCTATGGAGCTGGAAAAGGTCGTACATATGAACGACCTGATGCTATGCGAGATGTTGGGTTTAGGCCTCCAGCACCTCGTTTAGTAGCTCGAACACCTAGGGTAGTTACACTTCCAGAGGATTTAGCCCTTATCTCCAGTGCTGCATCAAAAATGAGGGATAATATACAAGAACATATTGCAGCTTCTTTAGGAGGGGTGGAAGTCGGCTTAGGGACGAGCCAACCTTCATCTAGTGCAGGAGAGTGTCCATTTGTGAGTGTCCCAGATGATGTGCTGAGGGAGATGGAGTGAGATGAGCTTATTAAGTATGCAGCCTCATGTAGAGACCACTATGAGCAATCCAGGACAATACAAATGCACACCATGGGTGAGGTATGTACAAATAGGTTTTGATCTAACATGTTTTTTTGGTGTATATATACATTTAATCTCAAAAAACCGACGCCAATATATTTATTTAACTTATGCAGTTTACAAAATTCCTCGAACAACATTGCCTTTCCCCTCGTTCTCATTATGTAGATCGTGGACACAATCATGTACAGGTGCCACAGCAATTACTCATTACTATCTATCTATATTTTTGTATGTCAAATCGAAATTGAATTTATGTCACAAATTTATTGGTACGAGTCTTAACATTATGGAATTTACAGGTTAGTGCTACACATGAAGGGCTTCCTGAAGAGATTATTCCTTCTAAGGTTCCAGTCGTGACACAGGTATTGATACTTTTCGTTAAGCATATTTATAGTGTTTATTATATTTCTTTTCGTAAACTTGACTGTTAACTTTGGTTTCTACTTTTCAGGGTACAGAGGATATTGACATGATGCAGACTGAGCCTCAAGGAGATCTTGTAGTCTCTGGGTCCGAGACTCTACATTAAACCATGGTAACCTCTTACCCTTTCTTCGTTGCTATGGTATTCAAAAAATATCTGAGAGTGTACGAGGAGATTCACCTGCCTTTTTTGTAGAATTTGTATCCTAGTTTTTGTATCTTTTCTTATTCAATCAAGAAATTTTTCCCAATTGCCTATGAATTTATGGATAACTTTATTCAGTTATCAAGATCAATGTTCAAGGTTTATAGTCAACTTTGTTTCTTTGATTATATTTGAATACAATGCAAGACAGTGACTGATTTCAAATAATTGCTATTTTTATATTTCCCGTATTGGTTTATCATCAAGATTGAGTAAGGTATTTACTTTTAGATGCTTTGGAAATTTATTACCAACCTATTTAGTATTAAGGAGTGTCTTGCTCTGAATTCAAGGTTATCCAATCTTTATAGTTTACATATGAACCATAGGGATTCATGTGACGATTTTCCAATATGTATTCTTGTGTGCTATTGAATTCATTTGAATAATGTCCATGGATTTTTTGTCCTATTAATAAAAATTAATGACTACCACATTCACTAGAATTTCTGATATTTTAATGTATTCTTTGAGTTCCAAGGATTTCCATCCCATTCCCATTGATACCTAAGACATCCTATTTTAATTTTTTATATATCATCCATATAATTAGGCCGATAGGCCTTCTCTTATGAAAGAGATCATTCTTTTGATCGTCAACACTTTTTATGTGAACAAGACACCTGTTCCTGGTTTAAAAAAATGAGACCTGTTTTTTATCTCTTTGACATCTGTCTGCACCATTTTTTACACTTGTTCTTGGTTTACTCCATACTAGCTGTCCCATGTCCACTTGTCATTCTCCTTCGTTGGGTCCGTCCTTGGAAATTAAGGCAGTAGGTGAGCCTGGCGGGAACGGATTCTTGCTAAAAACCCTTACAATCACACCTAAACTCATTTTCTTGCTTTCTTTGGCTCTGTCCAGGCTCAGCCCTCCGCTGCTCTGCAATTTTTATGCCACCATGAATCTTTTGTGAGGCTGGCTTGTCTATCACCGGTTTCTACATGGAAATTTACGGGCATTCTGTCATCTTGACGTCATCGAGAGGCCTTGAGCAACCTCTGCGTTTACCCAGCGAGGTTGGCTCGTCTGTCACTGATTTATACACAGACATTTACGGGCATTCTATCATCTTGACGTCATCGATAGGCCTTGAGCAACCTTTGCGTTTACCCAGCTAACACAGGTAATCAGACTTCACAAATAGATTGTTGTGTCAACTCTTTTCGATGTTCTTCTCTGATTTTTGCACCGTGTCTGCCTTATTGCATTTTCCTTGGGTTTTTTGTCACGGTTTTCTTAACGCATACCCCTTCTCTGTCTTTCACACCGTTCAGGTTGTATTTGATATTGTTTTCTTGGGAAGAGTTTAGTGGCTTCTCTATTAAACCCTTCACAGGAACAAATGGAAGTTTTCCTTCAGAATGCACAGGTTATCCAACGAGCGTCCTCGTATCCATGTTTTTACAGGTTAATTCTTTCTCGGTTTCGTAGTACTATTTCCACAGAGAAGTTTTGTTGTTTTAAGACTCGAAATACCAATCATTTGTGTCTAATCTGCTCTACCGTCTTTTCCCAGCTCCCGGGTCCTCAATGTCAATCCCCGTCTTCATTTATAGGTTTAATTTGTTAGTTTTACCAAATACTATTATGCCCCGAACTTGTTATTTTTTTGAATTGTGTGTTTCAGGTAACTACGTTTTCACAGTTATCTTGGCGCACTTCCTCATCTCGTTCTTGAGCCTAGTAGTAACCCTTTTTACTTTTCCGCGCACAGGTACCATGCACTCTGCAAGTTGATTTAAATATTTGTTTTGAAGCCTTGCAGGCCTGGTTATAAAACATAATCATATGATTATATCAATTATTTCATGAAAGAATCCTTACGGGCTCGGTTATTTTACTGATGCATAATGTTAAGGACTCTAGTCTTGAATCTCGCTTGATATTGAATGATTCTAGGGTTTTATAAGTTCTGTGAGGTTATCACACTCATACTTAAGATCTCTAATCCAGCTTAGTAATCTTGCATTTTTTCTTGGCTTAGAGCAGTTCTTGCTCATAATTCTATTTTCATTTTAATGTAAACAAGCATTTTCTCCAGCATGAGGTTATATTGTCGAACTACAAGCGTTTTTTGTGCATAGTGCTTATTTCCATATTCTCGGTTTGTAGTTTGGTAACATAGTCTTGTTTGGTATTTCCTGCACAGAACTACAACTATGTAATTTTAACTTATATCTATTCTTTTTGGTTGAATGAGATGATACTATGTTTAAATGCTCATTCTGTATCAAAAATTTTTGCATGCAACAATTCTACTTATCTTTCTTCGGTAATAAGTTATTTGTTGCTTCCATGTTTGATATATGCTTCCATTTTTTATATACTGCATTTTGTACAAAGTTTGTTAGATTCGTTTATAGTGATAATGCCATGTTCAATAGGCCACTGAATGGTTTTCATTCGAGTTGTTATTCTCTTGTCAAATTTTTCCATAGTAGATCACCGAACCATCTTTAATTATTGAGTTACCTTCTGTAATTCTTTTTAATGACATGAGCGAACTGCTTTTCCAATAGTTCCTTTACCAATTTTTTTTGGTATTTATATCAGAATTACAGAATTTATTTTTTTCTCTATGATTGATCAGAATTAGAGAATTGTTATTTTTTTTTATAACCATTTTAAAAAGAAAATACAGTAAGTTTAAAATAGGTTTAGTTCTTTGTAATTGATAGTCTCATAGGCTCACCAGTTTTCAGATTTCTTTAACCCTAGTAAAAACACATTTAAATCCAGTGGAATGCATAATTTGAATTGAAAAATAAAGCTTAGTGTTGAGATCATATTCAATAGTATTAATCTATACTTTCTATTAATTCAAGACAATTAAGTATTTTATTTACGTCAACATACTACGCAATTGGTCAAAGGTTTAGTCATATTGTAATGCTCTAAAGAACTGGCTTTGCATGGGTTTGGATGTACCTAATTATGACATTTGAGTAATTAGCTTGTATTATCTCATGTATTTTAGTGTTAATTGGCTTGATAAGTTACTGTTATAAGCGCTCTAGGGAGAATTCTCTGATTTGTTTGTATTTTTATCTTTTTTGTAGGTGACTGCAGCTCTCGCACAAGCTGGCCTCGAATCTTCCAACTTGATTGTAGGGATTGACTTCACAAAGAGCAATGAGTGGACAGGTAAGTTGTATTACCCATGATCCTGAATTTTGTAAAGTCATAATTTCCATGCAAGTTTAAAATTTTAAAATGGCCAATCTGCCTTTATCTAAATGTGGTTATTTGCTCAAGAAATGTTAGTGGGTTTTTGTAGTCTGCTCATATATATTGAATAAAACTTCTATCGTTTTTTTAAGTTTAAGTTAATAATTTTGCAGGCTCTTTGCTTTTCAATCCAAATTAAATCAAAGCGATCACTTCAACATTTTGTTATGGATTTTAGGTGCAAGGTCTTTTAATCGCCGAAGCTTGCACCACATTGGAGACACGCCAAACCCTTATGAGCAAGCAATTTCGATAATTGGGAGGACCTTATCTGCATTTGATGAAGACAGCTTGATCACTTGTTTTGGTTTTTGGGATGGCAAGTTTTGATCTCTATTTCAATTGAGAATCTTGTTTGAATTTGGCACAATTTATTTTTCTTATGTTGGTTAACATGAATTTGTAACATATGTAGCAATCTAGTTATTCCTAATAATGCGTTGTTGTTTCTTTCATAGCTTTGACACATGATCAAAGTGTGTTTAGTTTCTATCCAGATGATAGATTATGCAATGGATTTGAAGAAGCGTTGAGACGCTACAGGGAGATAGTCCCACATCTTCGATTGGCTGGTTAGTTAATGAAAATTTGACATTCCACCTGAAGATATGAAGATTAAATAGCCTTTAGCATTCTAAGCCTTAAGCTGGGAAAGTGTGTCTGACTGGTTTACTTGATATGTGTATATGTTGCGTATATCCTGTGTTTTCTTATACTTTTTTTGTATGTTCTTTTCTTATTTAGGGCCAACATCTGTTGCCCCAATTATTGAAGTAGAAATCTGTCTCGTCGAACAGAGTGATGGGCAGTGCCATGTTCTCTTGATAATTGCAGATGGACAGGTTGCAAATCTTCTCTATATAGATTGGTTATTAAAATGAATTTTTAGTTTGGTTGAAAGGACTGTCTTGTCTGTTGTCTGTTTGCTAAAAAAATTTAGCATTTTTTGAATTATTTATACCATATATCTTAAGAGCATGGGTGTTCTTATTGTTTTACACTGTTACAGGCGGCGTTGTTGCATCTTTTGCAGTGAGCAAAGTTTTGATCCTTATTTTTAATCTTAATGAGAGTCTTCAAGTCCTCTTAGGCACTATTTTTTTATGGTCACTAGTATTGTTTTGGTTCTAAACATAAACTTCTGTGAATTATCATTATGGCCTTCGTTGTTGTGTAAAGTTTTACATTTTCATCTTTGTTTGGATCTATACAAACTAGGAATCTTCAAATCCTCTTCGGTACAAGCTTTATGCACTATTTATAATATATATATTGAGCATGGTTGTTCATGGTGTTTTTGCATTGAGTGTGGTATTCCTTAATCATGATCACAGCCTTCCTTGATGCTGCACAGTTTGTTCTTTTTTGGATGATAACAAAATGTAGAATCTTCAAATCCTCTTGGGCACAAGCTTTCTGCACATGGTCATAATATGGCTGATAATTTTGTGTAGGTAACAATAAGTGTTGACACTGATAATGGACAACTGAGTACACAAGAACAAAATACAGTCAATGGAATAGTCGAAGCCAGGTAATCGTATTGATAAAATAGTGTGTAGTGTCATTGTTTTATTTTGAAGTTCACAATATTTAACATTGAACAATATTTAAAGCCCTTCCAGCCATGCTTTGAATTTCTAGTTGAACAAAATAAGGGGAAGTATAGTTGGTCATAAAATCACAGTGATTTGAAGCAGGGTTAAAAAAGCTTACTTTTCAAGGAAGTCTCTCAGATCTTCACTCTTGATACTGCACCTCTGAAATAATTGGATGTTCGTTAAATAGCTATGGTCTTGGTATGATTTTCCTATAATGTCATATGGCATATGCTTTAGCATGATTTTTTGCATTATGACATTTTGTCTTGCTTCAGTCATATATGTGTTTCTCATATTACTCTACATTGGTAGAGTTTCCCATATTGGCAATAATGGGTATAACCCATTCCTATATACTCTCAAATTGGTGTATGGATTTCACTGTGCAACAGCTACAATATGGTATTTCTATTACAATAGTATAAGCTTGACCTCAATTTCATCATTTGTATATGAATTATGGTACAGTACATGAATCTATGGAAGTGCATCCATCAGTTCAGATATGGCTTCTCTGCTCTATTCATATTGTCTATATTCATTCAATTTTGCATTGTATACAAAACAATAATATTCCCCTATATATGGTGTCAGGAATCCTATTCGAGAATGGTGTTGCAGTGGGGTAGCTGCAATATCCTCCATCTAAAATATCAATGATCTTGATCATTTTGGGTCATATTGATTTTCTTCACAATCACATTCCTTCAATAGTGTCAGCATTCATATATATAGTCAGAATTTGATCTTCTTAGCATCGTTCTTATCGATCCTTGTTCAGTTTCTAGAAGAATCAATTTTTTACTTTGAATAACAAGTGGTGAGCATCATTAAAGGAAGAAATTTTGTAGGTATCTGAAGACTAGACCTCCCTTGTGACAAGAATCACTACAAGAAGTCAGGTTGACCATTGGACCTTTCATTAGCATAACTCAAGGATGCAACAAAGAAAATGGTTTAAACATGAGGTACATGACTATTCAACATTAACTTGACCGATGCATGCTGAATTTGACACAACTCTTATTTAAATTTGCATGCTGAATTTGACACAACTCTTATTTAAATTTGCATGCTGAATTTGACACAACTCACTATGTCAATGGTGACTTGTTCCTCCCCTATGCAGGATGTTGCTAAAGGAGAAACTGTTATTAAGGAGAAAGAAGAAGAGTTGTATGTCTTACAAGAAAAACTTGTTAGTATGGAGAATGTGAGTTTCTTCTAAAAATGATCTGTGGATGATTTATTAAATTGGAACATTTATTTTAAGCATTGTATCATCATGCATTTATTGTATTCTGATGTGAAATAAGATTAATAGGAGAATACTTTACCTTGCTTACTATTAATCAATGCAAGCACTTTGTCCAGGATCCAGCAGCTCCAGTTCCTTGTTCTTACTTTAGTATCATGCTCTTTATTGTAATTATCTCCTGATTTCAGATACTGTTTTATTTTTTTAAATTTTTGATGGGATTCCATAATAATCTTGTTGTTATTGCAGGAGGAGATCCAAAAGCTCATTGATGATCACAAGGCCACACTAGAAGCAAGGAAAACTGAGTTTGAAGCTGATATTGAACAACGAAAATCCTTATGCAAAGAAAGAGAGGAAGCTTTAAGATTGTTTGAGTAGCTTAAGAAATTGAAAACAGAGTCAAATGTGATCAGGCTTGGCAGCTAACAATATGATACAGCTGGAAAGATTTATTGAAGGTTCCCAAATTTGTACAGATGAAGGTTTAGTGAACAAATTAGTGAGATTTAAAATTGGCTATAAGCCTAATGAGATCAAATAAGAGGAATCTGTTCGTAGCCTTGCTATTTCTGTAATTAGTGAGATTTAAAATTGGCTATACGCCTAATAAATAGTTTGTAGCCTTGCTATCTCTGTAATCTGTACTGCTAGAAAATTGGTAGAAACCAAGACTGAAAATATTTGATATATTTTGGAAATCGAGTTTCGGCAGTACAATATGGATTTCTTTTATTCAGATTGAAAAATATGTGTAGTGATGAACCTCATATTAATATTTATTATTATCCATTTTAATTTATGACAACTGTTGAGTATCGCAAATAAGGTGACTGAAATATATGTTTTTTTTTCTTGTTTATTATACATTTTCTACTGTGTTGAAATCGAGTATAATTCTTTTACAAATTTGTGCCAATATTTGAAGGCAATGTGCTTTCTTTTAGTGGTGCTAATCCATGGATGTTCACGGAAAATCTAAAGCAGGAGTTGATATGTGGATGAAAGAGACTATTAACACATGTCCTAAGTCGGCTAGAAGAAGGCAATAAAACGGGGTTGATTGGCCTGAGAACCCACAATAAAGACAAGAGGTTTATGATAGACAAATAAGCCAGTGACAGATGGGTACACAAGGGAAAAAGCTCACTTTGAAAGTGGACAAGTTCTCTAGGAAAACTTTTCCCTCCTATACCCATCTATCACTACAACTTATTTGTATGTCATAAAACTCCCGTAGCTTGCTTATCTGATGGTGGTGAGTATTATTTTATATGCCTCCACTGCTCATCTAATTTCACCTTGAATTAGCATTTGCATTACCCAAGTTGGGTCCACCCAATAAAATCCAAAGAAAATTCTGAAGTGCATGATAAGCGTATTGAAAAACACTATCATAACATGGCATTTCATCTCACATTTCCAAAATAAGAAACAACTTTCCAAATTAGGGAACATGTTTCCGGGCCATATCATATGTGTTTCCACATTTCACTGTGTTTTTGGTGATGGTACCAACCATGTACTTGTGTTTCCCACAACATAACCAAATATTTATATTGGTGCAAAGTTCAAACAGACATCAGTCTCAATTTATTGAAGCAACATGAGCCAGAATCTTCACATTTTGAGGATATTCTGTTACAACCTTGGTCTAGAAGCTAACCTATGCAAAAAAAAAGATCATGAATTTCAATATGTCCAATAAATTTTTTCCAGATGGTCACTCTTATAAAGGTGACAATATTATAAGGGGTATCTTCCTATACCTAACTAGGTGTTCATTTTATGTCTCTAGCTTTGGAGATGAGATTTTCTAAGGCTTACATTGTCCTTCATATACTAGAAAGGTGTTACCCACCATGTGCATTTCAAACACTTTAATCAATCATCATCAATTCCATCATAAATTAGTTCCATCCACTCGGGATTGCAAATCATATTTGAAAAAATGGAACCAAAATCCACCTTGCGGTCAATTCAAGAAAATACTTCAGCCATAGTAGTATTGTTGTTGATCCTACATGATTTACAAATGGACCAACAGGTCATAAAATAAGGCATCATGGCAACAATAAGGAATGGAAGCAACTAGAAATGTACAGAAGCCTGGAATAGTAGTATCCAAATTCAAGATGGAGAAAAGTCCAATTTCCTTAGTCCTCGACATTAAATTATATTCAAGATGAGCACTAGATGATGAGATGAGACTTTGAGGCTCGTAGAGCAAAATACCACACCAAATCGATTAGAACATGTAGTTGTTATAGGTTATCTTACTCATGTCAAATTTGTGATCAATGTACTGTGGTACAGGTGGGAAGTTCTTTGCTTGTTTGATTTTAATAATAGAGTTTTGGTACATGACACAATTATAGTAAATGTGTTTTCACATTCACAAATTTATGCCACATTCATTGTAATTACACAAAGTTTCCCATTTTTTTAACTACAGTGTTTAAAAAAAAAAATACAATTTATTCAAATTGAAGAAACTATTGACTCACCAGTGACATCGATATCATTATTCTCTTGGACATTTGTGGTAGTATCTTCTTGTGGTTCTGATGTTGTCCCTGCATAAAAAAAATATTAAAAATTCTAATTTGAAATTGATCTGTATACATATTTTTAATTTTAAAAATATTTTGAACTACAATGTTTAAAAAAAAAACAATTTATTCAAATTGAAGAAACTATTGACTCACCAGTGACATCAATATCAATATTCTCTTGGACATTTGTGGTAGTATCTTCTTGTCGTTCTGATGTTGTCCCTGCATAAAAAAAATATTAAAACTTCTAATTTGAAATTGACCTGCATAAATATTTTTAATTTTAAAACTATTTTGAACTACAACGTTTTTAAAAAAAAATACAAAATTCAAATTGAAGAAACTAAATTGACTCACCAGTGACATCAATATCAATTATATTCTCGTTGACAAGTTCCTCAACATTTCTTATTTCCTCGTCATTGTCATGTACCTCTACATCTATTTCACGATGCTCTACCTCCACATTTCTTTCATGCCTTAATCTTTCCCTTTCCTCTCGCCTTTTTTTTTGTAATCTCTCATTTTTATCCTTTAAATCTTTTCTTTTTTGATCGTACCTTGATATGCAATTCCTTTGGTTTCCCATGTTCACAAAATTGGAAACCTAAAATCCAATTCTATTTGGACCAAATACCTAACAAAACATAAAGAGTTCAGACTAAGTACTTCATGCTTTCATAGATTGCAAGATTGCAAAAATAATCCATGTCTTCATAGAGACATTATGCAAAAATATTTCATGCATGCACCCAAAAACATTTCAAAAAAAAAAATTTCACCCACAAAAACTTTCAAAAAATATTTCCCACCCAAAAAATTTGAAATTTTTTTTTTTGCCAAAAAAAATTTTGTACACAGAAAATAGATTGGAGCACCCTAACTAGATTGACAGTCACCCCTAAAAGCCAGGCTCAAGAGGGAGAGCTAATTAGAAGAAGGTTGGTAAGATATATCAACCTTTGGTCATTTCCCCTGGCCAAATAACCCCATCGGCTAGCACCTATAGCCTCAGATTCCATCGGATGATTAGGTCATCAGGACATTGGCCAAAGCCCAATAAAGCATTGAAACAAAAACCCTCCAAAAAACAACAATCCTAACACATGTGGAAATCCAAAAACATTGTTTACATGGATGTCAGGTGGCAATGACATGGGTAAAGTCGTGATGACATGGCCGAAGAAGCTCACATGGTAGCTTGAGGGGCTCACACATTACAGGTGATTTGAGCACTTTTGATAGGCCAAATAAATAGCTAGTGACGCATGGAAATCAGATGAGTAGGTGGGCATGTGACAAGTTCTTAGTGGTAGTAGTAAACGAGATGTCAAAACCTATGGTAGGTGATGTGTAAGTAGAATTATTTCAAAATTGTTGTCGTGGGACTTGAATTTTGACATTTTCGTTTGGAATTTTATGTTGAAATGACCTATGACCTCTGAGAACTGATAAGAGTTGTTTAAATACGATTGTCATAGCCCCCAACCATGGAGGTCTTAGTAATAACCAACTAGGGATTTATCCTCTTGGAAATGTAGTCTCGAGACATTAACCTTGGACTCTTGCACATCAATGTGGAGACTCGCCTAAACTATGAACTTCAATATCTTCCATGTGAAGGGTATGGTTACGATGACAGGGCACAAGGTGTTGAGTGTTAAGTTCGTAGGGACTAGTCCCATTGGACCATCAACCAATGAGCCACAATAACTCAAGAAGATAACTAGTGGAATCCATGATACCTGAGATTCAATAAGAGTTGTTACGACCATGGTTCTCGCCCCAAGTCACAAGAAACTACACATTCAACAGTCACAATAGCTTCGAATATTGTTTTGGGCACTAAAATTATCAAAACAAATTTAGGTTGGAACTAGTTCAGGTCTAAATCTCTTTATTCGCACCTTTATAATAGAAGATTTATTAAAGGGTTTTCAAGGATATCCAATTCCATCACTTCTTTGCAAAAGAAGGGTGTAAATTTTGAACTATCACCTAGGTTTCATGAAGAATCCTTTCAACATTTATAGGCTTTTCTAACAAGTGCACCCATATTTAAAATAATAGATCTGAATGAAGACTTTCTTGTGTGCACAGATGCATGTAAGGAAGGATTGGGTGGAGTTCTCATGAAAAATGGGCATGTAATATGATATGAGTCCATAAAATTAAAAGAACATGAGTGTAGCTATGTTCCCCATTATTTGGAGCTGTAAGATATCATACATGCTCTAAAAATGTGGAGGCATTAGTAACTCATGGGTAGGAGATTTGAATTGCAGATTGAGTACGGTGGTTTGAGAAATTTGTTTGAAGAACCAAATTTAAATGCCAAACAAATTATATGGTTGTGATATTGGTTGAATATGACTTTGAGATTAAGCACATAAAGGGGAAGGCGAATAAAGCAGTTAATGCACTCAACATAAGGGTGCATGCTACATCTATAAGTGTTTGCAGGTATGATTTAATAATTAGAATTTTATTGATGGGAATTTAAACTAGCAGTATGTGGAAATTAAGAGTAACCCACACGAGGAAAATTCGTAGCCAAAATACAAGGGCTATGAATTGAGCGAAGAAATCATTACTAGAAGAGTATTGAAAAAATTAAAATTCAATCCTTTTGGCTAGATCTAAAGAATAAAATGACTAATTACATAACCAGGTGTGTAGAATGTCAAAGAGTTAAGGTTTATCATAAGCACCCAGTTGGTTTGTTAGCGACCAATACCCATTCCTAAGTGGAAACGGATGTAGTGTCAATTGAATTCATTACTATTTTTCCTAGAACAACAAAGAGGAATGATTCTATAATAGTGGTGGTGGATAAATGCACCAAATTTTCCCAATTTATTCTGCTAAATTCAATGAAAAATATAAGTAACATAGCCAAAATTTTATATGTGGAAAATTTACAAGCTACATATGTGGAAATTTCCAAACTATAGGAAAAATTTGCAGGACAAAGTTGTAGGACGAAGTTGTAGGGTCAAAACTATGATCGAAGTTGCAGATTGATGCAAGATTGAGCTATGGAAAAAGAATTCGGACCTTCGTAATTTCCTCTGGGTTGGAGTTGTGTGTATACTTTCGCGCGAGAAAACTGTCGACCAAAAAATTGCGTCGATTTTTTATTGAAACATTTCATAAAACTTATATATATAACATTCAATAAAACTCTCGGTCGAGAGTTCAGAAAACTCTCGATCGAGAATTGTCTAAAATCTCGGCCGAGAGTTTTTATAAAAGTTCAACTCTCGTCCGAGAGTTTTATCTTAATAACATAACTCCAAAATTCTTCATTTGCGCGGCATTCTGCACTGTCGTTTTCGCAAATTTTCGTTTTTAATCCATCCTCATCAACTCTTGAATTGGGAGATACAGGTTTGCAGGTAAGTCCGGTTGATGGAACCTGCAACACTTTCTACATTGTTGCAGCCCTGCATATATACACCAGATAGGTATGGAAAACAATGTTTCTGAGAATGGAGAATCAGAGTTCACCAGTGTCTACATATAGGGTTTTTTTGAATAGCGGCAGAATCAGTAAGAGCAGCAGAAGAGCAGGAGGCTAGGAAGAAAGAAGAGAGCGAATACTGTTGCTTATGGGCGGGCTTTGATTGAGTATGATCTTCAAATGTGTACTGGTACCAGCTTTGATAAGAGATAACCGACCGTATGTGTAACTCACAAATAATTTTGCAAGTGATTTTTCCCTCAGACCATCATTCTGCAAGTGCCTTACTGGAAGAACAATAGCTAAACACTGGGTGCAGTGAATTTGTAAGTGATTTTTCGATTTAGATTTAGAGGAAGTTTTAGATTTTGAGTTCTCCAGACAATATTTCTGCCAATGCTTCTCAGAATTGGCCTTTCAACCGAGAAATAAATGCATGCATGCGGCCAGAGATGCGGCCCAGTGTTGACGATTTCTATAATGTTGTTGGGGCTTATTTTGGTTTTGTCGCTCCAACTCGAATATTTATTTGGTTTTTCCAGCCTTTTGTCGAATATGACGGTGGCTTTTGAAACCTTCTTTGAAGGAGCTCTCAAGGAATGAGGAGGCTGCCTGAAGGAAGGAGATTTTGAATTTGGAGAGTGGAGTCGCGGACGTCGTCTTTGTTGAGGAGAGGCAAGACTTGTGGGAGTGGTCGTGCTATTGGTTGGAATCTGGCTATTGTTTGATTATGTGGATGTAATAGATTTAGATGGTTAGGTATGAATTATATGGATGGTTTAGAGATTGTTATGATAGTTTTTCTCTTAGTCATTGCCATCTATATTCTTATTGCCATATTTAATCAACACAAGTCGAATGATTAGCCAGGAGGTGTATATGTTACACCAACCCTCTTCATCACAGGAGTCATCAGAGGATTCAAACAATTTGGAATCTACATGTTTTGCAAGATGGAGTACTCTATGGAGAAAGTGGGTAGATACTCTAATCATATCTAGGCCCTGTAAAAATTTTGGTTTCCGATTATGTGAAAGGTGGTGGGCTGTTCTTGGGTGTTATTGTTGCTGTTGCTGTCATTTTTCATGGCATACTATTTCTGCCTGGTTTTTCTGATCGCTCCTTTCCATCCTTGTATTTTCGGTGATACATTTCAGGTTAATTTCAATTTTTTTCTGGGATGACAGTCTGGAGTTATACTTCTAGGGGATGAAATTCAGATGTTGATAATTGAATGCAGCCTAATTGGTTGGTAAGGAGGTGTCAAATATTAATAACTTATGGCCGTTTGAACATGGAAGGGATTAGGCTCTGTACTTGGCATCTTTGATTTTTTCGTAATCACATAGCTTTTTCTTTCTCTCGAGGTTGTATGCAGACTACCTCTTTTATGTACACTGACAGTTACTAAATATGGGCTGCCAGACTATATTAGATTGAGTGCTCAGATGATCCGCTGGAATATTTCCCCTATGGGACTGTCATGCCTCATTATGTGAATGGTTTTTTCCTGAATATTTTATTTTAGTGGTGGCTTTCTGATTTCATCAGTCTTTAAGTCACTGACAAATTTTTTTTAAGTGACTGACAAATCTGTCTCTGGGTGGTCATTGGGATTTTGTCTAGTCAGAAGATTAGGGGGAGGGTCCCCTTGGGATTAGACTTTCCTCTTTCGGATTCTCCCTATCCTCTTCATTTAGTCCTCTTTTAGGTACTCACCCATGGCATGAGGTGTGGTGGCACTTGATATCTGACACCTGATTGTGGGGTTATTTCGGTCTGTGTCGCTACCTTCTTTATTCCTCTTTTCCTTTTAGATGTACTTTGCCTATCTTGGATGAGAGCTTTTTTGCTTCACCCATATTAATCTTTGCCTTATCCTTCCTAAGTCGCGCAAAAATACCATTTGTTTTGGCTCTTTCTCCATATTTTTGGCCGAACTCCTGACGAGGGTCCCCTGATGTAGTTGTATTATAGATTCAATGTAATATTTTTTTATAGTGACGACACTGATATATCACTATACTTCTGACGGATTAGAACATCAGGCAAGCTTATTAACACGCTTGGAAGCCTTCACCTGGCAGTAAAGTTATGGATGTATTAAAATCAACACCGACTCAGGAGGAGCAGTCAATTGAACATGAGATTGATGATTTAATCATCCAAAGTGCTTTTGGTAACAACAAGCCAGAAACCAAGAGCTCCCAATAATGTTGTAATAGAAATACCATCGGAATAACAGTGAGCTGCCTAGCAACAATGAGCTGAGAGATTATGTTGACCATTCAATTCAGCCCTCGAGTGGAATCGATTATAAGGAAGAAGCTGAGAAAGTGGTGGTGATGATGCCTCATAATAAAAAACCCACTTTCATAGCTGAACCTACATCTGTGACAGAAGGCCTTAAATGTAATGTTTAATTCCTTGGAGTTGCTTTCATGGGTTAGTGTCTATTTATGGATATCAAATATGTCAAATTGGCTATTTGTTGTTCAGTGGTGGGTGGAAGATACTTTTAGTGTTTGTATATATTTTACGATGTGTGGATGGAAATGGATGTCTCTATCTTTATGATTAAGAGAAATATTCAAACAAATTTAATGTGGCCTTCATTTTACAGTGGAGATAATTTGTAGTATAATGACTAATTTTATAAATCAAGCTGCATCATAACTTTTTGATCTTGAATGTTGCAAATGAACTTCAAAGGTTTTTGAATATTGTGTCTCCAAAGAGAATCCCATTTCCCATCTCTGCTTCCCTCAGATTCTGGTTGCACATTCAATATCCTTCCATAATAGAGGATCATCATTATCCGAGTTCAAAGACCTGTTACATGCTAATAAATTTTTGGAATTGACTTTTGGAGTTCTGTATCTGAAATTATTTTTGAGAAATTTAAGTGACTGCAATTTGATTGATAAAGTGTGATTTGACTATTAAACTTCATTAAAATGTACATATCTCCTATTTAAAATTTGAGCATATAACCTTTATTTATAAAAAACCAAATTAATGAATCAATGAATCAAAACCAAAATTAATGACTCAATGAATCAATTACAGAGAAATGATAATCATATGGTAATGCAACAAGTAAGTTTAATTCAGCCAAAAATTGTCAGTCTCACATCAACTTTTTCACAGCCAATATAACAATAATCTCAATACACATCCTTCAAATACTTCGGCACAAATTTTTAATACCTTTCCTTTTCTTTTGATAGACCAACTTGCAGGTCAAGCAAGTTGGTCAGTTAACAATCAATAGTTTGAGTTCTTTCATATCAAGCTTTTTGGCCAGACGGTGGAAAAATAGCATTAGGTCAACTTACTGATTGCTTTGCAAAAAGCACAAAACAAAATAAAAGATTAAATGGGAAGTTTGGTGACTATCTCCATTTCTATTAAATGTTGTTCTTTCGATTCTTAAAACAAGGGTGAGTGAATGTAGAAGTATTGATTAGACGAAATCAATCAAATTTTTGTGTGGAGTTGCCATAAAAAAATGAATGAACAGTGATTTGAATGGGTAGCAAAACTTGTTTGAGGAAAGATTTTAGAAATAGTTATTAACTTTGCCTTTGGATACTTAGGAGGAGTCGAATTTGTTCTGAACAAACATCTGCTGTAAAAGTAGAAAACATTCAAATACATGTCCTTTTGTTAAAACGGTTTCTTGCATTGTTACATGGCCATAAGTCAATAAACTGCTGGATTTCAGGACATGATTAAAAGGAAATGACAATAGGCAACAACATCATGTGGCATGGGAACTTTTGGTTTAGACAGTAATGTTTGAAATCATATCTAACATTCTACTATAATTATCCATATTCTTTGAACACTTTATTTTCTTTTGAATAAATATTTTATCCAATATGTTCCCTAACAAAAATTGCGAGCACAGATCACAGCCTTCCTTGATGCTGCACAGTTTGTTCTTTTTTGGATGATAACAAAATGTAGAATCTTCAAATCCTCTTGGGCACAAGCTTTCTGCACATGGTCATAATATGGCTAATAATTTTGTGTCGGTAACAATAAGTGTTGACACTGATAATGGACAACTGAGTACACAAGAACAGAATACAGTCAATGCAATAGTGGAAGCCAGGTAATCATATTGATAAAATAGTGTGGATGGTAACTTTTTTATATAGAATTTAGTGAATTTTTTTTTTTAAGTTATCTGTACAAAAATTAATAGTTATATAGGTGAAAGTTTTCTTGAAGTTTCTATAATGCATAATTCTTCTTGAAGTTTCTATAATGCATAAATTTTCTTATGATATTTTCATGTAATTCCATTTATTTAAGGGTATGATGATTACATTGTAAGATGGATTTGGCCTATAAGATGGATTTGGCCTAATGATTAATAAATCTAATATCAAGAATTTTTTTTTCCATAAAGGTTTCCAGGTTAATTTAGGGCATCCATGTGTCCTATTTTAGTGTTGCTATTATCCTCTAATTCCTCTCTTTCATTTTATAATATAAAAAGGACATTTTTCTTTTAATATGACGTCATTCAAAAAATAAGTTAAAAAATAATTTATGGTTTAAGGTGGTCTATCTTCTTTAAATTCAAGTAATTTTACAATCCATGTGGTAAAACCAATCCTTTTGTAAAAGTCTATTGTTAGAGCACTCATTATTAAAAGTTGATTGCTAAAATTCTAATTTACTCATTTATGTAGTAATGGTAGTAATCGACAAATAATAAGACAAACACTAGTGGTCAAAATCAACTTCTTATCACAAAGATAAAAATTTGATCAATTTGAAGAAAACCACTTAAAATAATTTTAGAAATTAAAATAAATAAAAAATATTATATACATTAATAAGCTATAATTTATTAAAATCCAATGTTAAACATTTTTAAACGTTTTTGCCTCAATATTTTATTCAATATGCAATAGATTTGATGGATGTTTTCACACATAATTATTTTTTGCATTATATAGGTTATAAAATATCCATTACAAGCCATCTAATATTAAATAATTTGTATTTATACTTCATAGCATCATTTCAAAGCTATATGACTAGATCTATGCATTCAACACAATATACAATGAAAAAATCTTGAACCCTCCTCTTGAGTTGACATAAAAAAAACTCTACTCCTCCTTTGACATGATTTTGTGATGTATCTATATAACTTCACATTATATCCATTTCAGTTCTCTAATATAAATTAGTTGGATATTAGTTTGAATTTTGATTAGTTTAATTATATAAATTTAATTGTTTATAAAATTAGATAACATTAATTTATCAAAACAATTTTTATTATGTTATTTTTAAAGTTGTTGAAATTAAAAAAAATTATAAAATATAATTAAATTATAATTTCATCTTTAATTATTAAATTTTTACTTTGATTTTTTTTGTGAGTTTAGTAGAGCCTTTCTATTTTCCATTAATCAAAAAAGAGAAAAGTAGGTTATAATGAATAATGCTGGATAGCCTCAACCTGCTTGTAAGAAACCAAGTCTGTTGGCCACCTTAAAGAGTTATAGGCCAACCAAAATTCATAAAGTTTGAACCTAATACTGTTTGCTATATCCAATTTACTGTCCATTACATACAAGAACTTCAGAAATTAAATGCTACTTATAATATACATGTCAGAATGACAAAAAAGAAAAGGATTTCATAAAACTCAATCATCAGATCGATCGATATGTGTCGAGTCCTTAAAATTGGAGCTAGACGTATCCACTTGATTCATACTTTTCAGTTGGCACTTCATGCGGCCTAGGAAGAAGTTATGGTGGTGTTGCAGAATGTGAATTTCTTGGATATCCCTTCTCATTTAAGCTAAAATAGAGGCAGCTTTTGTGTCCCCTCCAATTTCCTGAACATTGACTATGGCATTGTCCAGTCTATATTTCAATGTCCAATAAGTATGGATAGACTTTTGAAATAATGACAATCTACTTCTAGTATTACGTGGATCCCTCAGAAACTCCATTTCTTCCTCTTGTATTTCACCCTCCTCTTTGGTTTCACAGTCACGCTCCCAACCTGAAATGAGTGATTTTACTTGAGAAGGAGTACCTGACATGTAGGTATCAAAAATATTTTCAATAATTTCTTCCCCTCCTGTTTGGGCCCTCTTTGGACTTACTCTTGTTCTTATTTCCTTTTTCCTATGCAAAATTTTCCACTGCTTGACCTTTCACCATTCTGTCTTACAGATGGAGTACCAATCGTTGGATTAACTAACACTGTCGGGGCGAGTACGAAACCATGGCTAGACGAACACCTATATATGATTTAAAAATACCTGTGAAGTGTAACATAATTTCAATAATTTATTCAGTTAAATAACAGAGGAAAAGATCCTGATTACCGAGAGTAGCATCCTCATTTTTAGTAGTGTAATGCATGTCATAATTCCTTATTCCAGTCATCCATAGAGCTATGAAGGTTGCGATAGGAAGGCTAGGAGAGGCTATCATTTTCCAAAGAAACAGAAATTTCCTTAACTATTGCGAAAAATCATGCATGGATAGAGTGTTTCCATTCTCCTGCATCATGTGTACTAACAAATGGAAGAGACTCCACTTAATAGGACTGAAACCCCACAGAATAGGACAAGAACCCCACTGACCAGACTCAAATCCCATAAATTTGGACAATAACCCCTAGAAATTGGAACGAAACCCAACAAAACAAATGGATTGACAACAATCCAACCCTTTCGAGACCAGAATTTAGTAGTTCCACCATTACAATTAGGGCACAAACCCCTCCTCTTCGTAACATTGTAAAAAAGATGAATAGGAAAAACCCTGGATGGGGTATCTAACAAAGTGCTACCCGTGAAAATGTCATTGGAGGCCATACACTGAACTTCATAGGATTGGCAAGCCAAGCTGTGAAGGTTACAGACAGGGCAGAAGGCTGGTCTAGTAATGGAGATGGGGAAATGAGTAATAGGATAAGAGATGAGGAAATTCAAGATGGGGAAAAAGCAACCAGAGCCGATAGGAGGCCATGTAGAGCCAATTGAAAGACATGCAGATTTAAATTGGGTAAAATAGGGGTCGAGGAAATGAGCGACCTTCGTAGAAACTGGGACGTTAACACCAAGCTCCTTAACAATAACTAGAATATACTAGAAAATAGAAAAATAAAAATCTGCAGCCCCCATACAGAAGAGGTAAGCAGGTTTAGAATAAAAAACACAGAAGAGGACAACAAGAAAATTTTCATATACTCCCCAATCCTTAATACAACAATAGTTCAAAGGCTTAACGACTGTAAAATTCTGCATTAATTTTAGTAAGTTGTCCCAAAATCCATGTATATCAAACAAAACCCCATAATTTTTCATATCTTTCATACGTAGAAAATAGAAATGAGGTGAAGGCATGAATTATGTTTCCTATCGCAGCAACAGACATGATACAAAGGCTATGAACATACCCGAATAAGCACCACATAATCATCGTCCAGCCCTTCAACTGCTCCCCGACATCCTTTTCTAATCTCAGCTTCACGTTTAACTACCATACCATATTACCACTTTGAACATTACCACCTTTAGCCTTCGTAACATTCCTTACATGCCAGCCCTGTTTCCAACACCCTTCTGACACCGTGAGTTTTCTACCACCCGCATTTAATTCCGTCATTATTTGGCGTGGGTGGTAGTACCCACCATCATCTCCTCATGTCCACATCAACTATCCATGTGGTACGCACGAGCTCGTGCCACCTCGTCATTCGAATTAACCAGTTGGCACCCCGATCGGGGATCCTGAGTATCCTCGTTATCCCTATCAATAATTTCCTATAGAGATTGTAGCTTCTCCACCTATACCATTTTGGCTTGGTTGATGTCCAGTTGTCACACCCCCGTGAGTACAACTCTAGTTCTCCAAGTAGTCAGTTGCTTCATTCCCTGATCTGCGAATATGTGATGAGATAAGGTAACCAATTCTTGGAAGAATACCATTTATTTCCTGAATTAGACGAGTTGTTCACCAGCTTCGACTAATTTTCTCCCAACCTGTCCCCTACTGCAACTTCTACAGAACACTTGTTACCATGGCTGAATGCCCCTCTACTATAGTCCTCTGATATTGTTCTCTTACAACTATCAAAATGCCTTGTTTTACCGTTGTGATTTTGGCTTTGTTATTTGTAGCGAATCCAAAATTATTCACATAAATTCTACTTACTAAACCCTTTGAATCACGAAATATACCTCTTTCTCCTGCTTGACCCAAATTACCTTTAGAGGCCCCATCATAATTAAGATTAATAACCTCCTATTGTAGAGCATTGAATTAATCGTGCGAATGTCTTCCCAAAGGTTTTTGTTTCCATGAGGCCGGGGCGAGCATTTGGGGTTTCAAGTTAAGCATAGCTAAAATCCTATCCTCATGCCCATTAGCTTTCCAGTCATCTTCATGCCATTTCTCGGCGAGGACAGTTTCTCTGATATTCTCGAGAACCACTTTCCATATCTCTTCAATTTGTCGATACTCATCTCTGAATGTTCTCCAATTTCTTTCTTTCCAGGCGATCCATATGAGAAATCCCATAAAGAGTCCCCACGCTATGTTAAGAACAAGGCTTTTATACCCTCCTTTTCTCCAGACTTCAATTGTATGCCTGAGGCTCTTGTTGTCCCTATCTGTTTATTGAAAGAGGGAGGAAAGGTTTTTCCACAAGGTCTCAGTGACAAAGAAGTTATTCAATAGGTGTTCCAATGTTTCTACATTCTTCTTACACATAGTATATGTCAGTTGGCCATGCATTCCTTTCTTCTGCAGCTGATCCTAGGTAAGAATCTTTCCATGACTAAGTAGCCACAGAAAGTATTCAATTTTCGGCCATTGTTTTTCCGACCATATTTTTTTTCCAAAGTGGTACAACTACATTATGAATGTTATTTGATTTTATGTAATGACCTTCTTGTATTGTGAACATGCCTTTCATGCAATACCCCCATATGAGTATATCCTCTCGTGTTGCTATTGTTAGTTTTCTAGATTTAAGTTCTTTCACATAGTTTTCCCATTGACAAGTTTCTGGAGCATTCTTCCACTGGTCTTTTAGCTTCCATTTTCGCCATTGAAGCTCTTTCCCTTCATCCAAAAATTGTGCTATTGTCTTAGTATTCGGCCTGTTAGTGAATAGGAAAATCTCCGCTAAATCAATTTCACTGAATATTTTCTCCTGTTGTTGTCATGATTCCTCCCAAAACTGGGCAATGTCGCCTCCTCTAATTTCCCAGAAACTGTGTTCTCGGATGAGATATCTATTTAGTGCTATCAAGTTTCAAATAATGGATCCTTTAGGGGTCATTTGAACTTTTAATTTCCTTACAATAGTTAAGGAAATTTCATTCTTCTGTTCTGAGATTATTTTCCAAAAATCTCTACCCCATTTTATCCATATTTACTAGAGCTTAGCTCCCATAACTTGATTTAGCAAATATGGATCTCTTAACCCCAAGCATCCGGTCCTTTTTATTTTCGTAAGCTTATCCCATGAAAGGAGAGCCCGTTTACAGGCTTGTTGAGATCCTTGCCATAGGATGTTTTTAAACGTCTTAGCCATATCATTACAACATATTTTAGGCGTTTCCAATCCAGAGAGTTGATAGATGGGAATGGATTGTAAGATTGTTCTTAACATAACAACTCGACTCAGAGCATTAAGCACCCGAAATTCCCAATTTTGAATTCGAACTTATATGTGATTAATGAGATATTTCCACCCAGAGACCCGAAGAGAATTTAGATTAAGAGGGATTCCTAAATATTTCATAGGGAAGGATCCGATGTTGAATCCCAAGGTAGGCAATAGGAATCTTTGGGAGAGAATATTAGTATTAAATATAAACACATTTTATTTCTCATTATTGATAAGAGTTCCATAGGCTTCCATGAAATCTTTAAGAATGGATAGAACTTCCTTAGATTCTTTTAGAGTGGCTTGAAAGAAGAGCATAATGTCATCTACAAACTGTTGGTGCGAAAGTTTTAAACCTGCCCCCCAAAGATTAAGGACTTTAAGTTGACCTCCCTGGATCTTACTTTTAATATGTCAACCAAGGCCTTCTGCTGCAATAATGAAAAGGAAGGGGGAAAGTGGATCCCCTTGTCTTAAACCCCAAGTAGCATTAAAGGGAGTTGAAGGAACTCCGTTAAGAAGAATAAAGTAATTAGGAGAAGAAATAAAAGGCATTATCCAATAGATCCATCTTAAATAAAATCCAAACACCTCAAGAATAGCTTTAAGATAATTCCACGACCTCCAGACAGGGCTCCTCTGCACGACAACAACAAATGGATAAGGTTGTGGAGGAGTACGGGGACATCTTCACCTCACCCACAGGGGTTCCTCTGCACTGTCAGGTCAAGCACCCAATTGATCTAACCCCAGGTGCGCCGCTACCCAATGGATCGATCTATCGGCGCTCTGTTCTGGAGAATGATGAAATCAAGAGGCAGATTCAGGAGCTGTTGCAGAAAGGTCACATCAGACCAAGTTCATCTCCCTGTGGGAGCCCGATCGTGTTGGTACGGAAGAAGGATGGGACGTGGAGACTCTGTATTGACTATCGGGCGCTGAACAAGATCACTGTCCGGAATAGGTACCCAATCCCACGGATTGATGACCTTCTGGACCAACTCCAAGGTGCAAAATATTTCAGTAAGATCGACCTGAAGTCTGGGTATCACCAGGTACGAATTGAACCCTCTGATGTGTGGAAGACTGCCTTCAAAGCTAAGGAAGGCCTTTTTGAATGGTTGGTCATGCCTTTCGGGTTGACGAATGCTTCCGCAACCTTCATGAGGATGATGGACGACATCTTGCGGCCATTCACCAACTCATTCGTAGTGGTGTACTTGGATGACATTCTGATCTTCAGCAAGACTTGGGAAGGGCACCTTCATCACATCTGACAAGTCCTCCAAACACTGCGGCAACACAAGTTGTGTGCCAATTTGGAGAAGTGCACGTTTGGCATGACCCAGGTTCAATATCTGGGATACATTATTGATGAAAGGGGGGTGCATGTGGATCCGGCCAAGATCCAAGTCATTCGGGATTGGCCAGCCCCGACTACTATAACAGAGCTTCGCAGCTTTCTGGGTCTTGCTAATTTCTACCGTAGATTCGTGTTGGGATTCTCTCATATCACTTGGCCCTTGAGTCAAGTCACCAAGGGAGGAGCGAGAGCAAAATTCTTTTGGTCGAAACCTCAACAGAAGGCGTTCACAGAATTGAAAAATCACCTCTGTTCTGCCCCAGTGCTCACATTACCAGACTTGCAACAGCCATTTGAGATCAAGACAGATGCCTCTGACTATGCTATTGAGGCAGTTCTTACTCAATAGGGACATCCAGTGACATATCACAGTGAGACATTGTCTAAGACAAATCACAAGTATCCCACCTATGACAAAGAAATGTATTCCATTGTGCAAGCCTTTCGACACCTGGTTTCACCTCCATCTCAAGAAAGAACAAAGGGGAGAAAGGAAAAAACCCTTTGAAACCCTCCACCAATACAACCCCCACTAATACTGCCTCGACCCAGCAAAAAAACTTTGAAGTTCTGAGCAATATTGACTCATTGGAGCACCCTATAGTCTCTCAGGCCCCCATTGATCAAGATCCGTCATTATTAAGTCAATCTTTGATTACAACCAATGCCCCAAGCACAACCTCGGATTCAATCCATGCCTAAGAACTGCAACACAAACCAGAATCCTCTCCCATTCAGATTAATACCAGCCACACCTCACTGCAAACCCCTCAATGCATAGAAATGCAAACATACCAGCCATCCTCAACGACTTGAAACAATCCTCTAGAGGAGATCCTAGGTGATCTAGATCTCCAAAAGGTCAATGAGCAATGGTCCAAACTGGGAGTCGATGCCATTCCCCAAGAACACTTGGAGAAGATAGAAATGGCATACCTGCAGCTGGAATACATCAACCAAAATGCAGCCAAAAGGCAATGGGGAAATAGCAGCCAAACGGGCATTCAAGCCAACCTGGATTTGGATCAATACAAGCCACAAGGACCAGGAAGAAAAAGAGGGTGCAAATCCACAAGACACCAAATACAAGAACTAGGTAGACGCCTAATAAATGAAGGAAAAATCAGGGCCTTGGTCCTATCTGCTCCAAAGGTAGCTCAATGAAAATCACAACCTGGAACATCAGGGGCCTCAACGACACCGCCAAAAGAAGGATCTTGAAAAACCGCTTATTCTCGCTACACCCAGACATCATACTTCTTCAAGAATCCAAATGCTCTCCCAAAGGCACAGAGACACTCAAAAAACTCATTTCCAACAGTCATCACTGCATAAGCATAGATGCTATCGGGCAAGCAGGAGGGTTACTCACGTTCTAGAACAAAAGAAAATTCTTCTTGCAGAATGCTCTGTCCACCAAGCACTCGTTATCGATCATTTTCAACATGCCAGAATCAGGGCAATCGATCTGCATCACCAACGTGTATGGACCCCAACGAATCCAGGAAAAGCTGAAGATGCTGCTAGACTTGGACGAAGTCAAACAAAACCATGGGGAAAACCACTGGATTTTAGGCGGAGACTACAACATGATCACCAATCTAGCAGAAAAAAAGGGAGGCTTACGAAGATTTGATAAGGACTCGGAAGCATTCAACACCTTTATTGTTGAATTCAAACTCATTGACATCCCCACAGTCAATGGTTTGCATACCTGGAATAATAAGCAAGGAGGAAACATGCAGATAGCATCAAGGCTCGATAGGTTCCTCATGTCGGAATCCATTCTGCTGCAAAATATCGACATGGAGGCCAACATTCTGCCTATCAGAGGATCTGATCACTGGCCAGTGTAGATTCACTTCACCAATTTGGATAAGCCCCATAACAGAAAATTCAGATTTGAAGCCTTCTAAACAGAGCACCCATCATTCATGCAAAACATACAACGGTGGTGGACTCAAGCCACCATAAGGAGCGACAATATCATGTACATATTCCAGCAGAAGCTCAAAACAATAAAAATCAACCTCAAACGCTGGAACAAAAACACCTTTGGCGACATATTTGAAGCCAAAAAAGAACTCGAGGAAAAAATGGCGAACCTCCAGAAATCTTTGATCAAAGAAGGGCCCAATGATGAAAGAATAGCTCAAGAATCAAATCTGAAAAGGCAATGGGAAGAACGGTTAAAACAAGAAGAGCTGCTGTAGAGGTAGAAGTCGAGGGTGCAATGGTTAAAACAGGGAGAACACAACACTAGTTTCTTCCATAAGTCAACCATCCAGCATAGAGCACATAATCGCATCCTCTCCCTCAAAAAAGCTGATGGCGATCAAGTTTATACAAGGGAGCATATAGGATCTGAACTCAACTCTTTTTTCACTTCTCTCCTCAGCGATCCCATTCAAGATATAACCCAAGCCATCAATGAAATTATTGCTGCCATTCCCAACTTAGTTACAGAGGAGAAAAACTCCCTCCTTCTAAGAGAATTCACTGAGCAGGAGATTGAAAAAACAATCTTCAACATGGCCTCGAACAAGGCTCCCAGACCAGACAGCTTTACAATCGAATTCTTTAAAGCTTGCTGGCCCATTATTAAGGCTGACCTTCTCAACCTAGTAAGGAACTTTCACAGAACCAAGAAAGTGTTGCCTGCCATCAATGCCACATTCCTCACCTTAATTCCCAAATCAGACCAGGCTGACTCCCCTGACAAGTTTTGTCCCATATCCCTTTGTAATTTCCTTTACAAAATCCTTTCCAAACTGATGGCTAGCAGACTTAAATCTGTCCTCCTCTCAATCATTTCTCAGGAACAAACTGGCTGCATTAAAGGTAGGCATATCACTGACAGCATAATCCTCACTTAGGAAGTGTTGCATTCTCTCAAAACAAAAAGGACTCCAGGTATGCTTATCGAGCTTGACCTTTCAAATGCCTTTGATAAAATCAGTTGGCACTATATGAGAGCAATCCTCCAGGCTTTTGGATTTAGTCAGCAATGGAAAAATTGGATAATGGAACTGGTCTCAGGTGCTTTCTTTTCAATGCTACTGAATGGAGGACCCCTTCAACCCTTCATTCCGTCCAGAGGTATAAGGCAAGGATATCCCCTGTCTCCGTTTCTCTTTGTCATTATGGCAGAAGGGCTAGGAAGATCCTTAGCCAAGGCAAAACAGTAGAATCAACTCAAAGGCATCAAACCGGTACACCAAGGACCCACAGTAACGCATCAGCAATTCGTAGATGATACAATGCTCATGGGCGCCCCCACAGTGCAAGAAGCTCGAACCATCAGCAAAGTGCTAAAGACTTTCTCGAAGGCCTCAGGTATGGAAATCAATCTCACAAAATCCAAACTATTTTTCTTCAACACATCCATTCCAGTGCAGAGAAATATCAACAGAATTCTGAATATTCAAATGAACTCCCTTCCAACCAAATACCTTGGTATACCACTCTCGGAATATGCCTACAAATCGGCCAACTGGGAAGCCCTCCTCAACAAGATGAGAGCCAGGTTAAGCAACTGGACCCACCGAGCCTTAAACATGGCCAGCAAACTAATATTGGTCAAGTCCGTCCTTCAAACCATGCCAGCATATATGTTTGCAGCACTTGCAGCCCCTAAGGCGGTTTATAAATCCATCCAAAGCATCCAACGATCCTTTATCTAGAATGAAGCCTCTAAGGAATCCAAATGGGCCCTCCTCAAGTGGACAGACATATGCAAACCAAAAATGGAGGGAGGTTTGGGCCTAAGAGACCCTAAGATATTAAGCAAGGCCATAGTAGCAAAAATCTGGTGGAGATGGGTAGAAAATCCTAACTCCCTCTGGGGCACCTTGTGGAAAGCAAAGTATACAAATAAAATCAGGGACAAAGACCTCATCAGGCTTATAGGCACCACTCAAGGATCCCCCATCTGGAATAAAGCATGGGAAAATCGACATATTATTCAGCAACATAGCTTCTGGGAAGTGCACCAAGGCAACACTGCCCTATTCTGGAAAGATGCCTAGCAGCAGCGCCCACCCTTGGCACACCCAGAATGGAACACTCTTAAAAGAGCTATGCAGGAGGAAGGAAAGGCTATGGTAGTAGACTACTGGCAACCTGTGATCGAGGCAACCACATGGAAAAAATGGTTATCCAGAGAACAATGGCATACCCAAGCAGGCCCAATGAATGTAGACCATCTTCTACAAGACTTGGACAAAAGAAGAATCCTAAAGTCTAATAAAGAGGACATCTTGAGATGGGGAAGAAATCCCAAAGGAACGTTCAACCTCAAAGAAGCATATCAGATCTTGGATGCCTCCTCGGATCCGCAACCAGATCACAAATGGCAAGCCCTTTGGAACAAAGGAACATGGCCAAAAATCACACTATTCTCCTTGCTGGTCATGCATAACAAGGCACTCACATGGGACAATCTGCAGACACGAGGCTTCGTAGGCCCTTCACGATGTATGCTCTACGAGAATGGTCCAGAAACTCTCAATCACATCCTCAACACCTGTCCCACGGCTTGCTCTCTGTGGGATGACATGGCCCTGGTCTTCAGACAATCCGATAGAGACAGAAACTCCATCCAACTCTCACTCAGCAAGTGGAGATTTCTATTTTGAATGTCATTTTTAATATAAAGTGAGTATTTCAACTTGTCTCTTAAACATTAACCATATTTTTTGGTATTGGTTTGTAATTTAAGCATATTGTGTCCAAATATCATCAAATGTTTTCATAGTAAATTCATTTTAAGAACATTAAAAGAGATTTAAAACTGATCAAAACATTACATTAAAAATAAAAAATAAAAAATAAATCTTAAATCCTAAATTGGTATATATTTATTATATATATATATATATAATTTATTTAAGTTTTAACAATGAATTATTAAAAAAATCTATTGGAGTTCAAAAACTCTCGGACGAGAGTTTTTCCAACTCTCGTCCGAGAGTTTCTCAAACTCTTGTCCGAAAAGTTTAACTCTCGGACGAGAGTTGGAAAAACTCTCGTCCGAGAGTTTTTCCAACTCTCGTCCGAAAATTTTTCCCGAGAGTTTTGTGACCACAACTCTCGGACGAGAGTTGGAAAACTCTCGGCCGAGAAATTTAGTTGACTTTTTTCTCGGCCGAGAAATTAAAAATTTCTCCCGAATTCTAACCATCCGCCAAAAACTATTTCCCAACTTCGCGATTTGACCCAATAGAGAGATTTTTACACTGATTCTGTAATACCTTTCCTAGTTATTCATTTAAGATGGAAAATAACGCAAGATGTATGAATGAAACTTAAAGAAATAAACAATGAAAACTGGAAGATGCAATACTCATCTGATCAGCAAGAGGATCATTAGTTATGATGTCTATTTGCTTCAGTTTCCAGCCTGCTGCTTTAACTTAACTCACATAAAATCCCAATTTTTTCAACAAAAAAGTCTATAGTAGTCTTGATAATTTTATTCCACAGAAAATACTTCGAAGAATGAAGAATTTATACAAGTAAATTGTTTACAAAATATCTCAAAAGTTTGAGAGAATATCTCAAGAGAAAATAGGAATTATTAAATAAGAAGAGGGACAACTGCAAAACAGATGGGAAAGTTGTCCTCTTTTACAAGAAAAATAGAACATTTTATCTAATCAAACAGGTTATTTGTCTCACTGGAAGTATTGTTGGAACTTGGGACAATATATTGTGGAAGATGACTTGTAGTATACTCCTCCTCTTTTACGTTCTGCTCTGATACTCTTTTACTCTGTTTCTTCACTGTTTACTACTATAAATTAAAAATAACCAACAATAACTTTTGTTTTTACTGATACACTTTGATCACTGATACTCTTTAACCACTGATTTTTCATCTTGATATACTTTGACTGCAAATTTTCATAGTAAGTCAGTGAATTCATGTCATTTCTCTGCACTGGGAATTCTCATACTCTTCAGTTTCCTGTAACTTTCATCTGCCTCTGTATACTTAGCAAAATTGGGCTTGTTGTAGCTCCTAGAGACAGCCTAGAGTTGTCATAGACCAGTGCCTAGGACATCTTATATAGCAGAGAGACATGGTTATGTAATGGGAAGGATCTCAGCAAGACCGAGCTCTCAGACTATTTCTTTTCAAATGAGAGAACTAGTATTTCAGTGGTATCCAATATTTCAGAAGCTTAAAGCTGAAGAGGCAATTCTGAATAAACAAGATGATAAGTCCCAACATAAATACACAAGACAACTCCAAGACAGTTTGCTGCAGCAAGGACTGGATTCCCGAATAGTCCACATAGAAGGATGATATAAAGGTATCTACTGAGAATGTAGAAAGGAGGAGATATTAATTGCTACAAAGGCAGTATTCAGAAACATACGTTAACATGTAATGGGCTTAAACATTAAGAATCCATACATGGAAACCACATTCGTAAATAATACTTCATAACATTCAACATAGCAGAAATGTGAATGAGGTGAAAAAGGAACAACATATTACATCTGAGCCATATTTAAAGTGCCGAGAAGCTTATGAAATAAGTATCCACAGGGATAAATTCATAACAGGAAGCAGCCAACAACTCGCATTCCAGAATGTAATATCAGATATATGGATATAAGCAAAATGAATAACAACACTACAGCACACCAGAGAGAATAACACACTATGAAGAAACAAGACCAGAATCCTTATCCGAAACAAAACTTATTTTCATTGAGGCCCTACGGACTCTTTGCATTCATATTGAGACCTTCACAAAATGTTAAACAAGAAGATACTACACCATCATTTCCTCCAAAATTTTGGAACCTTTCTTTCTTCTTTGATCTACCTTATATAGGATCCTTCCGTTTTTCAGCGAGAAGACATTTTGGGAAAATATCTTCTTCACATGGGAAAAATTTGCTAGATGTCCTTTTCATAACAACAAAATTTCATGATGGGGAATCAAACCTCCCATCATGTGTAAACAGGCCCCTGGCCATTTTCAAAACAGAAATTTAAACAAATGTTTGATGTAAAAAGTAAAATGCAAGAGTGGGGGAAAACAACCCACTCGGAACTTTAAAAGAAATAAACCAAATGAAAGTGAAATAGGCCGTTAAGACCATAGCATGAGTTAACAGAGGAATCACTGGCGAGGCTGAGTGGAAGCAGTTACAGATTCAGGCGGAGGCATGTTAGCGGATGAACTGGTATGCTGACTCATAAACTGTGTCAGTCTCTGCTGACTCTCCACCGTTGGCTCGGGCATTGCTGAGAGCCCCTCCACCTCGATGAAAGCTTCGCCGAGAGCGTGCAAACCTACCTCAGTAGGGAGTCGGTGCCTGATCATGTAAAGGAGATTAAACTCCTTTTGAAGGACCGTCACAATTGTATCGGCTTTGAGCTGAGTTGCTTTTCCCATCTGGAGGTCAGTCCGATCTCTTTCCGTTTGTAAGAGCTCTGTGTATTTTTCTAGAGGCAAAAGCACAGAAGGAGCGGTCGGTTCCCAGCAGGAAGGGAGTCCGGCTGTCATGATTTCATCCCATACCTCGTCAAACCGTTCGACACTGTCGCCCACCCGTTGAAGGGCTCTTGAAGCTCCTGCTCGGGCCTTCTCCTTATTGATGATCTTATGGCATTCAATGACCTCTGTAAATCGGCTGGAGATACCGTGTTTCTCCAAGTCGTTTTCCTTTAACGCGTACAGAAATGAGATGTAATCCCCAGCATGATGAGCTCTGTTGGGCAGATCAATCCCCGCCTCCTGCAACTTTCTACTTAGATAGGGAAAAGTAGACTTGAGCTCTCCTATCATTGTCAGAAACTCCCATTGCTCAGTTATGGCCGTGATTATGTCTGACCGGATTATGCTTTTGGCCTCGAGAAGGATAAGGTTCCCCTTTGCTCGACTTCTCATGTCTGCAATGATTTTCTGCTGCTCAGCCGTGACCTTTTTCTCGTCCTCAACTTCCTTCTGTAGCCCTTCGACTGTTCTGGCATTTTCGACCAGGGAGCTCTCCAATTCTGCGATCTTTTGTCTGGCCGTGGATGCTCGTTTCTCCAGTACTTCAATCTCAGCTCTGGCTGTAGACAGTTGTGCTGGCAGTGAGTTGGTTCCACTTGACGCTTCGGCCGTCTGGCAGCTGTGCGAATCCCACCTGGCTTGTAGCTCTGTCGCTTTGCCTTGTAACTCACTAATCCTTTCGGCCATTTTTTCTTTCTCTTCCCTCTCTTTGGATAACCTGGCTGACAGCTCTGCCTGTACCAATTCCGCTGTCTGGACATGATGCAAGGCAGGAATACGAGCCTGCTTTTTCGCGGATGAAACTTCCTTCTGCAACTGCTTTATGAGCGCTGCCTGTGCGCCTTTTCCTCCTTCATCTGAGTTCTTGATTTGGTCCTGGAGGTCACGCACCTGGTGTGCGTTGGCACGGCAAGAAACCTGTTCAGCTACAAAAGATGCCCTCAGCTGGTCATGTTTCTGTTCTAGCTTCCTTAATGCGAGGGTGAGCTGCATTAGTTTATCCTTCATCATGTCGCAGACTGTTTGAAACAGGTCACACATGTCATTGGTCGGCACCTTCTGCATGTCAATGGCCAATTCAAGCACTTTATAGCTGGGAACATCAGAATTGGGGTCCAGGATCGCTTCCGCCATAGATAATACTAGGCTTTCAGTGTCCGCATTGATAGAAGTGGAGAGCCTGGTAGAATACTTTTCCACATACCCCCCCAATTCATCCTTGTACCTGTCTCGGATTACTTTGTTCGACTGCTCCCTTTCGCTTGGCCTGGACGAAGTGTGCTCAATGATGGCCTGCGTAACCTCTGTGTAATCGGAGGAAGCGGCGCTGTCTCTCAACACTGTTATCCCTGCTTTGCCCTTATCGAATTCCCCAAACTTCGTGAAGGGTTCCAGTAATTGCCCTTCCCCTATGACTTCCGCTTCACTGGTGGCCGTCCTTTGCCTCTTGGGCGGTGGTGCTGCTATGGAGGTACCTGCCTCTTCTTCACCGGTGCCCCTATTCACTTCCTCCTCTTCCCCTGTAGCAGATGAATCCGTCTCCATCTACGAAAACATGGGCCAAATTTCGAGGTTAGCCCTCCATTCCATAAATGGCCTCGGCTCATGTATGTAGGGCGTATACCTGTTCCTTTTCCTTTTATTTGAAATGATTTCTCGCGGGTCATAAGCCCATCTTTTCCCCAACGTCAGGTCCATATTTTACAGCATATTTTCAGCAATGGAGAGGGCATGCCTCGAGTTTACCACAAAGGGGCCGATTTAGGTAGGGAGCCTCAGGGTGTAGCCTTTCTTAGCAGGGACAAAATGGAGCTGATCGGCTTTGAGGGCTTGCCGGATGTATTACAGGGCGTAAACTCGTCGGACGGGGAAAACTGGCAACCGGTATGGAGCAACTTCGGCTCCATAGACTCGAATTTCAGTACAGTCTTCGGAAAGAAACCAATCTCCGGTACACTGGTATTTCTCGGCTTGGAGCCAGCGTTTCATTTCTGGGAAAACCCTAGGGGAAGGCGAATCGTGGATGATGGCATAGGCGATGGACATGAAAGTGTTCATGAAGTTCGCATAGCCCTCTCCCTTGGGTAATTGATGGATGGAGAAGTTCCAGTCGAAGACTGGTCTGGGTTGGGAATTCTCATAATAGACCCTGTCCAACCCCAAATGGTCGAACTTATCTGCATGCTGGAACAAGAAGAGGTATAACACCATTGAGCAGAAGCGAAACTGGCGGGCCTGTGAGAGCTCTTGGAATTGAGTTCGGATGGTCAAGGAGAGGAAACCGGGAATGTCCAAGACAACCCCATTCTGCGACATGAGCCATAAGAAGCGAATTCATACCATAGAAATGTCTTTCGGGCTCCCTATCCCCAAAAGGCCAGCGATGAGTGAGAGAACAGGTCGAACCTCTTCGACGAACAAACTGAGTGAAAACGGCTCTAATGTAGGTAGGGAAGTTGCATGGTTGACAGTTATGGAAGATATAAAGGCGCGACGGGCTTCCCTCGGCTGTTTATTGAACTGGGTTAACAAGGTTTCATCTTTGAAGCTGATATATGTGTCGCTGGCAGGGAAACGAAGGGCCTGTCTGATAACCTCGGGAGAAAGGGAAAAAACCTTATTCCCTTGAGGGGAAACGAAAACGCCCTGCTGTACATCGAAGGCATCTCTGAGCCAGTTAATGAAATCAATACAACAATGTGTTGGAAATATGATGCAGGATGTTGTCCTTGATGGCAACCCACTGAATGAAGATGAAGACATTTGACTGTTGACATGTGTTGTCCTTGATGGCAATCCACCTGATGAAGTTATGCTTGACTTGATGGACTTAGTAAATGATGTAAATTTGATGTGATATGATGTTTGTTGACAATATGATGCTAAGTGTTGTCCTTGAAAGGCAACCCACTTGATGAAGATGATGACAACTTACTTGATGAAGTTGTGCTTGAGAGAATATGTTCCTGATGAAGAAAATATGATGTTTCTATAGTGTGTACAGAAGGCAATGAAGAAAGGAATTCAGAATGTGCTCAAAATATGATGAAAAGAGTATGTCTCTTTGTATACGCGGATTGGCCTAGGGGAAGTCGCGTATGCACGCGGAAAATAACGTGCCAAGTCGCGTATGGGAAAAAGCGCTCAAAAAGTGAAAAACCAAGGGTAACCACCATGGTATTGACCCATTGTATTGGGTAATGATCCGCCTAATTGACCCCGTCTAGGTAGTTTTGGGCTCATGGTATTGTTTTGGCCCATGGTATTGAAAAAAGGGGCTCATGGTATTGAAAAGGATAAACCTATATAAGGAGAAGAAATTCATTGTGCAAATCATGTGTGTGAGAGCAAGATGTCTGAGCTTGAATGAATACTTCTCTCTGAAGTATATCTGAATGGAAAGGGTTACTCTTGAATGACAGATCTGAATGTATGATGCACCAATGATGAAGAAGGGGATCTAGATCTGAATTGCTCTTGTATTTGCTAGATCTGATTATGGAAGGCTTAGATCTGTGATGAGGCGAGCATCTAGGCGAACATCTGTCTGAAGCAAAAGGGGTAGATCTGAACTGAATATCTGATCTGATGAAGTATGCTGCTCTGTAATGATTGAAGATCTATACGCTACTTCGCCGCGGAGGAAGCGCGTATATACGCGGCTTCAACGAAGAGAAAGCGCGTATGCGCAATAAAATATACACTGTGGTATACGCTGGTTTGTGTGGACGGAAGCGCGTATATACGCGACATCAGTGAAGTAAAAGCGCGTATACAAACTAGGGTTTGCTGAAGCAAGGGGTATGAAATATCTGATCTGTTCTGCTATCTGATCTGTGTTGATATGTATCTGTTGATGATGTATGTTTGTGCTTAAAAGTATGGAAAGGGTCCGGTCTGGAAATATGATGAATTGTGGCCTGCAAATTGTGTTCTATTGAAGTGGTTGGATCCAATGTGAAAATTGATGAAACGTGGTCCAAGGTGGTGCTGAGGGTTGTAGCCTTCAGTCAGGGGGTTGTAGCTCCCTTCCAGGAGAGGCTGGTAAACGAGATCAGGGGGTCGTAGCTCCCTTCCAGGAGAAGCTGGTAAACGAGTCAGGGGGTCGTAGCTCCCTTCCAGGAGAGGCTGGTAAACGAGCGCAGGTGGGTGCCTGCGTGCTGGTCAAGTCTGCGCCAGCACATATGTTGTAAGATGTTTTCTCTATAATAAAATATTGAAGGCTGAGCAACTGCAGCGGTGGTTTTCTCCCAATTTGGGTTTCCACCTAAAAATCCTGGTGTTCATGTGTGATGCTTTGTGTGATGGCTTATTCTGTTCTTACTGCACATGTTTACTGTTTATTAAACATCTGATGAATGAATGATGGAATAATAGGAGTGAAGATTTAATGACATATCTAGATCTTTGTGTATACGCTAGTTTTATAAATGGGATCCGCGTATATACGCTAGTTTACTGAAGGAAAGTAGCGTATGGGTTTTAAGGAACGAAAAAGTAAAAAGATTTGATTACGCAGTAAATACTGATTCACCCCCCCCTCTCAGTATTTTTCCCAACAATTGGTATGATGGTCATGCGGAAAGCTTGATCGCTTGAAGGAAGTGTAGCAATGGGGAAAGAGCAGGGAACCTCCACAACTAAATGAAAATGAAGAACTTGGAGCAAAAATCTGGTCTATCATAGAACGTCTACAAGCATATCTTGAAGAATCAAACAAGAAGAATGCAAGACTTGAAGCAGAAATCATTTCCCTCAAAGAAGACCTGGATAAATCAAATAAGAAGAATGAAGGACTTGAAGCAGAAAACATATCTCTGAAAGAAAGGATTCCAGCATCAAACAAGAAGAATGAAGAGCTGCAACAAACATGTCAAGACAACGAAAACTGGTTGAAAGAAGAGATTCTAAATCTGAAGGATCAAGTTGAAGATGGAAGAAGAAAAGAAGAAAGCATGACAAAGCAATGTCAAGACTTGGAGGATGAGGTAAACATTCTCAAAGGTAAATTAGAAGAAAAGGTTAAAATTTTGAGGTTTCATGATAGTACTAATATCTTGGACAATATTCTGAGTCATCAAAGGTCTCCTGCTATCAAACATGGTCTTGGTTTCCATGAAACTATTAAAGGTGAATCTAGCTCTCAAGGAAGTGCTGAAAATTCAGAGGTAGTCAATGCAAAACCTGAAGTGTTGAAAGAGACAAAAGCTCAACCAACAATCATGAATTCTCAAAGGAATTAATTCAAGAATGTTGAATGTTTTAAATTTCATAATTATGGGCATGTTGCAGCAAATTGCAGAAGCAGAACAATTCAGCCATAAACAAATAGGTTCTACTCAGAAAGGTACTCTAGTAGCTTCAAGGGATATTGTTTTTCATGTAACATGTATGGACATAAAGCAGCTGATTGTAAAAGGAGGAAGATTAGAAATACTCATCATGATTCTTATGTTTATTTCTCTGGCCACATGAGATGTTATGCTTGTAACAAGTATGGACATGTAGAAAAAGAATGCAGGATGAACAGATTCAAGAACCCAGCCAACGTACGAATTAGAAAGTTCCTTGAAATTTGGAGAAAGAAGGAGGACCGGTCAGAAACGTAGGGAATATTGACCCTACTGCAGTCATCCGCTTCTGAAGCTTACTTCTCTTATTGACTGCAAGAATGATGTGAGATACATTATAGGGATTAGTAATGTATCGTCATAGGGGGAGCAACGGTTGATGATTCTCATGGTTGCTTTGATTACTCCATAAGTTTACTTCGACAAATACTGAAGTGGAAAGGACAGTACAAGAGGTACAAGTCAGAGGAAATGAAGAAGACAGTATCTTTCACAAATGACTTTCCACACGGTTATATTAACAACAATGCGTATACACGCGAGTTCCAACAGACACAGTCGCGTATGCATTAATGATAAGAGAATTGGGATGACAGCTGAAGATCTAGAGCAAAGGTCCAGGGGGAGCATCAGTCTGACTGCTAATGACTGTACTATTAGCATTATTTTGGTTATATTCATGCTAATGATATGATACATGGTTCGTGTGTTGAAGATTATGGATAAAGCCTGGTTGCTTTATGATGAAGAGCATTCGTTGTTGAGATGAAAGTCTTATAATTCAGAAATGAGGACAGATCATGAAGATATTGTTGCTAATAACTTACTGTTGAAGGTATTTCAGATTGAACAAGTTAAGAAAGAGCACTGGTTTAGGGGGAGTAGCAGGTTGAATACTAATGATTGCATTGTTGGCAATATGACTGTTTATTCTTGGTTTTTGTGATACTCATGCTCAAATGATGATGACTTGGTACATGGTTTATTATGATGAGTTTTTGAGCCCTGATTGCTGATAAGTATCTCTTGTACTCCCACATGGATGAGTTGAATGTCATTTGATTCAGAAATAAATCATGCAGAATGTGTTACTATGGTTGAGAGATCTTTTGCCTACTTATGTTACTTCATGTTAAATCTTGAAGATCATGGTGATGTTGGACCACATAGATGATTGATTGACACCTATGTGAAGATGTTGTTCTGATATGAGAATCTTTCTTGGAAAGATTGTATTGATGCTGCAAAGAATCTGAAGGCTTGGTTACTATTGTGCTGATGCTACAACCGTTGGATAACGCTTGAAGACACAACTACACTATTCTATCTATCTGTAGTCCAGGGAAGCATTCAAATGTCTCAGAAAGAAGCTGAACACTATCTTTGCCTTACAAAGAATCAGATCTGGTTGAAATTTAGAAGATGTCTTGGGATACGCGGGTTTCCTGAAACACAGTCGCGTATATACGCGAGTTCCTGCACAGAAAACCGCGTATGTTTGGTCGCTGGCAATTTTTGGTTGGTTCAGCTCTCTTCAGCACAGCTGCAGTGCTGTTTGGTATCTCTGATACTGTTTGGTATCTCTGGTGGTGTTCCAGTTCTCATAATTTTGTTTCTAATGTTTTGATGAAGATGCCTTGATGATTTGTTGGTGGAAGTTTTCAGGATGCACAAACTAAGGGGGAGCCTTAGTCATATGAAAAGGATGCATGGATGCACAGATTCAGGGGGAGCATTAGTTTTGCTGAGTATAATGCATTGCTGGCATTATGGTGGTTCTAATATATGATCTCTCTTGAGGTCTTTTTGGTATTAATTATGAAAATTCATATTTGTACTTTGATGAAAAGGTCTGGTTGAGACCCATGTTGTAAAATTGTAATATTCAGTCATGTAAGGACTTGTCAATTTGTAAACCCACTTGGTTGAGTAGCTGAGTCATGTTTGTAAACCCACTTGGTTGGGTAGCTGAGTCAAATTTGTAAACCCACTTGGTTGGGTACTTGAGTCTCATATGTAAATTCACTTGGTTGGATATTTGATGTAAGTATGAGTCTTTTGGTGATAGGAAGTTCATAGAGTCATGTACTTCATTGAAAAAAAATATATCAGCATGAACTCAGGGGGAGCTTGGTCACTTTAGTATACATCAGATCTGCAGAACGCTTCTTCTACATGAGGAGAAAAGGGGGTGAGTGTGTTGGTTTTGATCCGCCCGTTGCCCTTGATGTCAAAGGGGGTGAGTGTGTTGGTTTTGATCCGCCCGTTGCCCTTGATGTCAAAGGGGGAGAATGACATGGTGTTTGAATGAAGAAAAAGAATGGTGTCACAAATGGAGAGAGTGACATGGTAAAAATAGGGAGAGTGACATGGTGTCATTGTATTCTTAATGTATCTATCTGTTGTGATAACCAAACACCATCATGGTTGCCATCAAGTCCAAAGGGGGATATTGTTGGAAATATGATGCAGGATGTTGTCCTTGATGGCAACCCACTGAATGAAGATGAAGACATGCGACTGTTGACATGTGTTGTCCTTGATGGCAATCCACACGATGAAGTTATGCTTGACTTGATGGACTTAGTAAATGATGTAAATTTGATGTGATATGATGTTTGTTGACAATATGATGCTAAGTGTTGTCCTTGAAAGGCAACCCACTTGATGAAGATGATGACAACTTACTTGATGAAGTTGTGCTTGAGAGAATATGTTCCTGATGAAGAAAATATGATGTTTCTACAGTGTGTACAGAAGGCAATGAAGAAAGGAATTCAGAATGTGCTCAAAATATGATGAAAAGAGTATGTCTCTTTGTATACGCGGATTTGCCTAGGGGAAGTCGCGTATGCATGTGGAAAGGAACGTTCCAAGTCGCGTATGGGAAAAAGCGCTCAAAAAATGCAAAACCAAGGGTAACCACCATGGTATTGACCCATTGCATTGGGTAATGATCTGCCTAATTGACCCCGTCCAGGTAGTTTTGGGCTTATGGTATTATTTTGGTCCATGGTATTGAAAAAGGGGCTCATGGTATTGAAAAAGGATAAACCTATATAAGGAGAAGAAATTCATTGTCCAAAACAAGAGTGTGAGAGCAAGATGTCTGAGCTTGAACGAATACTTCTCTGAGAAGTATATCTGTATGGAAAGGGTAAAGGTTTGATGATAGATCTGAATCTATGAAGCACTTATGAAGAAATGATGAAGCAGGATCTTTAGATCTGAAATGTACTTGTATTTGCTAGATCTGTTTATGGAGTGATTAGATCTGTGATGAGGCAAACATCTAGGTGAACATCTGTCTGAAGCAAAAGGGTAGATCTGAACTGAATACTTGATCTGATGAAGTATGCTGCTCTGTAAAGATTGAAGATCTATACGCTACTTCGCCGCGGAGGAAGCACGTATATACGCGGCTTCAGCGAAGAGAAAGCGCGTATGCGCAATAAAATATACACTGATGTATACGCTGGTTTGTGTGGACGGAAGCGCATATATACGCGACATCAGTGAAGGGAAAGCGTGTATGCAAACTAGGGTTTGCTAAAGCAAGGGGTATGAAATATCTGATCTGTTCTGCTGTGTTTCTGCTATCTGATCTGTGTTGATATGTATCTGTTGGTGATGTATGTTTGTGCTTAAAAGTATGGAAAGGGTCCAGTGTGAAAATTGATGAAACGTGGTCCAAGGTGGTGCTGAGGGTTGTAGCCTTCAGTCAGGGGGTTGTAGCTCCCTTCCAGGTGAGGCTGGTAAACGAGATCGGGGGTCGTAGCTCCCTTCCAGGTGAGGCTGGTAAACGAGATCAGGGGGTCGTAGCTCCCTTCCAGGAGAGGCTGGTAAACGAGTCAGGGGGTTGGAGCTCCCTTCCAGGAGAGGCTGGTAAACGAGCGCAGGTGGGTGCCTGCGTGCTGGTCAAGTCTGCGCCAAGCACATATGTTGTAAGATGTTTTATCTATAATAAAATATTGAAGGCTGAGCAACTGCAGCAGGTGGTTTTTCTCCCGATTTGGGTTTCCACCTAAAAATCCTGGTGTTCATGTGTGATGCTTTGTGTGATGGCTTATTCTGTTCTTACTGCACATGTTTACTGTTTATTAAACATCTGATGAATGAATGATGGAATAATAGGAGTGAAGATTTAATGACATATCTAGATCTTTGTGTATACGCTAGTTTCATAAAGGGGGTCCGCGTATATATGCTAGTTTACTGAAGGAAAGTAGCGTATGGGTTTTAAGGAATGAAAAAGTAAAAAGATTTGATTATGCAGTAAATACTGATTCACCCCCCCCTCTCAGTATTTTTCCCAACAAAATGGACCTGGGGGGTGATTTGATGGTAGAAGCCCGACACGACGACTCGGAAATGGTCTGCGTTCTTGCAATGGCGGCCGAAAAGCAGAGGTTTGATACTGCGTATGTCAAAAGGGTATTTCGGGTCGTAGATACCAGACTGCAAGTCATAAAGGGGTTCAAAACCAGGGGGGTTCCTAGACTCACGGACCTGGGGAGTTTCTGGTTCGTTCTTCTTGGGCGTTCCCCTCCCCATGGCTGACATTTTAAGAATTCGAAAAAGAGAAAGGAAACAGATGGATAATAGAGAATGGAATACCTGAACAGTGGGTGACGCTGCTTGGGAAAGCGACGCGGGGAACTCTGACAGTGATTGGGGTAGACCAGGCACTCTTCCTTACTTGTATTTTCCGTAGATAGTAACCTATGTCTTTTTACTGGAGAGAAATACGGGAGTTGTTACTACTAGAGCGGGCTGTTCGAGCTAAAAAGGCGGGTGAGTGGTATGACAAAAGGCAAGTGTCGTAAGGACACTGACAATGAGACACGTGGCGTGTGGGGATTGGGGATGTCAAGGTGTAGGTGCGCGCCTCGTGTCGGGTTTAAGGCTGGTACGGGTCTCAGTACCAGCTGATCTAATAAACTTTACCTTACCTTTTATCCACATATGCTGTCCAATTCTTGCCGCGCATGATTTCCTACGCCGAGCTAACACATGGCTTTCCCCGCTGTGCGGGTCCACCTTTGCTCCGCCACGTAATCACATCCCGTGGCTTGTTCTTACTATCCCCTTCCCACGTTAAGTCTTCACCATGCCACGTGTCACCAGTCCGCGGGGGTATGGGTCTCGTCCTTTCCCCGCTGCTTCACCCCCTCGGACTTTCCCCATGTGCTTTCGTACGTAACAGCGGCTCCTTTTAATACATCAGTCATGTGTTTAGCGCTGCGTCCTCTTTACCTTTTATACCTCCTGTTTACTTATGATTTTACACTCCGCCCGTTGCTTTATTTACTCTATTGGCTTTAATACATGCGAATTTCACTACCTTATCTCTTTACGGCCCACTTTTTAGAATATTTTCCATTTGATATAAAACCTTAATGCGTGGCTTGTCCATCCTTTTGTACTCCCGTGGCTAATGCTAAAGATTGAACAACATTGGCTCCACCTGGGGACGGCATGTTTGTCCCTGAACGTGTCGAGAACTACGCAGACCACCTGTGTATCTTCTTTGAACACCACTTTTCCAGTTCTTGAGGTTTCTCCCTGGACAGATCATCATGACTCATGCATAACTTGGTAAGAAAAACAAAAAACAGCAGCTAATGTACAATATAATACATTCAGGCTTTTTCAGCCTGCTTCAGAATTGAAAATATGGTTTGAGGAACTGCCCATTTATAGGGGCGTCCAAAAGATCTCCCTGCAAATTCTCCAGCTTAAAGGTATTATTTCCTCCCTGCTCTGTAATCTTGAAGGGGCCGAACCAAAGGGGGTCAAATTTACTATGCTTACCTTTATCGGCCCTTCGTACATCCCACCTGAGAACTAAGTCTCCCAGCTGTAGTTTCCTATCCTTGGTATGCTGATCAAACAACTCTTTCATCTTCTTCTGGTAATCCACAAGTTTCTGGTTCACCTGATTACGCGTTTCTTCGAGTTCTACCAGTTGATTGATTCTTCTGGTCATACCATCTGGTTCTTCCTGAGTCTCCTGCATGAAACGAGCAACAGGTAAAGCTAACTGTATAGGGAATACAGCTGCCCGCCCGTATACTAGCTCATAAGGAGATTTTCCAGTAGCCTTTTTACTGGTTATCCTGTTTGCCCAAAGAGCAAACTTCAGTTGGGAATCCCAGTTCCTCTGGTTTTCATTTATTGTCTTCTTTAGAGCTCTGACCAGCATTTTGTTTGATGATTCCGCCAAACCATTTCCCTGTGGGTAGTAAGCTGTAGAGTGGCCTAGAGTGATGTTATATTGCTGACAAAAATTCACAAATTTAGCAGATTTGAAAGCTTGGGCATTGTCAGTTACTATTTTAGCAGGACATCCAAACCTGGAGATAATGTTCTCTTCCATGAACTTAATGATCGCCGTGTCTGTAGCGTTTCGTGCAGGTATGGCCTCCACCCACTTCGTGAAGTAATCTGTAGCAGTCAAGATCCATTTGTGCTGCGCACTTGAGGGTGGGTGAATCTCACCTATGAAGTCAATTCCCCATTGTTTGAAAGGTTCATCAATGTGCACAGGAATCAGGGGTAGAGCTGCTAACTTCTGTTTTTCGGCAAACTTCTGGCATTTGTCACATGCTCTGACCCAAGTGAAGACATCTCCGAACAATTTAGGCCAGTAAAAACCAGCCTTCAGAATTTTCTGAGTTATGCTCCTCCAGCTATAATGTCCTCCACAGATTCCCTCATGGAATTCAGTTATTATGTTGTTCACCTCACCTTCTATGAGGCATAACAGCAGTATTCCTGAAAGATCTCTCCAATATAACTGACCATTGGCCACTACATACTTCTGCGATTTTAGCCTCAAGGCTCTATATTTGGACTTATCACAGCTGGGTGGGCAGCTGAGTGTCAGGAGGTACTCAACTATTTCTTTGTACCAAGGGCTAGTAAGATATTTCATCTGTATTTTCTGAGTAGCCATTTCCACCTCTTGTCTCCCTGTTAGCTCCTCAGACTCTTCATTTGAGATCATGGATAAGTGGATGTCCAAAGCTTGGTGATTTGATTCTGACAAAATCTTTGCTAGCCCCTGTCCTTTAATTAACTTGGTGGGTCTGATGTCCAGATCGTATTCCTGTATTTTTGCAATCCACCTGCCCCTTCTGCCTTCACTGTCGCCCTGAACGAGGATATCCTTAACTGCTGCTGTGGGTACGAAATCAGTAACGTGGGACTGCAGAATGTACATGCGAAATGCCTTTAGGGACTTTACCAGGGCGTAAGCCTGTTTCTCCAGTATGTTGTATTTTAGCTCTGCGTCATGAAGCACTTGGCTAAAGAAAGCAATGGGTTGCTCATACCCACCTTCATTCTTCTGTAAGAGAACCCCTGCTACCGTGTGAGGTGATGCAAAAGAGAAAATCATAAAAGGTTCAGTGAAATTAGGCTTTGCCAGCACGGGAGCCTCAGCAAATGCATTCTTGATCCTGGCAAAGGCCTGTCTTGATTATGGTGCCCATTTCACCGTATTATCGTTCTTTAACATATCTGTTATGTGTCTAACTATTTCAGCATAGTTCGGAATAAATCTTCTGAGAAAATTAATACGTCCTAAGAATACCTGGACCTCTTTCTTATTCCTGGGGAGGGAGATACCATTTATAGCTTCCACCCTTTTAGGATCGATTTTGACCCCATCTTTAGTTACTATGTGTCCTAGGAGCTTACCCTCTTCTAATGCAAAGAAATATTTTTGAGGATTTAGGGAAATTCCATATCTCCTGCATTTCTCAAAAGTTTTCTGAAAATGCTGAATGTGCTCGGCATCATCCTTCGAAAATACTGTTATATCATCTAGGTACACCACTAGAAACTTGTCCTGTTCTCCAACAAAGGTTATGTCCATAGCTCTCTGAAACGTGGCTTCTGCATTAATTAGCCCGAAGGGCATCCTAGCGTACATAAATGTTCCCCAAGGTGTGGTGAAAGCAGTCTTTTTCTGGTCCTCCGGGAGTACAACCACCTGATTATAGCCCAAGAACCCATCCATCATGGACATCCTAGAGGCCCCTACCACTTTCTGCAGAATGTGGTCCATCTTTGGTAATGGGTAGTTATCCTTTAGAGACGCCCTGTTCAGGTTTCTGAAATCTACACATAACCTGATTTTGCCATTCTTCTTTCGCACTGGGACTAAATTGGCCACCCACTCAGAATATCTTAGTGGCACTATAATTTTAGCCTTCAGCAGTTTCTTTATTTCTTGCTCGATCGAGGGCAGCAACAGGGGGTTAATCTTTCTGAGTTTTTTCTTATGGGGTTTTGCATCTCCCTTCAGTGGAATCTTATGCTGCATAACACTGACATCAAAGGTTTTCAGGTCTTGATATGACCAGGCAAACACATCTTTGTAGGCCTGGAATAACTTTTGGTACAGTTGTTTGTATTCATCTGGGACCTTCTTGGACAGCTTCACAATCTTTGGATCCTCTTTAGTGCCCAGATTGAGGTCTTCGACCTGGTCCTCCGCCACCACTTTATTTGGCTGTATAGGAACATCGTCTTTATTGAACAGCCTCTCCAAAGGTACCAGCCCTCAGGGAATGCCATTCCCTTTCAACTGCAAAAATCTGTGGCCGGCTATCTTCTCTTCCAGCTTATCTTCTGGAATGTCCCCAATCTCCTCCTCACAACTGTCAATCTCTAGGTTGGAAAACTCCCCAACAATCTCTAGGAACCTCTTCACCTGCTCCGCGTCTTCAAAGACCTGCCAGTGCTTGACATTATCAGGGATTGAAGGCCGGTACCTTACTTTGATTTCATATCTCAGAAGAGGGTTCTGAGGTGGGCGGAAGGTACTAGCAGCCACAGCCAAAGAGTCTGCCATTCTGTTCTGTTCTCGGGGCATGAATTGAATGTTAAATGCCAAGAAAGAGTTTTCTACAAGATCCCAAACTTCATTTCTATAGGCCTTTAGCCTAGGATGTTTGGCTTGACACTGGTTTTTCAGTTGTCTAACCACCAATTCAGAGTCTCCCATCACCTTTAGATTCTGTATTTTCATACTCCTTGCTGTCTGCAACCCCAGTATGAGTGCTTCATATTCAACCACATTGTTTGTGGCCTCGTATTCCAATTTGAAAGACAAGGGGACCCATTGACCCATAGGTGAAATAAGCAACACTCCAGCCCCATTTCCCTCCGTGGAATTTGCTCCATCAAAGTGGAGTGTCCAGATTTTAGATCCATAGTCCTGCACTGATGATTCAGTCTTTATCTGACAGAATGAGGGCTCATGGGCATATTCCTGATCTTCTTCTAACATCAGATAGGAGAAATCCCCATCTCGGCTGTAGACCGGAGAATTAACCGAATCACCTGCCTTGGTGACAGTTTTAACAAATCTGGTCTCTCGGTACAACCTCCTCTCTTGGCCACCGAAGACAGGGATAGTGGCATAGGACAGGTCCAGCTTAATTGATCCTCCAATTCTGGTCCCCCAAGACCTTGACAGTAACATACTGAAGCGGGCTGGGATGTCAGCCACTACAATATCCATCACCACACTTTTGGCAGGGATCTGGGCCAGAGTAACTGCTAGATCTTTAATCATGCCCAAACATTTCACTCTTTTGGAATCAAAAGAATAGAGGTCTTTATATGGACGAGTGATTTTGAGTCCCAATTGCTCCATGACAGATAGGGGCATGAGGTTGTGAGACGCTCCTGAGTCTAACATACAATTATGCAACAGTAGATCATGGATCACCAAAGATACATAAAAGGGAGGGGTGGAGGGATCTAACTCTTCAACGTGTGGACCGAACACTACCATAGGTCTTTCTTCTTGCAGGTTAAGATTGTCTGGAATGTGTGGTACATCATGAGGGGAGATGAAGGAAGAGACCTGTGACTGATAGGCAGGTTGTTTCAATAACTCAGACAGAGGAACTGGTATTTTTACTTTTTCAAGCTCTTTTTGTAAACAGAAGACAGATGAAGGCTTATCTATTGACACTTCTTTTTCTTTTGACTCTTTACTTTGCAGAGGAGGCTTAGCTTCTTTTACTGGAGGTTTATTATCAGGGGATATAGTTACTTGTGAAGACGAAGGCATTTGAATATCAGATTGCAGAGATTGGTCCAGGGGCCTCTTACCTTTTTCAGGGGGTTCTTGAGTATTGGCCTCTTTGTGTGCAGATGCTGACTTTTGGGGTGTGTCCTCCTCTTCATCTTGAGTGCGGGTTCTCTTTCTGGATGACCTGGGGTCATATTTTCTATTAAACTGAGCTTGCATGAAGTCAACGAACTGTTTACAGTAGTCATCGACCTCGGGCTCTTCAGTATCCTCATTGTTCCTCATCTCTGAGTGAGCTTGTAGCTCCCCTTCCTCACTTTCTTGTACAGGGCATTCTATGTCATCACTGTCTGAGAAGACGGGGCATGCATCTTCTTGTTCATAGGCAGAATCTTCAGGAGAAGCTTCCACTTGTCCCTCCAAGTATAAAGGGTGTGGTACCTGATCTTGTTGCTCCTTCTGTCCCCTCTGCAGGATCTGCAAGGGTGGTTTCCTGTACTGAGGATTGAATCCCCTGTTTGGAGCATTCTGGAAGTTATTTGGGGGTGAATTCTTGGCCTCCATCTCCAGCTTGACCAACTTATTTTAGAGATTCTTGATCATTCTATTCATCTCTTCAATCTTGTCATTTGCTGAATCTCTATCTTGGCTTGAAGTGGATACTTCTTCTTTGCCCCTTCTTCTAGTATCATGTTCCTGTTTCCTTTTGGACTTGCCAGTTGAGACAAAATTTGCTTCTATCTCCAACGCATCTGTCTGTGTGTCATCCAGAGTGGCTAGCTTTCTCTCTCTCAGTGAGAAACCAAACTCAGAATAAAATGCTGCCACAAAAGCAACCTTGGCGGTGGTCTGATGAGGCTTCATCTCAGTTGGGAGGCTCAGGTACAATTTGTTAAATATTCTGATAAACTCCGATACCCCTTCATTGTGCTTCTTTTTCAGAGTGTTAAACTCGGTAAGAACATCCCCGTGATCCTTCCTTTCCCCCCACTTTTTGACAAAAGCATCCTCCATAGCCTCCCAACTATTGATGGAATTAGCTCCAAGGGTTTTAAACCATTTTCTGGCTTCCCCATCTAAGGATTGCATGAACAACCTTAGAACTACATCCAAATGCTCAACATTGAAATTCTCCGCGAAAGAGAAGAAAATTTCGACAAGCTTTTGTGCTTCAATGCCATTCTCACCACTAAATCTGGGCAGAATCTTTAAATAATCCTGTGGCATGTCATTTAGTACTGCAGGTAGATGTAAAGGAGCGTACCTGTTTTGTAAGAAGCCAGGGACATTTTCCATTGGGGGAGGCGGAGGTAGAATGAGAGTCTGAGCTACGAGTGGTGGAGGAGAGGGTGGAAGTGAGATATGAATAATGATGGGGATGTAGTGAACAGCGGCTTGAGGGGTTGATGAGAATGTCGGGCTGTGAACAACAGATATTTCAGTAACTTCCTTAACTTCCTCAACTTCAGGAGTGGGGTGGAAAGAGTAATGCGGAGTATAACTAGACTCGGCTTCGTCCTTGATATGGACACCTCCCCGAGGTGGGCTCTCTGAATAGTAACCAGTATCTCTTATAATAGGGTTAGAGCCTTGTATTTGGGCGACTTGAGAGGAAGAGGACGGAAGATATGGAAAGTTTTCTAGGTAGAATTCAGGAATCTCGGTATGAACTGACTGCCTTTCCCTCCAGCCTCTTCGATGTAGGATTCTCTCTGGGTCAGACACAGAGGGTGTCCTTGATCGAGATGTATCTGACCTTAGGTGTGGCTTACGGGGAGCCAGGACTGCAAAATAGGTTTTTCTGTAATTTTGAATGTGGAGTCGCCAAGGTGAGGGGTGCACAACTCTCAACTCTTCGTGCTCACCTAACTAAAGAGTGGATGGGTTTGTCGAGGCCCAGGGATTTAAATCTCTTCAAATTTGATCCCCGGCAACGGCGCCAAAAAGATGTTTTAGCTCCTAGAGACAACCTAGAGTTGTCATAGACCAATGCCTAGGACATCTTATATAGCAGAGAGACATGGTTATGTAATGGGAAGGATCTTAGCAAGACCGAGCTCTCAGACTATTTCTTTTCAAATGAGAGAACTAGTATTTCAGTGGTATCCAATATTTCAGAAGCTTACAGCTGAAGAGGCAATTCTGAAGAAACAAGATGATAAGTCCCAACATAAATACACAAGACAACTCCAAGACAGTTTGCTGTAGCAAGGGCTGGATTCCCGAATAGTCCATAGAGAAGGATGATATAAAGGTATCTACTGAGAATGTAGAAAGGAGGAGATATTAATTGCTACAAAGGCAGTATTCAGAAACATACGTTAACATGTAATGGGCTTAAACATTAAGAATCCATACATGGAAACCACATTCGTAAATAATAATTCATAACATTCAACATAGCAGAAATGTGAATGAGGTGAAAATGGAACAACATATTACATCTGAGCCATATTTAAAGTGCCGACAAGCTTATGAAATAAGTATCCACAGGGATAAATTCATAACAAGAAGCAGCCAGCAACTCGCATTCCAGAATGTAATATCAGATATATGGATATAAGCAAAACGAATAACAGCACTACAGCACACCAGAGAGAATAACACACTATGAAGAAACAAGACCAGAATCCTTATCCGAAACAAAACTTCTTTTCATTGAGGCCCTACGGGCTCTTTGCATTCATATTGAGACCTTCACAAAATGTTAAACAAGAAGATACTACACCGTCATTTCCTCCAAAATTTTGGAACCTTTCTTTCTTCTTTGATCTACCTTATATAGGATCCTTCCCTTTTTCAGCGAGAAGACATTTTGGGAAAATATCTTCTTCGCATGGGAAAAATTTGTTAGATGTCCTTTTCATCACAACAAAATTTCATGATGGGGAATCAAACCTCCCATCATGTGTAAACAGGCCCCCGGCCATTTTCAAAACAGAAATTTAAACAAATGTTTGATGTAAAAAGTAAAATGCAAGAGTGGGGGAAAACAACCCACTCAGAACTTTAAAAGAAATAAACCAAATGAAAGTGAAATAGGCCGTTAAGACCATAGCATGAGTTAATAGAGGAATCACTGGCGAGGCTGAGTGGAAGCAGTTGCAGATTCAGGCGGAGGCATGTTAGCGGATGAACTGGTATGCTGACTCATAAACTGTGTCAGTCTCTGCTGACTCTCCACCATTGGCTCGGGAATTGCTGAGAGCCCCTCCACCTCGATGAAAGCTTCACCGAGAGCGTGCAAACCTGCCTCAGTAGGGAGTCGGTGCCTGATCATGTAAAGGAGATTAAACTCCTTTTGAAGGACCGTCACAATTGTATCGGCTTTGAGCTGAGTTGCTTTTCCCATCTGGAGGTCAGTCCGATCTCTTTCCGTTTGCAAGTGCTCTGTGTATTTGTCCAGAGGAAAAAGCACAGCAGGAGCGGTTGGTTCCCAGCAGGAAGGGAGTCCGGCTGTCGTGATTTCATCCCATACCTCGTCAAACCGTTCGACACTGTCGCCCACCCGTTGAAGGGCTCTTGAAGCTGCTGCTCGGGCCTTCTCCTTATTGATGGTCTTATGACATTCAATGACCTCTGTAAATCGGCTGGAGATACCGTGTTTCTCCAAGTCGTTTGCCTTTAACGCGTACAGAAATGAGATGTAATCCCCAGCATGATGAGCTCTGTTGGGCAGATCAATCCCCGCCTCCTGCAACTTTCTACTTAGATAGGGAAAAGTAGACTTGAGCTCTCCTATCATTGTCAGAAACTCCCATTGCTCAGTTATGGCCGTGATTATGTCTGACCAGATTATGCTTCTGGCCTCGAGAAGGGTAAGGTTCCCCTTTGCTCGACTTCCCATGTCTGCAATGATTTTCTGCTGCTCAGCCGTGACCTTTTTCTCGTGCTCAACTTCCTTCTGCAGCCCTTCGACTGTTCTGGAATTTTCGGCCAGGGAGCTCTCCAATTCTGCGATCTTTTGTCTGGACGTGGATGCTTGTTTCTCCAGTACTTCAATCTTAGCTCTGGCTATAGACAGTTGTGCTGGCAGTGAGCTGGCTCCACTTGATGCTTCGGCCATCTGGCAGCTGTGCGAATCCCACCTGGCTTGTAGCTCTGTCGCTTTGCCTTGTAACTCACTGATCCTTTCGGCCATTTTTTCTTTCTCTTCCCTCTCTTTGGATAACCTGGCTGACAGCTCTGCCTTTTCTTCCTCTCCCTGTACCAATTCCGCTATCTGGACATGATGCGAGGCAGGAATACGAGCCTGCTTTTTTCGCGGATGAAAATTCCTTCTGCAACTGCTTTATGAGTGTTGCCTGTGCGCCTTTTCCTCCTTCATCTGAGTTCTTGATTTGGTCCTGGAGGTCACGCACCTGGTGTGAGTTGGCACGGCAAGAAACCTGTTCAGCTACAAAAGATGCCCTCAGCTGGTCATGTTTTGTTCTAGCTTCCTTAATGCGAGGGTGAGCTGCATTAGTTTATCCTTCATCATGTCGCAGACTGTTTGAAACAGGTCACACATGTCATTGGTCGGCACCTTCTGCATGTCAATGGCCAATTCAAGCACTTTATAGCTGGGAACATCAAAATTGGGGTCCAGGGTGGCTTTCGCCATAGATAATACCAGGCTTTCAGTGTTCGCGTTGATAGAAGCGGAGAGCCTGGTAGAATACTTTTCCACATAGCCCCCCAATTCATCCTTGTACCTGTCTCGGATTACTTTGTTCGACTGCTCCCTTTCGCTTGGCCTGGACGAAGTGTGCTCGACGATGGCCTGCGTAACCTTTGTGTAATCGGAGGAAGCGGCGCTGTCTCTCAACACTGTTATCCCTGCTTTGCCCTTATCGAATTCCCCAAACTTCGTGAAGGGTTCCAGTAATTTCCCTTCCCCTATGACTTCCGCATCACTGGTGGTCGTCCTTTGCCTCTTGGGCGGTGGTGCTGCTATGGAGGTACTTGCCTCTTCTTCACCGGTGCCCCTGTTTACTTCCTCCTCTTCCCCTGTAGCAGATGAATCCGTCTCCATCTGTGAAAACATGGGCCAAATTTCGAGGTTATCCCTCCATTCCATAAATGGCCTCGGCTCATGTATGTAGGGCGTAGACTTGTTCCTTTTTCTTTTATTTGAAATGATTTCTCGCGGGTCATAAGCCCAGCTTTTCCCCAACGTCAAGTCCATATTTTACAGCATTTTTTCAGCAATGGAGAGGGCATGCCTCGAGTTTACCACAAAGGGGCCGATTTGGGTAGGGAGCCTCAGGATGTAGCCTTTCTTAGCGGGTACAAAATGGAGCTGATCGGCTTTGAGGGCTTGCCGGATGTATTCTAGGGCGTAAACTCGTCGGACGGGGAAAACTGGCAACCGGTATTGAGCAACTTCGACTCCATAGACCCAAATTTCAGTACAGTCTTCGGAAAGAAACCAATCTCTGGTACACTGGTATTTCCTGGCTTGGAGCCAGCGTTTCATTTCTGGGAAAACCCTAGGGGAAGGCGAATCGTGGATGATGGCATAGGTGATGGACATGAAAGTGTTCACGAAGTTCGCATAGCCCTCTCCCTTGGGTAATTGACGGACGGAGAAGTTCCAGTCGAAGACTGGTCTGGGTTGGGAATTATCAGAATAGACCTTGTCCAACCCCAAATGGTCGAACTTATCTGCATGCTGGAACAAGAAGAGGTAGAACACCATTGAGCAAAAGCGAAACTGGCGGGCTTGTGAGAGCTCTTGGAATTGAGTTCAGATGGTCAAGGAGAGGAAACCGGGAATGTCCAAGACAACCCCATTCTGCGACATGAGCCATAAGAAGCGAATGCATACCATAGAAATGTCTTCCGGGCTCCCTATCCCCAAAAGGCCAGCGATGAGTGAGAGAATAGGTCGAACCTCTTCGACGAACAAACTGAGTGAAAACGGCTCTAATGTAGGTAGGGAAGTTGCATGGTTGATGGTTATGGAAGATATAAAGGTGCGACAGGCTTCCCTCGGCTGTTTATTGAACTGGGTTAACAAGGTTTCATCTTTGAAGCTGATATATGTGTCGCTGGCAGGGAAACGGAGGGCCTATCTGATAACCTCGGGAGAAATGAAAAAAACCTTATTCCCTTGAGGGGAAACGAAAACACCCTGCTGTACATCGAAGGCATCTCTGAGCCAGGTAATGAAATCAATACAAGAATGGACTTGGGGGGTGATTTGATGGTAGAAGCCCGACACGACGACTCGGAAACGGTCTGCGTTCTTGCAATGGCGGCCGAAAAGAAGAGGTTTGATACTGCGTATGTCAAAAGGGTATTTCGGGTCGCAGATACCAGACTGCAAGTCATAAAGGGGTTCAAAACCAGGGGGGTTCCTAGACTCACGGACCTGGGGAGTTTCTGGTTCGTTCTTCTTGGGCGTTCCCCTCCCCATGGCTGACATTTTAAGAATTCGAAAAAGAGAAAGGAAACAAATGGATAATAGAGAATGGAATACCTGAACAGTGGGTGACACTGCTTGGGAAAGCGACGTGGGGAACTTTGACAGTGATTGGGGTAGACCAGGCGCTCTTCCTTACTTGTATATGCCGTAGATAGTAACCTGTGTCTTTTTACTGGAGAGAAATAAGGGAGTTGTTACTACTAGAGCGGGTTGTTCGAGCTAAAAAGGCGGGTGAGTGGTATGACAAAAGACAAGTGTTGTAAGGACACTGACAATGAGACACGTGGCATGTGGGGATTGGGGATGTCAAGGTGTAGGTGCGCGCCTCGTGTCGGGTTTAAGGCTAATACGGGTCTCAGTACCAGCTGATCTAATAAACTTTACCTTACCTTTTATCCACATATGCTGTCCAATTCTTGCCGCGCGTGATTTCCTACGCCGAGCTAACACATGGCTTTCCCCGCTGTGCGGGTCCACCTTTGCTCCGCCACGTAATCACATCCCGCGGCCTGTTCTTACTATCCCCTTCCCACGTTAAGTCTTCACCATGCCACGTGTCACCAGTCCGCAGGGGTATGGGTCTCGTCCTTTCCCCGCTGCTTCACCCCCTCGGACTTTCCCCACGTGCTTTCGTACGTAACATCGGCTCCTTTTAATACATCAGTCATGTGTTTAGCGCTGCGTCCTCTTTACCTTTTATACCTCCTGTTTACTTATGATTTTGCACTCCGCCCGTTGCTTTATTTACTCTATTGGCTTTAATACATGCGAATTTCACTACCTTATCTCTTTACGGCCCACTTTTTGGAATATTTGCCATTTGATATAAAACCTTAATGCGTGGCTTGTCCATCCTTTTGTACTCCCGTGGCTAATGCTAAAGATTGAACAACAGGGCTTAACCATGAAAATATGTTTGATCTCATTTTGTAAAAAGAACAAGTTTTCAAAATATTCCAAAATGATTTTACCAGTAGGAGACCCTTGTGGTAAAGGTTTTTTGACCTGCTCTTTGGCATAAGCCCTGATTTTCTTATCATAATCCTTCTGTGGCATCAAATTTTCATTCAATGCATGAATATCTGGTAGGCCTGTTTGTGTTAGTACTATTTATTTGGCCCAAAATCTTGTGATTGCCAAGTTCATATCCTTGCACCTATCCTCCAAATTATTCATCATATTTCTCTTATTCAGGACTTTCTTAATTTTTAATATACTTTCAGTTCTATCTTAAATTTTTAGCTCTTCAAGCTCTTCTCTGTGTTTGCTATTCAGAAATGTGATAAGCTCCATGTCTTGAGTAGGTTTATCAGCTAGTTCTTCTTTTGTCTTTTGTATTTCTATTTGTGTTGCTTTGAGTAATTCTTTTTGTTCATAAATAATTTGGATTGAGGGCCATTGCAAATGTATGCCCTGAATGATGTTGTTCCAAAGATAATTCTTAATGTAAGATACCTACTCAGTGAGATTAACTTGTTGTTGAAGAATCTTTACCTGTTCCTGCAATCTGTTGGCTCTCTGCTCATGTCCTTTGGAAGTGATTAATGCATCTCTGTTAGATGTTTCCAGATTTCTAATGGTGCATTTTAAGCTGATTATCTCTTTGTCTTTCAAGGACATGTCTTCCATAGCCTTTACTATAGCAGCTATTTCCCCTATTGGATTTTCCTGTGAAGTAGATGAAGAAGTGGTAGAGATATCTTTAGAAGTAATTGACACTGCAGTTTCCAATACTCCTTTAGGTGCTAAATGTTCTGCCAATGTAGAGGGAATAGTTGTACTTACAGTTGGAATAACTATGGGAATGGGGACTTCCTGAGTTTTCTTAAAAATTTCATTTTCTTGCATTAAATATTCTATTTGATTTTCCATATATTTAATCTGAGCTGGCATCTTCAAAAAAATTTGCATAGTTTCCTCTTTTTCTGTTTTTTCCTGAAGAACTTCTTTTGCCTGAGGGTGCTCACTCTGTGGCAATTTGAGTTGCTTTCTTAAGGCTGCAATATCATCATTCTTTTGCCTTATCAACTTCTTAGCAACTTCAGTATTAAAATGTTCTACTCCTGTTTCAATCACCAAATCTTCTAAGGACTTGATCCTCAAATCATTAGCATGAAGAGATGCTTTATCTAATTTCATTTGGGTCTATAAATTAGATACAATTTTCTGAAGCATGGTAGCACTCATGGTCTTGGATATAGCATATCTGATGCACTCCTATGGAACTCTATCTGATCTAGTTCATGTATATTATCAACATTCACTGTAAATTCTATCTTCCTGTAGTCTGTGGCTGATTGTGGATCTGTTAACACTGGTTGGAGAAAAGACATGATCATTTTATTTGTTGAGTAATCAAATGTTGTCACTAGTCCATCTTTATCTCCTGGTTTTTCCTTCAGAAGTTTAGAATAAACTTCATTCTTGATCTCTTCATTCTTTTCCTTGATTTTCTTGAACCTCTTTTGAATATCAGAATCAGTTTCTTCTGTTGTTTTAGAAGAAGAGGGAGCTTCTGTATCCATTTCTACTTCAACCATTTCCTTGGTTTTTCCCTGTGCTTGTACTTGTCCATCTGAATTTCCTTGAGTGTTTCATTAACAATCATAGTGGCTTCATCATCTGTTTGCTGAACATTAGTATCATCCACATCTATGACTCCTTCTTTTTCTAGAGTAGTCATTCAGGCCTTTTTGCTGTAGACCGTTTTAAATTTGTTTTCAATGATTGTCTCGGCCAAATATCCTTCTTCTTTCCTAGGCCTTTTATTGGATACCTCTGCTGGTTGGTTAATTGTAACCACCTGTGTACTGTCCATTTTATTTTCCTGTAGATCATCTGTTTGTATATCCTGATCATAATCAATTAAAGTGTTTGCAACCCATTCCAACTGATTGGCATATTTTTCAATTAGTGGCTTTGATTCATGGAGGAATGGGGTCAACTTGCATTTGACCCTGAGATTGCTCAGAATACCCTGAGGGTTATAGTTCCAGTAAAAACTCTCTTGGAAATTGAATGCTGCTAATTTGCTTCTTACTTCTTTCAAGGCATCTCTACTGTTAACTATGAAAGAGCCAATTTGACTTTTCAATTTGAATTGTGCCTTATTTTTGGATGCTATAAATTTTACAGCATCAGCATTTAAAATTTGTCTTAAGTATTCCAAAGCAAAGATCCTTGTGGTTAGAAACTTTGGTAATTTGTATGGAGACAAAATTGCACCATACAATCTGATTTCTGTGTGATTTTTATATAAATACCAATCTCCAACTTTACAGTTTTCAGACAACTGTAAAATCCTTTTGATCACTTCATTTACCCTTGGTGGCTCTGCTTTATCCAACAAACTTATGGCAGGTCTGATAAACAAGTCATTGAAATGACTGTAATTGTACTCACTGCTATTTATTCTAAGAAGAGAGGTCCAAAATATTACTGAAAGAGGTTTGCCCTGCATATCCATATTTTGTAATGCAAAGGGAAAATTATCTGCTTGAGAGAAATGGAAAAGATGTAACAGATATGATGTATATCTGAACACTCCTTCATCAGGTAACTTTGTTAGCTGATAGTGTATATTGTCAGCAATGAATTTGGCAAAGTCAAAGACCAATTCTGGCTGTTGTCCAGGAGACAAAGTGGAGAGGAAGCCTAAAATGGAGGCATCTGTAAATTCATCATTAACATAGCCTAAAATGAATGACATCATGGAAATGAATTGTCTGGAGCCCTAAGGGAAATCGAAAGTATCATAAGGGGGATTTCCCTTAGGAAGGTTGACATGATTGGGCATGAAGTTTTGAAGGATTTCAAACTTCCTAGGGAAATCCGGGTCTAAATACATTTGAGTCAAGTCTTCAATTGACAATGATACTGCTCGTGGATCATGGCTTAGTTGGAGCATATCATTGATTGATTCAATAGTTATGTAAAATAGGACCTCACTATCTTTGTTAACCATGCATCTTTGATCAGGAATATAATGCATCTGACACAACCTAATGAAATCTTGAGCAGGATGGGTGATGGGAACCACATATTTGGGCGAGTTGGAGTCCCATACAGGTGTATCATTGGCTACTTTCTTCTCAAAATTTTCCTAAGAACAACAATGTACTTCCAGAAGATCAAATTCAAGAGTAGCATCAGAAATTCTGTAATCTAAGTCAATCAAAGGATTGTTTTCTTCAGTAGTGACAGGAGGCTGTAAAGGTTTGACTACTTCAGTAGAATCAACAGTTAGGATAGGAGTAGGTTTATCAATTTTGGGAGGTTTGGGATTTGGAAGCTTGCTGGAGGTAGGCTTCTGAGGTTTAGGACCTCCAGTTCTAGGGGTGACCTGCTTCTTAGTCATTTTTGAAGGAAATGAGCAGGATTAAATTATTTGCTCAGCTCTATATGGAAGCAGAATTTCAATTAAGCTGATTTGGGAAAAACTCGGAATCTGGGCGAGGGTTTTATGAGGAAAGTGCAGATTTGCAATGTGTAGACGGTAGGAAAGGGATTTTCAATGGTTTCTTTGGGAATTGAAATGGATTTTCACCGTAGGAATAGCTTTTGGATGATGAAAATCATTCAGGCGGAAATGACAAATCCTGGAAAAATTTTGACAGGGTTTCCCCTGTTTTTTCAAGGTTTGAGTACCCTCAAATGAGTACTTTTGGCTTTGAAATTCCAAGTAGTTTAATTTTTGTTTAAAATTAGGAATTCGCAGGCTTAGATTTATCGAAAAATACCTTTAAATAGGTATGGTCATGGTCGCAGAGGGTTGCAGGTGGTACCAGTCTTCAAACTGGTTGCAGCTTGCTTGATAGAAGGTACTAAGATTTCTTCGGAGGTGAAATTAAGAGGTGAAATGGCTTCTGGGATTATAAGCAGTTTCGAAATGGTGTCTGTGAATCTTTTCAGAGAGGATGTAGGTGAAAAATGCAATGTAAACAATAAGAATTAAGTCCGAAAGCTTAAGTTTTATAAAAAAAAAAAACATTTATTGCAGGTTTGGTATTAATGGCAGGAGCTGTTTGTGCATTTGAAGGAGAAACCACAAGAGGTTATTGCATTACTTTTGAGTGGTAACTGGTTTTTAGCTTTTACAATGCGATCTAGTGAAATTAGGACACGTAGTGGGTGGTGGTTTCATAAAATAGCTTTTTTCACAAAATGTTTTGGCAACTTCGCCCGATCACTTTAGAAATGCGATATGGGATCCACACCATCGGATTTGGTTGAGTGAAGCGAACGGCTAAGATGCGTCGGGAAGCTGTGTGGAAATAAGGTGGGACCAGGTACTATGATCTATGCCATTGATTTGGTAAGAGGAGATTGACGGTTTATAATTAATCTGATAGGAAATGGTGGGGGCAAGGGAAGGATTTATCAGATTTAGTTTGGATCGTCAAATTAAAGGGATGAAGATGATCGGAGGGCTAGGAATGAATGTGAGGGGGTGGAACTCAGGTTCAATATTATCCATTTATTTTGATTGGGATGATCGGATGGTTGAGGTTAAACCCGATGGTGAGGAGGGGTTTAACAAGGTTTAAACCAGGGTTTAAGATTTATATGAAACATCAGGTTTCGCATAGTATGAAAATGTAAAGGTATAACCTTGGGTTAGGGGTAATTGGGAGAGGGGAAATATTACAGAAGGATAAGTTTTGTGAATTTTAGCTTAGATTAACTTCCGGATTTTTGTTTTAAACATATAAAATATGTTTAAAGATTTTCTTTGTATTTTATTATATTATATAGTTCTTAGACTATTTGAACTGTCTAAAACTATAAAGGAGCGGGATATTTGAATAATGATATTTTTAGCCAAAGGGGGTTTACTGTGGATTTTTATTAAATAAAGGGAGCTATATTAATAGGAATAGGATTTTTGATAGGGAGTTAATAAAGTATGTTAGGTGTTAATATGAAAAGGGAAAAGTGAATACTCAAAACATACAATTATAACCAAGAAAAGTGAAGATCAAAGCAAAGCTTGCATTTATGATAATTTCATCACTTCAACTTAGGATAAAATTCCATTTTGAGGGTTTTATACTTCATAAGATGTAGGAAGTTAATCAAATTGGGATTAGAGCATCATTAAGTAAAAATGAGGTTTTTAATTATGATTTTTCCTTGTAAATGAATGCATGAATGGAAAATGATGTGATTTGTGGGATTAATATATACATTTAACATTTTCAACTAATCAGCCATAGAGCCTTGGGTCTGGTCCCAACAGAAGTCAAGGAAATGCCTTGAGTCTTTCTGAATGATATTTTAGAATATCAAATTTCTATGGGGAAGGGAAATTAGTTATTTGTTGCTCGATGAAATATATTTACATTGATGTCTCTCACCTTCTTCTACCTACCCAGTCATTATCTTCTAACATTTTTTCCTTCGCTTTTAGTCAGGTGCATTTGAATTAGCAACCTTACAACATTTTATTCTTTTGAAAGTAATAAAATATCTAACTCTACACTTATTTCATCCAAGAATCCAGATTAAACTGTTGGATTATTTATTTCTCTACCTAAATAATGAATTGTCATGATTAAACTGTATGACAATTCTTTATTCTCTATCTACAACAAGTGAAATTGAAACATGAGAAGTCAAGATTAAATTGTTTAACTCATCATGGATTATGGCATTTATTGACACTCTGCCATAATCAACTGCAAAAGGTAAAAGTAGTGGCATTTAGACTTGCACACTTTCATGTTTTATTCATCTTTTTTCTTTTGGGGTATACTATTTTTTATAAGTCCTTTGATTTTTCTTTTAGGACTTTTTTTACCCTCTCTTTGATTTTTTGATTTTTTGATTTTTTTTACAAAATATGGAAATACAACTTGCAGAAGGAAAAGTATATACATATTTACAAGATTACCATCAGTCAAGTCAAAATTATGAATCCTATATTTATAGGTCACTAACATGATAGATACTTCTTCGTGAAAAGTATTTAAAACTCTCTCCAAGTCAAATCCTCCTCCCGAATGCCTATGAAATTATTCATGTATTCCCACCAAATATATTCTTTACCTTTAAGATTGAACGTAAATATTATGTCTTTCATGTTCTTCGAGTAATCATGCAATATGAAGAAGTTATTCATTCCAAGAACCCAAGCTTTTGCATCATTGGACTTCTTCATTTCTCCATCAAATGTAGGTGTCTTGGATTTATTAAACTCATCTATAAAATATCCCGTGTCATTTCTCCTGTATGGAAGATGGAGATGATGACCATGGTACTTGTCTGAACCAGAGCTATGATAATCCCTATGTCCACTTCCTCTTATGTATGGTGAATCCAAGGATCTGCCATCCATGACAATATCAACCTTGTCTAACCCGTGTCCATCACGAGATTTGCTAACATAGGCTCCATTAGTATTTCCCTCCTATCCATGATTTATCCTAAGTGGTACTTTTATCTACAAATCTAACAAACTATGAGGGATAACTGCATTAACCTTAACTTGTTCTCCTCTTCCCTAGAAATTCTATCTTGTGACTGAATTATCTCGTCATTATCCACTTCGCAACACCTTATTTCTGTCTTCTAACTTATCAAAGTGTATAATATGTGAGGGGAGTACTTATCACCATTTTTATCATCTAATTTATAGGGAGAATCTCGTGAGCTATAGTCTACCATCTGGCTAGTCATATTTTTTCTTCTTCCTACAAGTATACCATGTTAGCTAAACCAAAATATAAACACGGTCAACATACCTCAGTATAGTTCATGGGAGGATATCTTGTCTGCAAGATCAATCATATTAGCACAATACATGTATAAAAATCATCATAAAAGTATATTAACATAATATTAATCATCATCCAGTTACCATGCATGCCCATACAACCGCATATCCCTACCCCATGCATGAAAACTATAACAATGCCAATGCATGCATACATCCACATAGACAACATACATACAAAACAAATGTATATTCAATAGACATGCATGCATTACAATAATATTCCACCCATGAAGTCCAAGGGGTGAACCATGCTCTAATACCACTCTGTAACACCCTCATCCCACATTTACCCAAGCTAATTGGTCCACCTGGGTAAACATGTGGCGAAGATTTAATATGATATGATTTAACTCCCCACGTATAGTTAAGGAAGTGGAATTGACACACCAAAAAAAAAATGACCTTCCTTAGGAGCTACAAGACCTCGAGGGGATGAACAACCACTCAAGGTGCCCAAACCATGAGTTAACTTGCATTTTTACTAACCTAAACCCAAATTTTTCCGATGACAAGCCCTCCATAATACTGAAAGCCTCCAGTCTCTCCCACAGAAAGGCCTCCATGCGATTGCAACATTTCTAATGAAGTTATGTACTAGTGACCCCGAAATTTGAGCCACTTTTTTAGGGCTAAGAATGAGGTCTCTTCCCAAAACTTGATGAAATTATCAGAAATGATAAATAACAAGAATACAAGGCCTCTAATGCAAATCTTGAACAAATAACTGACCAGACTTATCCTAACCATGATAGGAATTTCGTCAAACACATCATAAACATGTAATGTACATGTCATATAAACACATCTGGACATAGGGACCTCATTCTTATCTAAGATTCATTAAGAATGGTTTATTCACTCTCACAATAGTTGCACTATCATCTATTCGGGCATAAGTTCATTAACATTTCATTTAATAGACAAAACATGATGAGATCCATAATCAAAATTTTGCAATAAAACCATGCTTATAACTAGTAAAATAATAATGATAGAACAACCATAAAATCTACACAATAGCAAGCATATTTACTCATGAAATACAATAGGAAAATATATTTTATTAACATATGAAAAATCCAACCAAGTCAGGTACTTCCACGTACCACCTAACCATAAATTGGGTAGAACTAAATATTTCTTTTAGACAATCACCCCCGTGCCATATTCCAAGCATGAATTTGGGACTCACAACAAAACCAACCAAGGCTTCCTCATTATTTACAATGTATCCTGCCATTACTAGTCAAGGGATTATTAGGCCTGAATCCCTAATCTATACAACCAACCTTTACCATGCATCCCTCCATTACAGTCAAGGGATTCCTAGGCCTAAACAAAGAAACATACACTACAGGCTTTACCACAATCCCACCATATACCAGTCAAGGGATCACTAGGCCCTAAACAATCGTGGATGCGTCTTAATTTTTCCACCTAAATTGTGAGTAATTTTCCTGTATCTACCCTTAGGATTTACCACATATTCCACCATTATCGATCAAGGGATTCCTAGTCCTTTGGGATTTTTCATGAGACCACCCCACTCAGTTTCGAATTCATCCAGCAATCCAGCTCCAAGTAAAAGAACCCCATCACACCATGGTTATTTGAAAATGGAAAGGCAAGTTTGGAAATCACTTTCATACCTAGAAAAACCATGTAAATGAAAATAAGAGAACCAAATACACACATGCATGTGTTGTGCGTAAAAAAAATAGCAAGGAAATCATGCATGCAACTTGATACCTACAAGTAATCTCTTTGTAGCTGCTTGATATTTTCTTCCCTTTCTTTTCTTGTCCTTCCTCTGCCTTCCTTTCTCCAATGCTAAAGTTCTCCAAGAATGCTCTAAGTGTTCAAGAGTATGAGAGAGTAGAGATAATAGAGGGAGCTCCAAAATTAAACTGAGAAAAAGTTGTGAACTAATCCTCATAATTATTTTTATTAATGAGTCCTCTATTTTCTTCAATTTCCATTATTTTCCTTCATTTTCCTCCTCACGTGCAACATATGACCTTTCACCTTCCTTTTCTCCTATTTTCCTTTATTTTCATAAATAGAATGCCAATTAATGCCTATTTTCCTTTTCAAATCCTTTTCCATTTCCTTTGCAAATTCCCCCTTAGCCATAATAAACCAAATGAACACCCACTATGATGCTTTTCCCAACATTCTGCTTGGAATATATGTCCCCTGAAATTGGTCTTATTTTTCATTTATTAACTTTATTACATGAAAATTTTAACCCAGGGTTGTTACAGGAAAATCTCCCATTGCGTGACCCCCCCTTGTCCTTAATGCTTAAGTGCTTTGACCCCACGTAATTCCTCCAATGTGCTAGTGGGGGACGTGTGGTAGAAAATCCACCCACGAACCTAAACTCCCTTTAATATATTGGGTCCCACCAATTTCTCCACGAGTTTTGAGGAATGTGCCAAACTAATTTTGCTCCAAAAAGGGTCTCCAACAACTTTATCCCCGCCACTTTGAATTTGGGGGTTCTCAACTTTCAAAGGCTCTAACTTTCCATCTACGAGGTCATTTCTGAACTTCCACATACCACAATAAATCTATTTATATCTATATCCATATACTTAGGTTTCAACAATACTTGAAGTAACCAACTTCTCTATAAATTTTTTCAAAGTCTTTGTTCCATTAATGTTGATCTTTATTCTTCTTCTTGTGCTTGATCCTGAACACTTATGTCCCCCTTTTCCATCTGTTACCATCAATGACAACATAATTCTAACATATCCCCCATTGGAATTGATGGCAATACCTTGATCAAATAAAACATCCTCATGAAGAAAAACCATATATGGTTGTCTCAAATATTTCCTTTGGATTCTACTCCCCCTGTGATGCACTTCTCTTATGTTGTACTATTTCTATTGTGGTGTTGTTGTTATTCTTCTACACTATGACTTATCTAATAATTATCCCCATTTTATTTGTGTGGTTGTAGACTCTTCTTCCTTTTTTTTATCACCAAGGCATCTCCAAGACCTATCCCCCCTTTGACATCAATGGAAAAGACATTAATGGACTCCCCTTGCAAATTTACTCCCCATTTCAACAATCTTCCATGATATTGTCGATCCTCTATACTTGGAAGCTTCATCTCGCTATGATGAATATATACCAGCTACATTTATTCCTCTTTAAGGAAGATATAGTGGAGGGAGGCAAGAGGAAAAACTCCCAATATTTTCCTCAAATACTCAAACTTTTCTCTTGGGAGAGGTTTGGTGATAATATCATCAACTTGTTCTTTTTTAGGAATATACTCTACCTTCAAACTCTGGTTGGAAAATTTCTCTCTTAAGAAATGGTAATTGATTGTAATATGTTTTGTCTTGGAGTGGGAAACAATATTCTTTGACATGTAGATAGAACTTGTATTGTCACAAATAATAGGAATAAGTTGATCATAAAACACTTGTACATATTGCAAGGCCTTCATCATCCACAATAGTTGAGTGCAACAAGAAGTTGCTGCAATATATTTTGCTTCAGCTAGAGAAAAAGAGACTGAAGATTTCTTCTTTCTCAACCATGAAATTACACATTCTCCAAGAAAGAAAGCACCACCACTAGTTCTCTTCCAATCATCTACACCACCTACCCAATCAACATTAGTATAAACAGCTAGTAAAAAATCTTTACCTATTGGGTATCACAGTCCAAAATCCATTGTGTCCCTAAGATATGTGAGAATCCTTTTGGTTGCTAGAATATTACTTTGATTATTATCTCTCCTTAGGCTTGAATGGCACTCTAGTTTTCTTACCCAATTTACAAGATTTTCAAATCATATTCTCTTGTTTTAACAACCTAGGTAAATATTTGACAACATTCTTCTTACTCAATTTAACTATCCGATCAAATTTAATATGTCTAATCTCCTATGACACAACCAACTGTCATCAATCTTTGATAAGAAACATATCTCTACTTTCTCTTTTAGAACATAAAAATTAATGTATGTTCTCACAACTTCAACCAATATTTCAACTATACAGGTGGACTTTATTTGACAATTTTTAACTTTGAAAATCACATCATAGCCTTGATCACACATTTGAGACACAATAACTAGATTGTGCTTCAACCCATCAATAAATAAAACATTCTTGGATTTACCTTTCCCATTTGATAGATTGATAACTCTTTTTCCAACAATCTCACCAGGTTCATTGTTACCAAAGGTTACATTGCCCTTCTCAATTAGGTTCCATGTCAAGAATTTGCTTCTATCTCCTGACATGTGCCTAGAACAACCAATATCCACATACCAGTGTCTGCCTTCATTCTGAGCATATATATATATATATATATATATATTCTCCTTTTCTCTCAACACCTTGGTCTCTTAACTATTCTTCTCAATAACTAGATTAGACCTCTTTTACGTAAGTCTACAATGAGCTTCTCTATTCCCAAAAATTTGACATTTAAAACATTGAATATGATTGTTTAAAGGAGAAAAATAATTTTTGTACCTTGGTATTATTTTCCTATGTCTAATTTGTTTATTTATTTTTCTTTTTCTAAGCTTCCTGTAGAATAAATTCACTCTGAAATTTGTTTCTTGGCTATAATTAGTGAAGGTGAAACAATAACCTAGAAAAATATCAACATACCTAGAGAAACGTCTTCATCTTGTTGGCTAGACTGATTTATGAGCTCTTTGATTTTCTTGGCCAACATTGTTCTTTTTCTACTGCTGATAAATTTTTGACTGGTTTTAGATTGCATATCTTATTTTTTGTTGCTGCGTAATCTCCTATTTTGTTGCTGGTACAAAGGTGATGGATTTTTTACCTTTTGATTCTGCTGGTACACTGGATTCAGCTTCAAACCCTAGACCATTTCTATCTTTGGAAATTATTTATGCTTCCAAAATCTCATTTAAATTATCAGTCCCTTTTCCAAATTTCTGATTAATCTCAACTAGGTTTTTTCCTTTTCTAATTCCTTCTTCAAAAAAATAATTTCACCTTCCAGCCTTTCACAAGCTTGATTTCTATCATTCAACTGCTAATTTAGGGATTCCTAAATCTTCTTACCTTATTCAATTCGCAGGAGAAATGGTTCAATAGCTTCAGCCTTTTCTTTGATTAGTGACTCCTAAGATTTATTTTTTTGTCTTAGCCTTTCTATTTCTTCAAGTGCACTTACCAAATGTCCTTCTAGATCAAATTCTACCACATTTTCATCAAAATGTATGGCTTCATCTTGCATATTATATAAAGAAATAAGCATGAATTATTTTGGGCTTTCATCATCTCTGTCCTCATCTGAGGATTGGATGACTTTACTTTCAGAGGAGCTAGCTTCTTAGATGTAGAGACCTCTTCTTAATCTTCTTCCTCTCTTTTTTTTACTTTCCTGAATTTTTCTCTTGGATCATAATCCTTCTTCTTATTTTTAGTACATGTTGAAGCATAATGACCAAATTCTCCACAATTAAAACACTTAAAAGGTAGCTTGCCTTTATATTTAACTAAGCCTCTCTTGAGCTTCCTCACAAACTTGGCTTCTTCTTCATATGATTCACAGCATGAATCATCATGCTTTTCCTTGGGCTTCTTATCTACTTTGAAGGCTAATTCTTTTGATACATGCTTTCCATTTGATATTCTCATCTCATAGGAAGTAAGGATGCCAAGTAATTTGTTTAGAGTGAGAGCGTTCAGATTGGTCATTTCTTCAATGGTTGAAACATTGGGATTAAATATCTTAGGAAGGGATCTCAACACATTTTGAACTACTACAAATTCTTATATCATTTCATCAAGGCCTCTTACAATGTTCGCAACCTCATAAACTCTTAAAAAATATTTTGCGATATCTTCATCATCATGCATCCTCAAAGACTCAAATTTCATTCTAAAACCTTACAGTTTATCTTTATTTAACTTGTTGTCACCTTCATATAAGCTACTAATCTTGTCCTAGATAGATTTTACAGTTGTGTAGTCCATCATTTTGACAAGTTATGATTTGGGTAGACCAACAAGAAGAGCATTCATAGATTTGGAATTGCATGTGAACTCCATATTTTGATATTTAGTAATTAATGCTGGAGGCTTTTGATATACTTCTTCCACAACATCCTGTTGGTTTCCAGATATCAATATATATTCAAACCCTTTTTCGACATAAATTATCAACCCGGGTGTGTTAGTTATTTCAAGACTAAAGCACATAGTATATGCAAGAGCAATAACATAACCTACTATTGAATCACAAGTTTAATCAACGAAATCAAGTAAAATATTGTAGCAACAATTAAAGATAGATTGCATAATTAAAAATACATTCACAACAATTGCAGAATTATAATGGAACAACAGTTACCATAACAAATGAAATTATGAAATCAACAAAAAGGAAGAGAACACAGCAGCTGATCAGAAGAGTGGGCCCAACTCTCTGGTCAGGGTTGCGGAAAAATCACAGCTCATAAATAGAACAACAAAACGATGTGCATTCAATTAATTGAAAAATGCTTCTATTACAATATATGTCCCTTTTCTTCTTAACCCCGATTCACAAACCTAAGGCCCTCTTTATACAAATGTTCATCCAATCATATTTTTCCTCTAACAAAAAAATATCTACAATTATACATTTGTTACAGTAGCAAACTAGTTTCCAAAAGGAAGCCACGAAAAACCTGAAATAGAGCTAGAATAAGATGGGATCAGTTGCGTTGTTGCAGCAGGTTGAGATAGCACTGAGAATTAGGAGTTGCTCCATGGCTTGCAACCGTGATCCCTTTACTTTTTCCAAATCTGTGAAAATAATAGAGTTAATACTTTCAAAGGTAAAACCTCCATGACTATTACTTCATTAATCAAATATTCCATGTAAGATAGTGGGAAGAGGTTTACCTCATGTATTTTAGAACAATTAATGGTGCAAAGAGATAGAAAGGTGGGAGAAAATGGGAGAGAAAAGTGTACAGATTTGGTATTGAACATCTCCCCCCAACTGATGTATCTGCATGTCCTCATGTAGCTTGTCGTCTTCTAAGATCTGGGTTGGAATGACTATAAATGGCATGAAGCTGTGTGAGGTTATATTCTTTGGCCATCTCTGTCCTAGGGGGTTTATAACCTTCTGTCAGAAAAACATCCTTCCACTAGTTTGGGTTGACGTTGTATGTAGGAGTATATTTCTCTGCTAGCAACCAAATGAGGGGAAACTGAAACTTTAGCCCCATCCACCTGACCCCACAAGTCTGAATGCATGCTACAAAATGTGGCACTCTTTCTAGTTCCCATGCAAAGTTAGGTGCTCCAAAAGGTTCTTGGCCTCTGACGGCTGAAGATGAAAACATCCACTTGCTTTGACAACTATCCAGTGCTTCCTTCCGTAAAGTTATTATCTGTCTAACATAGAGGTCAACACACCATTTCTGGGTTGTCAACATATGTCCTCTATGCCCCTCAATTTGTAAAAAGGTAAAATGCTTGATATAAATATTTTCTGCATGGCCATGCTCCCTCCTCATCATTAGCAGCCTTGTGACTTGGTTTTCTTCAAACGTATCATAGGCCTTTCTCCATTTAAACTTATTGATGGTGTAGGATGCCAAGGATCTTAAATGAATATCCCCCACGAATGGAATGGGTTTGAAGGCTTGATCATGCCTTTAGAAGTAACCATACATGTAGAGTTCGCACATTAAGTGTTGTCCTATGATATCATGAATTTTCAAAATATGGAGAAACTAGATTGGGTCCTCAATCTCGTGGAAAATTTATTTATATATACTCTCAGGACAAAAGAAAAGAAGCTATTCATGAAGGAATAAAGAATAACTATGTGCGGAGGTCTAAAAGCCATTACCTGTTGCACCAAAGAAAACATCTTCTCCTTATCTGATTGCAGCGTTTGCACTTGTTCTTCTAACTTGTCTATCCTGCCCTGATGTTTTCTTTGCCATTGTCGTGCTCTATCTAGTTGGTCTATGTACCCTATGAAAATCCCAACAGCCTTCTCTCGAACCCGAATTGTATCCTTCTTATGTCCATTCGTAGCAGACTGCCATTTTTGGATTTCACCGGCCAGGAAAAATTCTCGGCCTTCAAACAACTATTCAATTAGACCAGTCTGTGTAACCGCATAGGAGACCTCATTTTTAGGTTTTACTGCCTTCCACTTATATGATTTTACCTTCTTATTTAACAAGTATACTTGCCTCTTCAGCTCTCAGACTTCCTTATTTAAACACATGGTTTCACTGAATTGAAACTGATACCTTTTCTTGAGAGGTAATCTTCTTTTCTCACACTGTTCAATCCAAACCTGTTTGACAATAAATTCATCTCCCAGGCCTCTAACAGGCTCAAGGTGTGGTGGAATGTTGTCGATTTCATCAACTGTTTTTTCTATTAGGTCTTTCTAGATTGGCTCCCTGTCTCCCGGGGCTTTCTCCTCCTCATTTACTGTAGCGCTGTCGTTGGCCATCCTGTGTTTCAGTTTTTCCACATAAATTATGTCTCCCTTGTAAGCCTCTGGGTGCTCCTGCTGAGATTCAGCAATTACTGGGCCAATATTGGCCATGTCCTTCCCTGGGTCGATGAACCTCAACACTGGTGGAATGGGGAATACCTTCATCATCCTCATTTCTTACTTGGGGCGCGCCTTCATGTATTGCTTCTTTAGCTAGAGTCACCACTGGTTCTTGTGGAACAGTGTCGATTCTGAGGATAAATTCCTTTCTATCCTCCTATCTTTCATGCATTACTTCCTCACCTACGGTCGATATTGGTTCTTGTGGAACAGTATCGACTTCGCGGGTCATTTCTCCTCTGTACCCCCATTCTCCATACATCACTTCCTCTCTTGCGATCAACACTAATTCTTGTGGAATAGTGCTGACTTCATGATTAATTCTTCTATGTTTCCTTGTTCTGACTGAATCGGGAGTGGTTCTTGTGTGACACCCCCACTGGTTTCAATATTCATATCTTCTTGGGAAGGTGATATTGTTTCTTGCGAAAGAACATCACTTTCCATCCCTCTGTTTGATGTTCTGCCTTCCTGTTATTTATTTATGAAAGTTGATGACTGTAAGACCGTCTCAACTTCGCACACTATACCCATAACTCCTTCATCTGTAGGTTCTTCAGGCAAGGATGGTTCTTGTGTGATAGCCTCGAATATATTACCAATTATCTCCTCCATTTCCAGTTCGTCCGGTTCTTCCTGATCAACCTCCATCTCCATTTCTTCTAGTTCTTCCTGGTCTATTTCCATTTCCTCTGACTGTGCTTCCTCTGCTAAACCAGCCGGAGATAATGGTTCCTCATCTCTAGAAAAAATGACATTTGTTATCTCTTCTTCTGAGGACTGACAGAGTTCTTCCCAAGAAACTCAAAATTGAACTATTTCATGCATGACTATTAAACAAACCAATCCATGATTAGAGAGAACTACCAGCATCCAGTGTTAACGCTGGGCGGACTGTGCTATATGTTGTAGTTGTTTTAATAGAAATAAGGGCATGTTTAAGGAATGCACCTGAGCCTGCGGAAATCGAAGGTGAGCTTAGATTTTAAAATGGTATTTGAAGAGAGTTGTGGCCCGCTACTTGCAAGTTATGTATTTCATTACAAAACCTGCTACTTCGTTCCATGGATGCGGTACAAACTTGCACTCATATCCTCTACCAAATTGAACGATTATTTATCATGCTTGCAAAAATAGTTTGGGAAAATCTGGAAGAGGAATTCTCTAAGCAAACCACTACCCTTGTTGTCTTAGCCTACTAACTTTCGCAGTTACTTCTTCTATGACGAGAATTTATAACCCTCTGACCCGCGAGCGATTCTAGTCCAAATTAAGTGCAAAATCCATTATGATTCCCCTGTCAAACCCCTACAATCTATCAAAGTAGTTATCCCATCCTACATTGACAAAAACTTTCCACACATCTAGATTGCTGCGGACTAAGACTATATTTTCAGGTTCATGCTGCACAACCAATCCACCCATCCTGTGGAGACTGTAACAACACTCTAAAACAATAGACCTTGTACAGAGTGGTGGGTACCAAATTTGGAAAAAATACCATGGTGAAAATGATGAGTAATAATGGTAAATATAGATGGTAATTCTCAGGAAACGAGAAAAATCATGAAAAAGTATGGTAAGTTCGATGAATGGAATAGTAATTATTTTGTATGAGGTGGAAAGGATTAATCGATCTGTATCATATGCGTATTGCGGATCCCAATGCATATTTAATATTATACGAAAGGACCATAGGGTCTACCATCACACGAAGCTGTAATAATGGCTTTGGGAATCATCATTACGTTTTTGTTTAGTTGTGACGACACCCCCCCGGCCAACGTAAAAGTTGCCATCTGCGGAATTAATGTCTTTCACATGGAATATTTAATTTAATCCATAAGAGTCACACGGAGACATACCTGGCGGTCTACCTAGAGGAAGTGGCGTTTGGTAGAATGATGACGTAGTAATGATGCAGATGGAGTAACAACAGTGCGAGTAGTAGCATTCGGAGTAACAACAGTGCGAGTAGCATCCAGAGTAACAGCATCTGGAGTAACAACAGTGCGAGTAGCAGCATCCGAAGTAGCAACATCTGGAGTAACAATAGTGTGAGTAGCAGCATCCAGAGTAACATCATGACGAGTAGCAGCATCTGGAGTAAAAACATCTAGAGTAACAGCATGACAAGTAGCAGCATCCGGAGTAACAACATCGTGAATAGCAGCAACTAAGGAGCAACAACATCGAGTAGAAACAATCAAGGAGTAACAACAACATGAGTAGTAGCAACTGAGGAACAACATCATGAATAGCAACAACCAAGTAACAACATCATGAGTAGCTGCATCTAATGAGTAACAACATCAAGTAGCAGAAACCAAGAAGTAACAACAACATGAGTAGCAACAACCGAGTAACAACATCATGAGTACCAGAAATCGAGTAACAACATCATGAATAGCCACATCCAAGGAGTAATAACATTGATACATAGAAAAAAAAATTAAGCTCTAAAACATTACTCCCTAGTAGTAACTCCTGCAAAAAGACAACAAATAAATAGTAACAGTATTTATTATATATATTTTTCTTTTTCTTTTCTTTTTTTCTTTTTTCTCTCTTTTTTTTTTGAACAATTATTTATTATTTATTATTTATTTATGTTTATTATTATTATTATTATTATTATTATTATCAGAACACGGATGCAGAGGAAGAGTTCTCTACGCTGATAACCTTCAAACCAGATTTCTTGGAGAGATGTTTGATGAAAGCGTCCTTAGAGGCTGGGCGGTGGTATAATCTCAGGCGATATCCATTTGTTATGAATGAAGCATTTTTATCATCAATTGTGACTAGCTTGACTGTTCCATTATCAAATATAGTGCCCACCTCGTAAGGTCCCATCCAGCGAGTACAAAGCTTTCCCTTAAAATCCTTAAAACGAGAGTCATAAAGTAATGCCTAGTCTCCCCTATGAAACATCTTGTTTTTTATAAAATTATCATGCCATTTCATCCTCTACTGTTGAATAGTAGCTGTCCTCTAGACAACCATTGAACAAATTTCATCCAGTTCATTAAGCTGTGCCAGTCAGTGTTTCTGGGCATCTGATAGGTCCAAACCAACTTCAAGAGTTGTTCTGAGCGTAATGATTTCAAATTCTATTGGAAATAACGGGGATTTCCCATAAACCAACTCAAATGGTGAAAACCCAGTTATGTTCCTCCATGTTGTTCTGTATGCCAAGAGAGCTTCAGGTATATTCTGAGCCCAATCCCGACGATGGTATGCCACAATTTTTGTCAAGATATTTTCCAGTGTCTTGTTTGTGCTTTCCACTTGTCCATTCACCTGGGGGTGGTATGGAGATATCACCCTGTGCTTGACCCCATATTTCTGCATCAGCTTTTCTATCATGTGTGATGTAAATTGTGCTCCTCCATCTAAAAAAATCTCCCTCGGAGTATCATAACAAGAAAAAAATTCTTTAAATAGAAAATCTGAAACCACTTGCTCTGTTGCTTTTGCAATGGCTTTGGCTTCTACACACTTAGTCACGTAATCAGTGCAGACCAAAATGTGAACCTTTTGCTGGGAAGGTGGGTTGAAGGGCCCAACGAAATTGATAGCCCATTTCTCAAAAGGTTCAAGGACTACCTGTGGGTGTAAGGGAATTTCATAAGCTCGACTAGGCTTCCCCATGCGCTAGAAACTATCACACCTCCGGACATAATTTTGAGCATCCCAAAAGATAGAATGCCAGTAATATCCCATTTGTAGCACCTTATGGCCTATTCTTTTATCTGCAAAATTCCCCCCACAAAAGCCATTATGGGCAGCCTTCAATACTTTATAAATATCATCCTTAGATACACAACACCAAATATGCTTATCGGCTCCTGTATGAATGAGGTACCCTGCCATCCAAGAATATTGGGCACTGTGATGAATGATTTTTTTTTGTTCCCTCTATGACAAATGATGAAGCACCTTTCCTGTAGCAAGATAGTTAGAAATATATGCATACCAGGGAGGGTTAGAAGAAATTGCAAAAATATGCTCATCAAGAAAACTATCTTCTATAGGTGTACATTCATCATTGTTATCCATTCTAGACAGAAAATCAACAACTGCATTATCTTTTCCTAGTTTGTCTACTATTGTGATATCAAATTCCCGAAGCAATAGAAACCATCTTGTAATGTGGCCAGGAGTGATAGGTTTATTCATCAAATACCTTATTGCTGCATGGTCAATATATAAAAAATTAGGATTCTCGGTGATGTAGTGTCGGAACTTGTTGATAGCATATATGACAGCCAGGAATTCTTTTTCTGTCACCGTGTAGTTTAATTCAACAAGAATTAAATTCTTGTTGACATAGTAAAATGCATACGGTGTTTTGTCTGCCTTTTGTCCTAATACTGCTCCTACTGTTGTCTGAGAAGCATCAGCATGTATGTGAAATGGTAATTCCCAATCATGTCCTCAAAGGATTGGAGCCTTGCAAACCAATCCCTTGATTTTCATGAAAGCTGCTTCACAGTCCCGAGTCCACAAGAATTCTGCATATGTTGTTAGCAATTGAAAAAGTGGATGTGCTATTTTAGCAAAATTTTCTATAAAGCGTCTATAATAACTAGCACAACCAATAAAGCTACGTACCTGTGTGGGTGTCTTAGGTACTGGGAAGTGCAATATTACCTCTACTTTAGCTGGATCAACTCGAATTCCAGCAACTAAGAGAAAATGTCCCAATATTATTCCTTCTTCCCTCATCATATGGCATTTGACTATACTTAGAGATATATGGGTCTGATTACATCTTTTGAGTACTTTTTCCAGATTTTCCAACCCTTCTTCAAATGAGTTTCCATATGGAGTAAAATCATCCATATAGATTTCAACGCTGTCATCGACCAAATCAGAAAAAATTCCCAGAATTGCCGTCTGGAAGGTTTCAAGTGCATTACACAGGCCAAATGGGAGGACCCTGTATGCAAAGGTCCCCCATGGGCATGTGAAAGTTGTTTTTTCCTAGTCTTTTGAAGCTATTACGATCTAGTTATACCCGTTAAACCCGTCTAGGAAGGAAAAAAACTTTTTCCCAGCCAAGGTGTCCAAGACTTGGTCAACGAATAGCAAAGGGAAATGGTATTTTTGAGTTGCCTTGTTTATCTCCCTATAGTATACATAGATCCACCATTTACCATTCTTTTTGGGAATAATATCCAGCGGAGACACCCATTGGCTATCCAAGATGGGGTAAATGAAACCTACATCCAATAATTTGAGTAATTCTTCCTTGACAATGTTATTTAGAGCAGGATTCATTCTCCATTGGGGCTCTCTCACAGGGCAGAAATATTCCCTAATATAAATATTATGAGTACATAAATTAGTAGGGATTCCCTTCATGTCGGTATAATCCCAGGCAAAAGCTTCCTTATGGTCTTGAAGGACTTTTTAAAGCTACTTTTTCTGGAATTTTGATGGATTTGGGTTGATATTAAGTGTCTTCCCTGGTTCAATTTCAATCAGAATACTATCATGGGATGTAGTTACAGGAATTTCTTCAATTTCATGTTTTGGTTTAATGTTTTCCCGTGTGTCACAACTCATAGCAGACTCTAAAATTTGATGATTTGAATTGGAAACAGAACCGGGATCATTAATAAAAGTGTTAATGGTTTCATCCTCAGTTTCTGTTTTGAATTGTAGGGCCTGCCCTATGGTGAGGATTGGTCTAACTTCTTCATTTTCAAGTTCAGGCTCTTCTACTGGTAGAGGCTTCTGTCTGGCTAATAAATTTTTACATGGGCTGGGTTCTGCAGGGGGTAGAGAGTAAGGTTATTTGTAACCGTCCCATTTGATATAATCATATGCCCAGATCGACACCCTATGTAGGCATCTGCAGTCGTGATCCAAGGTCTTCCCAAGATCAATGGATGGCCACCAACTAAGGATTGCATCTGCAATACAAGGAGGTCCACAATATAGTGCCGTGAATCCACCGAAATAGTCACATCTTCCAATTTTCCTACCGGCTTAATTGTAGACCTATATGCTAATTACAAGATAGTCGGGGTTGGCTTAATTTTCTCAAGCCCTAATGCATTCATTGTTTCAGAGGTAATAATATTGATGGCAGCACCCAAATTTACCGGTACGTTTTGGATTTCAACCCCATTGATTTGTACTGTTAGAATTGGGCTTCTCGAATCTCCATATTTTACCGACATAGTCTTTTCTAGCATGATATCAGACAGTCTACCCATCACATGAATGGTTAATGGATCCCTTTGTTTCTTTTCAAGTTTCTTAGAGCAGTAATATTTCAGAGTTTTTCGTATATAGGTACATCCCTCATAACCTGGAGCAAGGGAATTTTGACAAAAAGATTTTACAATTCCCCCAGGAAATCAAACTCTGCTTCAGGGTTTTGTTTATTCAGGGTCAATCTCTCAGGATATGGTGGAGTAATTGGATGACCCTCATTAAGAATAGTTTGGGTAGGTGTTTGATTTATCATATTTTGGTCTTTATCTCCAACTGTTCTATGTTCTGGTTCTACGACTTCACTATCAATCTGTTCTATGATAACAGGTGAAGTGGGAGCATTTACTACCTGCCCAGATCGTAAGATTATCTCATCAAGTCCTACGGTAGAAATGATATATGATGGAAGGTTAAGAGTGTTTGTCTGTTGGAACCCTTTATTATTAGGATTCAAATTGGGCTGGATAGGAAGTTGGGGTTGAAGGGATGAGTTTCCTGGAGGTACATTGGAGGGCAACTGAAGTTGTTATTGAGGCATAGATTGGGAAAATTTCCCAATAGGATTTGGACTGGTTTGGGGAACCCATTGTTGCCTATAGGTGAAAAATTTAGAGACCGGGGACCCATATTAAAATTATTAAAATACTGAGATGGGTCTTGCATAATACCTGGATTCATAGCTGGTGGTCGAGGTTGCTGTGGCTTTTTCTGCTCCATGAAGTAAAGTTGATCTACCACATTTTCTTCACTTGGCCCTTGAAAATCTGCCTTCAGCCCTGGCAAGGAAGGGCACGAACTAGTCGCATGAGTTTGTTCACAAATTGTGTGGGCTTCCACTATGTTTAATGGGAATTCTTTCAACAGATTCTTATTTTTGCACTATGGGAAAAATATAGCCATAGTCTTCTCCAACTCTTTTTGTTTCTGTTTTTCTTGCAGAGTGTCCATCTAGGTGGATAATGTGCTTAGGATATCAGTCCTTAGGTTATACAATAGGTTTCCAATTTCTCCCTTTGTAACCCCTCCTCTAGAAGCTTTTGATGACCGAATTCATTGTCCACTCCTTACAGCCTTGCGTCAACATTGAATGTACAACTCACAGATGGTGTTGAATTCTTCTTTCGAAACATCCCCCTTTCCTACTATGTTCAAAATTTGCAGGGAATCTTCCCTAAGTGCCCGGAGAAGGACAATATATATTTGAATTATTCCACGCATTCTTCCATATTCTCGTCCTCTTTCTGTACAAATTTGAAAATATCCTCCTTGATGTCACGGGATTTACAATAATCTTGGCATTTCTCCAAAATTATTCTTTCATTGCATCCCATGAGGAAATAGTCTTTCCTCCTAAACCCATGACCCATCGCAGGGTTGTCCCATTTAAGGTAGCAGGAAATATTTTTAGCTTCTGCGCATCGGTGATATAATCAAACCCTTAATAGAAAATGTCAAATTCGAAGAGGAATGTATTGGAGTCCTCAGAATAAAGCCCATGAAAATTAGGCAGAGCCGTTAAAGGAATGGGCTTCGTTGGTGCATCTCCTACAATGTTTCCAATTGGAAAATCAATAGAAGAACTTGTAGGTGCCATAAATATCCTCTAATACTCACTCGGGATTTCAACTAGTTTTGCGACTGGTACTTGGGGTGATTCGACTATGGGAGGTTTCACAACACTCTGTTGGTCTCGTGGAAAAGAAAAATCCTTCAGGAATTCTCTTTCCAAATTGGAATTTATTGATTCAAATACAGGAGGCTTCACAACACTCCCTTGGTCTCGTGGTGACGAAAACCCTTTCGAAGGTTCTTCTTCCCAATTAGAATTTCTTAGTTCTTCTAACCCTCTGCTTGTTATTTCTTCCCCTTCTGCTGACAACAGGGATATCTCCTCCACCGATACTTTATTTATTACTCCTTCTGTTGTCGAAAGGGTTTCCTATCGTACCGTGGATGGCACTGGCTACTCAACCTACTGCCCTTCGGACTTTGTATGCACCCTTATCCTGACAGCAGCACGAGAAGATGGTTCAGATTCAGCCTTTGCAATGATCTCTTGGATATATGTCTTCCTTCCCAGATCCCTTCCTTTCTTTTGGGGTCTTCCTCTACCTTTCTTATTTAGATCTTTGTTCATACAATTGGTGGGAAGAATTAATTAAAATAACAAAAGCTCTCAGGACCCGGAGCAATACAAATAACTTCCTCCCTGGGACAAGAGAGTAGGTTAAAAAAAAAATCAAATAAACTTAAAAGAAAATCAAAGTTCAGGACCTGAAGTAGGGTGATTAAATACCCTCCCCAGGATGAGAATTTGGCCCTTTCAGAAAAATAATCAAAAAGTAGAAAATTTGAATATTATGCCCAGGACTTAGAGTAGGGTAACAAGTCCCCTCCCCAAGACGAGAGATCGATTATGATGAAAAATTAAAACAAAGGAAAACAACACACTATGCTCAGGACTTAGAGTAGGGTAATGGATTCCCTCCCTAAGACAAGAGATCAATTTTAAGAAATGATGGAAAAACAAAGAAAACAGATCACTACACTTAGGACTTGGAGCAGGGCAATAAATTTCATCCCCAAGAAGAGAGATTGACCTTTAGATCAATTGTAGATCGTGTTCTTGCACTTGTTAGCCTCCTCGGCAATGACACCAAAATGTTGGTGTCCAGATATGAACAGGTATTCAAACCCCTTTTCCACATAAATTATCAACCCAATTCTGTTATTTATTTCAAGAATAATGCACACAGTATATGCAAGAGCAATAACATAACCTGCTATTAAATCACAGGCTTAATCAACGAAAGAAAGAAAAATACATTAGCAGCAATTAAAGAGAGATTGCAGAATTAAAAATACATTCACAACAATTACAGAATTATACTGGAACAACAGTTACCATAACAAATCAAAATATGAAATCAACAAAAAGGAAGAAAACGTAGCACCTGATCAGAAGAGTGGACCCAACTCTCTGACGAGGACTGCAACAAACTCACAGCTCACGAATAGAACAACAAAATGTTGTGCATTCAATTAATTGAAAAATGCTTCCATTACAATATCTAGCCCTTTTCTTCTTAAACAATATTCACAGCCCTAAGGCCTTATTTATACAAATGTTCAGCCAATCGTATTTTTCCTGTAACAACAAAATATCTACAATTATACATTTGTTACAACAGAAAACTAGTTGCCAAAAGGAAGCCATGAAAAGCCTAAAATAGAGCTGGAATAAGATGGGATCGGTTGCGCTATTGTAGCAGGTTGAGATAGCACTGAGAATTAGGAGTTGCTCTGTAGCTTGCAACCGTAATCCATTTACTTTTTTCAAATCCGTGAAAATAATAGATTTAATACTTGCAAAGGTAAAACCACCATGACTATTACTTCATTAATCAAATATTCCATGTAAGATAGTGGGAAGGGGTTTACCTCATGTGTTTTAAAAAAATTAATGATGCAAAGAGATAGAAAGGTGGGTGAAAATGGGAGAGAAAAGTATACAGATTTGGTACCCAACGCATCCCATACATCAACTCCAAGTGATTGAATGTAGGTCTTCATCCTCACTTTCCAAAACACATAGTTTTTTCCATTAAACATAGTTTTTTTATTGGTAAATACTCCTTCCTAGTTTTCCATGTCGTTGATATTTCTTCCAGTTGTTAAACTGATATGAATTAACCTTGGTTATGATACTAATTGTTAGAGACTAGGAAAATACTACGAGGGGGGATGAATCAGTATTGTAGAAAAATTCAAACTTTATTTCATTATCAATGATATTAGGACACCAATAAATAATTCAAAAAATCATACATATGACCATGACAAGAAATAATATCAGTAACATAAGGAACACGCAAATTCTTCAAACTTATCTTCAATTCCTTCACAAAGCAAACTACAATGTGTTGTTACAAATTTCTTTGGCTACAACCAGTAGGAAGCTACAACTCCATGATTTATCAACTACATCTCAATGAAGCTACAACCCCAAATATTTATCAACACCTATTGGAAGGAGATACAAACTTTGATCTATAAGCTACAACTTGCTTGAAATCAATGATTCATTTTTCATCGATTTTTACACTAGAACCATGAATTCCAACTCAAAATAAATTAATTTGTCCCTTCAATCACCCACGAAAACATCTTCAGCAATATCTAATTACTAATAAACGCACCATCAAACACCAACATCAATCCAAATTTCTCACAAAAAAGTCTTGCAAAAATTATTGCAAAATCCTTTAATCAATTCTGCATATAAATATTTTGTCTTTTATTCTTTTTAGTTAACTTCAATTGAATCCTTGCATGAATCTTTAATTTTTTCCTTTGTCTTTCTCATGAATTTATTAGGCTTTGATATACTATATAAAACTCAAGATGTGAGTTAAACTACTAATTTTGGCTATTCTATCATTTTAACAAAGTTTAACTCAACTTTTCCAACTTTAATTGCCACTAATTTTGGAAAAATGCCTAATATACTTCCAAATTCATCCATGCGGCCATATTTCACTTTAAGACCATGTAATTTGGCCCTCTATATTTTATCATTACAATGTATCAATAATAATGATCTTAATTAGACCTTGGTTCATTACACAAGTTTCCGGTTTCTTTTCTTTCCAAATGACCTTAGTTATATGCTTCATCGATTCAAGAGAAAATACAACATATTAAAAAAAAATCCCATGGTAGAGATGGGCCTATAGCTGAAAATAATAACTAAATACCACTCCAAATATCCTTCACTAGTGATATACTTTTGGATGAAGTATGCCACATCCTCCCATGGATGTGGGAGTGTTTTTTTCTACACTTCTCCCTTTGTTCTTAATTTTTTCCCCTTCTTCCAAAAAATTAGCCTTTGTTACTAGGGCCGAAGTCTTCCTAGTAAACTAGTACATCCTAATTGAGGCAAGGCTATTACACTATAAATTACTTTCTCTATAACCACGAAATGAAATCCTCTCATGGTTGAGCCTTGTTCTATCAATTTTTGTGCAAATTCAAGGGAAATTACTACATTAAATCCCCTTAGCTTGTTAAAGTACACAAACCATCCTAGATTTTGGGAAATCATATAGACTCTCGGATAATAATTTATTGAATCCATTGAGTTTGGCTCATGATGCACATAAACTCCTCCCATAATTTCAATTGTTGCAAGAAGCATTGTTACAATGTTGAAACTTGTAGCATGCAATCACTTCTTGGGAGAAGAATGTCAAATTTGTAGAATTTGGAAAGGTTGGCTATAGTGAGGTGTTTAATTTGTACATAGGGTACCATAATTGGCAAGTTATTCATAATATATGGATGAGTTTCGATAAATCAAATAAGAGTAACAACAACATAAAGGTGGTAAATTATGGTATTAGGAGTGGTGATATGTATGCCAATATTGATAGAGAAGCATTCCAAGTTAAATTTTTGATGGTGTAGCATGTGGTGTATTGTATAATGGTACAATATAAAATCCCCCCTCCAACTAAAATGGAGGACATCCTCGGCCATCATGGCAAGGTGGGTCATGCCACACAAAATTAAGTGATGCAATAAAGTGAGAGAGGTATACCAATTAGGTACTTACCAAATGTGGTGATGCAAAAACTTATTTAAAATGATGCCAACTTAGTAGGAGATACATGTTGGAAAAGTTCATGCCAAACATATTCGGTTTGTCCCATTGGCAAGATTTGATTGTGTGGTAGAAGTAGCAGTAGCAAAAATACTTCTTCAATATCAGTATCAATGTCTAGTGTAGTAGTAGGAAATGTAACAAAAAATCTAGAAACACCTGGTCTTATATATCAATCTCAACAATAAATGTATCATAAGAAAATTTAACAAAAACGAAAGTAACAACACGAAATGTAACATATTATTGAAAATATGAAGTTGTTACTATATCAATACAACATAAAGATAGTTTCCCATCATAATTCCTTCATTCATCATGATATGGAATTTTCCAGTGCTCAAATAAAGGTTAGTTTTTTTACATCGTTCCAACACTTTTTCAATATTATATAATGCTACATCAAAATTGTCTCTATATAGTGTACAATAATCTACAAAAATATCTAGGCAGTCATTAACCAAGTCTAAAAATATTCCCAACACAACTCGTTGAAAGGTAGTCGATGTATTATAGATTCCAAAATGAAGGACTCGATATGAGAATGTTCCCTAGGGGAAAGTGAAGGTGGTTTTATCCTAGTATTAAGGGGAAATATAAATTTTGATTATAACCATTAATCCCATCAAGGAATGAAATTTTTTTATTACTAGATATGGTATCAAGGACCTGATCAATAAAAGGTAATGGGAAGTATTATTTTTGGGTGGCTTTATTGAGCTCCATGTATTCAATATATATTCTCCATATTTCATTCTTCTTAGGTACAAAAACAAATGGGTACACTCACTGGGTGTGAGAGATTGGATAGATGAAAGTATCGTTTAATAATTTTTGAAGTTATTCCTTAACAATATCCTTCAAAGCTAGTTTCATTCATCATTATAGTTTCCAAATAGTATGGCACCATTCTTCAAGTAAATATGATGGGTGCACAAACTAGAGTGAATTCCCTTCATGTCCATATAATACCATGCAAATTTTTCTTTATGATTTCGAAACAATTAAATCAACTTCTTTGTTTTCTCAGGAGATATATTTGGGTTAATATTTAAAGTCTTTCTGGGTTCAATTTAAATTGGTATGCTCTTATGGTTTGGGGTAGTTGGTATCTTTTCTGAAATAACATCATCAATGGGCTCATTTGAACTCGGTTTGTGTATTATGGAATTTAAAAGTTGGGATACTGGCTGAGTAACAACAAAAGGGTTACTAATAAACTAATAATAGTCGGTCATCCTCTATTTCATTTTTAAAATACAACTCCTTACCAATAATGAGGAGTGGTTGTGCATCATCCACTTTTGGTTCAAATTTATCCCATAAGGGCTTTCATAATCAATTATTGGTTTGGATGGGAGGTAGAGGACAACGTTCTCTATAGTATTTCCATTAGATATCTCTATGAAAAATTATCTAAAACTAATGAATGCATCTGCAATAGCTAACCTATTAACTTGGAAGCTCAATGACAAATTCCAACCATGAGATGAGATTCATCTTTTCGAGAGGAAAATTTTTACAATCGAAGCACTCAATTTGGAAAAGGGAAAGTGTATTTTTGAACTAAGCGCCACATGACATGCATATATGATCAGGTTGGCCCTAAGAAAATTGTACACTCTTGAAAGTATATAAATACAAGTGACCTCAACCTCATTTGGAAATCATCATGAAACATTCTTCTCTTCTCTTCTTTGATTTTATCTTGCACATGTCTAACGTAGTTCACAGAAATTTGGTTTGTACAGATCCAATATTATAGGGTCTGAAGATCACATATGTCTAGGGTTTTTGGGTCACAACTCAAGATCACCTCTTTGAGATGAAATTCAGGAGCCTGAAAAAGCACCACCTTCAACAGATCATATTTCCAAAATGTTGTGAATCAAGATCTGAAATTTTTTGACACATTTCCTCTGGATTTCAGCTTCACACCCTAAAAATTTCAGATTCTAAACCTTCGTAGAAATTTTTTTTATAGCGCCAATGCCACGATGACTTGTTTAGGGGCCTGAAAAAATACCTAACTTCCATAGATCATATCTCCGTAAATATTGCGGACCAAGCTCTGAAATTTTTAGATGATATTCCTCAGGATTTCGGCTTCGCACCCTAAAAATTTAAGCTTCTGAAACTTCGTAGAAAAAATTTTATAGCGAAAATTCCATGATGACCTGTTTGGAGCAACGAAACCCTAGAATCCAAAGCTCTGATGCCAAATGTTGTGTAACCAGCTCCAAAAATAGAAGAAAAGAGATATCAACGCCTTAGAAATAATCCAATTCGAGGGGGCAACCTCCAATACATTACATGAATGAAAAATTCTTAGATGATACAATTTACAAAACCTCCTTTCTATATATAGGAGTCCATGTGGCCATAATGTAATCTTAGTGGGCCACAATGTAATCCTAGCCGACCTAACAATAATAATTTAAGGGCACAATAATAACAAAATGGGGGTTACAAGGGTACAATAATAACAATAAAGGGGTTACACTAATAACAATAAGGGACTATACTGGTAATATAGGGACCTAACACATTGATCTTTGATATATTATTATACTTGATATTTGGTAAAGCATTTTTAATTTTTAGACATGATGGGTTTCCTAATCTAAAGAAGGCTAGAACATTAATTCTTATGGTAGCTTGATACTATTGATAATGTTTGGGATAATCATGGTAACCTTAGTGATGAAAGTATGACAATAATATTGATAGTGAAGATCTTATTTTTTACCTTGGTTAGATTAGTAACTATGAAATATGGTAAAATTGGATGCCCTAACTTGATGATTGAGTAATATGATAAAGAAGTGATAGTGATTATAATATTTGAAGTGTGATGATACATATGTCATCTTACCTAAGCATATGACTCTAGCCCTTGAAGAAAATTTGATGTCATTTTTATATGTGAGGATGAAGTATTTGATGTTAACACATTATGACCATGATGAATATATGTTTTAGAACCTGATATAGTTTGATGATCTAACGGTTATATTGATGCATGTCAGTATTATAGATAGGATGATGTCTTGAATGATGGTGACTGAAATGGTTTCCCATTCAGAGGGAGAAACACTCCATAATATTCCTTCACCTATTATCATTTTCATTAAATTTATAAAAGATTATTTATTTTTGAAGTAATACTTTTGACATGAATAGACTAACATATGATGTTGTTAGTCTGCAACAAGGTCTAGTCTAAAAAAGAGGGTTTCTCTTAGTCTAAGTCCTAACTGCATGGAATAATGATTAATAATGCAGTTATAGGGCTCCCAACCACATGGAAGAAGGCTTAAGAAAGTGATTATAGGGCTCCCAACCCCACTAAAGAAGACCTATGGGTGTAGTTGTGCTTGTACGTCACAAAAAATGTAGCCTTGTGCATGTGATCAAAAGTGCACTTGAAATATGACAATCCTATAGACATGGAGAAAGAAATATAATGTATTGTAAGCATAGAAGTTTGAATGTTTGACTTACTATAAATATTGTGAATTCTTTGACTAAACTTGCATTTGTAGGTGACCATAATATACATATAAGTGTGTTATTTTTATTTAGTCATTGAAGTTAGTATATGAAAATATCTTATAATAGTTGCAAGGGTTTGGAAAGATTTGTATTATTGATGAGATATATTGAAATTTTGACATGATACCTGATAGTTCATAGATATTTTTTGGCTCATGAATTTTTTTAATTCACAATGATAGCAAATTAAGATTTTGAATTGGTAACCGATGATTTTACTTGAAGCTAGTGCTATGTGGGCATAATGACTTTTAGTAATTAATGTTGGCATTGATTTTGTATTGGATTCATTGGCTTTAACACATTGGATGAAGTATAAATTTTTTTTATTTAGTATTCAATAATCTCAGAATGAATGTATGGAACTTATATGACTTATTTCTATATATGCATGAAAATTATATAACTTGTCCCAGTCATATGCATTCATATTGAGTGGCATGAATGATTCATGGTATGATCATAAGGATAGACTCATAAATATTCATTGGACAGTGCTTGATAAATAGAAGTTTGTTGTAACTTGGCATTTGGATGAGAGCTCCACCTGACACCTAGTCCAAAGAGTTTGATTGGCAGAAACTTTTATGACTTTAATATTAGCTTTTATTTGGAATATAAGGCTTGATAATTTTAATTAGTTGATTGATTTCATAGTGTTGATTTGTGTGGGTCTGAGTATATTGGTTTGTTCAAGTGTTATGTTTGCACAAAGAATTATATGAAGCAAGCTCCTCGAGCCTGGTATGTCTGTCTGCTGAATCCATGAAGATGTGTTGATCCAAACCTCTACTTAAAAGGTGGTCCAAGGTATGACTATGATTTTTATTTTATATGTGGATGGTTTATTCTTGACATGTAATGAGCTTATGATGATCAAAGTAAGAGGGAGTTGGTCTCTAAAATTCGAAATGAAGAATCATGGCATGATGTATTACTTTCTAAATTTTTGAAAATAAAACATATATCATGAAGCTATTGAAGAGTTCTTGGAATTTGGAAATGCAAATCCTTGGACACTCTGATTAAATTATGCACAGATATTGCTAGACCTACCTTGGAAACCCAAAATTGAATGAATCATTGCTATTCCATATAGAAATTCATTCGTGTAAATATATATATATATATATATATATATATATATATATATATATATATATATATATATATATAACCTAAATATATTCATGAATGAGTCGCTTCATTCACATTGAGTTACCGTTAAGCATCCCTTGAAATATTTGCATGGGTCAATCAATTTTTGGTTTGAGATATTCTTACAATGATATGTGACTACATGGATGCATTCATATTGTTTGGGATCACTATTGATGAGATGAACACATCTAGGTGCTTCTTTAGCATGAGATCCGCCATGATATTTTTGGATGAGAAGTACATAGCTTTAAACACGATAGAGGTTGAGTACAATGTTGTTGGCATGTCTAGTGGTGAGGCAATTTGAAGAAGATATTTGGAGAGTTTTTTGAGTAGGTTATGGATATGAAAAAGATACATTGTGATAATAATGAGTGGAATATTATTGGAAGAGTATCCAATATATAGTTGGGACCAAGATAAATTTAGCCATTGTTGTTGTACAATATAAGCTTAGGCTTATGGTTGCTACCTCTGTGAGAGGGAGGATGAATAAGGTATCCTTTTTGTGATATATATTTGTTTCAATATAATATTTGATTTGATGTCCTATATCAATATGAGACTATTTCTATTGAGACATGATGATTTAACTCTTAAGTGAGTTGTTGAATCCAATACTAAATATGAGCATGATGATATGTTTATGATCTATAATTAGTAGGATTGAACGAGAACACTAAGCCAACTCTTCCCCCCTTTCTAACCTACCAGGGTGAGGAATTGAGATGGAAGGCTCTTGGGGTTGAGGGATGTATGGAAAATATATGGTTGTAGATGTTGCTTCCTTATCTTTCACCCATAGGGTGTGTGTGATCCTTGTCTATTTTGACAAATCGGGTATCTCACCCTATCTTATTCTATGCAGAGTATACCCTAGTGGACATCATACCAACAAGTTGGGCTTACTAGGATTACCTCTCCTCATCTGGCCAACAAGATGAGAGAGTTCTTAGGGGTATGTGATCCTTACCTTTTGTAATTCGAGTATCTCACACAGGTTTATTATGATGCATGTGTTCTTCCACATGACTATTGAATGCCATTGCTAGGAAAATCAATAGGAAATAGGATGGTTACAATCCTTACCTCAATTACCTCTCTTCATCTGGCCATCAGGATGAGAGAGTTCTTAGGGGTATGTGATCCTTACCTTTTGTAAGTCGAGTATCTCACACAGGTTGATTATGATGCATGTGTTTTTCCACATGACTATTGAATTCCATTGCTAGGAAAATCAATAGGAAATAGGATGGTTACTATCCTTACCTCATATAGAAAGTGGTATCTCTCCTATTGATTGCATAATGGGATATTTTTTATCCTTTCTTGGTAAGTGGTATCTCGCATATTTCTTGACATGTGGTGAGAGTGTCCAATAGGACCTTCCTCATTGTCATTGGATTCATGGGTGAGATGTGCTACCTAATGTGATTCTGGGTTGATAATGAGATCCCCGATGTGGTTTTAGGTTGAGATATGCTCACGGATGATAAAATATTTGATTTTTCCTATGTGGTAGCATTGGGATCCCCACTAGTAGTGATTTCGGGTGGCAACATTAGCTCCTCAATGGATACAAGGTGGTAGCTTAGGCTCCCCTTCGGTATCAAGTTATTCTTCTTTTAGATTCGAGAATGTTCAACAGATGAGCAGAGACAATCAAGAGATTAAAAAAAATGAGTAGTGATGATATTTGATGACAAGATACTTGAGATTTGATATGATTTGATGATAAGATTCTTGTGACGATTACATGATGCAGTTGGAATTTCTCCCTAGCTAAGAGGAAGTGTTAATTGTACAAATCAGTGATAAATTCCAACCATGGGAGGAGATTCCTCTTTATGAGAGGACCAATTTTGACTCTTGAAGCACTCAATTTCGATAAGGGAAAGTGTATTTTTGAGTTAAGCCCCACATGTGTATATTTGATCAAGTTGGCCCTAAGGAAAATTGGACACTCTTGGAAGTATATAAATACAAGTGACCTCAAGCTCATTTGGACATCATCATGGAAAATTATTCTCTTATCTTCTTTTATTTTGGCAGGCATGGGTCTGAGGCATTTCACAGAAATTTGGTTTGTACAGGTATGATATTACAGGTTTCGAAGCTCACACATGTCAAGGATTTTTTGGGTCACAACAATAGGCTTATCATAGAAAAATTTTGGTTGCAACCACACGCAGGTAAGCTCATCCATCCGGATAAATCCTTTCAGCCACACATACATCACATATCTGTGTGGTTGGGACCTAAGGCTTGTTTTTATAACTGACTACATAATTCAGTTGTTGACCACAAGATTCGATAGTTGACTGCAGAAAATGAAAGTTGATCGTAGGCTTTTGAATCAGGGTTTCTATTATTGGCATTATTGGTTTCATCTCACGATGTTATTTAGTTTATTTTTGTTGGATATTTGTATGGATGAAGATATGGATAATTGTACTCTCTATTTCTAAATAATTCAATGATAATTTCATAAGAATAATAATTTGAAAGGGTTTTCCTGTGTTTTTCCTTGGTCTCCAACTCATCCTGGTGTCTCTATGTGTGAATTATTTTATTCTATTTCTCCTTTATGTTCCACTGCATTGATGATGATGTGGTTATTTATACATAATTAAATATAATATTGAATATTCTTATAAATATGAATAATGTTATGAAGTTGTGGGGTGAACTTAATATGGAAATAATGAAATGAAATTATAAAAAAATAAAAATATAACCCTAAGAAAAATTAACATAACCACGGTCTTCCTAGGATTAGGGGGTTTCGTCCTAGTTGTGCCTTAGGCTGTAACACTTGGAAGCCAACCATATATTTCTAAGGATCTGTTTAAATCAAAACATATTCTAGAATTCCCTTAGGTCGAATTTATTAGAAACTAGGACAATATTGAAAGGGGGGGTGAATATATATTGTAGGAATATTAAAACTTTCTTTCGCTTGCAATGATGCTAGGAAACCAATAAATACTTCATAAATTAATACATATGAGTATGACAAGGAATAATATTAGTAACACAAGAAGGTAAAAAATTAAGGATGGAAAATTATTTTAAAGTTTAGAAACCTTGGCGAATCCCACTAGTACATAATATGCAATTTGTAAAATGTTGGGAAATTTTTTTGCAAAAGAATTCAAATTTCTAATAAGTTTATATAGTCTCTATATATAATTTTGGTGATTTTTGAGGTAAAACAGTTTTATACTATGAAATTGGGATGAATATTTTTTAGAAAAAATGTAAATTAACAAATATGTTTTTTGGAAAAAGAATGGAAAATTAGCCCACTTGCGAATGTTAGCCCCTAAAAGTTTCCCTGAACACAAGGAACACACAAATTTTTCAAAATTTCTTCAATTCCTTTACAAAAAAAACTACTACTCCCTCATTTATCAGCTACAACTGAATGGAGCTACAAACCCAAATATTTACCAGCACCTACTGGAAGGACCAACAGCCCCTGATCTGAAATATACGACATGCTTGACATCAATGATTAATATTTCATCCATTTTCAAACTAAACCATGAATGCAAACTCAAAATAAATTAATTTGTCCCTTCAATCACTCACGAGACCATCTTCAACAATCTATGATTGATGAGAAATCCACCATCAAACACCAACATCAATTCAACTTGCTCACACAAAAGTATTGCACAAAGTCTTGAATAATTACTCAACCAAATCCACTTATAAAGGATTTGGATTGATATTTTTGGCTTTTGTGCTTTTTAGTTAACTTCACTTAAATCCTTGCATGAATCTTTAATTTTTGCTTTCGTCTTGTTCATCAAGTTATCAGGTTCTGATTTGTTGTTTAAAATTCAAACTATGAGTTAAACTACTAATTTTGGTTATTTTGGCATTTTAAAATAGTTTAGCTTGAGTTTACTAACTTTTGTTGCCACTAATTTTGGAAAAATTCTGAATATAATACCAGAATATTCCATTCCTCCATATTTCATTTTAAGCCCATGTGTGTTAGCCCTCTATCTCTTATCCACCCATAAGACGAAGTGTTGCGACCTTTGCCTTAGTCTTCAGGCACTTAACCATGGGGTCTTTTCCTTTTAAACCTCGAGCGATTATTTCCTTTATAAACTTCTTCTTGCCCTTAGTTTTCTCATCGCATAGGACCAAGTGTTGGAACTTGGCTCTCGACACCTTTATCCCAATGTATATATTTTTCCCTTAAAATACCTCCGAGATAGATCTTGTGGGATTACTTATCTTGTGGGGCCTCCTGCCTACTGCTCCTTGGTTTTCGTTGCTATTTGTACCATGAATGTGTCTAAGATCTGTAATCCTATCCCATTCCTCTGTGTGCCTTAATCTCCTTCCAGGGTCAATCTGAAGGGATGATGTGTCTCGATGGGTCCCCTATCACACTTGTGAGCCAATTAAAATTTACCCAAGTTCATTTGGCTCTAACATCTACCATGCCTGCCCAATGCCCAACCATCATGTAACTCATCTAAATGAACTGCTTAAATCTTCCAGGATCAAGCCTATGGGATAATGTCATGCTCACATCACCCTTGCCATGTGGAACTCTTTGAGTGGTCCAAATTTCACCCAAAAATGACCCACTCAAGTACCTAAAAATGTAGGATCTGTGAGCCACATGTCCACCTCATATTGGGCCATGTCATGATGATGTCACTAGCCACATGTGCATCTCCATCATATCTACAAGCTAATCATAGTATGGCACCTATCCTTTTAGAGAGGAGAGAGAAAGGGTCTAGGCCTTTGGTTTTTCATTGAAACTTGAATTCCTCTATTAAAAAACCCACCTTGGTCAAGCCTAGATCCTACTGCCATGTTTCCTACCCTTGCTCTTAAAACCAGTGCTGGAAAAACAACCTATTTAAACACCCATGTAGCATGCTTTGTGAAATTGGGAAGGGGGTATGAAAATGAATCTCTGTCATCGATCTGAGGATCGGTGGTATGGTGAAATGACCCATTTCATCGACCCTAGGCACAGTAACTCTTTCACTATTTGATCTGTCGAAACTTATCTTAATACAATAGTGGGATGCATGGGGTTCGATTTGCCATTGGATATGCTTTCCATTTAACTCTAGCCACCTGTTGGTATTAGGTCATCTCACTTGCATCACCCTGGTCATTCTTCTTTACGTTGCTTAAAGTTATTCCGGGACACAACTGCTGGGCTATAACTACATGGCTGAACTATTATGTGGGATCCACCTTTGGCCAATAATAAATATCTCGCTATGGCATTGTCTGTACCACATTTTCTTGGTCCTCCGCAAAAACCGCTTATGGTTTTGTGTGACCCCCCATTAAATGGTTTATGGTATTGAAGAGAGGGGTAGCATAATTCACCTCCACCATCAATTTCATGATTGAAGGTTTTGGAAATGTAACACCCTCATCCCACATTTACCTAATATAAACAGTCCACTGGGGTAAAGATGTGACGAATACTTACTATGATATGATTCAACTCCCCATGTATATTTAAGGAAATGGATTCGACACACCAAAAACCAAAATGGCCTTCCTCAGGAGCTATAGGACCCCCAGGGGATAACCAACCACTCTAGGTGCCCAACCCCTAAGTTAACTTGCCTTTTTATTGGCCTAAACCCCCAATCGCTCCCATGACAAGACCTCCATGTTACTAAAAGCCTCTAGTCCCTCCCACAACAAGGCCTTCATGTGACATCAGTCATTTTTAGGTAGTTATGTGCCTCTTCCTAGAACTTTATTAAATTATAATAAATGATAAATAACATGAATACAAAGCCTCCAATGTAAAACTTGAACCAGGAACAAACGAGACTCATCCTAACTGTGACAAGAATTTCATCAAACACATCATAAACATGTAATGTACAGGCCATATAAACAAATCTAAAGATAGGGACCTCATACTTATCTGATATTCTTAAACAAGGTTTGATGCCCTCTCATAATAGCTGCATCATCATCTATTAGGTCATAAATTCATTAACATTTCATTTACTAAACAAAACATGATCAGATACATAACTACAGTCTATCATAAAACCATCCTTCTAACCATCATATAACCAACAAAATAGCAAATATAGAACAACCATCAAGGCCTCACAATAACAAAAACATTTACTCATGAAATACAATAGGAAAATAGCTTTTATTAACATATAAAAGCCGAACAAGTCAGGTACTTCCACATACCACACGAGCATATATTGGGCTAAACCAAATATTTCTTTCAACTAATCACCCTTGTTCCATATTCCAAGCATGAATGTGGTACTCGCAAAAAAACCAACCAAGGCTTCCTCATGCTTTACCATCTATCCCGCCATTACTAGTCAAGGGATTCCTAGGCCTGAAACCTTTGTCTATACAACCAAAATTTAACATGTATCCTGCCATTACTGGTCAAGGAATTCCTAAGCCCAAAAAAAGAAACATACACGACAATATTTAACTCATCCCTCCATATAATGGTCAAGGGATCACTAGGCCTTAAAAAAGTATGGATTCCTTTGAATCTATCCACCTAAAACATGATGATTTTTCTTATCTCCACCCTCAATATTTATAGTGTATTCCACCATTACAATTCAAGGGATTCTTAGGCCTTTGGAAATTTTCCTGAGACCACCCCACTCAGTTTCCTAACCATCTAGCAATCCAACTCAACCAAGTAAAATAACCCCATCGCACCATGGCTATCCGGAAATGGAAAGGCAAGGCTAAAAACCATTGTCACACCTGAAAAAACCCATGCTAATGACAACAATATAAATACATACACTCATGCATGTACCATGCATGCCAAAAATAGCAAGGAAATCATACGTGTAGCTTGATACATGCAAGTAATTCCGTCCTAGCCGCCTGAACCAACTCTTCCTTGCTTGATCTTTATTACCCTTTGCTTTCTTGTACTTCATTTTCCTTCCTTTATCGAATGCTAGAGTGGTCCAAGAATTCCCTAAGTGTGCAAGAGTATGAGATAGTAGAGAGAATAGAGAGAGATCCAAAACTTAACTCACAAAAAGTTTTGAACTGATCTTAAGAAACATTTTTATTAATGGGGCCTCTATGTTCTTCAATTTCCATTATTTTCCTTCATTTTCCTCCTCACATGCAACATGTGAGCTTTCACCTTCCTTTTCTCCTTATTTCCTTATTTTCATTGATAAAATGCCAATCAATGCATATTTTCCTTTTCAAAGCCTTAGCCATTGCCTTTACCAATTTTTCCTTAGCCATAATAAACCAAATGAACAACAGCTAGGATGTTTTGCCAAATATTCTTCTTGGAATACGTGTCTCATGACCTCGGTCTTATTTTTCATTTATTAAATTTATTACATGAACTTTTTTAACTCAGGTTTGTTACAACACCCACCCACCCCAGAGGGAAAAAACCATCCTTAATGTTCTATAAAACCTACAACCAACAAAACCATTGACAAGAAAAACATACTACCCATGGAGCTTTGTAACTTAGCTTATTTGAGTAATTACATTGAAAAACCTGCTGAAAAGAAAACCAACATGATAAACATAATAACATGACACCCATACCACTTATTGAAGATTTATAACACAACTTGTGGCAGTATTTACATCCATATACATATATACATATACCAAATCTCATTTTCCTTCACCGGAAAATAATGAAGGATATATAGCTTGCATCTGATTGACCATCTCCCATGTAGATTCATCGAGTTTAAATTGCTTCCACTGCACTTTAACCTACTCGATTTCTTAGTTCTGGAGAATAAGCATATTTATCTACAAAATGCATTGAGGTTATGGCTGGAATTCACCTTCTGGCTCCATCTGTAATACAGAAAAATCAATAACATGATCAACATCGTTTACATATATTTTAAGCAATGAAACATGGAAAACATCATGGAATTTCACTTTTGGAGGCAGTGCCAATATATAGGCCACTGGTCGAATCCTCTAAAGGATCTTGAAAGGCCTGCAATACCGAGATGCCAGCTTCGCACACAACCTAATCCTTAAGGAGATATTCTTGGGCTTGATGCACAAATACACATGTTCCCCAACTTGAAACTCCTTAAATTCCATGTGTTGATCTACATAAATCTTCTATATATCTTGTGTTTCCTTTAGATTATGCTTGTTAACTTGCATTTTATATTCCAACTCTACTAACATATCCAGTCCTATAAACACCATGTTCAATGCATCACTCCAACTGATGGGAGTATTACAACTCTGCCCATAGAGTGCCTCAAACTAAATCATCCTTAGTGACTCTCGATACCCATTTTTGTAAGAAAACGCAACCATTAGAAGTTAATATTCCTACTTTCACTGCTGATTCATAACATACATTCTCAAAATTTCCTCTAAAATACTATTGATCCTCTTTGTTTGTCCATCTGTCTATGGATTATAAATTGTACCAAAGGCAAAATCTGTACAAAAAACTACAAATAACTCCTTCCAAATCTTGGAAGTGAACTTAGAATCCCTTTCTGACACAATATTCTTCAGAACACCATGCAACCTCACTATATCTCTGATGAAGACATGTGCTACATTTCTAGCTTAATACATAGACTTCATTGGAATGAAGTGTGCTAGATTTGTCAACCTTTCATCCAAAACCATAATATAATAATGTTATCTATATTTCCTTGGAAAAACTGTAATGAAATCCATGGAAATTACCTCCCATTTCCATTTCGTAATTGGAATCAGATGTATTATACCACTTGGATTCTTGCACACTGCTTTTTCCTGTTGAAATTCTAAACATCTAGCCAAAACAATTGCCACTCCCTTCTTCAAATTAAACCAATAATAGAACTTCTTCACTTCTATCAATGTCATTTGATATCATGGGTGACCTGAATATGGATTAGGATGAAATTCCCTCAAGATAAGCTTCTTTAGCTCACTGATGTTTGACACATAGATCCTATCCCTAAATCTGACCAAACCATCTGTTGTGATCATCCTGATCACATGTACTCCACTGTTGTAAATTGTGCCTAAGCTTCCTGTACATGTCATCATGTTTTCCTACTTGTAAGATCTAATCATGTAAGCCTATCGCATAAGAACTCATAGATGCAATGTGATTTACTTGTATTTTCCTGCTAAGATCATATGCAACCTTGTTCTCTTTTCCCTTAATATATCTGATCTTCGAAGTAAAACTCACTGAGCATCGCCAACCATCTAACTTTCTTGGCATTCAAATTTGGTTGGTGAAATAAGTATCTCAATCCACTGTTATTTCTCATCAGTATAAACTTCCTGCCAAGAAGGTAGTGCCTCCACATATTCAATGCATGTAGGATCGCTGCCATACCAATATCATGTGTAACATAATTCTACTCATGCTCATTCAATTTTCTTGATTCATAACATACCACCTATCCCTCTTACATCAATACTCCACCAAGTCCTCTCTTGCAAGAATATGTACACACTACAAACTCTTTATCCAAGTATGCAATCTTTAGAACTAGAGTATTTTTCAACAATAGTTTCAATTGCTTAAGACTTGTTGCACATTCCTTTGTCCATTCAAATTTATTTCCTTTCCTTTGCAATGATGTAATATGATAGGAAATCCATGAGAAGTTCCTGATGAACCTCTTGTAGTAACCTAAAAGCCCCATGAATATTCTGACCTCGTCCACATTCCTAGGAGTTTCCCATTCCATAATATATTTTATCTTTTTCGGATCCACTGCTATTCCTTCCTTGGAAAAAACATGCCCCAAGTAATGTACCTATATATGAAAGAAACTACATTTTATAATATTGGCATAAAACTGATGCTCTCTTAGCAATCACAATATTGTTGCTAAGTGTTCAACGTGTTCTTCCTCATTATAGAATATATCAATATATCATTAATTAATAAAATAAAAAACTTGTCCAGATAACGACACAACACACTATTCATCATGCATATAAAAGTAGTTGGAGCATTACTCAAACCAAAAGGAATTACAAAAAACTCATAATGCACATAGCTGTTCTGGAAATTAGTCTTGTAGATGCCCTCTTCTTTAATGCATACCTAATAGTATCGAGATCTCAAATAAATCTTTGAGAACACCACTTCTCCTTTCAACTGGTCAAAAAGTCATCAATCCTCGACAATGGATACCTGATCTTGGTGGTTACCTTGTTCAACTACCTATAATCAATTCAAAACCTAAGAGTTCCATCCTTCTTCTTCACAAACAATATCGGTGCACCCCACGATGATACACTTGGACTAATGTAGCCTTTGTCAAGCATTTCCTTCAACTGCAATTTTAATTCCACTAAATATGGTTTTCTCATCATGTATTGTGCCTTTGATGATGGTGCTACCCATGGTACCAACTCAATATAAAATTCCACTTCGTTGTGAGGTGGTAACTATGAAATCTATATTGGGAACACATCCTGAAACTGTCGTAAGATCGAGTATCTCTTCAAAAATTCTATATCCTCAACATCCTTACCTTTATCACTAGAAATATTCACTACAAACAACACACACCATTTCCTACGATTACGCTTCTCCTACATATCTATAACCATTATAACTAATGTTTCCTTCTTCTCACCCTACAATATCCTCTATTCTCCATTGCCATCTAGGAACGAAATAACATTTTCATAAAAATCCACATTGGTCTTATGAAGATACAACCAATCCATAACCAACATATTGTTTTATGATCCCAATGTAAGAGCATTCAAGTGCACTAACCTAGGAATACCATTCAACTCAAATGCACAAGCTCTTACCCAATGATGAAATCTTTTCTTTGTACCTATAGCCAATTGCACTAACCAAGATTTTGCATGTAGTTCTGTATTCGAACCACACTTATCCACCAGGTCAAGATTAAGAAAACTATAATTAGATCCATGATATATCAAAATAGAAACCACTTGATGAAAAATATTATCGCCCATCTCGATAATATATGCCTGGTGATCTTCCTTCCTATTATTCGATGTTACATAGATTCAAGGAATGCTCTGCCAAACATCCCCATGATACGACGAACAATACTTCTTGAGATGCTCCTTGCCACATATGTAACGTTGTAAATGTCCCTTACCATCACCTTTATTCAACTGCCCTCCAGGCTATGACCCATGTCCCTTTACGACTAAATTAAAAAATTTGTAAGGAACCAAATTATCTTTCTCACCTGCATCCGGAGGTCTTGTTCACCTCGGTGTCCACTTGCCCTTATTTTTGTCTTTCCCTTTCCAACCTATTTGAGTTTTTTTCTTACATTTTGATTGATCATAACAATGCTTAAACTTTTTGATGGATTCCTCCAACGGTCTAGGCTCATCAAACTCAATCATGTCTTTGAACGCTACCAACAACCGATTGACGAATCTTTGAATATTATATTTATCCTCCTTTAAATAAGGGACATACCTCAACAACTCCAAGAATCTGCTAGTATACTCCTCATCGGTCATAGACCCCATCTTCAAATCATAGAACTCCTTCGCCTTGTCATCACAGTATCTCTTTGATAGATCATCGTGAAAATTATTTCAAACTCCCTAGAAGTCAAATTATCCTCCCGAATGCCTATGAAATTCTTCATGTCTTCCCACCAAATATATGGTTTACCTTTAATATTGAATGTAGATATTTTTTCCTTCATGTTATCTGAGTAGTCATGCAATCTGAATAAATTATTCATTCCAGGAAACCAAGATTTTTCATCATATCGCTTCTTCATTTCTCCATCAAATGTAGGTGGTTTGGATTTCTTAAAATCATATAGAAAATATCCCCTGTCATTCATACTATATGAAAGATGGCGATGATCACCATGGTACCTGTTTGAACCAGAACTATGATAATTCCCCTGTCCACTTCCTCTCCTATCTGGTGTATCCAAGAATCTTCCATACCTAATGGTATCATCCTTTTCTGAATTGTGTCCATCATGAGATTTTCTACCATAGGCTCCATTAGTATTTCCCTCCTATACATGATTGATCCTAAGTGGTCCCTGTCTCTACAAATTTGACAAACTGTGAAGGATAACTGCATTAACCTCAACTTGTTTCTACTATGCCCTAGAAAGTCTCTCCTATGATTGAATCATCCTGACATTATCCACTTCACAACTCCTTATTTCTGCCTTCTAACTTCTCAAAGTGTATACTATGTGAGGGGAGTACTCATCACCATGTTTCTCATCTAATGTATAGGGAGAATCTCGTGAACTATAGTCTACCATCTTGCTTGTCATATTTTCTCTTCTTCCGACAAGAATACCATGTCAGCTAAACGAAAATATAAACACAATCAACATACCTCATTATAGTTCATGGGAGGATATATCGTCTGTAAGATAAACCATATTAGCGCAATACATGTAGAAACATCATCATATAATTATATAAACATCATCTCAATCATCATCCAATTATCGTGCATGACCATACCAACCACATATCCTGACCCATGCACGACAACTATAACCATTACAGTGCATGCATACATCCACATAGAAAACATACATACACAACAAATGCATATTCAACTGACATCCATGCATGACAGCCATATTCCACCCATATAGTCCAAGGGGTGAACCATGATATGATACCACTCTGTGGTATCATATATCCCCCAAAGAGAATGAAAACCAGAAACCACCCAAAAGAATGAAACTCACTCTAATACCAGTCTGTAACACCCTTCTCCCACATTTAATCAAGATAATTGTTCCACTGAGGTAAACATGTGATGAGGAGTTACTATGATATGATTTAACTACCCATGTATAGTTAATAAAGTGGAATTGACAAACCAAAATGAAAATGACCTTCCTTAGGAGCTACAAGACCTTGAGGGGATAACCAACCACTCCATGTGCCCAGCCCATGAGTTAAACTTCCTTTTTACTGAACTAAACCCCTAATTTCTCTGATGACAAGGGACCTCCATGAGATTGAAAGCTTCTAGTCTCTCCCACAAAAATTCCTCCATGTGACTGCATTCATTTTAAGGAATTTTTGTGCCAGTGAACCCAAAATATAAGCCACTTTTTCAGGGCTAGGACTCGGGCATCTTCCCAGAACTTGATGAAATTATCAGAAATGATAAATAACAAGAATACAAGGCCTATAATGTAAAAATTGAACTAGAAAATGAAAATACTCATCCTAACCATGATAGGAATTTCTTCAAACACATCATAAACATGTAATTTACAGGTCATATAAACACATCTAAATATAGGGACCTGATACTTATCTAAGATTTGTTAAGAAGGTTTTGTTCCCTCTCACAATAGCTGCATTATCATCTATTAGATCATACATTCATTAACATTTAATTTACTAAACAAAAAATGATGAGAGCCATAACCAAAGTCTTCCATAAAACCATGCTTATATAAATCATATAACTAGTAGAATAATAATGATAGAACAACCATCGAAGCCACACAATAAAAAGCATATTTACTCATGAAATACAACAGGAAAATATATTTGATTAACATATGCAAAATCCAGCCAGTTCAGGGACTTCCATGTACCACCTAACCATAAATTTGTTTGAACCAAATATTTTTTTTAGCCAATCACCCTCGTGCCATATTCCAAGCATGAATGTTGGACTCACAACAAAACCAACCAAGGCTTCCTCACGATTTACACAGTATCCCGCCTTTACCAGTCAAGGGATTATTAGGTGTGAAACCCTCATCTATACAACTAACCTTTACCATGTATCCCTCTATTACCGTTCAAGGGATTCCTAGACCCAAACAAAGAAACATACACTACATGCTTTACCACAATCCCTCCATATACCAGTCAAGGTATCAGTAGGCCCTAAACAAGCATGGATGCCTCTTAGTCTCTCCACCTAAACTAGGAGGAATACTCCTGTATCCGCCCTCATTATTTACTTCATATCCCACCATTACCGATTAAGGGATTCCTAGGCCTTTGGGATTTTTCTTTAGACCACCCCACTCAATTTTGAAACCATCCAACAATCCATCTCAACCAAGTAAAGGAACCCCATCACTCCATGGTTATCTAAAAATTATAAGGAAAGTCTAGAAACCACTTTCATACCTGGGAAACCCCATGAAAATGACAATAAGAGAACCAAATACACACATGCATGTACTGTGAATTCCAAAAATAGCAAGAAAATTATACATGCAACTCGATACCTACAAGCACTAATCTCACTATAGCTGCTTCAGCTAACTCTTCCTTGCTTGATCTTTGCTTCCCTTTTCTTTCTTGTCCTTCTTTTTCCTTCCTTTCTACAATGATAGAATTTTAGATGTATGTATCATCCATGCCAAAAATAGCAAGAAAATTATACATGCAACTCAATACCTACAAGTACTAATATCATTTTATCCTCTTCAGCCAACTCTTCCTTGATTGATCTTTGCTTCCCTTTGCTTTCTTGTCCTTACTTTGCCTTCCTTTATCCAATGATAGAGTTCTCCAAGAATTCTCTAAGTGTGCAAGAGTATGAGAGCATAGAGAGAATAGAGGGAGCTCCAAAACTAAACTGAGAAAAGGTTGTGAATTGATCCTCAGAAGCCTTTCTATTAATGAGGCCTCTTTTTTCCTCAATTTCCATTATTTTCCTTCATTTTCCTCCTCACATGCAACATGTGACCTTTCACCTTCCTTTTCTCCTATTTTCCTTTATTTTCATAAATAAAATTCCAATTAATGATTATTTTCCTTTTCAAATCCCTTTTCATCACATTTTCCAATTTCCCCTTAGCCATAATAAACCAAATGAACACCCACTAGGATTTTTTTCCCAACACTTAGCTTGGAATACATGTCCCATGACCTTAGTATTATTTTTCCTTTATTAAATTTATTACATGAATTTTTTAACCCAGGGATGTTATAGTAAAATCACCCATTGCATGACCCCCCTTTGTCATTAACTCCTAAGCCATTTGACCCCACATAATTCCTCCAATGTGACAATGGGGGAAGCATCGCTAAAAGTACACCCACAAACCTACTCTCCCTTCAATATATTGGGTCCTGCAAATATCTCCACCAGTTTTGAGGAATGTGCCAAACTAACTTGCTCCAAAAAGGGTCTCCAACCACTTTATCCTTGCCACTTTGAATTTTGGGGTTCTCAAATTTCAATGGCTCTAACTTTCCATATAGGAGGTCATTTCTGAACTTCCACATACCACTAGAAATCTATTTAAAATATCTTCTATCTGCTTTGGTTACAAAAATACTTGAAGTAATATGTTTCTCTAGAAATTCTTTAAAAATATCTGCTCCATTAATGTTGATATTTATTCTTCTTCTTATGCTTGATCCTGAACACCTATGTCCTCCTTTTCCATCTTTGAAATATTTTTCCATGTGTTACCATCAATGAAAACATAATTATAACATTATACCCCATTTCATTGATGGGAACTCCTTGATCAAACAAAAAATCCTTATAAATACAAACCAAATATGTTTGTCTCAAATCTGTCCTTTAGATGTTGCTCCCCTTGTGATGCACTTCTCTTGTGTAGTACTATTGGTACTATGGTGTTGCTGTTGTTCTTCTAAACTATGAGTTGTCCAATCCTTATCTCCCTTTTTATTTGTGTTGTTGTATACTCTTCTTGAATTTTTTTTTATCACTAAGACATCTCCAAGACCTATCCCCCTTTGACATCAATTGAAAAGACACTAGCGGCCTCCCCTTGCAACTTTACTCCCCACATAAACAATATTCCATGATATTGTCGATCCTCTAGACCTGTAAGATTCATCTTGATATTTTGAATATATACCAGATGCATTTCTTCCTCTTGAAGGAAGATATAGTGGAGGGAGACAAGAGGAACAACTCCCAATATTTGCTTCAAATACTCAAATTTTTCTCTTGGGAGAGGTTTGGGGAAAATATCAGCAACTTGTTCTTTTATAGGAACATACTCTAGCTTCAAAATCTGGTTGGAAACTTGCTCTCTCAAGAAATGATACATGATTGGAATAATTTTTCTTAGAGTGGAAGACAATATTCTTTGACATGTCGATGGAACTTGCATTGACACAAATGATAGGAATAGGTTGATCATAAAAAAGTTGTACATATTACAAGGTCTGCTTCATCCACAATAGTGGAGTGCAACAAGAAGTTGCTGCAATATATTTTTCTTCAGCTATAGATAAATATATGGAATCTTTCTTCTTTCTCAACCATAAAATTATACATTCTCCCAGAAAGAAAGCACCACAACTAGTGCTCTTCTGATCATCTACAACACTTACCCAATCAACATCGGTATAAAAAGTCAATGAAAAATCTTTACCTATAGGGTATCATAGTACATAATCCATTGTGGCCCTTAGATATCTAAGAATCCTTTTGGTTGGTAGAATATTACTTTGATTATGAGCTCTCCTTAGGCTTGAATGGCGCTCTAGTCGTCTTACCCAATTGACAAGATTTCCAAGTCATATTCTCTAGTTTTGACAACCTAGGTAAATCTTTGACAACATTATTCTTGCTCAATTTAACTACGTGATCAAATTTCATATGTATAAGTCTCCAATGACACAACCAACTCTCATCAAACTTTGATAAGAAACACCTCTCTACTTTCTCTTTTAGAACATAAACATTACTATATGTTCTTAGATCTTCAACCACTATTTCAATATACATGTGGACTTTATTTGACAATTTTTAGCTTTGAAAATCACATCATAGCCTTGATCACACATTTGAGACAATAATCATATTGTGCATCAACCCATCAACAAATAAAACATTCTTGGATTTTCCTTTCCCATTTGATAGATTGATAACTCCTTTGCCAACAATATCACCAGGTGCATTATTACCAAAGGTTACATTGCCCTTCTCAATTGGTTTCCATGTCGAGAATTTTCTTCTATCTCCTGACATGTGCCTATAACAACCAATATCCACATAACAGTGTCTCACTTCATTATGAGCATACAAAACAATATCACATTTCTTTAGTTTCTCCTTTTATATCATCACCTTGGTCTCTTGACTAATATTATTAATAACTAGATTAGACCTATTTTACGTAAGTCTGCAATGAGCTACTCTATGCCAAAAATTTTGACATTTAAAACATTGAATCTGTTTTTTCAAAGGAGAAAAATAATTGTTGTACTTAGGTCTTATTTTCCTCTGTCTAATTTGTTGATTTATTCTTCTTGTTCTATGCTTCCTGTAGGATAAATTCTCTTTTGAAATTTATTGCTTTCATTAAAGGAAATTTTAGCCTAAAATTTCCCATGAAATTTTCAGGTACATAGTATGTAAACCAATCAAAATCCTTTAAATTTAAAAAGAGGTACATGTAAATATTTTGGACAGAATTAAAAAAAATACTTTTTTTAATTGTATTTTTTGCAATCTCCTAATAGGTTTACTCCAATTTCAAGTTTAGAATTTCATTGGATGCAGAATTTAAATATGCATCCAATGAGTTCCCGTGATTCATACTTTTGAGAAGACCCGCATTGATTAAAAATGAAGATACATTTAAAAAACGTGTTGAACACACTTTTTTAATGTATCTTCAATTTTTATCAATGTGGGTCTTCTCAAAAGTATGCATAATGGGTACTCGTTGGATGCATAATATAATTTTTCATCCAACGAGTTTCTACACTTGAAATTGGAGAAACGATGTAAGGAGATAAGCTGAAAGTACAATTAAAAAAAAAAAATTTCTTATTTTCCCTCCACAATTCATAACTCTTATTTTATTAGTTTCCTATTATTTAATTATTTTCCTTATGAGGCCATTTTTAGGCTGACATTTCCTCTAATGGAGGCCATAATTAGTGTAGGTTAAACAATAACCTAGAAAAATATTAGCATACTTGTAGAATTGTCTTCCTGTTGTTGACTGAACTGATTTCCAAACTTTTTTATTTTCTTGGCGAACATTGTTCTTTTGTTGATGCTGATAATTTTTTGACTGGTTTTTAGACTGCATATTTTCTTTTTTGTTGTTGTGTAATCTCCTCTTTTGTTTTTGGTACAAAGGTGATGGATTTTTTACCTTTTCATTCTACTGCTACGCTGGATTCAACTTCAAACCCTAGACCAATTCTATCTTTGGAAACTATTTGTGCTTCTAAAATCTCATTTAAATTATTAGTCCCTTTTCCAAATTTTTGATTAAATCTCATGTAGGTTTTTTCCTTTTCTAATTCCTTCTTCAAAAAAATAATTTCACCTTCTAGCCTTTCACAAGCTTTATTTTCTCATTCAATTGCTAATTTAGGGATTCCATGTTGTGAAACCAGCTCCAAAAATAGAAGAAAAGAGATATCAACGCCTTAGAAATAAGCCACTTCGAGGGGGAAACCTCTAATACATTACATAAATGCATAATTCTTGGATGATACAAATTACAAAACCTCCTTTATATATATAGGAGTCCATGGGGCCACAATGTAATCCTAGTGGGGCCACAATTTAATCCTAGCCGACCTAACAATAATAATTTAAGGGCACAATAATAACAATATGGGGGTGTTACACAACATTTTGTCACTGTCCCTGCAATCCCCATCTTGCCCATTGGAGGGTAATTTCTGTGATCAATAAATAGTGTCATGCCTTGAAAATACCATCATTGCATCCCTTGCCATGAGGACAACATTCCTTCTGTTGACCATTCCCTGAGCAGACCACTAAAAACACTTGTTTTTGCCTTGGCGCGAGTAGCCAGTTACACTCCCACGTCGAGATAGAAAATTAACACTGAGCCCATGCCAATTGGCGCTCTGTCCCAGTTAAGCACCTGCACCGATCTGTTTATGGAATTTTTTTTAAAAAATAGAGGTGAAGTTTCGATCAGAACAACTTCGTGGATGAGTCATAAGGAGTGGTTCGACTGAATAACCACGGCCTCCCTCATTTGGCCTCTTGTTTCTACCTTATGGGGAAACCTCCCAAGGGATAAGGCCTCCCTTCAACTATTGTAGGGATCACAACATCCTCCTCTCCTCTATAAATATATCCATCTTCCATTGATGTGCTAGTTGAACATATTCGAGTTGAATAGATAGTTGAAAAGGTTAGCATAAAGAAGAAGAAATCATAGCTTCAGGAGAATAGTGAAGAGTGTGTCTGTTTGTGTGTGTTGAGAACATAGTGAGATCTTGGACCTTTGTTCATGAGGGTTTTGCAAATGTGCTTGGATACAGACCTACCGAAGGAGAGCCTCAACATCAAGGCTTGGTTGTAAACTCCCCTTGTCTTTATCATAATAAAATGCATCTGATGTTTATCTTCCATTCTTGTTTACATTTATAATGATATTTCTAGCATTCCTTGATCAGTTAGATTAGTTGTAATTGTTTTATTTTTGTAGTGATTTTATGCTTGTCGTGTTGTCTTGACTGTCTTCACAGGTAATAGAATGTTGGCAGCAGCGTGTATCGAGTTTGAGAAGAGCGACGGATCAAGAAGCTTCGACAAAAGATGACAAAATAGCATCACAATAGTGTAGGCCATCTTCTTTGCTCTGAATTTCATTTACAATCTACGAAGGTAGATGTTAGTATGTTCCCGTAGTTGCTAGACCCACCCTAGGGCTAGAGGGATCACCTCTATCTGCAGAGGGATTTACCTAGACAATAGGGGGTTAGAGGGGTACAATAATAACAATAAGGGGGTTACAATAACAAAAATAAGGGACTATACTAGTAATATAGGGACCTAACATGCCCCTCTCTTTCAAAAAATTGGTTTCCTCAACACTTGAGTAGCTCTGGGTGCTTCTGTATAAAATTCTCATCCTCCCATGTAGAATCTTCAGTGGGTAAGTTCTTCCACTTGATGAGATACTCTGAAATTGATCGATTTCGTAGTTGTCAGGTTCTCTTTTCCGTGATCGCTTCAGGTTCCAATATGATGTTTCCTTCCTCATCAAGTTCTGGCAATATTGTTTGAATTGGAATATTTTCACCTATAACCTTCTTTAAGCATGAAACATGGAAAAATGGATGCACTCGTGACGAAGCAAGAAGCTCTAATTTGTATTCCATAGCACCAATATTTTGCAACACCTTGTAAGGACCATAGTACTTTGGCGATAATTTATTATCCTTCTTACCTTTCCTGAGGGACATTTGTTTGTATGGTTGTAGCCATTAAAATACCCAGTCTCCTACATCAAAACTTCTCACGCAATGTTGATCTGGCTTTCCGTTTCTGTGTCATTCGATTTGTGCCAAATTCAAGGTTATCCTTTAAGAGTTGAGAAATTCTTTTCGATGCTTCGATGTGATCTTCCATTGATTGAACCTTCAAATTTTCTCTTAAAGATGATGTGATGGATGGTGGATGATATCCATAGTGCCATAAAATGGGGTCATTTTGGCCGTAGTATGGAAGGAAGTGTTATACCACCATTTAGCGAGAGTAACCACTTGCCCATTGTGTTTTTTTATCGTATAAAAACAACGAAGATATCCTTCCAAAAAATTATTTACTATCTCAGTTTTACCATCGGATTGAGGATGATAAGATGAGCTATGAGCTAATTGAGTACCCAAACAAGAAAATAACTCTGTCCAAAAATTTCTAGTAAAAATGGGATCTCTGTCGCTCACAATAACCCTTGGGTTACCATGTAGCTTTTGAATTGTGTCCATAAACGTAGTAGAAATTGTACTTGCTTTAAATGGATGAGATAATGCACAAAAGTGTGCATACTTGGTAAGTCTATCAATTACCACCATGATGACACTCTTTCCTTCGGACTTAGGTAAACCTGTGATAAAATCCATTGAAATCTCCTCCCAACATTGACTTGGAATGGATAAAGGTTGTAGAAGACCCGTGGTCTTAATTGTCTCAACTTTATTTTGATGGAAAACCAAACATTCTGCCACAAAATTTTGAATATCAGATTTAAGGCCATCACAAAAAAAAATCTTTCTTCACCTTGTCGTAAGTTTTTAAAAATCCTGAGTGTCCTCCTAAAGGAGAAGTGTGGAATTACAAAAGAATCTTTTTTTTAGTTGCGAATTCTTACAAAGACATAAGCGATCTTTCTACCATAAGGAACCATTTTTCCAAATAAATGTATTAGATGTACTAGGATCTTGCCGCAACTTTTGAATGAGTGTCCACACTTCTTCATCCTTCTTCCATTCATACCTTGCTTCGGTTATCCAATCTGGTTGGATAATAGAAATGACACAAAGCAATGCTTCCACCTCTTCATTCTTTTCGAGAGTGTATCCGCAACAACATTTAACTTCCTTTTTTGTATATTATTTCAAATTCATAACCCAACATCTTTGTGACCCATTTTTGCTGCTCTTATGAAGATAGTCTTTGTTCCAAAAAGTGTTTAAGACTATCATGATCAGTTTTTACCTTGATGTGTCTTCCCATTAGGTAAGTTCTCCATTTCTTTAGTGCATGTAGTATTGTTAACATTTCCTTCTCATATGTAGGTTTCTATAAATACTTTCCTTTGATTGGACAGCTTTCAAAAGAAATGAGTTTTCCTTCTTGCATTAAAACATCACCAATTCCATTTCCTGAGGCATCACATTCCACAATAAAGGTTTTTGTGAAGTCTGGTGTAGCTAAGACCGATGTTAGGCACATTGCCTCTTTAATATGTTCAAAGGCCTTAGTTGCTTCAGGAGTCCATGAAAATGCATCTTTCTTCAATAATGTTGTTAGAGGTGGATTTCATGGCTCTCCCATAATTCTTAACAAACTCGCGATAATACCCCCTCGTTAACCCGAGAACCTCTTCACAACTTCTTTATGGTTGTGGGACTTTCCATTCCTTACTAGCTTTAATTTGTTTTAGGGTCTACCTAAATTTTAGGGTCTATCTTAACACCCTCGTGAGATACAATATGACCCAGATATTCCACCTCTTGTACTCCAAAGAAACATTTGGATGATTTTGCATATAATTGTTTCTCTTGCAATAGTTTGAGCACCTTGTCAAGATGTTGAACATGATCCTTCCAAGACCTACTGTAGATTAGTATATCATCAAAAAATACTAGCACAAATTTTCTAAGGAAGGGTTTGAAAATGTAATTCATCAACCCTTGAAATGTAGAAGGTGCATTGGTAAGGCTAAAAGGCATGACCAAAAATTCATAATGACCTTCATGAGTTCAAAATGTTGTTTTCAGAATATCTTCAGTCTTCATTCTAATTTGATGATATCCTAAACAAAGATCCAACTTGGTAAAATAAATTGCTCCATGTAATCCATCCAATAATTCATCAATCACAAGAATGGGAAATTTATCTTTAATCATGAGCTTACTGAGCTCCTATAATCCTATGCGCCATGATCCATCCTTGGTGTACCAATAATATAGAAGAAGAGAAAGAACTTTGACTAGGTTGAATTATACCAACCTCTAACATTTTTGCAATCATACATTCAATTTCACTCTTTTGGACATAAGGATATCTATACGACCTGATTTTTGGTGGAACACTTCCTGGAATCAAATTAATAGCATGATCATGATCACAAATATGTGGGAGTCCTTTGGGAGTTTCAAACACCTTGGAATGATTATCCAAGAATTTTTGGAGATCTGCAGAAATAGATGATTTTGATGTTGGAACTTATAGTGAGCATAATTGTGCAATTACGCCCCATTGTTCTTTCTTCAGAAGCTTTTTCATGAAATTAGAGCTTATTATCTTTCCCAAATTCCCTGCAATACCCCGTAATTCGACTTCCTTTCCTTTTGAAAAAAATTTCAAGAAAATTTCTTGAAAATTAAAAGCTACTGTCCCCAAATATTGTAACCATTGTACTCCTAGTACAACATCAACACCTCCCATTGGAGTGGAAAGTATTGGACTATTCAATATATATTCCCCCATGGTTAGCTTGATATTATGGCATTTTCCTAAGAAATTTATAGTTCCTTCATTTGCAACCATCACTTGGCATTCTGGTGCTTGGTATAGGAAACAATTCAATTCCTTGGCTACCTTACAATGAATAAAATTATGGGTACTACCCAAATCAATCAACACTAATACCTTTTTATTCTTGATATTTCCTTCTATGTTGAGAGTTTGAGGAGTGGTAATACCTGCCAATGCATTACACGATATGGTCAGATTCATTTCTTCTTCTTCTAGCTGGTAATCGTGGTATATCCTTCTTGTTCATTTTCTTTCTTCCTCTTCACAATTCATGTAAAATATTTTCTTCTCAACCATTGATACGACCTTAGGTGCATTGTTTCCGCTAACCGTAGCAAAGCCCTTTGCTCTTTTTTTCTTCCAATTATTAAGGTAAAGGTCAACTCAGGGTTGTGGAAATCTACGAATAGCAACACTTCCATATTTATAGAAGTGAGTAGTAGGCTTACTTGTCACCATAATTTTACATTCAATTTTTCTTTCCAACTTGAATGCCTTCTCCAATGAATCAGGTTCCAATACGCAAACTTCATGGTTGATGCTACCCTGTAAAGTACCTTTGAAGAGATCAATGCTATGTTCCTCTAGAATATTAGTTACCCTTTTATTCAATTTTTGGAAGTCCTCAATGTGCTCTTCCACTAAACACTTTTGTTTTATATTTATCAATTGGCTAAAGAAAGTGTTGCTCTTTGTATCCTCATAATGTGCTATCATTTCCTCTATAAAAATTGACCAAGTGACAATTTTTTTTTTCCGGGTCAAAGCCATCGATACCATACAAATGTATTTTGTTCTAAATGTAAAGTTGCAATGCGTACCTTTTGTGTGTTTTGCACATTATGGAGATCAAAATATTGCTCCATCTTTAGTATCCATGTTACAGGATCCTTTCCATCAGACTTCCTCATATCCATTTTTGGAATATGGTGGTTCTTCCCGCCAACATTAGATTTTATGAAATCACGATTAATGTTTATTTTGTTCTCATCATGAGTTTCCTCTACTATCTCACCATTAGGAAACATTTCTTGTATCAACTTTGTCAAACCTTCCATGTCTACTTTTAGATCATTTTTCATGTTTTCCATCTTAGCTTCCATGTCATCCATCTTAGATTCCATGCCAAATTTTCCATGCCATCCATCTTAGCTTCCATGCCATTCTTCAAACCATCCATCTTAGATTCCATGCCTTTCTTCAAACCATCCATCTTAGTTTCCATGCTTTTCTTCAAACCATCCATCTCAGCTTTCCACGCCTTTCTTCAAAACTTCCATGTCATTTTTTGTTGCTCTTTACAGAGAGAAATTTTGCACTTGCTCTCAGACTTTGATATGTCATGTTGCCATTCTTCGTCTTCATGAGTCATAGTAGAGCCTTCTAAAGGCTTAATGGGCGTTGAATTATTTTTAGGGGCCATTTGAGAATCCAATGCCGATATCTATTCTATAATATGCCCTTTGGAATCAATTCAACTTGATTCTTCAAACAAGACTTATGCAATTCGGAAAAAAAAAATACACACCCTATACTTTCTTTTGAGGAGCTTGATATTGAAATTGACTTATCTATATATTTTCAGATCCTCAATATCTGAAATTCGGCCCTATAGTAGTCCTCTGAAGCCTCTTTAAAATGCCACATGTCCGACTTGATTTGGATTCTTCAAGACAAAGTTATGTCCAATCTCCTACAATGACCTAATTATGGACTAGTTTAGTAGAGAGAACTTTTACGACTTGCCATGTATCACCGTTTTCTCCTTTGGCTCCAAAATTTATAAATAGGAAACTACAGTCCATGTTATTCCAGTCACTTTTTACATAATTCCAATCCGATGCTCAGAGAGAGAGTTATGAAGCTTTTCCCACAATCATCTCTTTGAGATGAAATTCGAGAAACTGAAAAAGACCTAACTTCCACGGATCATATCTCCAAAAATATTACGAACCAAGCTCTGAAATGTTGTGAAGATGTTCCTCAGGATTTTAGCTTCGTGGTCTAAAAATTTCAACTTCTTAACCTTCGTAGAAAAAATGTTATAGCGAAAATTCTGTGATGACCTTTTTAAGTGAGATTCAGGAGCCTACAAAAAGACCTAACTTCCACAGATCATATCTCTGAAAATATTATGAACCAAGCTCTGAAATTTTACAAAGATGTTCCTCAGGACTTCTTCTTCATACTCTAAACATTTCAGCTTTTGAACCTTCGTAGAAAAAACGTTATAGTGAAAATGCCACGATGACCTGTTTGGAGCAACGAAACCCTAGAATCCAAAGCTCTGATACCAAATGTTGTGAAACAAGCTCCAAAAATAGAAGAAAGGAGATAATAACGCCTTAGAAATAAGCCACTGGGGGGAAACTCAATACATTACATGAATGAACAATTCTTGGATGATACAAATTACAAAAACCTCATTTCTATATATAGGAGTCCATGGGGCCACAATGTAATCCTAGTGGGGCCACAATGTAATCCTAGCCGACCTAAAAATAATAATTTAAGGGCACAATAATAACAATATGGGGGTTACAGGGGTACAATAATAACATTAATGGGGTTACAATAACAACAATAAGGGACTATACTATTAATATAGGGACCTAACATTCCATAATATTCTTACCTTCTTCAATTTCCAGGAGAAATGGTTCAATAGCTTTAGCCTTTTCTTTGATTAGTGACTCCTTCTGAGATTTATTTTTCTTTCTTAGCCTTTTTGTTTCTTCATGTGTACTTACCAACTCTCCTTCTAGATCAATTGTTGCCTCACTTTCATCAAAATTAATGGCTTCATCTTGCATATTAACTAAATAAATAAGCATGAATTATTTTGGGCTTTCACCATCTCTTTACTCATATGAGGATTGGATGAATTCACTTTCAGAGGAGCTAGCTTATTTGATGTACAGACCTCTTCTTAGCATTATTCGTCTCTTTTTGTACTTTCCTGAATTTCTCTTGGATAATAATCCTTCTTCTTATTTTCAGGACATGTTGAAGCATAGTGACCAAATTGTCCACAATTAAAACACTAAAAAGGTATATTACGTTTATATTTACCTAAGCCTCTCTTGAGTTTCCTCACAAACTTGGCTTCTTCTTCATATGATTCACAACATGAATCACCATGATTTTCCTTGGGCTTCTTATCCGCTTTTAAGGCTAATTATTTTGCTACAGGCTTTCCATTTGATATTCTCATCTCATAGGCATTAATGATGCCAAGTAATTGGTCTAGAATAAAAGTGTTCAAATTGGTCTCATCTCATAGGCATTATTTTTCTTCAATGCTTGAAACCTTGGGATTAAATATATTAGGAAGAGATCTGAACACCTTTTGAGCTACTAAAAATTCATCTATCTTTTCATCAAGGCCTCTTATAGTGTTCACAACCTCATCAAATCTTAAAAAATATTTTGCAATATCTTCATCATCATGCATCCTCAAAGACTTGAATTGCATTCTAAAACCTTGAAGTTTATCTTTATTTACCTTGTTGTCACTTTCATAGCAGCTACTCATATTGTCCTAGATATATTTGGTAGTTGTGCAGTCCATCATTTTGACAAGTTCTGATTTGGGTAGACCAACAAAAAGAGCATTTATGGCTTTGGCATTGCATGTGAACTCCATCTTTTGATCTTAAGTAATTAATGCTGGAGGATTTTGATATTCTTCTTCCACAATATCCCATACATCAACTCCAAGTGATTGAATGTAGGTATTCATCCTTACTTTCCAAAAACCATAGTTTTTTCCATTGAACATAAGTGCCTTATTCATAAATACTCCTTCCTAGTTTTCCATGGTCCTTGATCTTTCTTTTATATGTTAAACTGATATGAAGTAACCTTGGTTTTGATACCATTTTTTAGAAAGTAGGAAAATACTAAGAGTGGGGGATGAATCATTATTGTAGAAATTTTCAAACTTTATTTCACTTGCAATGATATTAGTGTTGGTTCAAAAACATGACAGTTAAAGGTAACATTAATGCTTCACATTAATCATCAACCCGAGGCAAGTCTGTTTTTTTCAAGAGTGCAAGAAAAGTACATGTGAGGGAAGTCAGAGGTCAACTACTCTAAATCGATGCAAGAAATACTATCTAATTCTCGAAGTTCAATCAATCAATTAAAAAGTAAACTATGAAATACTTCACACCAATAAAAGGATGAAACTCTAGTCTGAACTTAGGCAGAAATTAAACACACAATGCTGAAATTAAATATCTTTTGTAATTGAACAACAAGCTTTAATGAATTGAACAACAATAGAAAAGGGATATTTAATAAATTGAACAAAAATCATCTATTAACATTTTTCAATGGAATTCTCTATAATCCAATTAATAACAACCATTAGAATTGAACAACAAACCATATGTTCACACTTGCAATGGAAAAACTCAAGAAATAACAATGTGTAGAATTGAACAGCAACTACTTAACCACGTCGAAATCAATCTAATGAATGGAAAAACATCACTCAGAAATAAAGGAACATTAATAATAAATTCAACCTAATTGAAAAGGAAATTGTAACACACCACACTTTCAATTATTGAATTGAATTTTAATTCTAAAAAGCGTAAGAATAACTAAATTACGAGAATTAGTAAATAAACATATAACACAAAATAGCAGGATAAATCCTAGGGATCGAGCTTGTAGCCTCCAAAATTCTTCCACCAAGAAAAACTCAGAATATGATTATAATGAAAATGCTATCTCTTTCATTAATCAATAGAACAGTTACATCATCACGGGTTCACAGACTTTGTCTGAATAATAATTTTTATTACAGAAAATTACAATACATGGGAAAAAGATTTTTGTCATCTTTCACCTGCAACCTTTTATAACTTAAAAGATAAATAAAACAGAGAACAACGAACCCTCAAGATCATGAGATCCTAAGGCTTCGTAGTCATCAATTGAATGCTTCAAATATAGACGTGTATTTCCATGTCTTGCTGATTTTCAGGAACCAGACATGATTGCATTTGCTTTTCTTGACTACTGTCATTTGGTCATTTAGTCAGCAGCTAGTTTGTTTGGATTCCCTATCAATAAACACAACAAAAGTTAGTTTTTATACTATTAGATACATTATTTATTAATAATTCTTTTTACCCTACTTTTACATTATTCTCCTTTGATTTATTTCTAAAATGAAGGAAAACATATAAAAGTTAATAATAAATTAAACTGAATATGGGGGTAAAATGTACCTGTTCCTCTTCCCAACATACTCCCCTACTTACCTTTTTGCATGTCCTTGTGCAAACAGATGATTGAGGTGTAGTTGAGTTAAGGAATAGGTAGGATATACTTCTTCCTTGTAAAGTCTAAAACCATTCCTTTGTTTCACTTTTTCATATGCTAAGTTTGTATGTCCCTCTGGTAATTCATAATCATGATGATAGTCTTTAGGAGGGTACCATATGATGGGGCATCTATATATGCATCCTATCCATGTAGGACCCATGTTTAAAATTATATTACTATACATATGAAAATTAGAAGCAACAACTTTAAAATTCCTTTAACCAAATGGCTCTCTCTTCTTAACATTATTGGTAGAGGCTTGCCATCTCTGTTTCGCTGCTAATAAAGATTCCTCCTGAATATCCTGGAAGTATGCTTTCCCATTCTGTAAAATATCTTTGTGAATTGGCCCTAGCTTCACTATCACTCCTTCTCGTTACATAAACCTCTTATGTTCAGTGATAAATGTAGATGTTTTGTAGGTTCCCCTCTGACCCATAAATCTAACCCATGTTCTCTTTTCTGGAAGATATTGTAGGGTTTAGCCCACCTAATATGATTTTTAGCAAAAGACAGAAAATCCTGGAACTGAATGTCCCCAATGAAGGGACTAGTGTTACTATCTCTTTCCTCTTCTAAAAAGAAATTTTGCAAGTACAATTCACACAGAAGGTGTTGGACCTATTCATCCTGATCATTACAACATTAGACAAATTCTTTAGTGGATTCAAATGTAGTAGGCTTCCTTGTTATGACAGCTTTGATCTTTAACAACAAATACCTTTCTACTAGAAATAAGGCATAATTGGTGGTCGGTTCTTTGCAAGACAAAACATCTGAGTAAAGAGAAAAGACAACATTGGTTTGTTTCTTAGCATGTTCCAGTTTAGCCTGTGCCCTTTTCACTTTTACTTTTTCTTTAGTAAGTTGGGCAAAGGTTTCATCTTTAGTTGCATTAAGGTCATTAAATCTAGTAATGCTTGATGTTATTGTAAAGGCACTACTTCTTTCTGATACCGAGCCAATTCTTGTTGCATTTGGATAAATTCATTACGAAGATTTTGATTGGTAGCTCTCTATACTAAAGGAGTATAAGAAGATGTTTCCTCTGTTTGAGTTTCTTTGTCTTCTGTAGGTATCAAATTAGTCTATACAGAGACTTCAGCAACATCTACCATTTGTGTGACAAAATCTGTTTGGGTTTCCACTCTATCTAATTCCTTCTTAGGCTTCTAGGCCTTGTCCACCTCTTTCAACCATTCCATTAACTGTTTCACTGTTTTTCTCAATTTTCTGCATTTCTTGGGCATTTTTCTCAACTTAGCCCAAACTGATTTTTTCTTTAAAGGGGTTCTAGAAGGGGAAGATGTAGCAGCAACTTCGGGTTCAAGAATGGTTGTGCCAGTATTAGGGTTATCATTTAATGAAATAATGTTTTCTTAAGGCACTAAAGAGGTTGTGCCAACATTGATATCTTGGCTAGGTGGAGCAATATTTTCTTTTGGTGTCAGAGGAGTTGTATCAACATTTGTGTCTTGTTCTAATAAAACAATATCCCCTGACTGGTTTCCACACTTATATGCTCTCTCTCTATCTAGTCTTCCTTATTCAAACATTCATTATCATAGGGAGATAAATCCCTCAAATCCTACAATTCATCAGTGGAAGGTAGGATTTCAGTGTGACCAGAACTGCCAGCAGAGGCAGACTGGTTCGAAAAATCCCCCTACTCCTCAATTTGTTCAAATGGGCTCCTAGCTTCATAAGATGCTCTCATATGTTTTAATACTTGAGCCATTTCCTCCTCATAACCCTATAATGGTGCATTCTAAGGGCTCGGAGGGGGTGTATAGGATGAAAATGTTTCTTCTGGAAATGCTGAGATATTTTGCTGATGTTTTATTTTTTTGGACCATCTCTGATTTACTAGACATGAGGTTGAGACATAGGTTCTCTTCCCTTTAGCTTTCCTAGGGACTAGCATGTCTATTCTTGGACACTCAATTTCTGCTCTATCAGGGTTTTCTTTAGGGGCGAGTAGGGGAGGATTGACAAAGCTATCCCTTGCTAACTTATGTTTGTTTAACTCATGAAAAATAATCAATTTTATCAAGCAATGTTGGTTGACAACTTCCTGAGGGTTTTTAGCTTTCCTAATCTGAACAACAGTGTCATGCAATATAGAATTCAAGGAAAAGGTAAAATAATTGAAACATTTTGTTTGAGTACAACTAACAATTTGAGTTGACGAGACTTTTCCACATCTTGGTGTCCATCACATCTAATATACTTTTGAATGATGACTACCAGTTCTCACTAAGGCTGCTTCAAGGATGCAGGGTCCATACCTTTTCGTTTTCATACCAATTTATCATCTGGGTCATGATATACTGACACTGCTTCTTGTATGAGGACATGTTTATCAGTCCACTTTTTCCCTTCCATTTGAAGTCCAGAGACCTCAAAAATTACTTCTTCAGAGGCTAGTATAGTTCTTCCTTTAACTATGGTGTGCCTTCCTCGCAGGTTTTGAAGGAATTCAATTTCTATCTCCGTATTGAACCCTTGTATCTTGGTCAGGTATGAAATCCAACCAGATTGCTGGAGAACAATGCGAGCCAATTCTGTATCTTGAAAGTTTGTTGTTTCATTGCGAAGAGAATTTCCACCCATAGCTATTGTGTTTTCGGAACTGGTTTCTTCACCCTTCTGCATGTGCTTCTCTCAGCTATGTTATTTAAAAAAATACAAACACCGCATGTGGCTCTTATAAAATTTATTATTAGAAATATGATTGCATGATGTTAATGCAATGATTCTATTATCCAATCAACATATCCTAACAAAGGCTCATCATTAATTCGCATGCCTGTTTATTATGGATATTCGCACCCCCTCCAAGGAGAGAAGGGCGTCCACTGCCTTTAAGCACAAGAAAAGAGGAAAGGTGGAAGAAATCATGAATGCACACCATATATAAGTCATAGGTTGGTAATAATCGCAAATGTACATCAGGTGGAAATGACCGAAAAGGGAGAAAAGCAGAGGAGAAAGTATTATGAAAAATATTTCTTATTTTGACAGCATAATGTGACAGAAGCATGATTGTTGAGAGATTATGATTGATGTTGTTATCACTCAATTTGGCATAATGAATATAATTCGTTTAAAATTAAATTTGATTATGCATATAGGTTATTATAATGATAACACTTAATCAAATAGTGCATTCCTCTTCGGGAATGGATCAATAGGAGATAGGGGCATGTAAAATAATTGGTTGTTGTAAAAAATACTCCAATACCACAAGAAGAGCCATTGCTACCAGTAGGCATCCACAACCTTGACAGGGTTGTTGTTTTAACCTAAAAAAGAGCCAAAATCCTCTATTTAAAAGTAGACACTTTGCTTATTTTGTGGAGAGACCACTATGCTGGTGTGGTGGCCAGATATTCATAGTTCCATTCACAGGGATTTAACAGAGTGATCAAACTGGCTCATGACGATACCTCCTATCCTTTAAGAAGTTTTAGCTGTCGAGAAGGTCACTACCTTGGTGTGGTGGCCATTGTGGGAATGTCACTTGTTAGATCCTCATGATCATGGTATCCTAGCTCGTAATGATACCGCTTATCCTCTCTTCTTTTTTTAAATAATTTTCACATAGAGATCCATTTTATTTTTATTATAAATGGAGGGAGGCTCATTAACTCCTTAAGAGTTAGGGATGGTGTAATAAGTAAAAATAATGTCAATACAAATGATGCCCTTATTCCTATATCCTCATGCCAAAGAGAATTACCACTTGATAGTGTAAAAAGATAAACCAACATAAGACTATGATAAGGAATTTTGTGATAATATGTCCGAACAGGAGATATCCAGCCATTCATTATATAGATAAACCATGTCATCTTTCGAAGTAAAGATATCCATCAAAATTTCAAAAGAACATAATGTTAGTAATATCACTGCTTTTTTCTTCTTTAGGTGGAAATTCCTCATTTAATAAAATGGTTTTTATGTAAAGAATGTGTAAAGGAAGAGTGGATATTAAAAGGAAATCATCAAAAGGCAAAAGACAATTTTTTTCTACTTTGAAGAACAAATTTTGTAAAAACACACAACAACAAGAATGCAATTGTTCAATGGGTTCGAATAGAAGCTGTTCAATGGATTTGAACATCAAAATTAAAATTTAAAAAAAAGCACGCTAAAAAACAACTATTCAATTGGATTGAACAACAGTTGTTCAATCGATTGAACAACAATTTTTCAATGAACAAAAAAAAAAAAAATTAAAAAAAAACACGCTAAAAAATAGCTGTTCAATTGGATTGAATGATAGCTATTCAATAAAATGAACAACAACTGCTCAATGGATTGAACAACAAAAATAAAAAATGCGCTGAAAACAACTATTCATTTGGTTCGATCAATAGTTGTTCAATGGGTTCGAATAGAAGTTATTCAATTGTTTGAACAACAAAAGCAATCAAACACACAAAAGAAAAAGAATGTGCCTATTCAGTTTCTTTGAACAATAATTGTTCAGTCGATTGAATATCAGCTGTTCAATTGATTTGAATCAGCATAAAAAATCGAAAGAGAAAAAAAAAGGAATTTATTTATACAATGATAACAAAAAATTGTAAATTACAATAAAATGCAGGCAGCATATACACACTATTTACAAAAGGAAGTAACAAATTTCTATGAAATTGAATTTTCCAGGTCATTATTCCCTGCAGCTAAAATTTTGATAGTGAGATCATCACGAACCTACTGGTAGAAAGACTCTTTTGTGAGTGGTTTATGATAGAGATGCACCTGGTGTCCATTGACTCGAAAGGCAGAGCCAGATCCATATATGGTGGTCAAGGTAATCGTACCGTTGTTGTGCACTTCTTCAATTTCATATGGCCCAAGCCACCTTGTTTGTAACTTACCCGAGAAGTCTTGAAATCTAGAGTCATAGAGGAGTGCCCAATCTCCTTTCTAGAATGTCTTCTTCTTTATGAGGCTGTCGTGCCACTTAGCCCATTTTTATTGAATAATTCCAGTGTGTTGTAGAGAAAGTAACCATGATTAATCTAATTCATTTATCTATTGAAGTCTTTTAACTTGGGCCTTTGTCAAATCTAGCCCCACTTCTTGGGCTATTCTAAGATTCTTTATCTCAAATTCAATGGGGAAAATTGGTTCCTTTCCAAAGACCAGGTGGTACGAATAATATCCAGTAGTGTTTCACCAAGTTGTGCGATAAGCCCACAAGGCCTCTGGCAGTCTAGTAGCCCAATCCCGACGATGTGTTGAGATTGTTTTAGTGAGAATTACCTGAATGACTTTATTGGTCCTTTCAACATGACCGTTCACCCGCGGGTGGTAGGGAGAGGTGACTCTATGAGAGATATGGTGGTTTCGTAGAGTGGTCATAATTTTATGTCCTACAAACTGTGCCCCTCCATCAGTTATCACTTCCCTTGGTAAGCCATACCACTCAAATAGCTCAAAAAGAAAATTAATCATAGACTCTTCCGTAGCTCCTGGCAAAGCCACTATTTCTACCCACTTCATCACGTAGTCTGTGGCAACCAGTATGTAGGCCTTCTGATTTGATAGCAGATTGAATGGCCCAACAAAGTCCAACGCCCATCATTTGAAAGGTTATACTTCCAACTGTGGCTGCAATGGCATCTTGTTGGATTGGCCAAGGTGGCCCATTATTTGGCAACTATCGCAGGATTGCACATATTTCTTTGCGTCTTTAAAAATTGTGGGCCAATAGCAGCCCATTTGTAATACTTTGTGCCATGTCCTATGATCTGCAAAATGTCTGCCACATGGCTCGTCATGGCAGGAATTCAAGATGTCATGGATCTCATCTTCTCGAATGCATATATATATGTGCATATCAACTCCTGTGTGGAAAAGAGATCCACCAATCCAGGAGAATCTAGCACTGCATTGAACAATCAACTTTCATTCCTTTTTTGTCAAGTGTCTCGGTAGCTTTCCTATTGCTAGATAATTCGCTACATCTACATACCATGGCGCTTTTACTGCCACAACAAACAAATGCTCATCAGGTAACTGATCATCTAATGCTAGTGAGTCATTTGTCTTTGGGACTCGAGACATGAAATCTGCAACTATGTTCTCCTTCCCTGGACGGTCCTTAATAGTTATATCAAACTCTTGTAAAAGAAAAAACCAATGAGTCACTCTCCCATTTGTAATAGGCTTGTTAGCTAAATATCTAATGGCAGAATGATTGGTATACATGAATACTTGATAGCCAGTTATGTAATGTCTAAATTTATTTATAGCATAAATGATAGCCAAGGATTCCTTTTTGGTCACTGTATAATTTAATTCAGCAGGAGTAAGATTCGTGTTCATATAGTAAATGGCGTAGGGCTTCTTGTCCTCCTCTTGACTAAGAACAACTCCTATCACTATATCTGATGCATATGAAGAAATATGAAAGTGCAGGTCCCTGTTGGGGCCATGCAAGACTGGTGCAGTCGAGACTAGTTTCTTCAAATCTGAAAAAGCAGTGTCACATTTTTCAGACCAATGGAATTCAAAATTTCCATTTAATGCATACAAAGGCACAACAATTTGTGAAGAAACCTTTATAAACCTATGACAGTATCCTGCATATCCAAGGAAAATACATAACTATTTTTCAATACAAGGTGTGACTAATAAGAGAATAACCTCTATCTTTGTTGAATCTACCTGTATTCCAGTTGTAGAGATGTAGTGTCCTAGGATCATGACTTTGATCAAACTTTTCATTTCTCAAGCATAATCTGGTAGCAATACATTGTTCTAGTAATTTTTCCAGTGTTTGTAGTGCCTGATCGAAGTCATCTCCATATGGAGTGAATTCATCCATGTAGAACTCGAGCCCTTCATTTATTAAATCAGAAAAAATACTAAGTATGGCCCTTTGAAATGTTGTTGCGACATTGCGTAAACCGAATGGAAATACTCTATACGAAAATATACCCCAAGGGCACGTGAAGGTTGTTTTATCTTGGCCTACAGGGGCTATCTGGATTTGATTATAACCACTGAAACCATCAAGAAAGGAAAAGAACCGCTATTCTACCAATGTATCAAGGACCTGATCAATAAAGGGAAGGGGGAAGTGGTATTTCTTTATGGCGTTTTTCATCTCTCTATAATCCACACAGATTCACCACTTACCATTCGTTTTCGGGAAGACCACTAATGCAGAGACTCATTTACTATCTGAAATAGGATAAATGAAGTTTACATCTAGTAGATTCTGTAATTTGTCTTTTACAATGTCTTTTAGATGCGGGTTTAATCTTTGTTGAGGTTGTCGGATGGGGCAAGCATCCTTTTCAGTGTAAATATGATGTGTGCACAGTTGGGGATCTATACCCTTCATATTTGGGTATTCCCAAGAAAAGGATCCTTTATATTTTTGTAAGAATTTAACGAGATTTTTCTATTGGTCAATATCCAGACTACCATTGATATTTAAAATTTTATCTAGTTCGATTTCAATTGGCATGCTGTTATGAACATCAGTCATGGGTATGTGTTGGTCATCAATATCTGCTAAAGGGTATTCTTGTGCTTCGTTATCAATAATTGCTTTTAACATTTGGCACTTTAAATTTCCTGAAGTAGATGATTGGTTTATAAAATTATTGATCACATCATCTTCAGTTTGATCTTTGAATTTGAGTGCTTCAACTATTGTCAATGGTGAACGAATGTTTTGTTCCCAGTATGTGTGTGGTTGTTTGTGAATATTTACGGTGGGGAGACTTGGTTTGGCAGGGGGATATATAGCAATATTATTTATGGAATCTCCTTTAGAAATGGTCATGCTGCCTGTTTGACAGCCTATGTAAGCATCAACCGTCGCTAACCAAGGTCGTCCCAATATCAGGGCATGTTTGTCTAATCTACTTTTTGGGTTAATAACTAAAAAATTTGTCAGGTATTCCACAGAAACCAACATATCCTTTAATGTACCTTCTGGTTTAACAACAGATTGGTCAGCAAGGTAGAGGTGGGTTTTAAGGATGTTATACCCAGTGTTTCATAGGTTTTTGTAGTTAAAATATTAATAGTTTCCCCCAGATCGACTAACATGTTTGAAAAGGAGCAGCCATAGATCTGGAATGTGACTATGGGGTTTCCTGGATCCTCATATTTTATTGGTGTTTCTTTACCCAAAATTAAATCTGACAGTGCCCTACTACATGAACAGTTGTAAAGTCTTTGCCTTCCTCACAGGTGTTTTCACACACAATTCTTTAATTGTTTTAGCATAAATAGGGATGTCTTGTATGGCCTGTAGGAGAGGAATTTTAATGCAATTTTTTTTTTAATTCCCCTATGACATCAAAATATGAAGAGACAATTGGCTTGGGTACTACTAATCTCTCAGGGAATGGAGGACAGGAAATAATAATATTTTTAGGATCTTTTTGGTCGACTGTGTCCTCCCTTGTTCTATCTTTGTTTCAGTCACATTCAATTGTTTAGGTACTGTTTGAATTTTAGACCCAATTTGTGGCAGGGCAATATCTTCTTTAGGTGAAATAACACGCCCTAATCTCAGTATAATTTCATTGCATTCCTTATATTCATTTTTAGAGTCTGGATTCTCAACAATCTGGATCATCTGAACCGGTCTGTTATTAGGATTATGATTTGGTTGAGCTAGAAATTGAGGGCGTATAATGGGCTGAGTATTTTTTTGTACTGGGTATGGAGCTAGTAATGTGGGTTGATTTTGAGCCCCTGTTCCCATAGGTAAATTGGTCATTCCCAAGGGTCACTGCTAGTCTTGAGACCAATTTGTAGTTTGTGAGGTGGAGGCAGGCCATTGGGACTGATATGGATTGTTTTGCCAGTAGGAAGGAGAGAAAGGAAAAAACGGCCAACCATTACCTAGAGAGGATTGAGTTGGTCAAGGGGGCATGGAAAATTATTGGGATGTCAAAGAAAAGAAAGGTGATTGGATTTTCCATGTTTTTCCAAAGTTTAGTTGATTAAACTATGAAGGAAAGAACTAAGGCAGATATTGTGACATACCTCACCGGGCTTGCCACTGTGACGTTGATTCATTAGATATACCGGTTTTGTTTCTTCTTCCACTTCTTTGAAGACTGCTTTCAACCATGGAAGTGAAGAGCACTAATCAGTGGCATGGTCCTTGGTACAGATAGCACATGTCTGGACCATGACCAATGGACACTCCCGGTGGTTGTGCTTCTTCTGACAACGTGGAAAAAAAATAGCCAAGTTTTGTTCTGCTAAAGCTTGCTTCTGCTTGGCTTGTAGGACATCTAGCTGTATTTTGAGGGTTCCCAATATATCAATTTTGAAATCTTCCAAGAGATTACTGAATTGTTCTCTGGTTACACTTCCACCTAACTATTTTTAATTCCTAGTAATTGAATCTCCTCTAGCTGATCTATTCCGCGTACTACCTCAAGAGCACCTGATACACAATGCAATAATGCCATTAGAATATTCTTGATAGATGTCTCCTTTTCCCATTCTATTAATTTTTTCTACCCATTCTTCTTTCATTCCTTTATTCATTGTTGCTTTTAGGATATCTTTAGACAATGTAGTATATGGAGAGCTTTGCAAATTATATTGAAATTGTTCAACATATCCTTCTAATGTCTCATTTTCTTTTGCAGTCATGTTGAATATTTCATATTTTAATTATATAGTCTGACAGTAATATTGGTATTTATTAAGAAAAGATTTGTTCATTTGATCCCAACTATTAATGGTTCCCCCACCAAATCCCATAAACTAGTGTAGAGCTGCCCCCTTTAATGTAAAAGGGAATAGTTTCAATTTTTGAGGGTTAGTGGTGTAGTCATATCCCCTACAAAAAACATCAAATTCAAATAAAAATGCATCTGGATATTCTCAGGTCAGTCCATGTAAGGTGGGGATGTTTTGTAATGGGATAGATTTCATAGGGGCATTTGTAGCCAGGTCAATAATGGGATAATCCAATGTTAATGTCTCTCTGATTTTTATTATGTGCCATCTGATAAAAGATGTGCCAATAACATTCAGGAATTTCCTATTCTGGGAGAATAATATGAATGGAATTAGGAGGTGGATTTGGAGGAGGCCTGGCAACACTACCTCGATCTGGAATATTGGGTGTCTGTATCTCAACCACTATTTTAGGAGATCCAGGCTGTGGAGTTTTTATCCTTACAACGCTATTGGTTTCTCCCTCTCCTTCTTGCAAATTGCAATAATTTCCCTCTCGTGAAGGGTCAGGTCTCAAATGTTTTATAGTCTAAAAGCTCCATTCATACCCTTCTATTTCACTATGAATCTCGGCATGGGCTACAGATGGTGAGGCTACTGCCCGAGGGATTGTAGTAGGACTCTTTTCAGAAATTATTTTGGGTCTTACATATGCTTGAGATTCAGCTTTCCTGATGATTTCATCTATGAATTTTTTTTTACCAAGGACCACTGATCCCTTGGGTTTTGTGGATTTAGACAAGGCATTTCGATCTAATTCTATATTTTTCTTCCTAGTCATTCATAAAGAAAAAAACACCTATCTTATTTAACCTCTACACAATTGTTGAGAAGTGGGTTGGAGAGCAAACATTTTGATTGCTAATACGCAGGTTCTTACCTCTCGTTTTCAATACCCAATTATTTCACAACAAAAGGAAAAATAAAAAGACATCACTCCTAAACACTCTCCCCGGCAACGACACCAAAATTTTGGTTAAAAAACATGACTGTTAAAGGTAACCTTAATGCTTCACATTAATCATCAACCCATGGCAATTATGCTTATTTCAAGAGTGCAAGCAAAGTATATGTGAGTGAAGTCAGAGGTCAACTACTCTAAATCGTTACAAGAAATACTATCTAATTCTCAAAGTTCAATTACTCAATTCAAAAGTAAACTATGAAATACTTCACACCAATCAAAGGATGAAACTCTAGTATGATCTTAGGTAGAAATTAAACACAAAATGCTAAAATTAATGATCTTCTGCAATTGAACAACAAGCTTTAATGAATTTAACAACAATAGAAAAGGGATATTTAGTAAATTGAGCAACAATAATCTATTAATGTTTTGCAATAGAATTCTCTATAATTCAATTAATAACAACCTTCATAATTGAACAGCGAACCATACGTTCACACTTGCAATGGAAAAACTCAAGAAATAACAATGTGCATAATTGAAAAACAACTACTTAACCACGTTGAAATCAATCTAATGAATGGAAAAAATTCACTTAGCAATAAAGGAACATTAATGATAAATTAAACCTATTTGAAAAGGAAATTGTAGCACACCACACTTGCAATTACTGAATTGAATTATAATTCTACAAAGCGTAAGAATAACTAAATTGCGAGAATCAGTAAATAAACATATAAAAAAATAGAAAAATAACTCCCAGGGACCGGGCCTGTAGCCTCCATAAGTCTTCTGCCAAGAAATACTTAGAAGCCGCTTATAATGAAAACGTAACTCTTTCATTAATCAATAGAACAAGTACATCATAATAAGTTCACAGAATCTGTCTGAATAATAATGTTTATTACAAAAAATTACAATACATGGGAAAAATCTCTTTGTCATCTTTCACCTACAACCTTTTATAACTTAAAAAAGAAATACAAAAAAGAATAACAAACCCTCAGGATCAGGAGATTCTAAGGCTTCGTAGTCATCACCTGAATGCTTCAAAGATAGATGTGTCTTTCCATCTCTTGCTATTTTCAGGAACCAAACATCATTGCATTTGATTTTCTTGACTGTTGCCGTTTGGTCATTTGGTTAGTAGTTAGTTAGTTTGGATTCCCTATCAATAAAGACAACAAAATTTAGTTTTTATACTATTAAATACATTATTTATTAATAATTCATTTTACCTTACTTTTACGTTATTCTCCTTTGATTTATTTCTAAAATGAAGGAAAACATATAAACTTTAATAGTAAATTAAACTAAATATGGGTAAATTTTACCTTTCCTTGGCCAAGAATTAGGACACCAAGAAATAATTCAAAAATTCATACATATGACCATGACAAGAAATAATATTAGTAACATAAGGAACACACAAATTCTTTAAACGGATCTTCAATTCCTTCACAAAGTAATCTACAACTTGTTGTTACAAATTTCTCTGGCTACAACCAACAAGAAGCTACAAATCCATGATTTATCAAGTAGAACTTAAGGGAGCTATAACCCTAAATATTTATCGACATCTACTGGAAGGAGATACAACCAATGATTTATAAGCTACAACTTGCCTGAAATCAATGATTCATTTTTCATCCATTTTCACACTAGAACCAGGAAAGCCAACTCAAAATAAATTAATTTGTCCCTTCAATAACTCACCAAAACATATTCAACAATCTCTAATTACTAAATACACCATCAAACACCAACATAAATCCAAATTTCTCACACAAAATTATCGCACAAAATATTACAAAATTATTTAATCAATTATGCTTATAAAGAATTTGGCTTGATATTTTTGGCTTTTATGTTTTTTAGTTAACTTCACTTGAATCCTTGCATGAATATTTATTTTTTCCTTTGTATTTATCATTAATTTATCAAGCTCTAATCTATTATATAAAACTCAAGCTGTGAGTTAAACTACTAATTTTGGATATTCTGGCATTTTAACAGAGTTGATCAACTTTAATTGCCACTAATTTTGCGAAAATCCCTAATATACTGCAAAATTCCTCCATGCCGCCACATTTCACTTTAAGCCCTTATAATTTGGCCCTTTTCCTCTAATCCACCCATAAGACCAAGTTTCGTGACCTCTGCCTTAGTTATTAGGCACTTAACGAAGTGTTCTTTTCCTTTTAAACCTCAAGGGATTATTTCCTTTATAAACTCCTTCGTGCCCTCAGTTTTCTCATTGCACAGTACCAATTGTTGGTGCTTGGTTCTTGACACATTTATCCTAGCATATATCTATATTTTTCCCTTAAAATACCTTTAGGATAGATCTTGCAGTAATATATGTCTCGTGGGGCCTCTTTCCCACTAGTCATTGGTTGTCGTTTCCAGTTGTACTATCGACATGTCCCGACTCTTTCATCACGACCCTTTCTTCTATGTGCCTTAATATAATTTCAGGTTCAACTCGTAGGGATGAAATGTCCCAATGGGTCCTCTGTTGCACCTGAGAGCCAATCAAAATCTACCTGGGCTGAGTTGGCTTTGACATCTGCCATGTCAGCCCGACGCGTAATCATCTCGTAAATAATTTCAATGCATCACTTAAATATTTTGGGATCAGGCCTATAAGATGATGTCATGCTCACATAACCCATGCCATGTGGCACTTTTTGAGTGGTCCACATGTCACCTGTAAATTTCCCACTAGGGTACCTAAAAATGTAGAATCTGTGTGTCACATCTCCACCTCATATTCGGCCACGTAATTTTGATGTCATCATCCACGTTTTCATCTACATTATCTATGAAACCCAATCATATTATGCCACCTGTCATTTTATAGAGGAGAGAGAAAGGGTTTAGGCCTTTGGTTTTTCATTGAATTCCTTTGTTAACAAAACTACTAGTTTCAAGCCTAGATCCAACTACCATGTTTCCCAATCTTTCTCTAAAAACCAGTGCTGGACAAACCACCTGTTTTGATACCCCTGTAGCATTGTTTGTGAAATTTGGAATGGGTTTCAGAATGAATCTTTGCCACTGATCTAATGATTGGTGGTATGGGAATACCACCCATTTCATCACCCCTAAGCGCACTAACTCTTTCGTGAATTGACTCTTCAAAACTCCTCTTGATGCACCAGTGGGATGCGTGGGCATGTGATTTTCCATCGAACATGCTCACCATTTAAATATGGCCACCCACGAGGATTGTGTCATCCTAATTTTTCTTGTTTTCACTGCTCAAAGTTATTCTGAGGCATAATATTCAGGATGAACTGTTATGCGTGCTTCTCCTTTGAAAAATAATAAATATCTCGGTGTTGCCCTATCTACTCCATGTATGCTCGGTCTTCAGTGAAAATCACTTATGGTTTTGTGCGACCGACCACTGCATGGTTCATGTAGCGTAATTCACCTACATTGTCGATCTAATCATTTACGATTTTGGAAAACAACCCATTGTGCGACCCCCAGTTTTCATTAACACTTGAGCACTCTAACGCCATGCAATTCCTCTGATGCACTGGTGGGGGACACGTGGTAGTATATCTAGCCATTAACCTACTCTCCCTTTAACCTATTGGGTCCTGCGAATTTCTCTGCTAGTTTTGAGGAATGCGGCTAGCTAAATTTCTCCAAAAAGGCTCTCCAACCACTTAGCCCTACCACTTTGACTTTATGGGTCCTCAAATTTGACTGGCTCTAACTTTAAATCCAGGAGGGAATTTTTGAAATTCCACATACTATTGGAAATCTCTCTTAGATCTATATCCATCTTCTTAGTTCCAACTAAAATTGAAGTAATATTCTACTCTAGAAATGCATTCAAAGTATCTTCTCTATTAATGTTTATCTTTATTCTTCTTCTTGTGGCTGATCATGAACACATGTGTCCTCCTTTTCCATATTTGACATCTTTTTCCATCTGTTTCCATCAATGACAACACAATTATAACAAAATTTTGGATCTATTATCTAGTTCCAGTATAGTAGGGGTTGGTATCAAATTAGTGAATCCAATAAACTCAATGGTTTTCCTGGTCATTACATTTTTGAAGTGCTCAAGTCAACCAATGCATTTGGAAAATCCATATCTTCAATGTTGACTGTTACTATCATATTCCTTGGACCATCATATTTGGTAGTTTGGTTTTCAATCAACATAAATTCTAACAAGTATCCCACCGTATGGACAATGGCATGATCTCCAGGCTTCATATGATGATTCATAACACAAATCTCCCTTATTGGTTTTACATATATCGAGACATCTCTAATTGGTTGGAGTAATGGAATTCATATGTAAATATTATTCAACTCCTTCAAGAAATCAGACTCAATTTGTGGAGTACATTTGGCTACAATTAATCTCTCTAGATAATGTGGATATGAAGGAGTCTCAATAATGACAACAAATTCAACTGTTACATATGGTCTAATAGTAACAACAACATCAATTGTTACAAGTCTCAACAATAATAACAACAATGATTGTTACAGTGGACTCAACAATAATAATGTCATTAGTTGTTACAAGAGTCTCAATATGCTTTATGTTTAAATATTCTTGGATTGGAGTTTCTTCCCCCTGTTGTATCTTAAGAGACAATACCTCAGTTGTGAAAGGAATAAGCGCTTAAGACATTTTAAAAGTGTTTCACAAAAATAATTTAATCTTGAAGTCTCAGTTCTATCCCACTGGAAACTAGCTTTCTAAAACCCTTAATGATCTGGAATAACAAAATATTTCACAATGCCATTGACTGCTGATATCTGAATGAAAAAGAAGAAATGCAAGGGAAACTCAAAGTAATATGATGTAACCACAGAATCTATTACTTTTAAGTTTCAGATTAAATTCATGGAGAGAGGGGAAACTCAAAATAACATGTTGTAAACACAGAATCTATTACTTTAAAGTTTCATAGAGAGTTTTTGAAGAGAGGGGAAACTCAAAATAATATGTTGTAAACACAAAATCAATTACTTTTAAGTTTCAAAGAGAATTTGTGAAGGGAGAAGAGATGGAGTGAAGGAGTGCTTATTAAGGCTATTTAACTCTTACTTACAAACGTAAATTAGAGACCAGCTGCTTCTATACTTCACTTCATTCAAAGAAGAAACCACATAAAATGGCACAAGAAACACAAATCACCATCAACAGTTGTAGGAAACTTGCTGCTTATTTCATTCACCCATCAGAAAAAAGAAGTAAAAAATGTAGTCCCTAAGAGGTACAGAACTTGGAACCTTTTTCTTTCTTTCTATTTTTCTTAAATAAATCAAAAAAAGTTCGTAAATACTAAAACTTATTGAAAGTACTTCGACTACCTAAGCTGTTAAAACTACTTGTTAAATTACAATGGAGGACATCACTATAGCTTCAATCTTAACATACAAAAAAACAAATAAAACTTGAAATATCCTTCTTTTTGATGAATCTGATTTGTTGCTGATGCGTCTCCATGAAGCGTTGATGTGTCCCTAACAGATCGGACATCCTTTCCCTGCATAACTTCCATAGTTCACCGTTTGTCTTTTCTGCTTGTTGTCATGACTTTTCTTTTCTTTTTCTAATGTGGTATCCGAACAGTTCTGCAAAATGCCTCCATGCCTGACTTGACCTAGCTGTTGAGTTCCCAACAGTGCCACCATATTCTCCTTGGTCTGACTCTACCTATTCTGCTCAGGCCTGCAACGTTCAGTCTTCCATTTATTTACAAGGCGCCACCACATACCACACTGTTTTGCACAAGTTCAGGCGTTACCCGAGTCTATTTCCTGCGTTCACGTTTCTTCATAAAAAGACACAACTGAAAATAATTCTAGACTTTTCACGTCTACTTTTCCATCACATTTTGGCTTTTTGTGCTACTCTGTTATAAGCCTTCTCTAATCTCTGATGCAATTTCTCAAAGGAAATGCCCTTACTTCCAGATCTGAAATCCTTTGTAATTTAACTTTGATACTACTTCACATCCATCCCTTATCATAATTTTGGCCTTCGGTGTTCATAACATACTCCTTAGCGTCGTTCCTCTGAAATTTTGATGTGCGATGTGCAATAAAGGCAGGGATGATGTGGAAATCAGAGGTGGGTCCAATCGTAAATCACAATCAGCGAAATGAAACTTTACCTCACTTTTCAATTTGGTGCTTACAATAGATTCCTTAGCCCCTTCCCTCCTGAACTTGTGATGTACGATACGTGATCGCATCGTATCGCAATATCGCAACTTTAGGCCTCATCGCAGATTGACTTTTATGACCTTTACCTCGTCAGCACTTCACAACTCTGCCGATTTTAAATTCCTCTAATCACCGCAATATCTTATCACAATTATGTGCTATGATCTTCGCTGTCTGTCTCACCACTTCAATTATGTGCTTCAATCCTGACCGTCTATTTTCTCCTTCACGCCACCTCCCAAACTCTTAATTTTTTATGGAAAATGCAAATAATCCCGACTTGACCTGTGTGTTCACGACTCCTTCACGCCTTTGCTTCATTGGTTTTGGTTCGAGTGCACATGTGATGATGAATCCTTTTTGAGCTTGTGGTTACCCTTTCGAGCATATTACGGGTCTTCCTGAGAATTAAACAATTGTTCCTCAATAACCATGAATTGCCTAGAACTTCTCTTGACTTTTAGCTTAGTCAAATTGGGCTACAACGTTTGGCTCCAATTGGGGATAACACTTTGGTAGCAAAGTTATGAGAACTTGTAGATCAGTAGCCTTTATTGGGCATGGATTCAAAGAGAACCTGTAGATTAGTAGCCTTTATTGGGCATGGAGTCAATCCCAAATGGGAGTTGATTCAGTATGAAATCCTCCAGAAGCCTACTACACTTTGGACCTCTTCCTTTATTCTTAAACTAAAAATACCTAACCAAAAATACTGCAACTAAAAATGCTCAACTTCTGAGCTTCTTTATGCACTACTCCTAAATATGTGTTCATGTCTGAACTCAATTGGGTGAAGTCAGCCTTCCAATGGCACCAATCCAACATCTACATGTTAGACCTAATGCCTGATGAAATTTGAAGATCATAATACGGAGATACCATGAAATTTTTCCAGATACCAATCTTTGCACATACCTTTATATAAATGTTTGTTGTTGATAAAAGAAAGTTTCCATATAGTCTGCTACTAAATCATAGAACTAATGAGACCAATTTTCTGCTGCCTCCTTTTCTTGAACATTTTTCTAAAGTAGACTTCTTTGAATAGGGAAGCTTTCGTCATTGTTTGACTCCTCAATTTGAGGTTGTATACGAGAATATTGATTGTTGTTTTCTGCTGACAACCATTTAGGCTAGAAAGAGAAATCTAAGGTTTGTTCTTCACAATGCTGATGTTCTTCGTATAATGATAATTCTTGACAAAAATATTCTGCCTCCTGCAAAAACACCTAAGAAGCTCCACTAGTTTCTCCTCTACTCCCAAAATCATTAAAATTATGGAAATTATAATGATATTCCAGGCTTTCAGTGTGTAGTTCAATTGTTGCAACGAATTTTTGACAAGAATATTCAGAATGCTTGAATTCTTTTGTTTCAGAAATATAGGAATCCACTGACCCCTTTTGAAAATCCTTGTTCATCTCAGAATTTTAATTCTCTTGTAAATCAATTCCAATGTTTTCTTGATAGGCCCTCTTGTCTTCAACAAAACTTGTTCTTTGAACATGACAGGAAAATTTCTACAAGCCCACACATTATCTTCAATTTTAGGTGCATAAAGAAACATTATCTCTAGAGTGCAAGGCTTTCTCTCCTTGAGATAAAAATCCAAGACAACAGAAAGAGCCCTCAAATAGTAAACCATAGCTGCAGCTTCAAGAGGCTGAATCTCTTTTGGCATGTTGAAACAAATTTTCTGAAACCTCCTATTAAACTCAGTGATGGATTCATTTCTTTGCCTTTGGATAGAATATAATTCCAAAAGGTGTTTTTTCATATGACATATGCTCGCCCAATATCTAAGAAATATATCTTGAAAACCTTTCCATGAACTAATTGAACTTGCTTCCAAACAATGGAACCATTGCTGAGCACCATGCTTTAATGAATGACAAAATATCCTTAAATACACATCTTTATAAATAATTTGAAAGTTGTTCAGAAAGTACTCAAATTCCAAGATATGTTGTTCAACTGAAATATCCTCCTCCTCTCCAGAAAATCTTGGCAAAAATTTGAATCCTTTTGAAGGATACTAATGGAGGATTGTGTGCAGCACCAAGGGTTTGAAAATCACCTTGGTTCCAAGCTAGAAAGAAGCGGTTTTCTTATGAGGTATAATATTATCACCCAAAGATGATGAATCCTCACCTTTATGCCCGGACTGTCACAGATTATCTTCAAGAATGGTAATGCAACAATCATCTCTCCTCTCATATTTAGGAGATACATTTGTGTCAAGATCAATAATAAAATTGGAAGAAAAATATTATTTCTCCAATAAAGAATGTAGATTTTGGGCCTTATAATATTATGATAATATAAATCAGGAAACAATCTTCTTGATATGTAAGGGAAAATAGACCACTAAACTGATAGTAAAAAATAAAACTTCCTTTAAAAGATTCAAACTCTGATATCTGTATTTTCCACAGTGCTTTCTCATTTTCTTGCCCACAGAATTCCTCATCTAATGAAACCTTCATCAGTGGGTTTTCCAGGTGAATAATAAAAAACAAAATTCGTATCTAAATCTTGTTCACGATCAAGAAATAAATTTCAATACCTAGTGAAAAATAGCTTCGTGCCTTCGTTCTTGGAAACGGTGCCAGAAAATGTTGTACCTTAAGAGACAATCCCTCGGTTGTGAAAGGGATCTGTACTTAAGACATTTTAAAAGTGTATCACAGAAATAATTTTATCATGAGGTCTCGGTTCTATCCCATTGGAAACTAGCTTTCTAAAATCCTCAATGATATAGAATAATAAAATATTTCACAATGCCATTGACTATTGATATCTGAATGGAAAAGAAGAATTGCAGGGGAAACTCAAAGTAATATGTTGTAAACACAAAATCTATTACTTTTAGGTTTTAGAGGTAATTCATGAAGAGAGGGGAAACTCAAAATAACATGTTGTAAACACAGAATCTATTACTTTAAAGTTTCATACAGAGTTTGTGAAGAGAGGGGAAACTCGAAATAATATGTTGTAAACACAAAATCTATTACTTTTTATTTTTAGAGATAATTTGTGAAGGGAGAAGAGATGGAGTGAAGGAGTGCTTATTAAGGCTATTTAACTCTTACTTACAAACGTAAATTAGAGAGAAGCTACTTCTTTACTTTAATTCATTAAAGTAAGAAAGAACATAAAATGGCACAATAAACATGAATCACCATCAAAAGTTGCAGGGAAATTGTTGCTTCTTTCATTCACCCTTCAGAAAAAGAAGTACAAAATGTAGTCCCTAAGAGGTCCATAACTCGGAACCTTTTTCTTTCTATCTATCTTGCTTAAATACATCAAAAACATTTCGTAACTACTAAAACTTCTTTAAACTACTTCAACTACCTAAACTTCTAAAACTACTTGTTAAATTACAATGGAGGACATCACTATAGCTTCGATCTTAAAATACAGAGAAAAAAAATTAAAACTTGAAATATCCTTCCTTTTGCTAAATCTGATTTGTTGCTAATGTGTCTCCATGAAGTGCTGATGTGTCTCACTGACAGATCGGACATCCAGAGTTCACCGTTTTTCTTTTCGGTTTGTTTTCATGTCTTTTTCTGATGTGGTATCCGAACAGTTCTGCAAAATTCCTCCTTGCCCGACTTGACCTAGTTGTTGAGTTCCCAAAAGTGCTACCATATGCTCCTTGGCTTGACTCTACCTATTCTGCTCGGGCCTGCAGCATTCAGTCTTCCATTTATTTACAAGGCACCACTACATACCACACTATTTTGGATAGGGTCGGGCGTTACCTGAGTCTACTGCCCGCATTCACGTTTCTTCATAAAACGACACAATTGAAAATAATACTAGACTTTAAAAAAATTTAAATTAACCTTCGGATCGTATCGTGTCCACTTTTCCATCGCATTTTGTCTTTCCATGTTGCTCTGTTATAAGCCTTCTATAACCTCCGATGTGATTTCTCAAAGGAAATCCCCTTACTTCCAGATCTGAAATCCTTTGCAATTTAACTTTGAGACTACTTCGCATTTGTCCCTTATCGCAATTTCAGCCTTTGATTTTCATAACATATTCCTTTGCGTTGTTCCTATGAACTTGTGATGTGTGATGTGTGATAAAGGAAGGGATGATGTGGCAAGCGGAGGTGGGGCTGATCGTAAATCACAATCGATGAAATGAAACTTTATCGCACTTTGCACTTTGGCGTTCACAACAGATTCCTTAGCGCCTTCCCTCCTGAACTTGCGACGTGCAATATGTGATCACATCTCTTCGCGATATCGCAACTTTATGCCTCATCGCAGAATTTCTTTTATAACCTTTACCTCGTCGGCACTTCACAACTCCTCTGATTTTCAATTCCTTCGATCGCCGCAATATCTTATCGCATTTCTATGCTATGATCTCAATCATCCATCTCTCCACGTCAATTCTGTGCTTCAATCTTGACCAATTGTTTTCTCCTTTGCGTCACCTCCCAAACTCTTATGTTTTTTAGGGAAAATGCAAATAAGCCCAACTCGACCTGTGCATTCACGACTCCTTCATGCCTTTGCTTCTTTGGTTTTGGTTCAAGTTCACATGTGATGATGAATCCTCGTTGAGCTTATGGTTTCCCTTTCGAGCATATTATGGGTCTTCTTGAGACTTTAACAATTGTTCCTCAATAACCTTGAATTTCCTAGAACCTCTCTTAACTTTTAGCTTAGTCAAATTGGGCTACAACGCCCCCAATGAATTTTCTTCTTTGTAATATATAATAACAGGGGAAACTCTTGGATTTACTATCCTCTTTGACTACAAGCATAATTCATTACATCCCATGGGGGAGATATATTGAGTGTGAAAAATGGGCTCTTCAACTTGTTCTTCTACCTTATTGTTTTGATTTGGATTGGCATATATAGGTAGCCAAGGTCACAAAGGATGGTTACTCTCTGGTGTATTGTAAGGAATTTGTACCTATTTTTGCTTCATAGGTAATTGTAGAAGAAATTACACTAGAAAAAAAGGGTTTGTGTCATCCTTGAGGACAAATTTTTTTTATTCAAAGGATATGACCACTGGGGCCAAGGCATAGAGTACTAGACTAGAGGAGCGCTAGGAAACTTCCATGGGATTATAGAATATTTTAGTTGTTGAGCAACATGTTGACAATTATAGATATTAGCCCAAGTATTAAAATAATATGTTGGATCTTTATCCATAACAGGTGCTCAATATTGTCATGGTTTCTTAGAGCCAATGAAATATGTTGACTCAATATCTTCACCTAATTCCTTGAATACCTATTTTAACCCTGGAAGCGATGGGAAATTTCTTGTAGAATGATATTTCTCATAGATGTTATGTATTTCCACATTATTAATTGGAATCTCTCTAAGGGGGTGCTTCTCCTTACATTTGGGGCAGAATATTGATAGACCTTTATGAACTTCAACTTTCTTCTGCTTCACCTGCAACATATATAATTAAGAAGATAGAATTTTCCCAATACCAACTTTGAATTTTTCAAATGGATTACCAATCTATGCCATTGTTAACATGCCATTGTTTGATTTTTGTATTTTATCAAAAACATGTCCCACCAAATTTTTGATCCTTGTTGATTTTCTTGAGCTCCTAAAACAAAGTGAAACTATGCCATTATAGGGTTCCTTGGATATGTCTCCTTTTCCCATCAGGTTCAAAATTTCTAGATAGTCATTGTTCATTCCTCAAACGATAATTTCCTTCAAAATATCCTTATCCAAATCACTATTCTTAGACCTATGTAATTTTTATTAAAGGCACTCAATATAATCTTCCATGCTCTCATCCTCCCTCTGGGACATTCTAAAAATCCCCTCCCTTTGATCTCTAGTCCTATAATAATCCTAATAATTTTCTAGAAAGGTTTTCTTGATGTCATCCCAAGAAGAAATAGATGCACCGCTAGGTCCCATGAAACGTTTTAATGTAGGTACCTTATAATTAGTACAGAACAATTATAGTTTCTGCACATTTGAGGTGTCATTAGAGAGGCTTTTAGGTTAAAAATGGGCCTAAAAAAATGTACAACCAAAATCAAATTTATAAGAACCAATTTGAATTGAAGATGATAATATAAACCATGGGGGATGATCCACTATTTTTGGAGTAAAAAGGTAAATGATAAGAAAATAGATTAACATAAAAAACTATTCTTTCAAATTGTATTTTCAACTTATCTCCCTGCGGCTCTACTCAAATTTCATGTAGGAGAACTTGTTGGATGCACAATTTACTTTTTCATCTAATGAGTACACATGTTGAATACTTTCAATGGAGTCCACTACATGAAAAATTAGAAATACATGGAAAATGTGATTTCAATCAATTTTTTCATGTATTTCTCATTTTTTGTGCAGAAAGATCCATCAAAAGTATTCAACATGGGTACTTATTAGATGTGAAATTAAATTCAACATCCAATGAGTGCTCCTTCTCAAAATTTGATAAAAACCCTAGGAAGATACATTGAAAATACAAGTTGAAAAAGTAGATTTTTCATTTTTCACTCCAAAATTTGATGAGGTAATCGAATCTTATTTTATTATTTCCACTATTATTTTATAATTTTCCCTGGGAGGCCCATTTTATACCTAAAAATTTCTCTAATGAATCATAACTCTAGTATTAAACATCAAATTCAAATAGAAAAGTATTTGAATCTTCACTGGTTGTTCCCTAAAATTGGGGGGGGGGGGGGGGGGTTGATTTAAAGGGACGTTCTTAATTGGAGCTTTTCCTTGAATGTTCCCAATAAGAAATTCAAAGGTGGTAACTATGTCATCTGCTATATTATTTCTACACAAAATTTGAGGGCTTTGCAAAAATGTTTCAGGTACTCATTTTTCTCCTAGGTGTGAAAGGTTTTCTAATGGCTACTTAGGCTGCCTTACAACTCTCCTTGATTCTGAGATAGAATTATTAGGAGGTTTATTATTTTCTAGATGTAATTCATGGTATTACAAATTGTGTTTGTATGTACCAACCATTCCTTCCAACAAGTCCTGATATTCACCTTCTATTGATGTATATGATTAAAATAATCTTGGAAATTATTTTGAGGAAGATGGTTCACGAGATTTTGAATCCCAAATATTTCTCCCTACTCAGATGACCCTTGACATTCCATCCTCTAACGAATAGTTCCAAGAATATACAATCTATATTGGGATCCTATTTCCTGGGAATTTGTTCTTGGGATAGAATATTTTTCCTCTTCTTTTGAGATAATTTCTTGAATGAATGTTACTCATTCTAAATATTGATTTTTCCTTCTTGCACATCCCATTCTTTATAAATAGTTAATATTTTTTTGGGCATTTTATTTTTTTTTCTTCTATTCATGCAACCTATATGCTCACACTTTCTATGAGGCCAAGCCTACTTCAATTTGTCAAAGTTATGCGTAGGTTCTTAGCTCTCATCTTATTGTGTTATCTCCTCAAGGTTAGGAACAATTCTAATGCACTCTATTTCAACAATGGATCTATAAAAATAAAAAAAATACTAGTTATGCTTGTGCACCTTTAATGAAATCTCCTTCAACGATGCCAAAATATTGGGTGAATTAATTGTCTTAATAAACAAATCAATTACTCACACATAGATTATCAATCATGGTAAGCCTATTTATTTCAAGATTATCATGCATAGTATATGAAGATATCAATTGAAAACTAACATTGAATAATTTCTAATTGTCGTAAAATTTCTTCTATACTAACTTGCCACTCAATCAAACCAAAAATTGTTGAAACTCTTCACGCTTACATGAATGGAAATCAATTCAACAAAAATCTCACTATCAAATTATTGCTTGCATAAAAATAACAATATTCATACAATATTTGGATTGAAATCACACTTGTAGAATAAAATGGCACTCCTCTATTCTAATATTACTTTTTTAAATAAATGAAATAATATTCCTTGAAAAAAATCCCTCAATTTCGCAAAATGATTCAATCGCAACCATACACAACTATCAATCCAATTGGAATCAACCCACTCATTAATTACATAACACACTATATAAAACGTGAAAAAAACGAACTGATATTTTGTTTAGGAGAAAATTATAAATTTGTAATAGAAATTGAATATTAAAAATACACAAATATTAAGGATCGATCTAGGAATAACTACGTTAACACACGAGCAATATATATTCAACATTCTGCGAGCCAACTTAACAAAAAATAATGACAATATATCAACAAAACTATATAACAATGAAAAATTGGAATTGTAGCAAGAATTATCATACCATAACCTACAAGTGACATAAAATAAACAACTACAATACCTCTATAATGCAACAATCCCTGTGTTACGAGGATTAATCCCTCTTGCGGATAAGAGCAATCTCCCTAGTACTCGAGGGAGTAACTAGAAACAAAGATCCATTTGAATGCCTCTTTCTCTAGATTAATTGTATTTTAAGATCATTATAATAGTAAAGTATAGAGGACATGCTCCTATCTTGAAATACAAATGTCTAATTTAGCCCTTTGTCCAGTCGCTCCAAAGTAGTTCTCCAATGAGTATAACCTGCAATCAAAGACAAGAAAAATAATCAAAGCATATGCAATATATAATAATAAAAAGTACTAATCCAACTTAGTGATCAAGGAGTCTAATTATCGACATTATTCCCATAAATATAGAAACAAAACAATAAGAAAAAGAGATCCATGTGTATTATCATAAATTAGAAAGAGTAATATTACAACCAAATGCCTTGATGTTGTACAAATTTCTCTCGGTATCCTGAGCAATCGTTCTCCTTCAGTCTAATAAGCCTTCCTCTCTAGGATAACTAGCATGAAGGTATGGGCACAAAGGTGTGATATTCAGTGTATCAACAACAACTCACTAGTATATAAAGTATGCACTCGACAAACTCTCTTCAACTTAGAAACTATATAGATCAGTCTCTAATCACATTGGTATCTACCCTTCAACCTGAAACTTGATCTTAATTTATAGGGAAATGGAAGTAGTTTCAGTTCCATGAAGAGGGGGATGGATTCCTCTCAAGAAGGGATTTTAGTTCCTTGGACCAAGGGATAAGATCCATGAGTATAGGGATAAATCTCAAATTGGCACGACTCTAGATGCTTCCATTTGGGAGAATATTCGACCCACTAGGCTTCTAGAAGATACTTTTTCCTTTTACTTGATTTTCATGGGGGTGCGCGGATTTTAGTGGAAAACAGTGCGGTAGTAGCCACAAATAATGGAAGGATCATCAGTGCATGCACAGGGAAAGGCTAGTAAAACTACGCAGGTAGACTTTTAAGGGTTTTACAGAGATTTTCTCCAATTTCCAAGACTTGTTTCAGGAACATTAGTGTTTTTGACCTCTAATTCAAAATGATATGGATGGTAATAAACCCATATGAACATTCAAATTTCATGGTGACAAAATGACTGTAACATATTGCCTCCTAAAGTGCGAAGTCTAAGAGTTTTTCTCAAGAGTGAAGTGCTTTATCATTCTGAATATTGGATTGGAGACACTAGTCGAAAACCTGTAAAAAAACTCAATGCAAATATATATCATCGCTGAGGAAGGCATTCCCATACTCAGATCAAAACTAAATAAATTTTCTGGTAAAGTTATGGTCTCAATATTACATCAAAAGTACACAGAGTATGGACGCAACCATCTGTCATAAGTAGTCTAATGTATCATCACTACAAGCAAAAAGGACATTGGTGAGGGTCATTCTTGTGACAAACCTTGAAGATTCGTCACCAATGTCACATATGGTGATGGTCCTTAAAAAAGTGTCGATGTAAGTGTATATAGTGATGGTACTTTAAGGTTCATCACCAAAGCCATTTTCAATGACACTTTTGGTGAGGGCCATTAAAGGCCCATCATTAATTCTCTCTTTGGTGACACTTCTAGTGACGAAATTTTAATGACCCTCACCAATGCTCTTTTTATTACTTTTGGTGATGGTCAAAAAATGTTCGTCATCATTGATCATTCCAAAGAGTTTTTGATGACGATATGTGCTTGTTAATAAATTTTTTGTCAAAAGATAATGATTTAAGACCATTATTGTGGAGTCATTTTTATAATATGTCCAACACCATAGTGGTTAGATTCAGTCAATTTGCTAATAAGTAATTAGTGTGTATCATTTCCCTCAAGTAATGACTATTCGAATAGAGTTTTCCTATGAGTCAACACATTATTCATACCTATTAAATTTATTATCTAGCAAATTCCTTTTAGATAAAGTTCCACTAGTGTGTGTGGGAAATATATTATTTAATACTTAATCAAACTATGTCAATTCTATTAATGAGAAATACCTAACACTCCTCAACAATCTGGGCACACCTTAAATTAATGCGTTGGCACACACTAATATTTCTTAACACCTCACATGTATGGTAACATTTTTGTACCAATAACATCTTGTCATGACACTGACGCCCAAGCACATGGTGGCATGCACTAGCACAACATAGAACTCTCCTAGCATGTGTTCACAAGCATGTAGTCCTTAGAATTCCCTGGAACACCTTGGTTGCATGCATTGACATACATTAGAACTTGGCACACAATGCCACTTGGCATGTATTGGGACCTATTATTAGTGTGCCTAGCATGCCCCTTTTGAAAAAGATAAAGTACCAACTTATTAACCCTTTTATGTGTTAATTTCCTTGAATTTTAGCTTATTTCTTCCTTTTGTTGCCTTCACAGACACATATTGACATACCCTGACACCCTACACATCCTTAGCACCTGGCATGTATTGGCATATCTTGGCATTATTTGGCACATATAATTAGAACACCCTATAACTCCTTAGCACACTTTGGCACTTCTTGACATGCCTTGATATTCCCTAGCATGCCTTACCAATGCTTAGCATACCTTTTGACTCCATCCTTGGCATGACAGCTAGCACTCATTAACACTGGTCTCTAGCACATGTTCCTCATATTCATTAACTTCCATGAATTTTGACCTAGTGATACCTTAATATTTTGTCCTAGTACTTTTTAACACTCCTTAACATGCATTAGAACTCTCTAGCACACCTTAGCACTCTTCAAAATTCCCTTCCACTTCATTGCATGCATAACACTCCCTAACACATATTGGTGCTTGGAAAGTCTTAGCATGTATGGAATACGTTGAGATTCCTTGGTATTATTTGGCATGGTTTAATATTAAACTTATTTGATATAAATTGTTGGAAAGTAGATGAGAAGCAACAAAGGAAGGCTTGGCACATAGAACGCACTAATAATTTTCACTTGGAACCTATTGGCACCTAGTGTTGGTGTGCCTAGCATGCCCCTCATGGAAATGGTAAATTGATGACTTATTAACCCTCTTATGTGTTCATTTCATTGTAGTTTAAATTTTTTCTCCCTTTTGTTGCCTTGACAGTCCCTGGCATGAATTGACACACCCTTGCACATCTTGGCATGCCTTATCACTTGGCACATCTTAGCATGTTCAACATGCCTTCGCACTATTTGGCACATCTTAGCATTCCCTAGCACACCTTGGAACTCATGTCCTCACAGCTAGCCTTTACATTTTTTCACGACCTGGGAACCAAATCAAGTCCTTGGCTACTACAGTTCATGTGACAATATTGGCTTGCTTCAACCACAACAATTTGACCAATTGCACCAGCTACTACAAGTAGATTGTACCTTGTTCACCTATGAAATGTCTATAACTCATCTTATTCCACTCATGTCCAAGCTCAACTTGTCCCACTTAACTAGCTACCAATACAAGGATCACATAATCTAGCCATGGCCATAAAAAAACTAAGCAACATAGCTTACATAGGCAATATTTCACATGTATGTTCAGTTCATATAAACAGTAGAACATTAATTGAGTTTGCAAGAACCACAAGGTGCACAAGGCACACAAGATATAAGATGACACAAGTCAAGTTCCCCAAAACTTATACACAACAATTTACAATATGAAAATATCTAGACTAGTTTACAACATGAGCATGTAGCCAAAGTGTGCCACATCTCATTGTAAAAAAATAACTAAAGGAAAATCATTGTTGTGCCTAGCACAAAGCGATTTCCATTTATATAAAACCATTATGTCGAACCTCGTATAACAACTGTAGGCTTTCCTCCTGCAAATCCTATTATGAACTTCTCCTAACACACTTCGTCTTTAGCACACTTGAATTCGCTGACACTCCCTGGTACACACTCTTATTTGTTCCTTTCCATGAATCTTGACCTAGTTATCCCTTGATATGCCCCAACACTCCCTAACACTCTAATTTTGCATGCATTGAAATTGTCCGACATCTGTTAGCATGCCTTTTCATTCCTTTTCATGCCCCGACCCTCCCTAGCTGTCATGCCCTCACAACTACCGTTACTTAATATGAAATTTGGGAACCCAACCAAGCCCTCTCTTGACTACAAGTTCTTTACCAAGTTACGGTTATTACAACTAGACTATGTTGTTGAATTGTGTAGCTTGGGAGGTACTCCACAAGCCTAGTGAGATGGGTTTGTGTGAGTTTGGTCACAAAAGGATATGTGGGCAAAGAATCCAAGAAAAGGGAGTTTGGACCCAAAATGGGGTTTAAAATCTAAAAGAAAATTAAAAAGGGAAATCAATATTTCCGAAGGTCTATGTGGATAAAACCCATAAGTTCTAGAGGGTTCCTAAGAGGTCTAGGAAACCTAGAATTCATTGACACTCCCTGAAATACACTCTTATTCATTCGTTTCCATGCACTTTGAACTAGTCCTCCCTTGTGATGCCCTAAAACTCCCAAACACTTCTTGTCATGCATTAAAACTAACTAGCATGTATTAGTGCACCTTTTAATTCATTGGGACACCTCGACACTCCTTAACTATCATGTCCTCATAACTAGCCTTCTGTTTTTAAGACTTGGGAACCCAACCAAGTCCTGCCTCCACTACAACAACTTGACCAAGTTTCATTTACTACAACTATAATATGCCTTGTTCACCTAAGAATGGATTATAACTAATATTAGGCTACTCATGGCCAATATTAACTCATCCCACTTAACAAGTTACCAAGTCAAGGCTCATGTCCAATCATGGCCATAAAACAACTGAGCAACATAGTTTATATAATGACAACCCATAACACATGGAACACCTAACAATCCCTTCGCACTATGTGGCACAGGTTAGCATCCCCTGCATTCTGTTATCACAAAATTGTACTTGATTGGCTACTTATCAAAGAACTCAGTGTAACTGTTTCAAACTAGATTTTGACTGAAGCTTATCCTCTTCAATCTGAGAGGGCTCTCTCAAGGGGTTTTATGATATTGAATAATGATGGTACTAGATGACTAAATCTATTGGAAATGTAACTTGTTTTTTATGTTTGCAGGTTGAAAATAATGCAGGCTTTCTACCATTGGGCTTATGGAGTCAAAAATCAGTAGTTTCAATGGCAAGGTTTATTGACATGGAAGTTGAGGCAGATAGAGGTCTTTAACAAAGGCAACTCACACATAAAACATAGGAAAACACAGTTATTTCATCATTAAAGGAAGTCAGAGCATAAACTTATGAATTCTGAGTAATAGAGATGAAATCTAATGCAAGTGGTAAACATAAAGATATAGATCAATAAAACATTAAAAACCTCATGAGAATCTTAGGTCTGTCAAGAAGAAAGTCACTCTGTATTACTAATATAAGTCAAATAAATAGAAGCAGTAGTTTAGAGCAATAAATCTCAAAACCTTTACTCCTTCGATGATTTCTCTTTAAATAGACCTTATTTACAATAAGGATGATCTTCTTGATGGTTAGACCATCGAATTCTCCTATGACACATTACATAATTGAAATACATGACTTCTAATTGAAAACTGACAGCTACACCTTAAAGAAAACATTTCCTAATAGGACTCTAACTCCTATTTATTACATAACTCTATATTATCTTGTGAGAAAATTATATTACAGTTACAAATTAAGCATCACATGCTTGAAAGACTCATGATAGAGTTCTTTAACACTTTACATATCAAAAATCCTCCTAGACTTGTGGATCATAACCCTACTTTTCAGGAATGCATAATCCTTTTCTTCAAAGTTTCTTTAGCTGATGACCTATCTACACAACACTTCCTTCGAGTCATAAGTATTTTATGATAAGATCCCTTGACATGTTGGAGGAGTCCAACTATCCAAAATTTCCATTAAGATGCTCAAAACCCTTTAACAATTGCTCGCTACGAAAACAGAACAGTTTCGTAGCGAGTTTTGGTAGCATTGAAAAAAGTAGCTTCTCCACCCAATAACTTTGTTCCTTTGATGTTCCATGATGTCAATCAAGTCATGAAACATCACCACCATCAATCTCCCTCCCTAAAAATTGAAAAAAATGAATTTAGAAGAAAAAAGGCTGCTACAGGTTTTTTCGTAAGGTTTTCCTAGCTTTAAGCCTAGAAAATGCTACGAAACTATGTAGAAGTGCAGGAATTTCACATTTCAAAAATGTCTTCACAAAATGACCTCCTGCTGCAAAATCTTGATTTTCTGCATGTAATGAACCCTCTGAATCATACTCAACCTCAACTTATTTCTCCTATTGTGTTTCCTCTTCATTTATGATCAGTTGAGAAATGGGCTCCTCAACCACAGTCATATTCAAACCTTTCTTTTCCAGCTCTTCATGAATCAGTTCTAATTTCTCTTGAAGATATTTGACTTGGTCCTTTAGTGTTCTATTCTTAGATTGTAAGTGCAGGTTTACCTTTTTTATGTGCTTTAGCTCTTTTCTTAGTGGTTGAGTCCACTTTATCAGTTTTTCTATGTTTTCCAAGGTCTTTGAGACACTTCTGACTTGATCCTCCCAAATCTTCCTCATTTGCTCAAACTGTACTCTTTCAACTCTATGTTTCTTTGCCTCTTTCCTCAAGACTGATATCTCTTCACTTGCATCTTTCACTGCTCCTTAAGGACTTCAAATTCTGTCTTTTCAGTAATTTTCTCTTTGCCCTTATTTTGTTTGATGACCAAATCTTCTTTTGTAGGTGAGGATAGGTCTATGATTCTTGGTGGTGGCTGAACAGTTTCATTGACCTTCTTAGCCCCTTTGTTTCTTTCTAAGACCTTTATTGCATGTCTTGTCATTGGTTTTCTAGCTTGAAACATGAATCTTGCATCATCGCCTACAAACTATAACTTCTTAGTTGTTTTTCCTTTCTTAAGCTTCCTTCCTCCCTCATCTATGTCTTCAGCTTGGACAATGGGAGTTTCTTCAATATCAATGGCATGCAAGATGTCCTCTAAGTTACCCTTAGCCATTTTTTCGCTCCTTGTAACTCTCTTGTTGCCATGTTTTCTAACTGTTGGATTTTTCTTTGTAGGTGTAGCTTTGGGTGTATCAACCTTCTGCAAAGACTTTGTCTCCATGCTCACTGGCCCAACTTGCTCTGCCACTGTAGGTGATGAAACATCTCTAGTTTTGGGAACTCTTTTAGGAGTGAAAACATCTATTTCAAAACCACTGATGAACAAAAAGGATTTCCAATCCTTGCCTAATCTCTTCAAATCCTCTAACACCAACAACTTTATCAAACCATGATGAAATAAAGAAGTTTCATTTCCTTTTTTTTTAACTTGGACCTTATCTAACATTTTAGTTAGACTTCTATATAAGTAAAAGGGCAAGCCAAGATAATTCTTACCCACAAAATGCAGTAGAAGCCTAAGATGGTAGGAATATACCATGTGAAACCTCCCTTCATAGGTGAAGTATTTATGAATAATTAGAAGTAGCTTTGAGAAGTTGTCTTTCATGTAGCTCTTTGGGATAGCATTTGTGAGATCAATTTCACTATGCTCTGGCTTGATAAATTCTTTACAGTCCTGCATGGTGAACGTGATGCCTTTGAACCATTTTTCCCCTCCCCTAGGGATTCCTGTTGCTGCTCCAATGGTCTTTGGTGTTACTGTGAGGTTTAAAATTCCCACCTTTGAAGCTGTCCCATTGAAACTGATAGAAAACTCCTTAGAAACCTGCAAATGACACCCTTGCAATCTTTGGAAAAACTGCAAACAAATTACTCTTATGAATATATCCAACGAATTTGGGTCTTCATTTAACAAATTCATGTCCATGGGCTCATATCTAAGGCAGTGAACACCTTTTATATTCTTCTTTCTTGCAGCCATGGTGATTTTATATCTTCTCAGGCTCACTTGATTAGTGACATCTGCAACTTTTGAAAACGAAAACAACCAGCTTGGCTTGGTGAAGCAGCTCTCCAGAAACTCAATAACATACAAGGATAAAATAGAGAATGACAAGAAGACTCAATTGGGTAATTTTTTATGGTTTCGATGACAACTCATGCCCTAATCATGACTCATGCATGCTAAAAATGGTAATGATGACCTCAAGCATCACCTTGTACCTTTGAAATAACCCTAATTGAATCGAATGACATCCACCCTATCTCCTCTAATCATGAACTGACACCTTTCATCAGAATTGACAAGAAAGACAGCAAAACTATTTTTTGCAGCGTGGCTAGTTCATTTTCTAGCAGGTTCGTAGTGAAAACTGCTATTTTATAGTGTAAAACGCTGCAAAAAGAGGAAAACTGGCTAAAGTGTCCTTTTCAGATTTAAACGCTTGGGAGATGGAATATGACACCTAATGATGATTGATTAGACATGATGTGACCTATATGGAGGTGGGTTTGAACCTTAGGATAGGTTTAAAGATGAAAAATTTAAATTTTCCTATACCAACTTGTGACAAATGAACTCTATGACCATGTCAAATAATGTTTCACTTTTTCTAAGTGATAAGAGTGGCTCCACTTGGGATGGTGTGCCCCTATGGTATACCAAATAACCTGTAGTTCCAGTGCTATCCATCTTCTTGGAAATAAAAACTCCAAAATTTTCCAAGCTTCCTTCAAACTCTAATGGCCTTCACATTGGGCTCAAGCTTGATGATCATCTTGCCTTTATTAGTAGAAAAACATAACAAAATGGAATATATAAAATGGAATGAAAGATCAGTAGAAATTAGGAGGAGTAGTGCTTCAAAAACATGCCATTGACAGGCCCTCCAGCACAAGGATTTCCATCCATCTCCTGTAGTATGTAAGTGTTGTTGCCATGGAATGCAACTCCTATGAATGTACCTTTCCAAATATTCTCAAACTTACCATGTTTCCCCTTTTCTTCAATTCTGTCCTCCCATTTCAATACCACATCTTGAATCTAAAAATTTTCCTCTTTGACCTTCCTGTCAAATGTCTTCTTAATTTTGTTTTGAGATTTCAGATTGCTATTATAGACTTCCTCCCTTTTTTCTTGCATGGCTATCAACTAGTTTATTATCCTCAGAATTGCATTTGTCTCCTCCTCTAATCCTTGCAGCAACTTCATAACAGGCACTCCCAAGGATGTGGGAAAAATGGCTTCAGCTCCATACACCAACTCATAAGGTGAAGTACCAATTGACCTTTTTGTACACACTCTAGCAGCCCACAGAGCATACTTCAGCTTTAGATTCCATGACTTTTTATTTTCCTGCAGCATCGTCTTAATAATTTTGACAATGATTTTGTTAGAAGATTCAAGAAGGTCGTTACCTTGTGGATAGTAAGCAATAGAGTGTCCAAGTGTAATGTGATATTGATGAAAAAAATTGATCAGCCTCTCGGATTTGAATGCCTGTGCATTTTCAGTGATGATCTTCATAGGATAGACAAACCTAGACAATATGTTATTTTCTAAGAATGAAATGATGACTGAATCATTTTCTTGCCTAGTTGGGATTGCTTCAATCCACTTGGTGAAATAATTAGTTGCTATTAGGATCCAACGACGCTGACTTGAATATTATGGATGAATCTCACCAATAAATTCTATCCCCCACTGCTGGAATGGCACCTCAACATAAATATGCATCAAGGGTAAAGGAACAAGATTTTTCTTACCATAAAAAATCTGGCATTCATGGCAGGCAACTATCTTCTTGTAGACATATTTGAACATAGTGGGCTAGTAGTACCCTGCTCTAAGAATCTTGTTTCTTTTTGCCTTCCAAGAGTGATGACCTCCACAATATCCTTTATGAAACTCCTCAATCACTTTTTCAGCTTCCTCTTCCAGCAAAAATTTTAAAAGAATTCCACTAGTATCTTTCTAATACATATTTTTATTTATGATGCAGTACCTCATGGATTTTATCTTTACAAACATTGCCTTAGATTTTATCAATTCAACAGGAGCTCTATGATGATGTAAGACAAAACCAATGTCTCTGTACCAGTCAGATAGGATGTACTTCTCATCAATGGGAATTAGCTCTTCATCTTCATCTGATAATTCTAAAATTTCCGCAATTAAATTCATATCAAGACAATCAAAATTGGACTGAGCCATCAACTTTTCTAGCCCCTGATCTTTCACCAATTTTGTAGGTCTGATATCTATATCATATTTTCGCAAATTAGCTATCCACTTCCCTCTCTTACCATCAATATCAGCTTGAGTTAAGATATCCTTCACAATAGCATTAGGAACAAATGCTATGATATGAGAATGTAGAATATAAATTATGAAATCTTTGATGGCTTTGACCAAAGCATATGCTTGTTTCTTTGCGATGTTGTACTTCAACTCTGAATTAGAAAGGTTTTGATAAAAAATGAAATGGGTTGCTCTATACCTTTATGTCATTTCTGCAGAAAAACTCCAGCAATTGTGTTTTCAGATGCAAATTTAAAAACCAGAAATTCCTTTGAAAATTTCGGGCTAATCAACACTGGGGCTTGAGTGAGTGCTTTCTTGATTTTCTCAAATGCTTCCACTTTCCATTTGATGTCAGCTCCTTTCTTCAACATCTTGGTTATGTCTTTGACAATCTCAGCAAAGTTAGGAATAAACCTTCTCACAAAATTCACCCTTCCAAGGAAAGATTGGATTTCCTTTCTGCTTCTAGGTAGATCTATGTTCTGAATGGCATTGACATTGTTTGGATCAATATTTGTCCCATCTTTAGATATAATGTGCCCAAGTAAATTTTCAGAAGTTAAAGCAAAAATAATCTTAGTGGGATTAAGAGAAATACCAAACCTTCTACACTTCAGCAAAAATTTCTCCAGATGCTTCAAGTGGTCTTCCTCTCTCCTTAAGAATACTATTATGTCATCCAGATAAACAACCACCAACTTATCTTTCTCCTCAGCAAAGTCAATGTCCATTGCTCTTTGAATGGTCACTCCTGCATTCATCATACCAAAGGGCATATTGGCATACATGAATTCCCCCCATAGTGTGGTAAAGTCAGTTTTCTCCTGATCTTCTGGGTGCACTAGTATCTGATTGTATCCCGAAAAACCATCTAGTATAGATGTCTGCTCAACTTAGTGTTCCTAAATTGAGGTCATAAATTGTCAACCAGGGCTAGTAAATTTTTGAAATGAAGTGCACTATATGTGCCTAGGTATTTGTTTCTCACTACATTGTGTCTAGTGTTTTTCTAATGTTTTTGGTTTTATGTTTTTGTGTTAAAAAGGAAAAAAACTAAGTGTTGGTAAAGAGAAGTTGTTGGTCATGCTGAAACAAAGCAAAACCTATTCTAAACTATGTATGGCACTTAGAAAATGCAAAACTTTGACAAGAAAATAACTCACAACATGAACTCAGTCCAATTCATTCATTAGAAATATGTTGGAATAGCTTGAGAAAAGGATAAGTTAGTGCCATGAGGTTCTTCTAAGTAAACAACCACCTACAAGATCACAGAGAAAATCTTATCCATGGCTAGAAATTTGTTGGAACATATTTGGAAAAGATAGTCTGCAACACAGTGAGGAAATCTACTCTAAATTAACCTATGACACTGAAATTAAATCATTTTGCAACTTAAATTGTCACTACTAAGCCTTATTCGGAAGTTAGAAGTCTTTTGGAATAGTTTTGGGAAAATGGCTATTTGTACAATTATAAGAGTTTGCAAAACAGTCAAGGCCTTGAACTGATATCACTAATTCCTGTCCATATGATGATGTGTTGGAAGAGATTAATAACAAGAGTAGTTTGTAAATAATGAAGGCCTTGAAGTCTAATGGAACAAAACTAGCATACAACTAACTAATAAAACTAAAAATACAATAGATAAAGCTGAACTAAAATGCAATCATTCAAACTTGAAATACAGTGACCACAACTGTACTAGAATGCCATTATCCTAACTTGAAATATAGTGAACAGAAACTAAACTAGAGTGCCATTAGTCTAATTTGAAATACATTGAACAGAAACTGAACTAGAGTGCCATTAATCTCCAGAGTGTTATAGCTAAAATAAAATGCAACTAATCTCTGAAGAACTACAACCCTTTCTTGTTCAGCATTAGTGATATTTTGGAATAATTACATAAAAACAAGGCAGGCTGTAACACTTGGTGTGAGTGAGCATAAAAGCATAAATTTCAGAAAAAAATGCAACTAAGCTCTAAAATACCACAGCTATATCTCATCCAGTGTTAGTGATATGTTGGAATAATTTGTAAAAATAAGACTGGTTGTAGCATCCAATGCAAGTGAAGATAAAACGTAATGTGCAGACAATTGCTTAAACTAGGAATGCAACAAGGCTAAAGTTACTTATCTAAACAATGTGTACAAAGCTTCTCGGGCAGTAGGGGCCCTCTACCACCGAATTAGCATACAAATCTCCTCAAGATTGCCTCATATCTTGCAATAAAGCGGTTCTTCTTTCATTAAGGGAAAAGTATTTCAAAAACAGAGTATTATGGTCTTTTGAGATCTAGCAACAAAACATAAATCTAGCTAGCTATTTCTCGGTCTCCCGAGTCATTCTTATATGAAAATTACATAAATACCCTTGAGATAAAATAGGAATAAATGTCTTTCCCAACTAAAATCAAATTAGAACTCTGGTGGAGGTCTCGTACTGTGATTAAAGACATCTGTACAGTCCTTGTCCTATTAGAAGTCTATCTCTTAGTTTTGGTTTCCCACGTGCATAACCACCTGTAGAATTCTGCTCAGACTTCATAGGGAGCAAGGAATGATGTGGATGAAGTCTGGAATTCACCCATATGCATTTTTCTTTGAGGTGACACCTGGAACCTGTGAAAACATGAAGACAGCTGCGGAATCGACAACTAGCTACAGAATGGATGCATTCTGTAGCTAAGTCTAGTAAAAAATTACTACAACAACAAAACCATGAAAATATAGCAAGTCAGTCATTGTATTCATTCCTAAAGTGTCTTTAACCAATCCTATTGACCATTTAAGCCTGTAATTGATAAGGGACAAAGGAAATGAAGTAAATTTGGTGAAGGGAAAGAACATCTTTGGGGCTCAACAATAGACATCCTTTGGTAACCAACAATGTTTTTTAGAACTTGGTCCATCTTTGGGAGAGGATAATTGTCCTTCAGAGAATATTTGTTCAAGTTTCTAAAGTCAATGCAAATTCAAATTTCTCCACTCTTTTTTCTGACTAGCACCAAATTTGCAAACCATTTTGAGAATTGATTGGGACAATAATTTTGGCATCAAAGAGATTCTTGATTTCCTTCTTAATCAGAAGCATGAGAAGTGGATTAATCCTCCTCAGCTCCTGTTTGAAAGGATTTTCATTTTCTTTAATAGGAATGGTATGTTGAATAATAGTAGGATCATATTTCTTCAAATCAGCATAACTCCATGAAAAAACATCTATGAACCTTTTCATCATATCAATACATTTCTGTTTCATATCTGCAGAAAGAAACTTAGAAAGTTTGATCATTTTTGGCATTGCTAATGTACCAAGGCTACAACTCTCTACCTCTTCATCATCAGCTTGTATCCTAGGAGTCTTGAACACATCATTTTGGTCAAAAAAAAATTCAAGTGGGATGAAACCTTTAGGTATAGAATTATTCTTCAGCTGCAATACTTCAGAATTATCTTTAGTTTCAACAAGCATGTTTTTCTGATCTACTTGTGTGCTTTCAAACTCCTCTTTCAATTCTATAAAGTTTTTGACTTGTTGGTCATCCTAAAAAACTTGTCAGTGAATTATGTTGTGAAGGATAGCAGGCCTATGACAAATTTCAATCTCATATATTTCAGTGGAATGTGCATGAATAATAAACAAACTTGCAGAAATAGCTAGGGAGTCAGCTACTAAGTTTTGGTCCCTAGTATTCACAATAAAGGAATATTCTTGAAAATTTTATAACATCTCCATGATCAAATTTATGTATGCTCTCATTCTCACATCCTTGGTTTAATATACACCCTCAAATTGTTTAATAACTAATTCAGAGTCTCCAAAAACAGAAATCTTTTGGGCACCCAATATTTTCAAAATTTCTAAACCGAAAAATAGAGATTCATACTCAGCGATATTATTTGTGCAATAAAAGTTCAGTTTGAAAGAATAGAACTTGCTTTCATCCTCTAGAGTTGTGATCCAAATTCCTGCTCCAGCCTCCTCTCTTGCTGTTGATCCATCAAAGTGTAACAACCACCAACCTTCTGCCTTTTCTTCACTGATTTGCTAATTTTCTACTTGTTGATTTTCAAGCTCCTGAATTTTTTCTTTCTTTTCATCTTTAGCTTCACTAGTTAGTTCATTGAAAATAGCTGATCCTAATTCAGTTTCAACAACATAGATTGAGAAAGTTTGAGGTTTGTCCTTACTACTTACCATATAAGTCATCCTTGTTTCTCTGTATAGTCTTCTTTGCTCACCAAAAACAAGAATGGTGGCATAAGTTAGGTCCATCTACATGGTGCCTTTGATCTTTGCTGCCCAAGATATGGATAGAAGCATGCCAAACTTGGGTGGAATGTCTGCTACCGCAATGTCCATTACCACTGTCTTGGAAGGGACTTTTGTAAGACCAACAACAACATATTTTATCAAGCCAATGCATTGAACTCTTTTTGAATCAAGAGAAAACAAATCCTTATATGACCTAGTGATCTCTAATCCCATCGTTTCCATTATCATTTTAGGCATGATATTATGAGAGGCCCCTGAATCCAACATGGCATTATGTAATGTCATGTCATGAATACTAAGGCTGACATAGAAAGAAGGCACCTCTTCATTCTTCTCATCTTCCAATCTTGGTCCCAAGTATATGGTTGGATAATATTCTTGAACATTAAGGATGTCAGCATCTCCTGGTTGGGAATTCAACATTTTACAATTTTACTTCTATATTCATTCACCTTAATAATTTCTCCATAAGGGATTGGGATCTTGATTTTGGAAATCTCATTCTCCAAATTGAAAACATAAGTAATTTTCTCAATCTCTTTGATAGGAGGAGGAGGTGGTGGATCTTTCCTAACCTCAGCAACTTTAGGGGCATCTTTCTTAGGCTGTGTTTTATTTGTAGTAATTGGAACATTTATGTTTCTGAGGTTGTATTTCTTTTGCATCTCAAAGATTGCATGTTGATATCCTTTAAGGTAATCGGATGGTTCCTCACCCTTGTTTACATCATGATCTGACACATCATGCTCTTCCTTAGTTAAAAAAATTCTAGACATGTTTTCATCTAAGCAATGAATGGAGTCTTCTAGTATTTCAGGTTGATCTTCTTCATCAACTAAATTTTTCTGAAAAGGAGGCTTTACTTGAGGGTCAGGAAGATTTCTATTTTCCCTTGGTCTCTGCTGGTTTTGAGGTCTTCTAAACTGAGGATTTATAAACTGTGGTTCATGTTGTGCAGGAGGTGCAGAAGCATTCCCAAGGGCAAGCTTATCCATGAGTTTTTCCATTGTTTTCATCATGGAGTCAAATTTTTCATATGAGGTGGAAGGCTTATCCTTTTCTTCCAATTTTTTCTTTCCCATATTGAACTTTTTAGCCTCTATAATATTGACCTTCACCTTCATAGCATCATTTTTCATTTCTGCTAGTGAAGGGGAATCTCTTTCTCTGAGCAGGATAAAAAGGAAATAATCAAAAGCCTCAGCATATCTCAGTTGAGTTGATCCTTGTGGAGGCTTAATATGGGCAGGGATGGAGTCATAAACTTTGTTAAATCTCTTGGAGAAATTTTGGACAGTTTCATCAACATCTCTTTTCAAACTATTGTACTCAGTGAGGGCTTGCACAGGGTTGGTTCTATTTCCCCACTTTCTCAAGAAGCTATTTTCAAATTCATTCCAATTATGTAGGCTTCCTGGATCAAGGGCTTTGAACCAATTTCTGACCTCACTAGTAAAGCTCTGAGCAAATAGTCTCATCTTGACATCCTCATGGTCAACCTCCTCCCTATCTATGAAGTCATTAAACTGGTCTACATGCTCTTTAGCTGTAGTCTCTTCATCACTACCCCAACTTTTGATTATAGCAGAATATTTGCTTGGAAGGGCATTAAGGACAGCTGGAAGAACAAGACTTGTCCATCAACAGGTGGAGGTGGAACATTTCCAGCCACGATAACATGGACTGTGGTATTTTTAGGGACAACAGTAGTAGAAGAAGAGGCACTGTTAGTAGGTGGTGTGCTTGGTCTTTGTAGTCCAGTTACAATTGAACTCCATTCAGTTAAGGAAAACTAGATTTACTTCTTAGAAAGATTTCAAATGGGTCTAGTTCCTTCAACCTATCTAAAGATTCAGTCTCTAAAAATAACTCTAATGTGAATTCCCCCCATAAATCTTCTTTAACTTTTTGGGTCACTAAGGTTGAGGTATCAAAACCTCTTCTTTTTAGGTCTAAAACAATCTCAGTCAATTCTTTTTCATTTTCAGACCTAAACAAGACTTTCTAAATTTTATCATCAAACTTTTTATCTTCAGGACTTCTTAAAAATTCAGAGGAGAAGGCTTTTGTGTGTAATGGAGTACCTGATTGTGAAGAACTGCCTTGAATGCCTCTGGAAATTGTGTTTGGATTATCCACAATTGTAGGTGGATTTGGGTTAGGATTACTCCTCGTATATCTCCTTTTCAAAGCCACCTTTGAACATGAGAATTTTGAATGGAGTCACCAAGGTAGTTGCAGCCTCGAACAGATTCTAAACTCCTACTATCTTCAAGAGTTCAACTTCAAAATTTCGAGAAAAGTATATCTTCAGGCTCTCGGCAGACACAGCAAAATTTAATCACAAAATTGTACTTGATTGGCTGCTTATCTAACAGCTCAGTGTAACTTTTTCAAACCAAATTTTTACTGAAGCTTAGCCTCTTCATTCTGAGAGGGATCTCTCAAGGGGGTTTTATGATATTGAATAATGATGGTACTAGATGGCTAACTCTATTGGAAATGTAACTTGTTTTTTATGTTTGCAAACTGAAAAGAATGTAGGCTTGCTACCATTGGGCTTATGGAGTAAAAAAACCGTAGTTTTAGTGGAAAGGTTTCTTGACATGGAAGCTGAGGTAGATAGAGGTCTTTAACAAAGGAAAATCACACATAAAACACAGGAAAACACAATAATTTCATCACTAAAGGAAGTCAGAGAATAAACTTATGAATTCTAAGTAATAGGGATGAAATCTACTGCAAGTGGTAAACATAAAGATGTATATCAATAAAACATTAAAAACCTCATGACAATCCCAGGTTTGTCAAGAAGAAAGTCACTCTATATTACTGATATAAGTCAAATACATAAAAGCAATAGTTTAGTGCAAAAAATCTCCAACCCTTGACTACTTCAATGCTTTCTCTTTAAATATACCTTCTTTACAATAAGGATGCTACTTGGTGGCTAGACCATCAAATTCTTCTATGGCACATCATATAACTGAAATACATGACTTCTAACTGAAAACTGACAGCTACACCTTAAAGAAAACATTTCCTAATAGGACTCTAACTCGTATTTATTACATAACTCTACCTTATCTTGTGAAACAATTATATGACAGTTACAAAATAAGAATCACATGCTCGAAAGACTCATGATAGAGTTCATTAACACTTTACATATTAAAAACCCTCCTAGAATTATGGAGCAGAACCCTACTTTTGAGGAATGCATAATCCTTATCTTCAAAGTTGCTTATGCTGATGACCTGTCTCCACAACACTTCCTTCGAGTCATAAGTATTTGATGATAAGATCCCTTGACATGTTGGAGGATTCTAGCTATCTAAAACTTTCATTAAGATGCTCAAAACCCTTTAACAATTGCTCAATACGAAAACAAGATAGTTTTGTAGCGAGTTTTGGTAGCGTTGAAAAAAAGTGGCTTCTGCACCCAATAAATTAGCTCCTTTGTTGTTCCATGGTGTCAATAAAGTCATGACACATCACCACCATCAATCTCCCTCCTTGAAAATTTTAAAAAGTGACTTTAGAGGAAAAAAGGCTGTTACAGGTTTTTTCGTAGCGTTTTCCTCGCTTTAAGCCTAGGAAACACTACAAAACTGTGTAAAAGTGCAGAAATTTCACATTTCAAAACTGTCTTCACAAAATGACCTCCTGTTGCAAAATATTGATTTTCTTCATGTAATGAACCCTCTGAAGCATATGTAACCTCAACTTATTTCCCTTGTGGTGTTTCCTCTTCATTTATGATCAATTGAGAAATGGGCTCCTCAACCACAGTTATCTTCAAACCTTTCTTTTCGAGCTCTTCATGAATCAGTCCTAATTGCTCTTGAAGATCTTTGACTTGGTCCTTCAGTGTTCTATTCTTATATTGTAAGTGTAGGTTTACCTTTTTGATGTGCTTTACCTCTTTTCTTAGTGGCTGAGTCCACTTTATCATTTTTTCTGTGTTGTCCAAGGTCTTTGAGACACTTGTGACTTGATCCTCCCTAATCTTCCTCATTTGTTCAAACTGTACTCTTTCAGATCTAGGTTTCTTTGCCTCTTTTCTCAAGACTGATATATTTTCACTTGCATCTTTCACCTTCTCCTTAAGGGCTTCAACTTCTATCTTTTTAGTGATTGTCTCTTTTCCCTTCTTTTGTTTGATGACAAAATCTTCTTTTGCAGGTGAGGAGAGGTCTATGATGCCTGGTGATGGCTGAATAGTTTCATTGACTTTCTGAGCCTCTTTGTTGCTTTCTAAGACCTTTCTTTCATGTCTTGTCATTGGTTTTATAGCTTGAAACATGAATCCTGCATCATCACCTGCAAACTCTAACTTCTTAGTTGTTTTTCCTTCCTTAAGCTTCCTCCCTCCCTCATCTATGTATTCAACTTGGATAATGGGAGTTTCTTCAATATCAATAGCATGCAAGATGTCCTCTAAGTTTCCCTTAGCCACTGTTTGGATCCTTGTAACTCTCTTTCTGCCATGTTTTATAACTGTTGGCTTTTGTTTTGCAAGTGTAGCTTTGGGTGTATCAATTTTCTGCAAAGGTTATGTCTCCATGCTCACTGGCTCAACTTTCTCTGCCACTATAGGTGATGAAACATCTCTAGTTTTGGGAACTCTTTTAGGAGTGACAACATCTATTTCAAAACCACTGATGAAAAAAAAGGATGTCCAATCTCTACCTAATCTCTTCAACTCCTCTAACACCAACAACTTGATCAAACCATGATGCAATAGAGAATTTTCATTTCCTTATTTTTTAACTTCGACCTTATCTGACATTTTAGTTAGAATTCTATATAAGTAAAAGGGCAAGTCAAGAGACCTCTTACCCAAAAAATGCAGTAGAAGCCTAAGGTGGTAGGAATAGACCATGTGAAACCTCCCTTCACAGGTGAATTACTTATGAATAATTAGCAACAACTTTGAGAAGTTTTCTTTCGTGTAGCTCCTTGGGATAGCATTTGTGAGATCAATTTCACTATGCTCTGGCTTGATAAATTCTTTACAGTCCAGCATGGTGAAATTGATGCCTTTGAACCATTTTCCCCCTCCCCTAGGGATTCCTGTTGCTTCTACAATGGTCTCTGGTGTTACTGTGAGGTTTAAGATTCCCACCTTTGAAGCTATCCCATTGAAACTGATAGTAAACTCCTTAGAAACCCGAAAATGACACCCTTGCAATCTTTGGCAGAACTGCAAACAACCTGTTCTTTTAAATATCTCCAAGGAAGTCGGGTATTCATTTAAAAAATTCATGTCCATGGGCTCATATCTAAGGCAATGAAAACCTTTGCTATTCTTCTTTCTTGTAGCCATGGTGATTTTATATCTTCTTAGGCTCGCTTGATTAGTGATACCTACAACTTTTGAAAATTCCAGCAACTAGCTTGGCTCGGTGAAGCAGCTCTCTAGTAACTCAATAACATGCAAGGATAAAACAAATAATGACAAGAAGACTCAATTGGGTAATTTTTTATGGTTTCGATGACAACTCATGCCCTAATCATGAATCATGCATGCTAAAAATAGTAATGATGACCTCAGGCATGACCTTCTACCTTTGAAATAACCCTAACTGACTCGAATGACATCCACCCTATATCGTCTAATCATGAACGAACAAATTTCACCGGATTTGACAAGACAGATAGAAAAAACTTTTTTTTGTGGCGTGGCTAGTTCATTTTCTAACAGTTTCGCTACAGAACTATTAGGAAGTTTCGTAGCGAAAACTGTTATTTTATAGTGTAAAACGCTACGAAAAGAGGAAAAACTGGCTAAAGTGTCCTTTTTAGATTTAAACGCTTGGGAGATGGAATCTGACAGCTAATGATGACTGATGAGACATGATGTGACCTATATGGAGGTCGGTTTGAACCTTAGGATAGGTTTAAAGATGAAAAATTTAAATTTTCTTATACCAACTTGAGACAAATGAACTCTATGACCATGTCAAATAATGTTTCACTTTTTTTGAGTGATAACACATTCTTTGACATGCTTTGGAACTCGCTAACACACCCTACCATTCCCTGGCATGTTCTGGAACTCTAGCATGCCTTGGCATTGCATAACATATAACCTTGTCATTCCCTCATTAGCACAGTTGGAACTCACTGACACACCATATCACACATTCTATATTCGTTCATTCCCATGCATTTTGAACTAGTTATCCCTTATGTTTACGTGGCACTCCCTAACACTCCATGACACACATTGGCACACCCCGACACTTGGCACATCTTGGCATGTCACCCTGACACTCTAACATTCCTTGGCAATACCTAACATACATTGTCACTTCCTCCTTAGCACACATATAATTTGCTAACAATCCCTATCACACACATTTATTTATTTCCATGCATTTGAAACTATTGCTCCCTTGTTCTTCCTTGGCACTCCATAACACTCCCTGACATGCATTGGCACACCCTAGCACCTGGCACATATTTTCATGTTTCCCTAACCTCTAGCATACCTTGTCACTCCCTCCTTAGCACACCTGGAACTCACTGACACTTCCTGTCACAATCTCTTAATTATTCATTTGCATGCATTATTTTCACCTACTGCTCCCTTGTGTGTCCCTATGATTCCCCAAAACTTCCTATCATGTGTGGGCACACCCTAGCACCTGGCACATCTTGGCCACATGTCACTCTGGTACACTAGCATGACTTAACACTACCTAGCATACCATGTCACTCCCTCTTTAGCACACATGGAACTCGCTGACACTCCCTATCACACACTCTTACTCATTCATTACCATGCATTTTTACATATTTCTCCCTTGTGTTTCCCTGGAACTCGCTAACACTCAACACACATTGGCACTTGGAACACCTTGGTATGCTTCCATAACACTCTAGCATGCCTTGGAAATTTCTAGCATGTCTTGTCACTCCCTCCTTAGCAAACCTGGAACTCCATAACATGCCCTATAAATCCCTAGAACATATTGGCTCTTGGCACTTAGTGGCACTTGAAAATCCTTGGCATGTGTTTAGATGCCATGGAATTCCTTTTCATGGTGTAAGACAAAATTTATTTGAGATCAATTATTCACAATTAAGAGAGAAGTAATGGAGGATGATTTGGCACTTAAGACACACTAAAACTTGGCCCTTGGAATGTATTGGCACTAGTGTTGGTATGCCTAGCATGACCCTCTTGAAAAGGTAAGGTCCTAAATTATTAACCCTCATATGTGTTCATTTATTTTCATTTTAACTTGGCATTCCATTTTATCGCCTAACACTCCTTGACATGTGTTCGCATACCCTAACACCTGGAACATCTTGTCATGCCTTAACACATGGCATGTCTTGGCATGCCTAGCATGCACTGTAATGCCTTGGAACTATCTGGAACATGTTAGCGCAGCTTGGCACTTCTTGAAATGCCATAGCATTCCCTAGCATGCCTTGTCACTCCCCCCTTGGCACACTTGACACTTTCTGACACTCCCCAACACACCCTCTTATTGATTCGTTTCCATTCACTTTCAGTCGATGATTTATGTTCGATGGGGTGCATGTCTAGCAAGAGTTCCTTTAAGAGAATAAAAAAATAAATGGACCAACAATGCTTATTTCATCTCTACATTAATGTGCAATATATTGCATGTAAAGGAGTATCTCAACCACATCTTTCATACTATTATGCATTTCATTGCACAATGACAAGATAATTATAGTTAAGTACAATATCACTAAGAAAAGAAAAGTGCATTATCAATCAAAGGGAATTAAAGGGAAGAAATTTTCCCAAATGTATAGTGAGAAAATTGGCTTTACTTAGTGAATGTGCTCAATGACAAGATGAAGCATTGTGCTTAGGGAAGATTAAGGCAAAGGCCTACACTTAGCATCGAGCATAAGAAATAACGAAGAGTGTAGGGACAAACAAAGCAACAAGTAAAGGACTTCACACTCTACAAAGGAAATGACATGTTGACTATATGTCCAGTTGCTTGATGTCTCTATGTTGGACCTTAAAGAAGACATATGAGGTGTTCAGTTGAAGTTCCCCAATATTAGTTTACGAATCTCGAAAAAATGAATAACCTAACCACCATGTAGAGGAGAATGGATTTCCATGCAAGGGGAAAAATAAACACCTTGTACTTGATAGTACTCTCACATAACAAAATAGAATTTAGACATTCAATCCATTCATTCATCACATGTTAGAATAACCTAGTGCACTCACACTTCAAAAGAAAATAATAATCCTAAGTTACACATATTAGCTACAATGGTGAAAAAGTATTAAGAAAAAAAAATCATAGATAAAAGATGAATTAAACCATCACTAATCACATGATAGTATAATGACATGTTAAATGTCCACACCATTAATTTTTCTTCATTTCTAACAACATTAAAAGCCATAGTAAGATGACATTGCATTTTTTTACGGAAGTCACTTGTATTTCTCCATTTCTAACACCATTACAAACCATAGTAAATGACATTGCATCTTTTTAAGACGTCACTTGTATTTCTCTTTATTTCTAACAACACTAGAAACCATAATAAGATCACATTACACCAAATTTGTGAGTCCATAAATAAACACCAAAAATTCCCATGTATTGCAAAAATATGTACAGGAACAACTTTATTCACGATGAAATTCCAAATTCCTACAAACCACTACTAATTCCAAGGAGAGTTTAAATTTGAATGAGTTCAATTTCACTTCTAAGTTAAGCTACTCACAAATTTAATTTTGAATAGTGACCATCTAACCATCTGCTATCTCTTTCTACAATTTGTTGTACCTTAATAATCACTCTGAAATTTCAATCAAGGTTGTTTAGTCAATATTTTAGTCAAATTTTTTTAATCAATCTTGGGATGGAATTCATAGGGAAAACACATATCCAGAAAACTAGGTATTGAGCACATCATATCTGATCATTGTGCAGATGAGCATCATGGACATTCTCTGATCATTAAGCAGATGAGCATAATCGACATTCTCACGTGGGTGGATGTTATCTACAAGAATAATGAACCAGCGGGATGGCTTTGAGAAGAAAAAAAACTGGCTGGTCAAAGAACCGAGAGTTGATCGAACCCATGAAGCCATAACCTGATGTGTTCAGGACCAATCATAGCTAGTTATTCGTGGGCATTACGTATCATTTATAGACAACTATTTGCTAGGATATTCCATGTTAATGTTGATGCTTTAGTCATAGCTGTTGGCATGATTATAGCACAACTAGGGGAAGGTTACATAGACAGACAGATTCAAAAAACCTTATCATTTTCATTTTTCCTCTCTCGTTGGTTCATCCATTACAGTGATAAAGATTGATTTGGTTCCATCCAAGCAGTCAGTATGAAAAGTACGACATTGAAAAATAGAGGGAGAATCGAATCTCCAGAAACGATGCCTTCATGAGACTTTATACCATTTTCAAGTCCTACATTGACGTTGCTAAGCAGGTTAGTAAACCCTACATTTCTCCTGGCTCAATCTTTAAAATGCATGGAAAAACTACTAAATTATTTAGCTTTTTTGGTACCAGAAAGTCGATGATGTTGTGAAGTAGAAGAATAGGGCAGTGGTCACGACCCTGAATGCTAAAATTCAACACACTTAAGGCTAGATTGCATGAAGATATTCCCAAGTTGCAAAAATTGGCTCAGAAAAAGGTCAGGATTAGCTATTCTTAATTTTATCCAAGTGATTTTGAGGGATTTCTCATGGTTTCATAGATTTTCTTTTCAATTACTCGATTTTTTTGATGATTCAACAACCTTTTCATTGTTGAATGCCGTAGTTTCAGGCTACTAAGTTTCGGGGAATTTTGGGACTTTGGATAAATTTGGTATTCCTTTATTTGAATTCCATTTTTTATATGACAAGTGTTTTGCCAATCGGCAAGAGTCTTACAATATAGGAAAATTTATTAGATCAAATGTGATAGAAATCAGTTAAAATTTTCCCCACAGTTTCTAACACTTGTTTAGAATGAATCCTCAGAGCACAGATTAGGTATAACATTAGTATAAATCTCCATAAACAATAAACACCACCACCCAAAGAGAATTTTCGGGGTGATGACTAGTTATTTGGTTCGGTTTTATAAGTCAGTCTAATACCCCAATACCTAAATGAAAGTCATGCAAAGGTTTTGGTATCCATAGGCAATGATCATAAATTATCACACCAGTATTCAAAAAATTCCCCACGGAATCTCACTTCCAAACACTCTAGTTGTCTGGAAAATTCACCATAAAGAAAAATTGGGAAACAACACTTGAATGAACTAACATGTTTCTTCTAGTGAAACTTTGATCTTCAGCCATATTATCTGAAGTGACACCCTGATAAGAACCATCCACTTCATTAGATGAATCGTTGCTTTCTATTTCATCAGATGAGTCAGATAATGATTTCTCTGAATGATCTCCAAAGCTACTCATTGGCTTTTGCTTCACCTGGGTATATCTGAATTCAGAGCCATCTTGAATGGAAGGAATAACTGGGGTACTAATTGATTGTCTTTGAGAGTGAGATCCAAAATTGGGATAGTCAGAAAAGAAGGTAGAATAGTAATCTTCTACAGGAAGCTCATGTAGTAATCCTGGTATGTAGTGTAAGGTTCCATAAAATGATGCATAGTTTAGGAGAATATTTTGTATGGTACACCCTTTACCCTTGTTTTTTTTTTTTCCTTAACATGATTAACTTATTTTTTTATTTTTGTTGTGAAACTTAGATTGTAACCAAAAATTATTGGGGTTGTTAGAGTGAAATTTAAAGTTCCTACTTGGGCACTTGAGGTGCTGTGAAACTCACAAAGGAGAAGTGTGTGTAAAATAATTTCTTTTGGTATTAAATTATTCTGAATTTTTTTTTTCTAGCAACTCCAGTAATTGGATATAGGTATTAGAGATTTTATTTTTGTTGTTATGGAGAGAGGTTATTGTCTGGGCATATGCATGCTAGATAATAAACATAACAGTAACAAATTTGCAAGACAACAAAATGAGAGAATACCAAAAAAATATCATTAATTTCATTTTGAAAAGCATGATATATAGGTTCTTTGTGATCTAGATAACTCTTTAAACTTTCATTTTTAGAAATATTCATCACCAGATTCTCCAAATCCATATTTGTACACCAATGCAATATTATTTCCTCAACACTACACTTTATTATCAACTAATATACAACACTCGTTTGTCTTGGCCTATACTTTGAGATCATGATTGAGATCATAAAAGAAAAAAATGACTGAAATATAGATAATATATAATAACTGTATCTGCACCTAGAAAATTGATTCCATCCCCTCCCACCCCACTGTCTCAGTTTAAATAAGAAAAATAAAAATTTCGTTATCTGGGATATTGAAGTTCTTTATTGAATGTTTCTTTTCTAATGTTGAAGTGCTCCCATCCATTTAACAATATACAAAATATAAGAAGTTCAAGTAGTCTTATAGTCTATCAAGCATCCATGTACACCTTGTTTCAATTGTGGAACAACCTTCTAATACTTGAAGCTTTCTAGACGCTCCAACTAGCATCTCAAATACATTTCTTATGAAATCAGTCACTTGTTCTTGTCCTAGGAAAAGATATGATGATTTACAATCTCGAAGGAGGAGAATTTTTGGAGTTATATATTCATGTATTAGTTGTAACAGGATCTAGTAGGACTCATAAATCACGGATTGTTGAATAGTTTTTTCTTGCAAATAAATTATGGCACCTTGTGAAACAATTACATGAAGCCTTCCATATAATGCTCAAATAATAGAAGAAAGTAATGATTTCAATTTCCATGAAATTCGTAGAGGAAGAGAATAAATGGAAAGAAAATAATATTGTAGTTTGTGATCATGTTCCTCCCATGTTCAAGCACATATGAGAGTTTTGAAATAACTACAATAGATGTGAGGCAACGTAGAACTGATTTCTAGAGGTGCATGTGGTCTCCATTTTTATTAAAGTATCAATAAAGAGTGTATTTTCACTTCCGTAGTCTCCCAGACCTTCCCAGACTCTATTTGAATCCCTATAAAATCCATGGAATTCATTTCCTTCTCAGATGAGTCTTGTCATGGCATAGTCCTTCATTGAATAAGAAAGAATCCCACCTAAAATAAATACAGTTCCTCCCAAAATGTGTTGCAGGACCAAATCACGCACTCCTCTAGGGTTCTCTGGCCACAAAACCACCTTGAATACAAACAAACAAGCCCACAAAAATATGCAAGTCTGAGGCAACAACTTATCATGTTCCCTTGCTGGCCGCTCCATCCAATTTTCTTGACAATGAAATTCATGTTTTCAAACCAGTGACCCAAATTTTGGCCTCTGTTAGGCAGTCCTATTTCCATGAAAATGTCTTTTTTTGGCTCCATTGATTTTCTATAACAAAACAATGTAGAAAAACTTGATTTAATTTCTAAATGTGCCAAAACTCCTCAACGAAGTCCCAAAGTTGGCTCAAGACTTTCCTGATGGATTCGTCTTTCACAACATAAGGCTTCAACCAAGACTTGTCCAACCCTTGGATCTTGTCATGATTATCTATTTCCAGCCACTTAAGGGTTTTTGTTGGAAAACCTTAGCTCAAGGTCCTAAATGCTGACTTACTGAGTTATGCCAATGTTCATGAAAACGTTTTTTCAATGTGTATCCTTTCCGTTTTATAGAGGTGGTTTGATATTATTGACAGTTGAAAGATTTTCATGCCTTCTTTTATGGTTGTCTCCAAAACAATTGAATATTTGGAATGTGTGTTCATGTATGTGAAATTTGATGGCATTATTCTTTCCATTTTTTTTGAGTGAAACACCATTTTTTCTAATGAAGGGACCATGGATCTTTGTATCGTATATAACTGGCACAACAAGCAAAAAAATTTGGTCCCTTTTCTATTTAACAGAGCCCTTTATTGGTTGGGACACACCTGCCAGGTCTCAAATTGGGTTATTTCTATAATAATCTCCCTACTTACCACTAGACTACCTAAAGGACTTGATGGCTTTTTTCCTTAATCTAAATACATCTTTTGATATATTCATGAAGTGCCTACAAAATTTAGTATGTTACCAAAATGAAATACTAGTGTCAATTATTTCCCATACTGGATATGATGTGGAGATAGTCTGAGCTACTATTCTATACAACATAGACCATTTTCCATTACAATAAAGTAAATGGGACTGGTAGCACAATTGGTGTATTTGTATGAAGCCCTTCTGTAAGAGCAACCTTTTCTTGGAAGACTTGTTTGATATGTGAGTGGTGTTACTGTGTAGTTTTGATTTTTTACTCTTGTGTAATCTGAAATACTTATATCTAGTTTGTTGGGCCTTCATTGTTTTTGGTAAGTTGGTAAGTAACGAGTGCTTGTGTTGATAGAGAGATTGGTGTAGATCTCTTAGGTGGAATTTCTTGTGAATTAAACTCTTTTATGAATTTTGGTTTGGTGAAAATCTTCTTTTATAGCTTATTCTCTGAAAATATTGAATACTACAAAGATACAAATTCTCCCAAAATATTGACATAAATTAAAATCCCATAAAAGCATGGATTCTCAGTTAATTGGAAAAGCTGGTGAGGAACTAGGTTCTATCCAGCCAAGAAGCACTTTATCTGGATTATAACCCACAAATTCATCTGAATGGTACCATCAGTTGAATTGGTGAACTCATAGTACATGTCAACAATGTAGTAGGCCTTGGAAGTTGCAGCCTATCCTAATGAAAGAGGATGCATACATTTTTCCTATGTTTCTGTATAATTTCAAAATGCTGCCCTTCCTACCAAAATTCTTGGGAGAACATAAAGGTGCCAATGCGAAGGAATATTTTTCGGGGAACCTTGCATAGCATTACCACCAATCATTACCTCTTCCAGAAGGCAAAGCTCATATATATAATTGATAAGTTTTCAGCGCAATATTTAATCTATATTCTAAACTAAGGGAAGTAAATTTATGTTACAGGTGTGCTTCAGTTCTCTCAGACTATATAGTTTTTCCTTCTTTGCAGTTGCTTGAAGAAGATTTCTGAGATATAGATGGAAATCGTCTCAACCCCTCAAGAATATGTTTCTTTTCATCGACATTTCCTGCTGGAAATGCTCCAATTTTCTGGTAATTTTTCTGCCTACTAACTTCTTTGGCCAGATAATTAATAGAGAGTTGACTATCAACACCACTAAAAGAATAAGAATGCATTTTCATTAGCCTTTTGTTTGGTGCTATATTTATATTAATTGGCCTAACAGCAGGGATAGGAGAAGAATGCATTGCAAGTTTACTTGGACTTGGAAAATTAGAACTAATTGTTGATTCCTTCAATCATAATCTATGACTGGGACTGCTGGAAAGCCTTGTTCCCCGAACATCAGATCCAAGTTGTTTCATGGCTATGAACTCCTTATCCCTACTAGTTGTGCCATGTCTTCTTGAGTCATATTCTCGATGCTCTTGCTGCCCATTCACATTCAATTTCTGATCCTGAAAATTTATTCCAGGACTGGATTTCTTCTTATCTAAAGATGTTCCCAAAGTTGTTTTGTTTTTCAATTCATTTTCAATTTCTAAGAGGCAATGCTCATGTTTTCTTTGAATTTCCATTAATTCCTTCTGATTTTTTACTGCTAACAATTGCAACTCTCTGCTGGTGGAATCTTCATCTTCATCAAATAAAATATTGACTGATGATGGTGATTAGGGATGGAGCATAGGTTTGTGGATTGAGCTAAGACAATTAGAATCGATAACATGACTGAACCCTTAAGACAATCCATGGCTAAAACTTTCTTCAAAGTTACCTACATATCCTGTATTTTCTAGAGGTTTTGCAGGTTTTCTTGGAACTACGTCCTCTTTGTTACCAGTACCTGAGGATATTAGACAATATTGGGAATATTCAAAGTTGATAATCCCTGAACCATGTGATATTAAATATCTAGGTGAAATTGAATCCTCTCCATTCACCCAATCGTTATGAATAACATCTGATGATTCGCTTGAAATTGTAAGAGCCTCCTCTTCTACATATGAATACAAATCTGTTACATTAACCTGGAATGTGACTTATTCAAAGTGACCATTCATGGTTGCACATTCAACTCGAGTACAAGGCACTATTTCTGATTTGTTGTCAACGTGGTAATGAGACCCCAGGTATTCCAACATGGAACTCTAAGAAGAGGTACTAGATACATGATCGTTATGATTCCACCAGCAAGTTTCACTTGTTTTGTCAGAGGAATGATTATGGTCATAGAAGGAAGGGTGATCATCTATTGCTACCCCTGTCTTCCAATCAGGTACCAAAGCCATTATTTCTTCATCAATCATTTCTGTAATATTTGTAATATCCTGATCAGAAAGGTTAAGCTCTGAAACCATTTCGTCGGCCACACTCATGGTTGTCTCTCCTTCCACATCAAATGGGAAATAGATATTATGAATGCGCCCTGCAAGATGTATCAAAATTTTTACATTTACACGAGTGAAGAAATAGACTAGGGACTAGTTGATAGAAATAGCGATAGAAAATAGTCTTACAATTTAATTTGTTAGCAATATCAGGCTTCAAAGCCTACCAGCAGGTTCTTGGTTTTCTGGTGCAATATAAGATTCATTACCTTCAATGTCTACAACTCGGAGTCTTAAAAATATTGTGTCATCATCCTTCTTCTTGTCTTTGATAATGAAATCCATGTTGTGAGACATACTGTCCTCTATAAAGTATGAGGGCAAAGGTAAAGCCTTCTGTTGTTTCTTGTTCTCATAGTGGACAAAAATCCCATTCTTGCTGTAAGAATGCACAGAATGCATGCTTTGGAGTAATTGATGATCACCATTTTGAAAGGCTTCAGTGTTAGGTTCTCTCAATAATGGGCCAAGTTCTCCTGCATCATCTCTACAGAAATATAATCTGGAAAAGGAATATTTTAAGCCATGCTCATCATTCTAGAGAAATGGATCCACTAAGAGCTCTCTTGCAGGAAACCTTATGGAAATAGTGACCAAGAATTTCTCAACAAACTGTCTCACTTCAGGATCCTTCAGTTTGTACAGAGCTGTTGGCTTTTCCCCTGAGAATTGATTCGAGAACTGGAATTAAATTCCAAAATTTTTGTATAAAAAATAGCTAAGTAGGGTAGTCCCTAAGTCAGAACTCCAAGTGATAAGGAATGCTTGCTTTTTCCAGACTAGCGAAGAGTTCAAGTCTCACTGGGATCCAACAAAGTTATGTATTTGAATAGATTTCAACGACGAAATAACTTATAGATGATACTTTCTTGTAGATCTGAGCTAGGTTGGAGCATTTGTTGTAAGGATACTCAAAGGTGAGCATTTACAATAGGCACATCCCAAATTCATAGATATCAACTAATTCATTATATTCCTTGTCGTACAATTCAAGGGACATGAATTTCGTAGTTCCTGCATAAAACCTTTAAAATGTTAGAAAGCCCCAAGAAGAATTGAAATATTTCTAGAATGGAAGGACGAGATTACAGGTATTTAGTTTTACCGATAATGGTGTGAGCTGAATGAGATTTACACAGAATTTTAGCCAGCCCAAGGTCTCCAATCTTAACTTCCCCTTGATTCCCATTGACAAATATGTTGTCACACTTCAAATCTCTATGTATTATGGGAGGATCATGGTTGTGGAGGTATAGAAGCCCTCGCAAGATCTGACGATTCCAACTATTCACAGCCCTTAAGTCTACACGTATGTGTTTTTGTCTATATCTGGAACCCCAAAAGAAGAAAAATAAATATGCCATTGAATATCTATACATCCAGACAACAAATTCATTGAAGTTTACATAACTTCCAGTCTACTAATGAAGGGCTAGTGAAACTTACTGCCTAAGAGTACCATATGTGAACATATATGTAATAAATTTGATGTTCCTTGTCTTGGTATTGAGCCATGATGAAAATAATTTGATGATATTCTTGTGCTTCAGATTTTTCAGGAGATGGACCTCTGAATAAAGCCTCTCCAGATCCTTAGGCAACTGCAAAATATCATTCACTTTTACTTGGTTCCAAGCCAATTCAATCCCCTCTATTTCATCAAAGGCTATGTATCTGCATAAGCATCAAACAATCTATTATAATCAATATCAGAAGACCCAAATTTCATTACTCAAAGGTCTACATAGATCCAAAAACAAAATTTGGTTACATAAGAATTTTTTGGTTAAAGCATACCATCACTGATTACAAAGGTGTTTCTGGATGTAAACGTAAACACATTGTGATTACATAAGAGATTTTGGGTGGATCCTAAAACAAATTTTGATTGCAGAAGAGTATGGGGGTGGAGGCATAAAAAAAATTTGAGCACATGGGAGCTTGTAGGTGGAAGTATGCATAGGTTATTAGTAACAGAAGAGATTGCATGCAGAAGCATAAGAAAATTTTGAAAACAGAATGGTTTTTGGGTGGAAGCATAAACACATTTTGCTTATAGAAGGGCTCATGGATGGATCCAAAAATAATTGTTTATTACAAAAGAAATTCTGGGTGGATCCATAAACAAGTTTTTATTAAATAAGAGCTTGTGAGTGGAATCATACACAAATTTTGAGTACAAAAAGGTTTACACATATGAAAAAAAACAAATTTTCGTTGCAGAAAAAATGGTTGGGGAAGCCTAAAAAAAGTTTGATTACAGAAGAGTTCATAGGTTAAAATCATATACAGCCTTAGATGCTCCCTTTCCAAGCACCTCATTGTACTGCAAAACAACAGAAGATTATATCAACCAGATATGTAATCCTCTCACACAAATACTCTATATATACACACACATAACACAGAAATTGTTATGACTTTCTACCCAATATAAGGATCACTTGTATAAGTAAAGAGTAGGTTGGCCCAAAATTTTATTTACCCGGCCATAGCGACCACTGCGATCAACCTCTAGAAATTCCGATTCAGCCTCTTGTTGAAGCCTGTAATATGGCATGATGGGACTCGGTGCTGCTTCTAAGGCTGTATTCCTAATGTATGAGAGTTTCATAATTTGTTTTATAAACAGGAATTAAATTATCATATCTGGGGCCATCCTTGGTGGTTTTAATACTCTGAAGATAACCCACATGCACAGTAAATCAATCCCCACAAACATCCATCCATCTAGTTATCTGGGGTCCAATTGGGATTTTTGGAATCTGGATATTCTCAAAAACCATGTGAGGGTCGTTTCATACTAGTAAAAAGAGGCCAACTTACTACAATTAAAGTGGGCCCCCAATCATCATCACCATTTTCCATTGGTGCTCACTGGTTGGTTTGTTGTTTGTGCAATCAAACATCAAACTCCCAACTCATTCAATGAATGTGTTGCAATGATGACAAAGACTATTACTGTTCTATCATATCATGTGGATGGAGATGAAGATTGAGACATGCCATTGCCTATGCCTTTTCCTTAGCCATATCCATCATTATTATTGGTGCATGCTATAACAATAAACAAGAATTTAATATTAAATCAACAATACCATCTTCTTAGCATCATGGAGGGTCTTCTAGAGCTCAAATGTTGGAATTTTCCTTGAGATTTTCAAAGCACCCTCAACTATTCATGTAGTAGTAGGTATTGCTCCATCCTTCTTCTTGTTATTTGGTGCTTTGTTCTTGGGTTTGCCTAGCCACCACGGTTAATGTGACTCCCAAAAGCATAAAACCTAAAATAATCTCTTACGTCCCATACTATGTGGCTTGCTAGACTCTGCTCTCACATGTTTTCTTCACCAACCTAGCTCATTCTTTCATCTTTCCTCCTTCCTCTTTAAAAATGACTATAATTCCTTCTCCCTCCCCTTAAAATGGTGTGTAGGCATGAGTTTAGGATAAAGAGAACACCCCATGTTCATGGACCTTGAGTGGAAAAGCTACCTCAAGGTAAAGTAGTTTTCACTTAATTGTTACTTGAAGGTTATCAAGGATAGTATGCAACAGGGTCAAGGTTATTGTAACGTTATCATATCTCTATCATATCTCTTTCCTTGATACAGAGGCACACATGATTATTCTGATTAGAGAATATTCTAGAACTCTGTCTTGAAGTTACAACACCCCTTCATAAATTACAGCTCCATATTATTTGTTGTCAAAATACATGCAACCACAACAAAATCTCTCCGTCAACTCTGCAACAAAGAAATTTCTCGGACATCTAGAAAGTGACTTAGGACTGTGTTGGCTATAATGGCTGATATTACTTCAACAAGATTCACAGGTCATCCAAATAGATCAACTCAATCCAAATTAGGATCTCAGTTATTACATTAGTGAGGATTATAATAAATTATTTTAGAAACATTATGTAAACTTATATTTGATGCTTCAAATATGATTCTATCCATGAGATATATGCCTTAATCTTTACTGTATGAATGTGAGACCTCTTCAGAAAAAATAGCTATAGGTTATCATGAACTAAGTAAGTCATGATTTTAGGGCATACTTAAATTAAGGCTTTAAAGAAAATACTTAATAAAATCCTCAACTAAGTTTGCCTCAGATCTTGTTACAGATACAAATCTTTAACTTCACAAAATGAGTGCGATAAGCTTCCCGTAAGACTGATCTTTTACAGAAATCTATCTTCATGAAAATATTGTTGTCCATCTGAAAGGAGGATGAAGAGAATTTAAGCAATGGGAATTGGATTTACCTTGTGTTGCCTTACACACCTCTTGTGTAACATCTGAGCCTGAATACAACGTCGAAGACATGCCAACAACAATCTGCTGAGATTATTTTGGATCAGCCTAGCTGAATGCGACCAAACATTAGGATATAGAGATGTGCATAACGAAGATTAATCTCACTGCAATAGTTGCTAGGAAATCTATGGCTCATATATAATTTCATAAATGTCTTTCACATGAACATGCAATAGAAATTTTGAGCGAGATACCATATCCCAAAACAAATTCAACTCAAAGAAATTTCAAAATTTTTGACCTTAAATAAAGTGAACTAATGTACCAGAACTTCATCGCTGTAGAAATGCACTTGAGGCTATAGATATGATTCACCTGATGCCTATAATTTTGACATGGAGCTTGGTCCTTGATATTTACTGATCCTCTATTCTTGCTAGGATCTGAAACTTATACTTTTGCAATATGAATCTACAAGAGTGCCTTGCAAGAAGGTCATAGATAATTGTCATCGAACATCTAGTGATTTCTATTTATATTTCCTTGGCTTGTCCTCAACTTCTCTATGATACCATGTAAATTTAATTAACATGTTCGTTGCTTAGGACGATTACTTCATGGTTCCATATAAGCCCATAATCCATTCCATTAAATTTGCATTAGCAATCACATAGACCATTATCACATTGATAGTAACTGATGAAAGAACATAAACATTAGATATAAAAGACAAGCCAGGACAAGATAACACCAGAGATTGGATAATGCCAGGGAAAAACCCAAAGATGGGAAAACCCTTTGATCAATGCTTCTTATTATTATGTCGCATGTTCAACATTGAGAGAGAGTACAATAGTATAAGTCAAAATTGACTTGCTAGAACACTGTTCAAAATAGCATTGAGAAGTCTGCAATAATGATTGATGTAGGTTGCTTCCTGGTAAGGGTTTCGAATAGCCCCTGGTGCCTTTGTAGCATTTCCACTAAGCTTCATGGTAGAAATAATGTCAAGAACCTTTTGTAGAACTTGTTTACTGCCAACTAGGAACAAAAGAAACAAACAATATTTATAACGACCTGCTAATGGCTATAACAACATTTTTGAATTATATTCTTGATTATTTGATTCTACAGGCTAATAGTTACAATCAAAGAAAATTATGATTTTATCCTTCCCATTTTGTTTTACTATTTCAAGATGATATCTGGGGGGTATTTAATGTTTGTGGGATTTTGTGGGGGTCAAGCAGCCGATAGCTCCCTATGCCTACAAGGTGAGTCGAGGGAAAAGCCCTTTTTCTTTTTTCTGTTGGGAATTTTCCACTGATTCCCTATGGTATCAGTGAATCAATCCCCACTCCACAATAAATACAATAATGCAATAAAATCATTTAATTTCCCCTCATCTTGATGGAAGACATTGAATTTCTCATTTTCTCTTTCTTAAGCCCCTTCTTGTTCCCTTCAAAATGAGTGTAAAAGTCCCCAAAATCAAATTTTGTAGGTGGTTCTTCCTAGATTGGTTTGGTATGGAATCAGCCAATTCAGACTGGCTCCATGCTGAAGTAGCTAGTTTTAATACTGAACTGACTTTTGTGGTATAGAATTGGTCCTTGAATGAGTTTGATACCTATTTTGGTGTTATATTTTCTTGTTATAAGCATTATCCAATATCCATTTAGCAACATCTAAGTTGCATGATATCAAGAAATAGGTATGCATTTCTAAAATGGAAGTTCACTGGAAACACGATCCCCCAACATTTTGGAAATGAGAAACAAGATACATACACACATACATATACAATGTGATATTTTATAAATAGCACATTATATGAAAATTGGAAAGAAATCATAATAAATAAATGAGAAATTATATATAAATTCCAATCATAAATGTCAAGTAATTTTCCACCATCCCTTATGTTTGGATCCTCGTCTTTAGTATCATCCTTTGCCTCCAATGCAATCCTCAAGAGATATCAGTTAACACCACCCAATTTTAATGAAACTATCTAATATAGGCATTAAAATGTGGTAAAAAAAAACTTAACATGCTTTATCAATGATTTTTTCTTAAGTGAAGGGTACATTTTTGCTAAGTCCCCAACAGAGGAGTCCAAGAATTAATATCACTAACATCAAGATACACAAAGGGCTTGGTGCTCTTGATTAAATGCCAATCCCTTACCCTTAAACACGATAGAATCTAATGAGAATGTTGCAATCCTACCAATCCTAAAATCGTGAAAACCATTGATTTTAAATGGGACAGGAAATTATACTTTCTCTAGGGCTTGGTTCTCTTGATTAATTTCCAATCCCATACCCTTATACACAATATAATCTAATGAAAATGTTGCAATCCTACCAATCTTAAAATCCTGAAAACTGTTGAATTTTAAATGAGATAGGAAATTATACTTTCTCCGGGGCTTGGTTCTCTCATTAAATGCTAATCTCATACCCTTCTACATGATAATATCCAATGAAATTGTTTCAATCGTACCAATCATGAAATCTTGAAAACTATTGAATTTTAAATGGGATAAGAAATTCTACTTTCTCCAGATGAAATTTGATGAGGTTGGAATCACTCTTAGACATACTGAAACAATTAATCATAATTTTTTAACATTTCCTTTATTTTTCCTTAAAAAAGAAAGATAAAGGAAATGCTAAAACATTACCATTAATTGCTAGCATTTTTGGTGCAGACTGACTATAAATTGCCTTTGTAATGCCATATGTCTCTGCATAGTTCACTATCTCCGATAATTTTATGAAGCTAAATAATAACTTGAGGTGGGAGACATGCCAAAAATATTTTCATGAAGGATTGGAATCTAATGCTTTACATCTCACAGTAGTTTGGTTGACATGCCAACCCGTATCATGTGAAAGAGCTGCCAAAACTTCAACATCATCAGATCTACTTGAAGTGTTGGAATGCTTTGTAGCAAACACCGACATAATAAAGTTATATAAACTATTTGAAAAATCAAACTAAAATCAAAATTAAAGAGATATAAACATTAGGCTGACAGAAGCTTAGTTGTTTGAATAATCCATGGTGCTTTGTAACTTCAATACAAATGATGAATCTTGTTTAAAGATTACAGACTCTGATGATGTCAGAGTATCCATTTTGTTGTCCAACTTTATATTTTCCATTATGTTAAATGTGTGAAGCCTCTTCTCCAAAATTCACCGAAATTTGGCTATGTCTGTAGAAGAGGGTACTTCCGGTCCAATCTCTGGACCAGTAGCTACTAGTAAAGAAGATATTACTAGGTAATTGCAACCTTTTTTCCCCAATGAAACATCACAAGATTCTTATTTCTAAATTTAGGATATTCTCTTACACATTTTCTTCAATCTACGACACTCTAATTTTCCAATTCAGCATAGGTGAAGATTTTTGTAACTCCCATATTACTTATGCACACAACACTCTCTTGAACACAAAAATACCACCTTATCCTTTATGATCTATTTAATTACACGAAATCGACCGGTCATCGAAATGGTTAGCCTAAAAAATGTGAATTGAATCGAGACTAGATAAAAACCGGATCAAAAAACTAGTTGACCAAAAAATACATAAACTATTCAAATTTAGGAAAAAACATGTATATTAATGTGCATCCATATGACTCACAAACATTATACAAAAATATTTCCATTTAACTTGAGTTTTCTTGGACATAGATTTGTAGGTTTCCCAACATGAAATTCCTAAATAATATGTTGTCATGAAGCCTAGCATGCACCATATCATAGTTAAAATCTTAAGTCTTTGGCACCCTTAAACCTGACACTTGTATGAGAATCCAATATCATACTAAGAGCATATTTATGCTAAGAGAGTTTAACATGCATTTACAACCACATTTTTTCTTAAGGGTGAAAGTGGTTCTGTGTCTCATAACTCTTTCTGAAGTACAAATGTCCATATCATACAACAAAGGCAAGCTTAAAATTCTTGTACTATAGCTGGAAGTATTGTTATGACATTGTTCCCACCTTTAAGCCCTTTGTTGAAGGACTTAGAAGGATGTAAAAGTGATTTAGTGGGTCAGAATGTTGAATGCTATGTATTCTTGTGAGATTATTTTCCCAGCATGCTCCTACTAAATTGAAAATGGTTTTTTCTGTTTATTTTTTAGGCCAAATATTGTAATAACAGCACTAGTCCAACGATGCTACAAGGTCACTTTCTTGTTAATTTGACCATGAATATCTCTTTTACAAAGAAATATTTCTTAGCTCTGTTTACATTAGTGGTTCGCTAAGAATTTTTCTATAGTCTCTTCTTTAAAGGGTGCTAGCTCAATGGAAGAGCACCTGCATTATAATTAGGAGGTTGGTTGTTCGATTCCATCTTGCCTTGATACTCATAGGGAATGGCAGTGATCAATTTTTGGTGACGGATGCTCTTTTGACGATCACCAATGAGCTTATGGTGACATTTTTTTACCCTCACCAAAATATGAAATGGTGACAGTCAATGAATGCCACCATATATATGCATTAATAGTGACGACCATGAAAGGTCCGTCACCATAAATCATTGTTGTTGATATGAAATGGTGAGGGTCATTGTTTTTCATTATATTCATTATTTGTGACAGACCTTGATGTCACCAATGAGCTTATCATGACATTTTTTTACCCTCACCAAATATGAAATGGTGACGGTCAATGAACATCGCCATATATATGCACCAATAGTGATAACCATGAAAGGTCCATCACCAAAAATAGTTGTTGTTCATATGAAATGGTGACGGTCACTATTCGTCATTATAATCAATATTCGCGACAGACCTTGAATGTCACCACAACACATACTTTTAGCGATGCCACCTTTGGTGACGTTCAGGTTTTTGGTGACGGAGGCTATTGTTCGTCACCATTGCTCATATGAAATGGTGATAGTCACTATCCATAATTATAAACCATTATTGGTGACGGACCTTGAATGTCACCATAACACCTTTACTTTCGACGATGCCACCTTTGGTGACATTCAGTTTTTGGTGATGAAGGCTCTTTTGACCCTCACCAATGAGCTTATGGTGACATTTTTCGCCCCTCACCAATGTTATTTTTTCTTGTACTGCATGAATAATAAAACTCATCATAGCCTGGATGGTGGAAACTATATCCATGGTCTTGATTTCTGCTTCTTGAACTAGTACTAATCTATCCATGTGATTGATTGTGTCGAAGTTGAACATGGTAGAAACCATTTGATTATTGTTCGATGATGAGAGCTTTTAACAAGTGTGAGAGAAACCACCAATAATGACAATGGTTCTCAAAATACTTCAGTACAATCTATGAAGTGTGAATGAATGGTTTATGTTAGTGGTTCGCTAAGAACTTTTCTACGATCTCTTCTTTAAAGGGTGCTAGCTCAATGGAAGAACAGCTGCTTTACAAGTAGGAGGTTGGTGGTTCGATTCCATTGTGCCCTAATATTCATAGGGAATGGCGGTGATCAGTTTTTGGTGACGGATGCTCTTTTGACCATCACCAATGAGCTTATGGTGACATTTTTCGACCTTCACCAAAATATGAAATGGTGACAGTTAATGAACGCCACCATATATACGCATCAATAGTGACGACCATGAAAGGTCCATCACCATAAATCGTTGTTGTTGATATCAAATGGTGAGGGTCATTGTTTTTCATTATATTCATTATTTGTGACGGACCTTAATGTCACCAATGAGCTTATCATGATAGTTTTTGACCCTCACCAAATATGAAATGGTGACGGTTGTTGAGCGTTGGAAAATGTATGAATTCATTATGTGTTTTCTCATTCTTTTACTTTAAACATAATTCTTTTTACTTTAGAAAGGTGACTTATTACAAGAATTGTGGTAGAATTGTAAAGACTTATGTTTATTGTAAAATGTAACTAAAGATTGAATTTTATTGCTAAAAACAGGAATTAGGCAAGGTGAACAGCTATACCAGAGGCAAGGCTAAAGCAAGAGTAACTGTTATTCCTCCAGCATTAGACCAAATCCTGCCAAAGAGAAGAAAATCTGAACGCATTGCTAAGAGAATGCAGGGGACAGCTTGGCTTCAGTCAAAGGAAATCAAGTGACAACTAAAGAAAGAAGGGAAGTGATTCCCTCAAGATCTTTCGATCCTGAGGGATCGTTGTTCAAACCTTATCTTGTTCCTTGTCTTGTTCGTCGAGTTTGTTATATAAGGCAACGCCTTTAGAGATTGTAGGGAGTCGAATTTTTATTAAAACATTCCTTTTGTAATTCTGCATTTTATTGACTCTGGTGATCAGAGAGCGGTCACTGTAAACACTTTTATGTTCAATTAATACAAAGACGCATATTATTTCATCACTCAAGCTCTGAAGTAACCCAACAATGTTTCACTGGTGCTAAGGTCCCGGCCCTGGTGGAATCGTTCTGATGTTTGTATTTCTATCCTTTAATTACTATTGTGTGATAATTGTGTTTGGTTTCATTACGATTGCAGAGTTACTTAAGTACTGTTGAATTTCTTATTGGATTTTTGTGTGCGCTAATGAATTGCATTGTTGTTCCATTTCAACAAGGATCGTGATTATTGTATTATTCATCTTGTTATCACTTATAAAGCTTTGTTGTTCCATATTTAACTCTATTTGTTGTTCCATTGGATCATTATTCATTTCGATTGATTACTTAACAACGTGTGCTGTCGATAGGGTTGGAGTTTAATAGGATTTGTTATTTGATTTTGTTAAGATGATGTCTGCTGTTCAGATTCATTAGTTAGCAATTGCTGTTCAATTCTAGTTTGCTGTTCATTTCTAATTCGTTAGTTTCAGATTGCAGAAAGATTGTTTATTTACAGTTTGTTGTGTATGCACATAGACATTTAATTACAGATTGTTGTTCATTTCCAATTCTTGCTTTTAAAAGAAGTTCTTCTTAGTTTATTTTCAACAGCAGTTAGTTCAATTTCGATTTCACTTTGATTGCTTAAAGAGCAGGACTATCAACTGTAGAGAACATTGGTTATTTCTTCCAAGTTCCCAGATTGATTGCCTTGTTCCAGTGTGATTTCAGTTGCATCAATTTCTAAAGAAATGAGTTATTGCTACTGTATCCTTGATTTATGTTTTGCAGAGTGAGTAGTTAAGTTTCAAAGCATTTGCACTCATGTTATTGTAATTAGATTTCTTTTCAAGCATCTGTTTACTCTTGTATTTAGAATGCTATACTACATATCTCATAGCATTACTCTTAGCTCAATTGCAATCTCAAACAGAGTACACTCTTGAAACAAAAAGTCGTTCTCAGATTGATAATTAATGTAGGATAAATAGGTGTTAAAAAGATACCTTTTATACCTCAACATTTTGGTGCCATTGTCGGGGAGAGTGTATGTCATTTAGAAGGAGTGATGCACATTTGAATTTTTCTGCTTGGGAAGAATTGGGTATTAAAGACGGAAGGTAAGAACCTGCGCACCGAGCAAGGAACATACTTGCTCACAGCCCGCTTCACAGTAGAATTGGGTAAACTTCTTTATTTAGGTAGGAATGAAGGCTTGTTTCCTTGAATGAATAAACTAGCTAAACAAAACAAAATTCCTCCTAAACCCAAAAAACTTGACGGACCGGTGACCCTTGGGTGAACAAATTTCATTGACAAAATCCTTAAGAAGATTGAATCTTAGCCATTAGTAGGACCTAGGAAAGTTATCTATAGATAGCTTACTAGTTCCCTTCAGGCCACAGAGTCACCATCTATAGCTTTTGCTGAGATACATAGTCAAACAGAAGGAATTGAGCAATATTCCCAAGAAATTGAGAATCCTTGCCTAATTTCTCCACAAGAAGGGAGCTCTAGTAATCTCCGTGAGGGAGAAGGGGAAACAGGAGAAACAAAAGAACCAAAATATCCTCTTGAAATAGTCCAAACAGTGAGCAACCCAGATAAGGGAAGTGCTGTCAACCTCATTCAAAACAAAGGACCTGAATTTCCTTAGACAGTAGGCTAGCAAGGAATACTTATTATTCCAGATCAAGGGAGTGTTGTCAAGGTCATTCCTACTCCTTCTATTCAGCCTAAGAATTCCCTTGAGATCCTAGAAGGATATTGGCACATATTTGATCAAATGGCCCAGAACTAGAACCAGTAAACACCTCAGCAAACTTCCACACTACAATATCCTATAGTGGATACTGCAGTTAATGCGCCTATGAAAGCCATTCCTCTTCAACATATTCCTACATTTCATGGCTTGACATCGGAAGATCCAGATGCATTTCTATTTGAATTCAATGTATTATGCAAGGGGTATGACTATACCACCGATCCCCAAAAATTAAAACTATTTCCTTCCACATTAAAAGGAGCAGCCTTATGATGGTTTATGGGGCTAGGTGGGGGTGTTATAAATGATTGGGATTAGATGAAAGATGCCTTTCTAAAGAAATATCAGGATTATTGCAGGTCCCAGGAACAAAAAGATGAAATATTTCAAATAACAACAAAACCTAATGAAACTCTAGAAGAATATGTGGAACGGTTTCAATACAATCTCTAGAGATCTCCTTATGCATCTTTACCCTTACTTGATAATGTGTTGAAGACTACATTAATTAGGGGGATGAAGGATCAATGGGTTGAAACATTGAATATTATGGGAAAAGGTGATATATATCAGGAAAGCTATGCTAACATTATTGATTTGTGTATCAGGAGTTTGAGGAGCAATACAAGGCTAAAATCAGCAAAACGTGACATGATCACAAGGGATAATAAGACCTCTAGTGAAGGCATAACTCGTGAAAAGATTGGAAATCTGTTGGAATATTTTAAAACAGATATTTTAGGGACTCTAACAACGTAGTTCGACATTATGCAAGGAAAACAAAAGTAAGCAGAAGCAGAACAAAATTTGGTAATATTTTGTCCTAGATGCAGGAAGAAACACAGCCACAAAGAGTGCCCGCTGGATATAATCAAAGTTTGTGCCAATTTCACGAAAGACCACCCCACAAAATGATGTCCCTCACTTCCTAGGTTAAAAACAATCTATAAAGAGGCAAAATAAGAATCAGAAGTGGTATGCTTACTTAATCAATTCCGACAATGGCAGCCATGAAAATCAGGTATGCCAACTGATCCATTTTCTTCTTTTCAGCCTCCTCAATATAATGCTCAACAATATAATGGAATGTGGCAAAATAAACTACCTTTCCCTAATTGGTCACAATAGCCGTTTCCTACATCCTCATGGCCAAATCAAACAAACCAAACTAATTGGTCAAATTTTCCTTTCTGCCCATCGTTTTGGCAAAACAATGCTTATCCAACACAATGGTCCCCCTCTACTTCGTAGAGTCAAGCCTGGAAGTCAAACTGGAAAAGACCTACAAATCAGCCAGTTAGAAAAATTCCCCTCTCTCAACCTACATTTCCAACTCCCTATACATTACCACAAAACCCCCAAACCAATTTAAGACCACAACTCCCAGCCCAGCCCAACCCAAACCCAAATAATAGGCCAGTTTAGTTTGTCCAAATAATGGAACCACCAGAATTAGAAACCGAACTGAGGGAATGTAATGACCTTCAATTAAGGTCTGGGTGTATAGTATAAACAAAGGGAGACAAAAATGTTCACACTGAAGATCCGTTACCTGTAGAAAAAAAATTTCAAAAGGAGAAGGCGGTTCAACAGCAAAATCAACATCAAACTCCACAACAAGCAACCACCTCTTCTCCACCATTCCCAGAACGATTAATCATACCTCGCCCATTAGAATATCCTGAGTTTGATCTTCTGGGAGAATTAAAAAATTTGTGTATAAAAATCCCTCTCCTCCAAGCTATCCAAGACATCCCTATTTATGCAAAAAACATTAAGGAACTGTGTATAAAGAAGCCAAAGAGGAGAAAAAAAACCAACCCAACTGTCCAAATAGTCGGTACTCTATTTGAATTATTATCAGGAATGGAAACGCCTGTAAAATTTGAAGACCGAGGAAATCCCATAGTAACGGTGAAAATCAATGGGAAATTGTTCCCAAATGCCTTAGTTGATTTGGGAGCTGCAATCAATATCCTAACAACCACCACCTGTCAAAAACTTGGCATTACATCATTAGAACCAACAAAAACCTTATTAGAATTGGCTGACCGATCAGTAGTCAAACTAGAAGGCACATTACAAGATGTAATGGTATCTGTATATTCCTGGGAATACCCTGCTAACTTCCTGGTTATCAACCCAAAGAACCGGCTAGATGGACACCCATTAATTCTAGGTAGACCTTGGTTTGAAACTGTCGATGCTTATATTGGCTGCCAACAAGGCAACATGACAATAAAAAGGGGAAAATATGTCAAGAATTTAGCTTTATATCCCCTAGCCCAACCAAACCTATCAATAATCAAAACAAGAAAGCAACCTGTATCATATCTTATGGAAAATATGAGATCACCTCTAACTATAGAAGATGCCCTAGATTTTAAAGATCAAATAGAGGATGATATCATTAATAGTTTTATTAACAAACCAAAAATCAAATCCCATCTACAATGTCACATGATCAAGGCAACATTTGATAATAAAGAAGAAGAAGATCGTCTGAAAGAAATTCATGATCAAGTAGTACCCACTACTTTTGTGTACAATAGTAATATTGTAGAAATTGAACCAGGAAAAACTTAAACATTAACAAAAATCTGATTGCTGAACAAGAAAAGAAGATGATCCAATTACTAAAAAAATATAAAGCAACCTTTGCATGGGATTATCAGGACATGAAGGGAATTGACCCCCAGTTATGTACACACCACATCTATACTGAAAAGGATGCGAGACCCATTCGCCAACCCCAATGAATACTAAACCCTCACCTTAAAGATATTGTGAAAGTTGAATTACAAAAACTATTGGATGTTAATTTCATTTACCCAATATCTGATAGCAAGTGGGTCTCTCCATTAGTAGTGGTACCAAAGAAGAACGAGAAGTGGAGAATATGCGCAGATTACCGAGAAATCAACAAGGCAACCCAGAAAGACCACTTTTCCCTTCCTTTCATTGACCAGGTATTAGATACATTGGCAGGAAAGAAATTATTTTCTTTCCTCGATGGCTTCAGTGGGTACAATCAAATCCAGATTGCCCCTAAGGACTAAGACAAAACTAATTTTACCTGTCCTTGGGGGAAATTTGCCTATCAAGTCTTACCCTTTGGCCTATGAAATGCCCCTGCTACATTTCAAAGGGCCATTCTCAACATCTTTTCAGATTTAATAAATGAAGGGCTCAAAGTATATATGGATGACTTCACACCTTACGGAGATGATTTTGAGCCAGCATTAGAAAATTTAGAAAAGGTGTTGCAAATATGTATTGACACTAGGCTTTGTTTAAGCCATGAAAAGTGTCATATGATCATGACCAAAGGACTTATCTTAGGACAATATATTTCAGCAGCTAGAATTCAGGTGGATCCAGCCAAAATTCAGATAATTTTTTTAATACCTACACCCACCACACAAACAGAGGTACGTAGCTTTCTTGGATTTTCTGGTTATTATAGTAGATTTATAGAACATTATTCTCGAATAGTTGCACCTTTATATGCACTAACAGGAAATGTTGATTTTATTTGGACAGATAAATGTGACAATGCTTCCAAGGATCTGAAAAAACTTGTATCAACAGCTCCAGTGCTGAGGGGCACAAATTGGAATTTTCCATTCCAAATTTCATCTGATGCCTCAGACACAGCGATTGGAGCAGTGCTTGGGCAGGAAGAGGATAAAAAACCATATGCGATCTATTATATCAGCAAAAATCTATCTCCTGATGAACTAAACTATATTGTGACTGAGAAGGAATTTTTAGCTGTAGTACATGCTGTAAATAAGTTTAGACATTATATAACTGGGTACCCTGTAGTTTTATATACCGATCACTCTGCCATTAAATTTTTAGCAAATAAAACTGTTACAAATGGAAGGGTGAAAATATGGTTGATTTTATTGCAGGATTTTGATATTAAAATCAAAGATTGACTTGGAAAAGAGAACCTTGTAGCTGATTTCCTATCACGAATGCCAAAGCCAACAGATGCAGCAGTAGTTGAAGACCACTTCACAAATGACCATTTGTTCGCTGTTACTGTTAGAACCCCATGGTATGCTAATATAGAAAATTATTTGGCAATAGGTAAATTACCTAAACATCCAACCCTTAATGAACGAAAGCAGATAATATAGCGTAGTACTCGATTCTCTTGGATTTGGGGTTACCTATTTCATACAGGGTCAGATATGCAAATCAGGAGATGCGTCCGGGAGGACGAAGTATTTGATATTCTGAAAGCATGCCATGACAGGCCGTGTGGCAGACATTTTGTAGATCGTATAACTTCACATAAGGTTTTACTGATAGGCTACTATTGGCCTACCATTTTTAAATATGCTAAAAAATTTGTGCAGGCCTATGATAGCTGCCAAAGGGCGGGTTGCCCTAGATAGTCCGACGAAATGCTTTTGAACCCACAACTAGTAATTGAACTATTTGAACGTTGGGCGCTCGATTTTGTTGGCCCCATTAACCCCCCATCAAACCAAAGAACATACATCCTAGTTGCAACTGAGTATGTCACTAAATGGGTTGAAGCAGAGGCACTTTCGAAAGCTACAAAGGACTCTGTAGTACAATTCATTTTGCAAATATTTTTGTGATATGGCCTCCCAAGGGACATAATCACAGATGGAGGATCGCAGTTTGTAGGTAATAAACTCGCTGAAACATTATAGAATTACCACATTCAGCACAAAATTACAACCCCATACCACCCACAAGCAAACAGCCAGGTATAGAGCACGAATAAAGTGATCGAATCTATATTGACAAAAACAGTTGCCTCACACAGACGTGACTGGGCCTATAGATTTCCAGAAGCCTTGTGGGCATATCGAACAACATGGAGAAGTACTACAGGGTATTCACCATATCAATTGGTATTTGGAAAAGAGCCCATCTTTCCAATAGAGTTTGAAATTCAGACATTAAGAACAACCCAGAAGGTGGGTCTAGATTTAAATGAAGCCCAGGCCAAAATATTGTAGCAAATCAATGAGTTAGATGAAATTAGGCTCTCTGCTCTTCAACACACTGCGTTAATTCAAAAACAGAGAGAAAAATGGCACGACGCCCTCATCAAAGAAAAAATCTTCCACGAAGGAGATTGGGCACTCCTATATGACTCCAGGTTTCAGGATTTTCCAGGGAAACTCCAGACACGATGGCTTGGACCTTACGAGATACAAAAAGTGCATGATAATGGCACCATTACATTAACCACCATTGATGGATCTTGACATTCCTTCAAAGTAAACGGTCATCGAGTGCGACTGTACCATAAACTGCTTACTTGAGAATCCTTCTACCAACAATTACGGGAAGATTCTACCATGCAAATTCTTGTTGAAGGGGATAACTCCTCCTCAACACCCATTCATTAAATCGTTTCTTTCCTTTGAAATTTGTACATAAAGATTGTTCATTTATTTTTCTTGTTTTTTTGTATGGAATTTTGTTTCTTAAAACTCTTTTTATTTCGCTTATTGTGAATTTTTGCTGTTCCTTTCCAAAGGAACAACATTTTTGTTGTTCCTTTTGAAAGGAAAAATATCTTTGTTGCGAGTGTTTTTGTTGTTCCTTTTCAAAGGAACAACAATGGTGCTATTTATTTTTGCTGTTTCGCAGATTGTTTTTGCTGTTCCTTTAGAAAGGAACAATAGTTTCGCAGATTGTTTTTGTTGTTCCTTTAGAAAGGAACAGCAGTTTCGAAGATTCCTTTTGTTGTTCCTTTCGAAAGGAACATCAGTTTTCACAGATTTTTTTTGTTGTTCCTTTCCAAAGGAACAACATTTCCGCAGATTGTTTCTACTGTTCCTTTCCAAAGGAACAACACTTTTTGAGTGTATTATTTTAATTGTTTTAGAACAACATTTTGAGCATTTGTAATGAATATTCTAAAGGAAAACATACTATTTATACAAGATCATACAAATTAAATATTACTGAAATCAGCAAATTAAAATAAATTCTCATTTTTTTAAGAATTTTTTTTGTAATGATAAGAAAAAGGAAAAAGGACATAAACACTAATATTACTTTGTTGTCTTACTATCACTGGAATTACTTTGATCGATTATCTTTATCATGTTGGTTCTTCCCCAAATCTTTATAACTTTCTTTGATTTTAACTTATTGAGTAAGAATAAGGGCATATTCTTTTCTATTGAGATGTTTAGACTTCTTCCACCATCCCTACTCTTAAGGAGTGCTGAGCCATCCTTTATATATAAGTAGGAAAGTGCTATATGAAAAAGAAGAAAAAATATCTATATATATATCAAAAAATTCTATGATATGGTAGATGGAGCATAGTGGGTCTCATCAAGATCCAACCTACCATGATCATAAGAAAGAAGTGAAGTGTCATTCCCATCATGGCTACCACACCAGGGATATGGTCCAATAGAAAATTGAAATAAATAAATAAATAAAAAGTCTTTGGAACAGGAGGTCTCATCACGAGCCGACCTGCCCACTTTTCACTTCTTTCCAGTGAACGGCATTGTGATTTATCTGGTTCCCAAGCCAGCACAATGGCCTCCATTATGACATCAAAGAGCACTTTCCTAGGCATAAATAAAGGAAAATGGTTTCAAGGGTGAGAAAGAAACTTTGTCAAGGTTATTGACACCTGTGGGCAATAGAGCTCTGCTGATGGTATTGGAGTCACATTTTTACAAATCAACAATAATATTAAACCATTTTTCCTATATCTCTATCTAAATATCAAATGAAAGTATGATTCCTAAACCCTTGATTTTGAACCTATTATACATGAAATTCATCATAAATCGATCATATTAGTTTGAGTGGGTAATAAGCACATTAGTACTTGTGTTCACATTAGCTGTCCCTTTTCCTTATCTTTAAATCATTACAAAATTTTCTATATCTATTTACGATTTAATCACACGTATCAATTTTAGTAATGCAATAATTTGATTGATTGTATCATAAATATGCTTTCTTTTCCCTACTGTACAACTGCTGTGCAATACTTTCCTCTCTTATTTGACGGTCGAGGACGACCTATCATCCTCCAGGGGGGGGCGCAGATGCCTCTTAATCACTGCATGCAGATCAAATCCCTATATTTTTTTACCTGCACACGAATAAAATCCCTATATTCTAGGGAATAACAAAAACTTAACGATATTATTCCAATCTACCGTGTTGTGTTGTTCCATTACATTACTGTGTGTTAGTAAAGAAGTAACAGTGTGTAGAGAAGATGGGAGGTCCACCAATTCGTAGCGAGCCGCAAGTGCTAGTTGTTTTTTATGCTGCACGAGAAATTCTGGAAAAATTGGGATGGATTACATACTTCACAAGGCTACAACAATGTCATGAAACAATAGCTACCGAGTTTTTACAAAATTTGCAGGAAGGATACTCCATGGTTAGAGGAAGACAGATAGCATTAACAGATGAAATAATTGCAGAGGTGTCTGGTCTACCAGCGCAAGGAACCGTATGGACTCATAAGAAGGTCAGGCTTCAAGAATCCATGAACATTTTCCAGGAAGAAGGACAGACGTTGGTCTTCAAAGGCAAAGGAGTTCAGTCGGCATCGTTGGGAGAACCATGGACGGAATTGGCAAAGGTAGTGCAGGCCTATATAACATGCGATGGAAGGAAATACCTGGTAAGACCTCGTCACCTTAAGTTATTGGTAGTATTAAAATAAAAATGTACTGTAAACTTGCCTGCATTTTTAAATTCCTTACTACATGATGTTGCCCGTAGTATAAGAAAATCTTGGCACACATACATGGTGGTAATAGCTCTGATAGCTGATAATAGTAATTTCCTTTGTGTTGGACATGATTGCATCACTTCTAAGACTGACATTTTTGAAGGGGATATGGCCAAATCTTCAACAATGTTGTAATTCTGAGCAACTCTCGCATGTGGATTGAAAGCCGATTTTTGAAGTACACCTTTAGCAGGCAGTTTAATCACTAAATCTGGGTTAGGTTTCTCAATTTTAAGTGGTTCGGAAATTGAAGGAGGTATCACTGGTGTTTGACTAGAAGATTCAGTTTCTTTACCAGTTACAGGACTCTTAGATCCATAGCCTTGAGATCGTGTCGCAACCATGACCTAAGACACCATTAAAATATCTTCCAATGAATTGGAAGAAGATCCAATAATTTTAGTATCTTGAGAGGGAAAAGGATCCTTCAAGACAGCAGGTGTGGGTGAACATTTGAAAAATTTGGATACCTCGACCGGATGGGGACACCCTTTGGTATAGTGATCCTCATCACATATAAGACAAGGATAAAGAGGTTTTCGCTTTTCATCAGTTGGTTTGGTTTTTTATGTTTTCTCTTTAGGAGATGTAATTTTTTTATTTGTATTTTTTCCTTTCTTCTGATTACCAGTTTTAGATTTAGTCGTGGATGAATATACAATGTGAATGTGGGAAAAGGTTTCAAGGGAAGAATCTCCTTTAGTTCAATATGGTAAATTGATTATGGGAGAAGTAGGTTTATATGACTTCTTCTTACTCTTTGTAGTACTAACTATACCAATTACACCATCTGCAGCATGAGAACCAGAAGGAGTTGCAGTAATTTGACCTGGGCGTGGTAAGTCAAGAATTATTTCATATAGAGTACAAGACTGTGTGTATACAAGGTCTAAGTACGATGCTTGAGCTATGACCTATTATTCTATAACAACATCTCCCTTGGCTACGTCCTTAGTGATCTTTGGAAGTAGGGATTTAATAAACCATTCTGCCAAAATTTGATCCGTAATGAAAACCTTCACTAAACTTCTTCTACGTCTCCATTCATGTATGTGATCTGAAATGTATGTAGATGTACTTTGTTTTAATGAAGTTGAAATTTTCATGCTATTGTCGTAGTGGACTAGCAACTGAAAGTGAGTTAGGAAAGTTGTTGCTTAGGTGTTGAAATTATTGAAAAAGCCACGTGGTAATTCAATATAACACTTTGCAGCTAAGCCTATCAATGTTCTTTGAAAAAGTCTCAATTGAATCGAATCATCGATTAAGGAGTTGGATGCACACCAAAGATGATAATTCATCACATGATTTGAGGGGTCTTCTCCTGATTTTCCTTCAAACTAAGGTATATCATTGGGCAACTTAGTTGGCATTTCCATCCAAAGTGGGAGATAATAAATCAAATCATTTGTGAGCCACAAAAAATATAGTAAGTCTAAAGTTGCAATAAATGGTAACTGAAGGTTAATATCTTGTTGAGAAAATTGATAACCTTGAGGAATAATACCAGTACCCGGAGGAGGATATCCAAGATAACCTGGAATAGCCTGCACAGATGGGATTGGAATACCTCTAGGGTATTCAGGGCTAGCCATACCAAACTTAGGTTGAGCTGGTATTTGATATGTATAACCAGGGTATGGTTGACCTTAGTAGACTGGATTTTGTCTTGAAGTTGTCCATATTGAAACTGCCCTTGAAAAGCTTGATTCACAAACTAGCCTACAAAAGGTTGGCTTCTTTTAATTGTAGCTACACCAAGTTGTCCTGCAGAGGTTTGAATAGTAGACTGAAAAACAGGTCCAGTTTGATGAGAAGTGACTTGATGGATATCCTTTGTTACAGTTAATGCCATTGTTTGAAGGGTTGTAGCAACATAGACTTGAGAAACTCCAGGGATAGGCATACTTGGTTGTTGAACAGAAGTTTGCATAGCAGATTGGACATGATGTTTTGGAGTACTCAGACCAGATTGATGACTACTAGGTATAGATACTTGAGGTGTAATTTGAAGTGTGGGTTGGGCAGGTTGCTGGACTTGGGTATAACCAAATTGACCAGTTAGTTGACCAGGTTGACTATAAGGTACTTGTATAATAGGTTGCAATTTTTGTTGATTCAACGACGGGTTCCATACTGTATTAAAGTCGGGATAAGGAGCTCCCATTAAAGGTTGCGGTGCATAAGGTTGACCATAACCGGTTTGAGGTATTGGAATGTAAGTTTGATAATTTCCAGTAAAAGGTTGACCTCCTTGAAACGACGGTTTCTCTTGATAGAACTGTTGCCCTTGAGGAGAAGGTTGTCCTTGAATAGGTTGTGGCCCTGGCATATGGTACTACCCTTGAATAGGTTGTGGCCCTAATATAGGGTACTGCCCTTGAATAGATGGTCCTTAAGGAGTATACTTCCCCACAGGCGGTGAATTTCCACCTTGAGAGTCAGTTGAAGGAATGTTTCCAGTCATCATATAGAATTTTTCCATTGTCAAATTTTTGGTATTAGATTCATTAAGACTATTTGATCATGGAAGACCTTTAGAAGACGAAGATTCTCCTAAGAAAGTTCCATAGAGCGACTGGTATCTAGCATGAACTAATGGACCACCATAAAAAAAAATTCTGGCGATGAAGAAACCATGGATGAATCACCTGAGATGTTTCATGAAGACATGTAACTACCTCTGGGTATGGAGTAAAAAGGAATGCAGCGTGGTGAATGATTGAGACTAGTACTATGTAGAAAGTCAGTAAATTGTTGATACCAAGGGTCTAGTTTAAAAGGACTGTAAGGGTAAATCGGTTCACTATACCTTAGATCTAAATATTCTTGACGTGAAGGAATTGTGATCTCTTCTTCCGTGTCAGTAATCTCTTTGATACTAATCAAGCCAAGAGGAAGCTTCTCAGTAATGCAAAGCTTCACTCGAGGTGAACGAAAACGACTAGGAGTTCAGGCTATGAACTCCGAAGTTTACTCAAACGAAGTAGATTCAGATTCAGGATCAGATATTTCAGGTTCAATAAGTTGAGTGTTTGATAATTCAATGGTCACAAAATCAATTGTGATTAATTCTAAAATTTTTGGTTGTTTTTAATTTCTTCCTACTATCCAAGGTTGATTTACTTCATAATTGGGGTGTATTATTACAAAGGTTTCCCCTTGTTCAGTAGACCCAATTCCTGATTGTTGAACTCTTTCATATTTAATATTTTCTAATTGACTTGGTGTATACTTAGGGGGTTTCTCCTGCATTCTACGAGAGTGTATCAGTAATTCAACCATGGTTAATATTTAACACACGAAATCAAAAAATGTTTCAACAAAATAGAACTAAGGCCACTAAGAAAACAAGAAATTTGAACACATGCCTCCAAAATCTAAGAGACAAACCATGCACAAGCAAGTATGTTTTCGCACTAAAAACACTAGTTGGTGATGAAATCCAACGTCGTAGAAGTTAATGTGGAAAAATTAGTGGTTGGAACAGTTACCCAAAAAACCTACTTAATGAAACAGTTCAGTGCAAGTCCCTCCACTTATGCCATCTCGAAGTGAAGAGTACCCTCTAGAAAGTCCAAGTGATTCTAGCCGACATCTGTTCCAGGTACAGTGGGAGCTTCCCTCCACCGTCACCTTGGGAAAAATCCTAAATATTATGGCCACTAAGGTCATCAACAGAGACAAATGCACTTGGGGGAACAGTCTGTTAGCTCCCCATAATTTTCTAGATTGATTGAGATACAAATGGAGAGGGGTAACATCAAACCAAGCTTTGGAATCCAAGGAACTAGCATTCCTGGATTCAGAGAGGGATCTCTCTATTAGGTGCAAAGATGTGAAGTTGTTTGCTGATTAGGGTTGACTTTAGGCTAGTTATGAAATATTGGGTTTGTTGATTATTTTTGGTTGGGTATGATACTTAGATATATTTAGATGCAAAACAAGGAAAACTTCAAGTCATTGGGCAATGGAGTCTAATAAGGTCATGATAAGTTCATCAATGGTTTAAAGAGTATTTGCAGCACAATTTTAACTTGGTTGGTGGATCTTTGAGGTTGTGAAATATTAGGAGAGGGACATTAAGCTTGATAACAAAAGCTAATAAAGGGCATACCAGAATCCTTCATATACTTTTAAAATAAGGGAGTTAGAAAAATCATAAGCATAGAAAGAGAATCAAAGGCATAAGAAAAACCTAATCCATTTTATTTCAAACTGAAAGCATATAATCATAGAAGACAAACATTCAAATGAAATATAGAAAGGCAAGAAAACTTATTTAACTTTCATAGATTTCATCATCAAGAGCAACAAACATTTAAGATACACAAAAAACTATAACCATAGAAGGAGAGAAAAACCCTAAACATCTAATATTACAGCTATGAAAGGTCCTTTAAAACAACCAGCTAAGTAAATGCAAAGACCATGATTGAAACAAACTTCTTTGATAAACCTAGGAGATGATGCTTTAAAGAGATGATTCCAAGAACAGAGTTTTCAGTGGCAACAAATATGCAGGGCTAACCATGAATCATTCTTGATACCAACTGATCTAAACCATAAAAGAAATAGACAATCTTAGGAAATCCTTAGAGAGAAAAAAGATGAATTCTCTAATATATCCTAGCAGAAGAAAGCATTAAGGCAATGAAGAACAAATAGACCTAAGGTGCCATCAGAAAACATTTCTTAGTCTAAATTATTTTTCCTACTGCAACATAGAAAGATGGAACATAATTAAAAACTAGAAAACATGAACAAAAGAGAAACACATCACCATCAACCAGGATTATGGATCCTATAAACAATCCTCCTCCATCAACAAACAAATCAGGGCATGTGTGAGCACCAAGACATCAATTTCTTTTCAAAACTCCAAGAGACTATGTGTTGCTTCAAAATAAGTCATCAAAATCAAACCCAATACATAAGAGCCTCATGCTTTATTTATGGAGCAAAGGAGGAGGTGGAAACCATAAGAGGCTTCCAAAAACCCTAATTTAGTCATAACTGTCATAAGTGTGCTTAATGACCATGTAAGGCCCAAGACACATAATATCTAAGCTAATAAATTAAAAATGTCATAAAATAATTTCTCAATCAAATCTAGAGTGATTTTCCCAAGAAAATATTAAAAAAAAAATTTGACATCAATTTGTGTGTTTTGTTGACTTTTGCCACTTTTGGTCCTCTGTGCGTATCGCCAAAATATCAGAAAATAGGTGTAATTGCAGTCCGGTTTTGACCTCCTTCCCAGTGTCGTATTTTGCTCCGTGATGGCTCATTGGAAATATTGTCAAGTTGGCATCCCAGATATACCTTTGGTTTTATGAATGAATTCCATTTTCCTGTCCAAAAATCCATTCTCCCAACACTGCTCGGTGCATAGCGCCACCTCCAGCAGAAAATAGGCTCTGGTGTAGCCAAGTTTTGGACCACTTCCCGATGTCGGATTTTGCTCCGTGATGGCTCGTTGGAAATATTGTTGAGTCCAATTTCCAGATATGCCTTTTTTTTTTTGACTGGGTTCCATTTTCCTACCCAAAAACCCATTCTCCCAACACTACTCAGTGCGCAACACCATGCCTGAAAATGAGGTAGAATGGTCAAAATCTTGATGTGTTTTGACCTTTTGGGGGGTCAAAAATTTTCCAAGTGATCTGAAATTTTGTGAGAAAACTGCTGGTGATGAGAGGAATCCAAAAATGTAAATTTTTCAGGCTAAGGATGCACCAATTTTGTGTGTAGCGCCTAGGGTGTTGCGTTCCTAGGGGTCAAAATTCGGAACAAACAAAATTTTGTCCAAATTGCCTCAAACTTGGTGGAGAAGGTCTTCAAGGGTTTTGAGAAGCCTATGAAAAATCTTGAGCCATGTATCTGATTTTTTCTTGGTCTTTACCTTCTTTGAGTGCTCAAAATTCAATGCCTACTCACTGATTTTTTATTGTCACTTTGTTCCTCCTTTTGAGTTACTTGCCACACTTTCTTCACTATCCTCTTGCTCAGCATGAAAACCACTCTCTTATTTGTCTTCACCATCTTCTTGACTCTTATCTTGCTACCTTTAGTGTTGTTGCCTTGGTTTTGGATTTGATCATTAGCCTCTGTATCTGTTTCACTTTGGCCTTGTCCTTCATTGATGTCTTCTTCTTTGTCATTGCCTGCCTCTTCAAAATTAGTTTTAGCCTCATCATATGTATGTTCGTAATCTTCCATTTCCTCGTCATCTTCCTTCATTTTGTCACTATTTGAACTATTATTGTGCTCACTGTCTTTCCCATGCTCATATTTCTCTTGGCTACCTTGTGAGCCTTCTTGCTGGCTGTTACCCTAAATATTTTCTTCATTACCTTCTTGGTCTCCATATTTTTCATCATCAGTATATTTTTCCGTGCTTGGGAGTGAGCAACTTGTATCATCTCCATCAATGTTTTTTCTCCAAGTGTTCATTGTTTTTACTTTCATGGCTATCAATTTCATCTTTATTTTTATCTAAACTCTACCTCTAACCTGCTGATTTCTTCCTCAGACATGGTGACTGGTCTAAAACAACAAGATTTTTAGGTGGGTGAGGGCCTTAAGGTTTATGGAGGGCAAGTGAGTGATGTGTGGGAAAAATTTCAGCAAATGAGGGCAAGATGAAGCAATCAGAGAATTTTTTTATAGTCCAGAGGTAGGTTGGCTGGTACTGAATGTTTTACACCTATGACAACTCTCAAATTTGCAAACTCTGCCCTAGAAGGTCAATACTTGGATTTTCATGCAGATTAGGGTTTGGTCACATTAGGTTTTTTAATGTTCTCCTTAATTATGAAAAGAACACTCGGAAGGTGAGGAAAAGAGGACCACCAACCTTGCTTGACTGATGCAGGAGCTTTGGAGGCAAAGCTTTGGATTTAGGAAAATTTTGAGCAATTTTGACAAAAATCTATCTGTGTGCAACGCCTGCCCAGGTGCGTAGCGCCTGGCTCCAGGTGTGTAGTGTAAAAATTTCTATTTTCCCACCCCGGTTTTCAGTTTCACCTTATTTCTCCAAATAGTTAAATGCCATTTCCCATAGAATTACATTCAAAAAGCTGGAAAATAAATATTTTCTCAAAACAAAAATTCTGGAAAATTTTCACAGTGCTGGAAATTGCAGAAATAAAAATTAGCAGATTAAAACAATGACAAAAAAAAATTTAACACGGTGATTTTTGATCAAATGACCCTGGAAAAACCCCCTACAACTCTTGGGGAAAACCAGTTCAAAAGCTTCTCTTTATTTTCTAAATATTTCTTTTACAGTGATGCAGAAATTTACACAGCAAAAAAAATTACAGCAACTTCGAAGCAGAACTTATCTCAAAAACCGTGCCAAACTCCACCTCTATTTTTGAGCCCACAAAACAAAAAAAATACAGTAGAAATTACAGCCTTAAAAACTGTACGAACAACCTCAAAAACAGTGTTGAAATGGCTGTATGGCCTCCCTCAAAATCTGCAGTTTTCTCTCTTTGAAATTCGTGCCCACTTGCCTCGAACTTTGTGCTTTGCCCTGTTGTACAAATTTGCTAAATGTTAGTGTTGTTGCCCTCCTTCTTCTCACTGCTCAGAAAATTCTCTTCAGTGTTCTCCTTCTCCTTCTCTCAATATTCTCATGAAAGAATTAATGAATGAATGAACTTTTCTCTCATTTTCCTCCTTTAATAGAACTTTAAGTGACTTTTGGGTTATCCCCAAATCCAATGGCTGAAATAGCTTTAGATCTAGGGCTGAGATTAAATTCTCTTTTAAATCTCACTTTCTAGTTTTTAATTCACCTCACTTTAATAAAGACCCACTTAGTCATTTATTTCCAAAGTCACTTTTCCTTTATAATTTTACATTAACTTTATTAAAGTCACTTTTAAATTATATTTTACTTTATAACTTTATAAACCCACTTTAGGAGAAAAATTAAATTCTTTTGGAAACTTTTCCCTAGGCCAAAGATCAAAGCCTTAGGGAACCACTTGTCCTCCGGTAACCAAATTTCAACACTCCCTCTTACCGAGGAAGGTGTTCCTCACCACACGCATCTTATCTCTGAAGTAGACATGTTTTCCCCGTGGTAAGGCTTTGGTAAGAATATCTACAACTTGCTCATCAGTGGGACTATATTAGAGCTTCACAGCTCCCTTCTGCACATAGTCTCTAATGAAGTGATATCTGATGCCGATATGCTTTGAACGATCATGAAATACTAGATTCTCCATGAGTTTAATGCAACTCTGATAATCACAGTAAATCACTGAAGGTCTCAACAGTTGACCAAATAAGCCAAACAACATCTTGCGAAGCTAGATGGCCTCACAACTAGCTAGACTGGCTACCATATACTCTGCTTCCACTGAACTCAATTCTACTGACTGTTGCTTCCGGCTGAACCACGACACCACTTCTGAACCCAACCCAAAACAATGCCCTGAAGTGCTCTTCCTATCAAAAGCACAATCTACCCAATCAGAATTAGTGTAACCTGCTAATCTCACTCCATCCCCCTGCTTATAATCCAAACCATAATCCACTGTCCCCTACAAGTACCACAAAATGTGTTTTGCAGCAATCCAGTGAACCTTCCTAGGTTCACACATAAAATGACTCATCGTGTTGACTGCAAAACATATATCTAGTCTGGTGTTGACCAAATACATCAAGGAACCAATTAGCTATCTGTACAATGTGGGATCCACCAACTCGGAATCTGAAGCATGAAGCTTCTTCCAGTTGGTGATCATCGGTGTCGACATGGGTCTACAATCCTCCATGTGGAATCTGCCAAGGATGTCCACAATATACTTCCCCTACCCTAGGAAGAAATTCCCCTTCTCCTGCCACACCTCCAAAAAAGTAATGCATCAAGCCAATGTCCTTCAGCTCAAACTCCGACGCAATATCTCTCTTGCAATGCTCTATGAGTCTCTCTGCACCGATAATGACCAAGTCGTCCACATACAACACTAGAATGAGAGGCTCCTCACCTATCACAATGAAGTATAAGTTTGGATATGCCTCACTCTTTATGAAACCCATCTCCTGCAAGTATGTATCTATCCTGGAGTACCAAGCTCTGGGAGCTTGCTTCAGGCCAGAAAGGGCCTTCTTTAGTCTGCACACATGGGACTCCTTCCCATGCACCTCAAAGCCCTGTGGCTGCTCAATGTACACCTCCTCCTGCTCAGGTGGTTTTCTCTCTCTAACCGGCCTCTTAGACGCAGCAATAGATGTGGCCTCTCTCAAGGTATCCTGAAGCCACTTGGGCTTCCTCTTCCTTGAGCACACCTCTCCCACTGGAGAATGAAACTCCTCCTCATCATCAAAAGTATGAACTCCTGACTGTCTGTCTAATTTCCTCCTACCTGAACCTGAACCTGTAGACACTGAAGTACCATGTGAACTATCCATCAGTGGACTCCCTAGTGAACTGCTCTGTGGACTTCTCTGTATGTTGCCCGAAGCACCACCCCTCTGACTCTGTGAGCCACTGCTCACTGATGGCCTAGACATCATCATATATGTACCTCCGGATCCTCCTAATCCCTCCCCACTGGATCTATGTGATTGACTCAACTGCTGCTAAGGGTCTGGATGATCCAGATACTCTAACTCCCGTGACCTCCTGAAATCCCAGTCCTCCTTGAATCTCACATCCCGCCTGATAACAACTTTCCTCGAAGAAAGAATATAGACCTGAAAGTCTTTTGAGGTATCACTATAGCCCACAAAGATACCCTTCTCTGCGGTGGGCTCTAGCTTGGTCCTCTTCTCCTTGGGTACGTAGGAGTATGAAATACACCCAAAGATATGGAAGTGACCAACATCAGGCTTCTTCCCAGAAAAAAGGCATCCTCTGGAGTCACATGCCCCAAGGCACGATGTAGACTCCTGTTTTGCAAGTATAAAGTAGTATTACAGGCCTCTGCCCACAAAAACAAAGGTAACCCCTGATCATGTAACATGGCTTTGGCAGCCTCAATGATGGATTTGTTCTTCCTCTCTGCAACCCCATTCTACTGGGGGTTGTAAGGAACTATGAACTCCCTCCTAATGCCTACCTCCGCACAATAATCAAAAAACTCTCCAAGGATGTACTCACCTCCATTTTCCGACCTTAGGGACTTGATCTCTCGACCTATCTGTGTCTCCACAAGAGCTCTAAATTCTTGAAACTGCTTGAAGACCTCACTCTTGGTCTTCAATAAATAAATCCAGGTCCTCCTGGAGTGATCATCAATGAATAACACATAATACTCATATCCACTCAAGGAAACATGAGACATCCGACTGCTCACATTGGAATGAATCAAATCAAGTATCCTAGTCGCTCTGTTGTCACTGTTGGGAAAAGAGGATTTGGAAAACTTGCCCATCACACATCCTCTGCATGTATCAATGTGATCAGTACTGAAATCTGGCACACCTGTAGTGATCTCCTGCAATGTCCTCAAGGCTCCATGATACATGTGCCCCATCCTGCGGCACCAAATCTCACACAACTCAGTACTGCTAGCTCTGCTGTCGATGCTACTACTCAATGCCATAAGGGTTGAAATGCAAACTTGTACACCTTTGCATGGCGTACACCTATCACTCTAGCTAACTCAGCTAGAGTACCCCAAGGATATATCAGCACCTGTCCTTTCCTGAACAATATCTCATATCCTATGTACTCCAATGCTGAGATGGATATGAGGTTCTTCCTCATCCCTGGCACATATAAAACATCTAACACCTTCAAGGGAGGTTTGGGTTCCCTATCAAATGTCAGTGTCCCCACACCGACTGCTCTAAAAACAATGTCATATATGAGTACTACCTCTATATCAGTGCCACTCTCTGAAATCTATGAGAAGTACTCATAGACTCTTGTCATATGATGTGAAGCCCCATTGTCCACATACCAGATACTCGAAGATGCTCCGCTAGTTGAGGGAAATGCATGCTCCCTCTGAACCTTCGTGGCAGGTGTTCCTGCACTAGTGGACTCACAAGCACTGAACCTAAACTCTCGGTCAAATCTATCTGAAAATTCCTCAATCTCTGCTGATGTTACCATGGTCTGGTTCTTCCCCTTCTTCTTCTTCTCTAGACACATAACTGCATAGTGTCCCATCTTCTGAAGACTCCAAAACTTCACTTTGGAGTAGTCCTTCTAGATGTTCTCCTGTTTACCTTTACCTTTGCCTTTGCCCCCACGTCACTTGTGGAAGCATGCTTCTTGCCTTTGCCTCTCTTGCCTCCAGCCAACAATGCTACATCCTCATCCTATTCAACTGGCTTGGCTACCCCAAGCTGAATATTTCTGATTTTTGTCTATATGCAATCATCCCAGAACCTCTCCCAAGTAGGAAGAGTCTCACGTGCACAAACCCCATCAGCAAAGTTCAGCCATGAACTAGGAAGGCCATTCACTGCAATCCGCACCAACTCAGTGGGTGGAATGACCTCTCCAACTGCTGCCAATGCATCTCTCACATGAGTTATCTTTGTGAGATATCCAGCTACACTATTAGTCTTATCCATCTTAATGGTCTTCAGCTTCTCCCTTAGAACCATTTTTCTATTCTCATTGGTACTCTGGTAGATATTGGTCAAGGCAGACCACATCTCATGAGCATGTCTCTTTCCTCTCACATGAGGAATCACATAGTCTTTAATACCATCCATAATCAGCCTTTTTCCCTTGTTATTCTTTTTATTAAATGCTGCCAACTGAATAGCATCAGTAGGCACATTAACATGCTATTGTTGGGTATGAACCATGATATCCCAAACTTCTCCCTCCTCAAAGATGCTCTGCATTATTTCTCTCCAAACGTTGTAATTAATATGCCCATCCAACCTATCTTCCACCCTCAATCCCAATGACATCCTTGCTATCCTAAAAAATAAGAATAGCACTGTTGTAGTAAAGATAAAATTTCTGTGTGTGAAAAATCAGCTTGCTGGAATTTTCTAAATGAAAAATCAGCAACCTGTAATTTTTCTCTTTGCTGTCCCAAACTGCACTTCTCTTTATTTTCTGAATATTTCTTTTACAGTGATGCAGAAATTTACACATCAAAAAAAATTACAGCAGCTTCGAAACAGAATTTATCTCGAAAACTGTGCCAAACTCCACCTCGGTTTTCGTGCCCACAAAACAGGAAAATTACAGCAGAAATTACAGCCTTCAAAACTGTATGAACAGCCTTGAAAATAGTGCCAGAATGGTTGTACGGCCTCCCTCTAAATCTGTAGTTTTCTCTCCTCAAAATTCGTGCCCACTTGCCTCAAACTTCGTGCTCTGCCCTGCTGTACGGATTTGCTGAAAGTTAGTGTTGTTGCCCTCCTTCTTCTCACTGCTCAGAAAATTATCTTCATCTTTCTCCTTCTCCTTCTCTCAATCTGCTCATGAAAGAATTAATTAATGAATGACCTTTTCTCTCCTTTTCTTCCCTTAATAGAACTCTAAGTGACTTTTGGGTTATCCCCAAATCCAATGGCTGAAATAGCTTTAGATCTATGGCTGAGATTAAATTCTCTTTTAAATCTCACTTTGTATTTTTTAATTCACCCCACTTTAATAAAGACCCACTTAGTCATTTATTTCAGAAGTCACTTTTCCATTTTTCTACATTAACTTTATTAAAGTCACTTTAAAATTAGACTTTAGTAATTTTTTCACTTAAAGTCACTTTTAAATTAGATTTTACTTTATGACTTTATAAAGCCACTTTAGGAGAAAGAATAAATTCTTTTGGACACTTTTCCTTAGGCCAAAGATCAAAGCCTTAGGGAACCACTTGTCCTCTGGTAGCCAAATTTCAACATGTAGTGTAGTGTTATTTAACGCTGCATCAGCCTCCTCTGTGCGCAGTGCTGGGCTCCAGGTGCGTAGCGCTTCTGCCGGTGCACAGTGCCCATTTGAAGAGGCATTTGGAGGCTTTCTCGGTGTCATAGTGAGCTCCGTGATAGCTCGTTGGAAATATTGACTTGTCTAGTTTCCAAATATACAATTGGTTTCCTGTTTGGAGTTTATTTGCCTAGTCAAAAGTTGATTTTCCCAAGACTGGTCAAAAAGTCCTGAATGACCATGCAAAAATACAGAGTGCTGGTGCAGACCACTTTTGGATGAATTCCTCAATTCCAAATTGAGATCATGTTAGCTCATTGGAAATATCTTGAAGTATAGTTTTCATTTGACTCATTAAGAAATTCATTTGGACACTCCAGTTGTGAGAAAAACTGATTTTCCCAAGGTCACTCCAGAAGTGTAGAATTTCTCCCATGACACCTGTATTTTTGACATTGATCTCAAACCATGATAACTGTGTAAAAAATGAAGGAGGTTTTTCTTATTGGCCCTATGGTGGACAAAAAACTCTTTAAATTTTTCCATTTTCATCTCTTTTTGGTCAGAAACACAATTGAAGAAAAACTAGCCCTAGGTGTGACACATGGCTTGTCTCTTGGAATGAATTCTTGGAAAATGATGGAGGCATGATGTTTATGAGCTGGTATAGACTTATTCTTGCTGACATGATCTATCAAATGAATGCTTTTCTCTTTTTCCTCCTTTTCATATTAAACCCTAACTTAGTTGGAAGAGGAAATTAGGGTTTGGTGTAGGGGATTTAGGACCGACTTACAGAGGGAGGGGAATGAAGGGGTTAAGGGTTGTCTAAATTCTTGGGGAAATTTTGGGGGATAGGGATAGATGTTAGGGAGTAGGGGAAAGTGTAATTTCAAGAATTGAGTGAGGGGAAGGGGTCCAAAAGGTCAAAACACAGGCCTAGTCTCAAAAAGTGTCAAATTGTGGCAATAGACTAGGTTTTGTAGAAAAATGATGATTTTGAGGGATAGGAGTGATGGGGAGTGTTTGTGAAGGTATATTAAGGATAGGAGGAGGTGTAAGAGCATCAAGATACAAGCCTTATTGATGATTTAATCATGGAGGTCGTGAAACCAAGAAAATTTCCCTCAAAAACCCTTGTTTTCCTATCTCCCTTGTTGCAAGATGCCATCATTGAGTAGCAAACCTCTTACCTTACCAATTTCTTCTGTTGGGTCGCCTCTTGTTACTTATAAAAAAGTGTAAAGATAGCCCATTACCTTATGTGAAGACTTTTGAAGGTGAATGGTAGTATTTTTGGAGATGATGAACTTGAAAAACATGAAACCCTAATTGACCTAGTGGGGATTCTTTGACCTCTCTTTGACTGAAAATTGGTTTGGAATCTTCAAGTGTAAAAACAGAGTATTGAAAAAGTGGTGTATTGAAGATCCAAAATACAATTTACTTGATTTATATAAAGAGTCTACAGAGATAGTTTAGGGACCATCAATGCTTGAGGGACTTGGGGATCATGGGCATGAGTTAAGGTTGTAGGAAGCCGTAGGTGGAAAATGGAGTTATGGGTAAGGAAAAAATAGAGTGATGAGGTTATAGGTGGGAAAAATAGGATGTAGATGAGTGGCATAAGCCTATGAGGTGTTTTTTCGAAATGGTAGGTTGACCATGGAATGACAAATTAATAGAATAGTAAAAAATTTCTCTAAGGATAATGAAGGCAGTGAGATTTCTAGAACTCACAATGTTCATGAATTTTGTTTCTAGAAATATACAATAGACATTTAGTCATCTAGAAAGGCAAAAAAATTACTTATGACTAATAGTGGCTCCACTTGGGGAGGGCAGCTCCTTTTTTGGAGGTGTCCAGAACCTCATAGTTCAAATATCTGAGCTTTGAAGACCAGTGCCTTGCACTTTGCAGATATTTCTTTCTTCAGCTGTTGATTTTCTTTTGAATCTATGATCTCTCAATATGAAAGGACATGTTTGCCTAAATCTCTTTCCTACCTAACCATCTTACTTGGCCTAACATTTTTTCTTCACTTGGGTGCACTTGGATTTTCAAACCCTCGACATTTTTATTTTTGAAAACAGAAATTAAACTATCTAATCGTACCCTTATATCTTCCAAGAGTTTAGATTAGGCTAACGAATTCTCTTATTCTCTACCTAGTCTAATCATTTGTCAAGATTAAGCTGTTTTACAAACTTCATTCTGTAAGCTATAAACATGAAATTGAAATCATGGTTTAAATCAGGATTAGGCAATCTGACTTACCATGAGTTGTGGCATAAGAACAAGCTGCACACAAAAATTACTGTGCTCAAAGTGTAACAGTGATAAGGGTTGTGATCTATCATTTGTTGGTGCATCCCTGCCTTCCTTCAAGTTCAGTTTTAAGCATGTGGAACCAAAATTCTTCATTCCTAATCTATTCTCTTTTGGAAATATGATGCAGAGTGTTGTCCTTGATGAGTGTTGTCCTTGATGGCAACCCACTGAATGAAGATGAAGACATGCGACTGTTGACATGTGTTGTCCTTGATGGCAATCCACTTGATGAAGTTATTCTTGACTTGATGGGACTTGGTAAATGATGTAAATCTGATGTGATATGATGTATGTTGAACAATATGATGAAGAAAGTTGTTCTTGAATGGCAACCCACCTGATGAAGATGATGGCAACTTACTTTATGAAGTTGTGCTTGCTAGAATATGTTCTTGATGATGTATCTACAGTAGGCAATGAAGAAAGGAATTCAGAATGTGCTCAAAGTATGATGAAAAGAGTATGTCTCTATGAATACATGGATCTGTCTAAGGGAAGTCGCATATGCACGCAGAAAAGAACGTTCCAAGTCGCGTATGGGTAAAAGCACTCAAAAAGTGCAAAACCAGGGGTAACCACCATGGTATTATTTTGGCTCATGATATTGAAAAAAAGGGGCCCGTGGTATTGAAGGCTCGTGGTATTGGTTTGGCTCATGGTATTGAAAAAGGGGCCCGTGGTATTGAAAAATAATAAACCTATATAAGGAGAAGAAATTCATTGTGCAAATGATAAGTGTGGGAGCAAGATGTCTGAGCTTGAATAAATACTTCTCTATGAAGTATATCTGAATGGAAAGGGTAAAGGTTCGATGATAGATCTGAATCTATGATGCACCTATGAAGAAATGATGAAGAAGGGGATCTAGATCTGAAATGTATCTATATTTTCTATATCTGTTTATGGAAGGCTTAGATCCGTGATGAAAGCAATATTCAGGGGCGAACATCCTCAGTTCAAGGAAACAGAAAAACTGGAACGAATAACCGATCCAAGAAGTATGTCGCTCTATAATGATTGAAGAAAAGTGAGCTACTGCTACGAGGAAGCGACATCCCAAATGCCATTCACAGGTTAAAGCACGTATGCGCAATGAAATTGGCTCTATAATTTGTACAGAGGTATACACGATTTTATGTGGACAGAAGCGCGTATATACGCGATATCAGTGAAAGGAAAGCGCGTATGCAAACTAGGGTTTGCTAACGTCTGTGGTAAGAAATGTCTGATCTAATCTGCTGTGTTGCTGCTATCTGTATTCTATTGTTCTGAGTTGCCTGTATCAGTTTGGTTGTATGGTTGAGCTTGAAAGGATGAAAAGGGTCTAGTCTGAAAATATGATGAAACGTGGCCTGCAAGTTGTGTTCTATTAAATTTGTTGGATCCAGTGTGAAAATTGATGAAACGTGGTCCAAGGTGGTGCTGAGGGTTGTAGCCTTCAGTCAGGGGGTTGTAGCTCCCTTCCAGGTGAGGCTGGTAAACGAGATCGGGGGGTCGTAGCTCCCTTCCAGGAGAGGCTGGTAAACGAGTCAGGGGGTCGTGGCTCCCTTCCAAAAGAGGCTGGTAAACGAGCGCAGGTGGGTGCCTGCGTGCTGGTCAAGTCTGCGCCAGCACACATGTTGTAAGATGTTTTCTCTATAATAAAATATTGAAGGCTGAGCAACTGCAGCGGTGGTTTTCTCCCGACTTGGGTTTCCACCTAAAAATCCTGGTGTTCATGTGTGATGCTTTGTGTGATGGTTTATTCTGCTCTTACTGCACATGTTTACTGTTTATAGAACATCTAATGAATGAATGATGGAATGATATAAGTGAAGAACTAATGGCATAATTAGATCTCTGTGTATACGCGAGTTTTATGAAGGATATCCGCGTGTATATGCTACTTGGCTTCATCAAAGTAGCGTATGGGTTTTAAGGAATGAAAAAGTAAAAAGTTTAGAATATGCAGTAAATACTGATTCACCCCCGCCTCTCAGTATTTTTCCCAACAATTGGTATCAGAGCGTGGTCCTTCTGCAGAAGCTTGATCTCTTGAAGGAGATCCGTCATAATGGGAAAGAAGCAAAAGAAGAAGCCCACTCGGAGAAAGGAAATATTTCAGAGAACATGGATACCAGAAATCAAAGAAGATGAATCAGATAGTGATTGGGGTCATCCTTTGCATGATCTTAGTGGTACAAACAATAGTGAAGAATATGCTATCGACCTAGAAGAAGCCGAAGAAGATTCTGACCAAGCTCTACAAGTACTCATGGAAAAGAAGCAAAATACTCAAAGTAAGGAGATGTCTCAGAAAACCGGTACAGCAGAAGTTGACAAAGATGAATCTGATAGTGATCCTTGTAATCTTATCTGTGCAAGCAATGATGTAGATAGTGAAAGTAATGTTGTCGATTTAAAGAAGGTTATCAAAGATCAACAAAGAATATTTAATGAGAAGGACGCTGCCTCCAAAGCTTTGGTATTTAGACTGAAAAGGATGTTCGATGATGTATACAATCGAAGTAAAGGATATGAAGCTGGAATCATCTCTCTGCAAGCAGAACTTGAAGAATCAAATGAGAAGAATGAAGGACTTGAAGCAGAAAACGTTTCTCTAAAAGAAGATCTGGAAAAATTAAAAAGGAAGAATGAAGGTCTTGAAGCTGGAATCATCTCTCTACAATAAAAACTTGAAGCATCAAGTAAGAAGAGTGAGGAACATCTACCATCATTTGAAAAGGAAGGACTTGAAGCAGAAATCATTTCCCTCAAAGAAGACCTGGATAAATCAAATAAGAAGAATGCAGAACTTGAAGCTGAAAACATATCTCTGAAAGAAGATCTCAAAGCATCAAAGAAGAAGAATGAAGAGTTGCAACAAACATGTGAAGTAAACGAAAATTGGTTGAAAGAAGAGATCCTAAATCTGAAGGATCAAGTAGAAGATGGAAGAAGGAAAGAAGAAAGCATGACAAAGCAATTTCAAGACTTGGAGGTTGAGGTAAATATTCTCAAAGGTAAATTAGAAGAAAAGGTTAAACTTTTAAGGTTTCATGATAGTACTAATATCTTGGACAATATTCTGAGTAATCAAAGGTCTCCTGCTATCAAACATGGTCTTGGTTTCCATGAAACTATTAAAGGTGAATCTAGCTCACAAGGAAGTGCTAAAAATTCAGAGGTAGTCAATGCAAAACCTCAAGTGTTGAAAGAGACAAAAGCTCAACCAACAATCATGAATTCTCAAAGGAATTCATTCAAGAATTTTGAATGTTTTAAATGTCATAATTATGGGCATGTTGCAGAAAATTGCAGAAGAAGAACAATTCAGCCACAAACAAACAGGTTCTACTCAGAAAGGTACTCTAGTAGCTTCAAGGGATATTGTTTTTCATGTAACAAGTATGGACATAAAGCAACTGATTGTAAAAGGAGGAAGAATAGAAATACTCATTATGATTCTTATGTGTATTTCTCTGACCACATGAGATGTTATGCTTGTAACAAGTATGGACATGTAGAAAAAGAATGCAGGATGAACAGATCTGGGAAAGTGGACAATTTTCAACACACAGTTGGAAAACTCAAGCAAATTTGGAAAAAGAAGGAGGACCGATCAGAAACGTAGGGAATTCTGACCCTACTGTAGTCATCCGCTTCTGAAGCTGACTTTGTTTATTGACTGCAGGAATGATGTGAGATACATTATGAGTTCTAGTAATGTATCGTCACAAGGGGAGCAATGCATGATGACTCTCATGGTTGATTTGATTATATTGGTTATGTTTACTTCTAACAGCGCATCTGATGTGGAAAGGACAGGTACAGGAGGTACAAGCTCAGGAAGAAATGAAGGAAGATGAAAATTTTCTATGCTTCACTTTCCATACGCGGGTTCTATGAAACAAAGTCGCGTATACACGCGAGTTCTAGCTGACACAGCCGCGTATGCATTGATAATGAGAAAATTTATCTGATAGCTGAAGATCTGGAGCAGAGGTCCAGGGGGAGCATCAGTCTGACTGCTGATGATTTCACTGTTAGCATTATTCTGGTTATACTCATGATAATGAAATGATACATGGGGTCTTGTGTTGAAGATTATGGATGAAGCCTGGTTGCTTTATGATGAAAAGCATTCGTTGTTGAGATGAAAGTCTTATAATTCAGAGATGAGGACAGATCATGCAGAGATTGTTGCTAATGACTTGTTGTTGAAGGTGCTTCAGATTGCACAAGCTAAGGAAGAGCACTAGTTTAGGGGGAGCAGCAGGTTGAATACTAATGATTGCATTGTTGGCAATATGACTGCTTATTCTTTGGTTTTGTGATACTCATGCTCAAATGGTGATGACTTGGTACATGGTTTATTATGATGAATTTTTGAGCCCTGGTTGCTGATAAGTATCTTTTGTACTCACACATGGATGAGTTGGATGTCATTTGATTCATAAATAAATCATGCAGAGTGTGTTACTATGATTGAGAGATCTTTTTATGTTACTTCATGTTAAATCTTGAAGATCATGGTGATATTGGACCACATGGATGATTTCTTGACTCTGATGTGAAGATGTTGTTTTGATATGATAATCTCCCTTGGAAAGATTGTATTGATGCTACAAATAATTTGAAGTCTTGGTTACTAATGTGCTTATGCTACAACCGTTGGATAGAAGTTATTCTATCTATCTGTATTCCAGGGAAGCATTCAAATATCTCAGAAAGAAGCTGAACACTGTCTTTTTCTCACAAAGGATCAGATCTGGTTAAAATTTAGAAGATGGTATTGGATACGCGAGTTTCCTGAAACACAGTCGCGTATATACGCGAGTTCATGCACATAAAACCGCGTATGTTTGATTGCTGACAAATTTCTACTTGGAGTTAGCTCTCTTTAGCACAGCTGCAGTGATGTTTGGTATCTTTGATACTGTTTGATATCTCTGGTGGTGTTCAGGTTTTTTACACCATTTTTTGGTCATCTAACTCTTCATCATTAGATGGACCCAAGTACACCATGTAAGACCAGTTTTACCCCAAGTAAAACTGCTTTCACTATGTTAATTAGGAAACCCCAAAAGGAATAATTAATTAAACCATAATTTAATTATTCTTCCCAGTCATGTTTAACCCAAAAACAAAGAAATTAATGAGATAAACCCATAGTTATCTTATTATTTTCTAGGAATAATTATTTAAATAATATTCCTTTTTAAATATGACCAAATCAACCACCATTAATTAAATAAATCATTATTTATTTGATTATATCCCAACCACTTCCTTAAAAAGATAAATAAATCATTTATTTATTTATTTTTCACTAATCAAGGGATTTGACCCAAGTCAAACACCCTTTCCCTCCAACAAATATAATAAAATATTCCATAAAGGTGGATCTCGATTTGGTTAACATTATTTTAATCATGCACCAAGATCTAGAATGACCCAATATTTTGTTATAAATAGGAGGGTTCTTCCCCATCATTCCTCACCTTTTGTTGCCTATTAGATCACTCTGGATCTATACACTTGGTCTCATTTCTACCATTTTGCTCCCATTGAGCTCTACTTTCTGCATTGGGTTTTCTACATCTACAAGAGAGAGAAAGCTTAGATCTGAAGTGTTGAGGACTACAAAGAACCCATCCCATTGAGGAGATTTGGATACACCTTCTTGTTTCCTCCCAGGTGCCCTGTAATATAAAAATTCATTCAAAAATCGTGTTCTTGTCTTGTATGTTGGATGCATGGAGCAAACTCTTTACTTTACTGCTTAATGTCTTTCCATTTATAGATCTGTTTGTTGCAGCACTTTAACTACTAATTGCAGATCTGAAGATGTTTTGCAGCCTCTATTGTTGTTAGGGCTATTAGTTATGCGT